>OX333074.1:25540412-26140412 GCA_946863875.1 Alloplasta piceator
TTTATATGAAAACTTATTTCCAATCGGGATAAAATTATTTTTAACTTTTTAGTTTTTTTTCATTAAAATTACTAAAAGCTTGTTTAGTAATTTATTTCTTGTTTCGCTTTTTTTTTGCAAAAAATTATGCGTAACATTTGTGTTGCAAAACATTTTTGTTTGTAAAGCCGCTTTTGTGTAAAAAATTTTCAAGCAATCATAAAATTTAATCCTTCGATCTCGATAAAATCTGAACACTGAAGAGCAATTTGTGCTCGACAAGCGTGTCAAATTCCACTTCGATATTTCGAAGCGTTTAAAATGTAACACGCTTTTATTCGAAATCTTATTTCCAATCGAAATAAAATTATTTTCAGCTAATAAAAGCTTGTTTAGTAATTTATATCTTGTTTCGCTTCTTTCGGTTTGGGTAATACAAAAAAAATGGCGATATCTCGAGAACGGTTGGAGATATGCGAAAACGGATGAAATTTTGGAAGTTATTGAAAGGGGCAGGTCCTCGCGAGGCCCGAGTGACTAACGCTTTAAGATTTTCAAAAATCCAAAATTTTTTGAAAATTTTGAAAATTTTGAAAAACTGTCCTGAAAATTTTGAAAACTTGTTTCGAGTTTTGATTGAGTCTCCTACATTTAATATTTTAGGAATATCAGAGGAGAAATTTTAATTTATATACGTGTCCTTTCTTATTGTAAAGAAAAAAGAACGTATTGGTTGGGCTATTCTTCAATGCTGAAATATAATCGTAAGCAAAGCATCTATAGCATAAAAGTATGAGCTCATTTCGCTGCAGTTTCTAAGGTATCAAAATATAACCTGAAGCATCAGTATGAATAAAATTAAATTATGACACACTGAATTAAAGTCGGGGAAAAATTATTGTTTTTATAAGAATATTAGCGATAAATCTTCATGAAGCCGAATAAACCGTTTCATTTTTGTCGTAATTAATATTCGTCGCAAATGCTCAGGCTATACAAACTTAATAATTACCATAAATTTCATAATTGTACTATATTTTCATTCATGAATATCAATATTCATGTATTCGCGCATTTATAAGGCGTGGCAAATAAAAATCATTCCATGATGGCTGCGATCCAAGCATTTAAAAAACTACATACGATAAAGGCTATTAGTTTCATAATGGCCGCTGACTAATTCACGGTGATGATTGGTACAACGTATGATATATAAGAGGGTATAGAGCGATAACTTTTATCACTTCCATGATGGCCGACCACGAATTCATTATCGCCGTGCATGCATTAAGAAAAGATATAGAGCTGAGCGAGTGAGAAAGAGCGTGTGCGAGAGAGAGATAGAGAACGAGCATCAGTGTATGACTACGGCTTCTCCCTCGACGATAATTTTCCTCAGACCACAAAAGATGGTCAAGGAATGTTATCGCGATGTAGAGCATGATAGCGAGGGGAAAGTGGGGGCAGGCGCGGGCGCCAGCGCGCCGCAAACACTTTTTTGCCGAAAAAATGCAAAAACAATTACATAAAAAAATTCTAGAATTCGAATTGATATTTCCAATGGAGAGAGGAGGTTCTGGAGATGTTATAATCCCAGGATTCAAAATCGATCTTGTTTAAATCGTGGAAGATACAGGGGTTTTTCCAGATTTTTGAAAATTCACCCCTTCTTCGAAAATAAGGATCGTTCGCCAGGAATTAGGAATATCAATGGAAAAAGGACATATTGGGGGTATTATAATCCCAGGATTCAAAATCGATCCCAGCCATAACCACGAAGATACGCTCTTATTACCGAATAAAATTTTTTTCGATGCAGAGCGGAATATAAATTTTCAAGAAGCAAAGATAATAGCAAACAAGAAGCAAAGACAATAGCAAACTTTGAATGATTTTTGCGATAGTCTCGAGACAGTAATATGATAAATGCTGAGGCAAGCATTTCTTTTGATTTATTGCCGCCATTGTATTTATTGTCCTTGAAAAAATATATGCACGTGTGACTGGTTAACTATTTAGTTATTGCCAGCAGGTTAACCCCCTCAAAATCATGACAATTTACATTTTCGGGAAGTTTTAATATTTATTTCTGACCATAGGCCCGAAAATATTAATATGATCGATTTTTCTCCGAGCGTATCGATGACATAGAATTTTCGTGAAAATTTATCATGAAGAAATCAGATGTTCCAAAGATAAGACAATCAAGATTTTTCTGAATGATTTAATGTTTTTTTGTACGAGGGCCCTTCCGAATAATATATAACTTCTACGTTATTCGCAGAAGATGAGAAAAAATGAGTAACCCTCATTTCCATGGTCCCTCGTTCAGAGGAATATTCAATTATTCGAAACAAATTTAACTGTCATAGTTTTGGAATATCTGATTTTGTCGTGATGATTTTTCAAGAAATTTGTGTCATTGACAGATGATGAAAAAAAAAATTACATTAATATTCTTAGGCCTTTGGTGAGAAAAAATTATAAATTTTTCCGAAAATAAACGTTTTTGTAATTTTTATGGCGTCCATAGAATATATATATGTGTCATTCCATACCATTTCGACCTGGGCCTGACCCTTGACCTATCGAATTTGGCTCGCGATTTTTTATATGATTGTTCTCACTTTGAAAGGCACCCAGTTATTTTTGGAGGTTTTTCAGATTCAATTTGAATATTCTACAATTTTTTAAGCGATTTTTTTTACAATAATTTAAAAAAATTAGAAGCGTGAGTGATTTTACTATGGATGGTTGCTGGAACATTTTCATATATAATATGGGATTTTTCAAAAAAAATTTCAGTTTTTTGGAATCATTTATATTAGCAAAATCAAGAAGAAAAAATCTCTTGCGAAAAATCTGAAATTTTTTTCAAAAATCCGATATTACATATGAAAATGTTTCAGCAACCATTCATAGTAAAATAACTTCCGCTTCTATTTTTTTTTTGAACGTTTTTTCCCGAAAAAGCTTAAAAATAGTAAGAAGGAAAAATCTCCCCACTCCGGCTCTAAGCTCAAAAATTTTGATATCTGACACACGATTTTTCAGAATTTTTTCAAATGTTTAAATTGTGTCGATCAATAAAATCGTTCAATGAAATATAGAAGATTCAAATTAAATCTGAAAAATCTAGAAAAAAACTGGGTACCTTTTAAAGTGAGAACAATCATATAAAAAATCGCGAGCCAAATCCGAGAGGTCAAGGGTCAGACCCAGGTCGAAATGGTATGGAATGACACATATATTGATATATCACTTATATAAAAATCCAATTTTTGAAATTATCTCTACGAAACGTTTAAATCATTAGGTTGGTTTGTACTTCCGTAAATAATGCTGTAAATATATTGTGAGGTTGATGATAACATTGACGATAAAAATAATCTGAAGCGGTGAATGGAAATGAACGATTGTTAGCAATTGTTTTCGAGTACGTTATAAACGTAGTCATATTTTTTCGCGATCAAAGGTGATTATTAAAACTATGCAATCACATAGAGTAATGATATCGAATATGATGCTGAGATAAGCAGTTCTTTTGCGTTCCTACAGCCTTTGTGTTTGAACGTGCTTTTCTGTGTGTATGTTTGTGTTCGTGTGTCTTTGTTGTGTATCTGTGAGTGTGTGGGTCTGTGCACACACACAACACGTGTGTGTGTGTGTGTGTGTATCTGGACACGTTAAATCTTTCGCAAAAAAAAATTTCGCAACGTTACACATATGAAGAATGAGCTCTATCTTATTTTTTGGAATAGATGGAGTGTCGCGCTTGAAGCTTAGAATGCTGGTGAGCCGCTGCAGAGAGAATAGCATTTTTGCTAAAAGTTGCAATCGGATATCCACCGGGGTAAAAATGCTGACAAAGTTTCATACCGACGTACCATCATTGTCTTTTTCGGTATTGTTAAGAGGTCTCAACTTTGCACAACAGCTGCAGTCCTTATCCGGACACCGAAGTTCGCGGATTGCTCCGCTGCGCGCGTTTTCAGTGAAAAATTATGTATTTCTCAAAGTTATAATTTTTTATAATTTCAAACAATATATCGTACGGTAAAAAATAATGAAAAATTCAGAAGTTTCCATAACATCGTTGCATTTTAAAACTTGTGGAGGTGAATAACGATTAATTTCGGAAGTGAAGTTGAATTTTCTCTAAACACATCAAAATTGGGGAACAAAATTTTGTTTCAAAATTTCAAAATGTGCTCAAAGAATTTTTGTGGAAAAATAGATCAATTGACGCAACGCAAAAGATTCGTTTATCGGGAAAAGGTAGAAACTTCGGAAAGTGAAGAAGAGTGCTCGTTCGGAAGCGGTAGATTCAATAACCTAAGATTTTCGAACACGTACGCAATGGATGTTGCATGCGTCGATAAAAAATTTATCGAAATTTAAAAAAGGTTGTATTATATTATTCGATAATAACTAAACATTTAAAAATACTCTTATTTTGTAGTCACCGATTTGTGGCAGCGTAAATCGGTAATGCACAGCTCCACTCATCCAAATTCCGTGTAATATAAAAAGTTCGCAGTGTCAGCAATAAATGGTCCTTGACCATTCAGCGTGACTAGTGAAGGAAATAGGTGTCTGTGTGTGTGTGTGTGTGTATGTGTTACCATCGAGATAAGATTTGCTGAATTGTCAGTAGTAAATCCAACAACCATGAGTTATTCTTAATAATAATAATAATAATTATTATTATTATGATTATGAGAACGGGCGCGCGCGCGCGTGTGTGTCGTTGCTGCGTCAACTTCGAGGAATATGACATGGGCTTCCAGATGTAAGTAGTTCCCAATTTTCACTATCATTATTATTATTATTGTTGTTATTGTTATTATTATTATTATTATTATTATTATTATTATTATTATTATTATTATTATTATTATTATTATTATTGCAGGGGGACCAGTAGACAATCCATGGTCCTACAGGCCCCTGTACATGCTAGACACGGCTGGCAAACTTCTGGAGAAGCTCCTTCGACCTCGCCTCCATGCGGCTATCCAAGCCTCTGGAGACCTTTCTGATAGACAATATGGCTTTCGGAAAGGGAGGTCGACGATACACGCAATCCAGGAGGTTGTTGGAGCAGCTAGTGGTACGGAGCGGGGGAACCTCTTCTCCCACCCCGTCTGTCTACTGGTTACTCTGGATGTGAAGAACGCTTCCAACTCGGTGCGGTGGTGTGACGCGCTACAGGCGTTGGAACGAGACTTTAGGGTCCCCGGATATCTTTACTGGATGTTCGAGGATTACCTGAACGATCGCTCCCTCGTTAACACCACTGCAGATGGTCCGATTAGCCGAGAGTTAACGGCAGGGGCAGCCTAAGGGTCCATACTAGGTCCCGATATTTGGAATGCCACATATGACGGGATTCTCTGAATGGAGATGCCTGAGGGTTCTTTTCTGGTTGGGTATGCGGACTGTTAAGAAAAGCGTGTCGTTGCCAGAGCTCCCGCGAGAGACCCTCAGTGAACGGTCAAGCTCTCGCTGGACTCTGCATTACCCGTGGCTCTCGCGACTCTATCCCCTCCAAACGGCGGCTCTCTCGCGGCGATCGATCATCGCCTCGTCACTTCGTTTTGGCAAGCGCCTCGATTCGCATCGATTATCGGCCATTTTTCACTCCGCGGTTTTCATTCTTTCTTTTCACGAGCTCTTGGACGATTTACGACCGGCCAAGAGCGCTAACGGTTCGGCTTCCTTCGACAACTTCACGGAAAAGTATTCACTTCGATTCGGTGCGGTTTAATTCGAAAATTTGCGCAGATTCATTTTTCACGCGACACGTGGCGTCGTACGCGACGTCCGCCATTTTCCGGCATCTCTTCGAGTGAGCGTGAATATCGCCACGGCGGAAAGAACGATTTATTTGAACATTATCCCATTTTTTGGAACATTAAACCATTTTTTAATAAAGAGCGAGATATTGAGTGCACGCGAGTGAGTTTTTTCTTCGTGTGCAACGAACTTCCGGCCACTTCGTTCCCTTCAGTCTTCCACCTTTCTCTCCCAATTTCCCAACCAGATCAATTCAGGCATTTTTCCAAACATGGTCCTTCGAGCCGGATGGGGAAATTGGTGAAGATTGTGGAAGTGCTTCAGTTCGCGAAAGAGAAAAGTGCGAGAGAGAACCGGCGTTCCGTTGTCCGACAACGTGCTCGTCACGCTTCGCTATTTCGGTCTCTCTCGCTCACGTTCAGTGCGCATAAGTCTCTCTCTCTTACTTTCGCGCGAGAGGAGAGCCCGGACGCCTCGAGAAATTTCTTCGTTGAGCGCGCGGGGATAGCATCGCGCTCTCGCGCGCGCCAAGAAAGCTATCGCTTCGTCCGCTTTGTGCGGATCTTCGCTCCTCGCTGGACATTATCGCTCAACGAGTGTGTATGCGTATCTCGTGAGTTTTGCATTTTTCGCGATCATCGCGTCACGTGATTCTTTGTGCGCTTCGGGATTTTCTTCGCGCTTAATTACGCAGTCTTCGGATACTTTCGGCGCACTTAGTATTTCTTCGGATTTCCTCGCTACGCATCGCAACAAATTTCGTGAACCAAGTTTGTCCGCGTACTTCGTTTTCTTTCGGTTTTTTTTATTTTCGTGCGCGTTACACGAACATTCTCGTCGCCGAGTGTGTGCGCGTACTTCGTTCTTTTCTCGGTTTTGGTTTTCGTGCGCGTTACAGGAACATTCTCGTCGCCGAGTGTGTGCGCGTACTTCGTTCTTTTATCGCTTTTGGTTTTCGTGCGCGTTACACGAACATTCTCGTCACCGAGTGTGTGCGCGTACTTCGTTCTTTTTTCGGTTTTGGTTTTCGTGCGCGTTACACGAACATTCTCGTCGCCAAGTGTGTGCGCGTACTTCGTCTTTTCGGTTTTTGGGCTCTTCAAGTGCGTCACACGAACATTCTCGTCGCCGAGTGTGTGCGCGTACTCCGTTTTTTCGGTTTTTGGGCTCTTCAAGTGCGTCACACGAACATTCTCGTCGCCGAGTGTGTGCGCGTACTTCGTTTTTTCGGTTTTTGGGTTTTTCAAGTGCGTCACACGAACATTCTCGTCGCCGAGTGTGTGCGCGTACTTCGTTGTCGCTTCCATTATGACGACTAACGTCGCGAAGATGGAACGCCGAATCACAGGGCTCCTCAGCACTTTTAAGTGCATCGAGGGCATCGCTGAGAAGTCTGCCTCCGCAACTCCTCAGACGATGTCCAAAACTCTGGCGTCGACTCGGCTAGACCTTCTTGAGGCCAATTGGACGCGGTTTCAGCACGAGCACGCCAGTTTACTCGACATGAACTGCGAGAATCTTGCCGAAATGAGTACTTCGTGGAGGGGATCGAAGCGCAATGCCAAAGCGCTTACGAGACCGCCAAGGTCAGCCTCCTCGTAATCAAGGAGCACTTCGAGCGAGTCGAACCCAGCGGGGCCAACCTCGCAGACGTTTCTGCCATCGGGCCATCCTCTATTCGGCGAACCCTTCGGACATAAAACTTCCGGTCTTCGATGGAGATTTTCGAGCTTGGCGTTCCTTCCACGATCTCTTCGTCTCGATGGTTGGCAGCAATTCGGACATCACTTCCGTTGAGAAAATGCATAACCTGCGCACTCCTCTCAAGGGCGATGCTGCGCAACTGATCGCCAATCTTCCGGTCTCTTCAGAGTCGTTTGCTTCAGCTTGGGACACCCTTCAGGAGAGGTATGAAAATAAGCGAATTTTAATCAACTCTCAGCTTGACAGACTCTTCGGTATTCCTCGGGTCACCTCACGGTCAGCCAAGGCGCTCAATAACCTCATCAACACCACGGCTGAGGTTACTAACGCTCTTCGGGCGCTCGACGCTCCAGTAGATCACTGGGATCTGGTTTTGGTTCACTTCCTGGCGTCACGGCTTGACCAACACCTTCAAGAGCAGTGGGAGGTCAAATTGGGCGCTTCAACCGACCCTGCGACGTTCGCCCAGTTTCGAGCATTCCTCATAGCTCGTGCCAGAGCTCTTGAGAGTCTGGAGGCGCGGATGGCCGAGGCGCCACCACAGTCGGCCACTTCAGCCCAAGGTTCTCGCGCCGTGGGAGCCAAGACATCTCGCCAAGCAGCCAGCGCGAGGGCCTATCCTTCACGGGCTGAAGACTCATCGAAAAGGTCGGACAAACAAGAGAAGCCCTCGGATCTGGACAAGAAGTCGGCGGCGGCTGTTCTTTCAAAAGGCCCTCTTCATCCGGCTGGATCGGCCACCCAGCAGTGTCACTTCTGCCTTAAGGGACACTTCATCGCTTCATGTCCGCTCTTTCGGCAAAAAAGCGCCAAGGAGCGGCGTGAAGTAGCAAAGCAACGGCGGCTCTGCTACAACTGCCTCGGGCCGCATTCCGCTGTCAACTGCCAAGTCGACAAGCGGTGCTTCGAGTGCGGAGAAAAGCACCACACCTTAATCCATGTGGGAGGCAAAAGGAATTCAGGCGCTTCAAACCGTCAGGCAGCCGCCTCGACGCCAACGGCAACATCGTCGCCAACCGAGCCTCAGGCTTGACTCCGCAAAGGTCACCAATGCGACGGAACTTCGAGTCCCTTCAACCTAGCCTCGATCGGTCTCACTTCTCTCGGCCATTCTTCAACTTCATCGGCACCACTTCGAAGCGCTTCGTCATCTTCAACTTCGACGTCGGCGCATTCAGCGCCACGGCAGCGAGCTCTTCGACCTTCAGTCTTCTTGGCGACGAGTCAAGCCATGGCCTCTTCACCATCGGGCTCTTCACAACGGATTCGGCTCCTCATTGACCCTGGCGCCGAGCTGTCTTTCGTATCGGAGCGAATTGTGCAGCTTCTTCGCCTCAAGCGCGTGTCAGCCTCGCTGAATATTCTCGGCATTGGCAATCAATCAGCAGGTCGCACGCGGGGAGCTGTCACCTTCAGGATCTCTTCAATACACGATGCGGCTCTTTTCGTCAACGTCACAGCCTTTGTGCTAAAAGTCTTGACAGCGTCACTTCCGTCATTCTCGTTCAACGAGAAATGGGCACACCTCCAAAACCTTAACCTCGCCGACCCTGATTTTCAGACGCCAGGGACGATTGACATCATCATCGGAGCTGATTCATACGGCCTCCTCATCGAATCAGATGTGAAAAAGGGCCGACCAACCGACCCGATCGCGCAACGGACCCTTCTCGGGTGGATAATACTTGGTCCGGTAGACGCTTCAACTTCAACCTCAGTTCGGGTTCAGCACGCCTCCGTCGAGGAGGATGTCGCGTCGCTTCTCTCAAAATTCTGGGAACAGGAGGAAATTCCGTCGGACTCAGCCCCTACATCTGAGCCCGAGGATTCCGCCTGTGAGGAGCACTTCAAGGAAACACATTCACGAGACGAAGACGGGCGATATACAGTCCGTCTCCCCTTCAAAACTTCGTCGTCGTCTCTCGGGGATTCCTTCACGGCAGCTCGGCGCTCTCTGGTACAACTTCAGAAGCGGCTCTCACTTAACGCAAGTTATCGAGAGTTGTATCACGGCTTTCTTCAGGAGTACGAGACGTTGTCTCACATAGTACGAGCCTCCCCGGGGCCAGCTTCAACTCCCGTGTATTATTTGCCTCATCACGGGGTCTTTCGGGCTCACAGCACCACCACCAAGCTTCGAGTGGTCTTCAACGGGTCGTGCAAGACGAGCAGTGGTGCCTCACTTAACGACCTCCTCTACACGGGCGCCAAACTTCAGCAGGACACTTCTGACGTACTTCTTTGGATCCGACGGCATCGCTTCATCTTCGCGACGGACATCACAAAGATGTACCGTCAAATCAACCTTCATTCGGATGATTGGAACCTTCAACGGATCCTGTGGGTTGATGAGCAGGAACACATCATCCCCTTCTGCTTCACCACCGTCACGCACGGCCTCAGTTGCGCCCCGTTTTTGGCAATTCGAGTCATGCTGCAACTTGTCGAGGACGAAGGGCACAACTTTCCATTGGCGGTACTTCCGTTGACGAAGGGCAGGTACGTCGATGATATCTTCGGAGGTGCAGATTCAACAGCGGAACTTCAAGCATCCTCACTTCAACTTCAGGAGATCTGCAACCGAGGGTGCATCCCACTTCAAAAATGGTCGTCCAACTCCACGGAACTTCTTCAAAGGGTGCGCCATTCCACTTCAGAATCACACGCAGTCGTGATTCAACCAGAGGACTCCAGCGTCAAACTTCTTGAGCTCGTTTGGAACCCCCAAACCGACCACTTCAAGTACACGCTTCAGCCGAACTTCAGTCAATCTGTGACAAAACGGACAATCCTCTCGGAAACGGCGCAATTATTTGATCCGTTGGGCTTCATTTCGCCAATCATCATCACGGCAAAGATGTTTCTTCAAGAGCTCTGGTTGGCAAAACTTCACTGGGACGACCCTCTTCCGGTTTCGCTTCAACAACGGTGGCTTCACTTCCGAGAGAACTTGGCGGATCTCTCGCTCATTTCTCTCCCTCGGTGGCTTCAACTAAAACCCTCGGCAACGGTTCAGCTTCACGGTTTTTCGGACGCCTCGCAATTGGCCATGTCAGCCGTGGTTTACCTTCGTTCAACTTCAGATGATGGCTCTTCAACCATCACGCTTGTCGCTTCAAAGACGAAGGTTGCACCTCTCAAGCGACTGACAATTCCGCGGCTTGAGCTCACCGCTGCATTACTTCTTTCACGGCTGGTTTCGTACGTCCAGAAGACACTCGAACTTGGAACTGTTCCAGTGTTCCTTTGGACCGACTCGTCGGTAACCTTAACTTGGATCACGTCGCCTTCGACTCGTTGGAAGGACTTTGTCCGAAATCGAGTTACTTCAATCCAAGAAATCACTTCGCAAGCGACGTGGCGTTTCATTCCAGGCAAGGAAAATCCCGCAGACTGTGCGTCTCGCGGAATGACACCTCGGCAACTTTCTCGGCATCCCCTCTGGTGGAATGGACTAACCTGGCTTTCGCAGCCTTGCACCAGTTGGCCCACTTCGTCGTTCGAGGTCGTAACCGACTGCGACCTCGAACAGCGTCCAGGTCTCGCCTTCACTTCAACTTCAGGGGCTCTTCTACCGGTTTGGGACCTTCTGGAGCGATATTCGTCCCTAAATCGGCTACTTCGAATCACGGCCATTTGCAAAAGGGCTCTTGGCCGCTTTAGGCGAGTTCCACATACTTCAATGACCAACCCGATATCACCGGGAGACCTGCAAGACGCAACAATTTTCTGGATACACCTCATCCAACAGTCGTACTTCACTGCTGAGCTACGGATAATTTCAAGCGGAGCGACACTTCAACGGAGCAATGCAATGACCGCCCTCACACCTTTCATCGACCAACTCGGAGTCCTTCGTGTGGGTGGACGCCTCCAGCATTCGATCCTTCACTCCGAGGCGAAACATTCACCTGTCTTGTTTCGGAATTCACGGCTAACTACATTGATAATTTCAGATGCCCATCTCCGGACTCTTCACGGTGGCACACAAGCAACACTGGCCTATCTCCGCAGATCGTACTGGATTTTGGGTGGTCGAGCGCCAGTACGATCATACATTCTTCGCTGCACCACTTGCGCACGGTTTCGAGGCGTCAGAGCTCAGCAGTTGATGGGGCAACTTCCCTCGCCACGAGTCACACCTTCACGTGCCTTCCTTCATTCGGGCTTAGATTATGCTGGACCCTTCACGGTTAAGACTTGGCGAGGAAGAGCAGCAAAAACATACAAGGGTTATCTCGCAGTTTTTGTCTGTTTCTCTACTTCAGCGGTGCACCTCGAATTGGTAACGGACTACACTTCAGAAGCCTTCATCGCAGCATATCGGCGGTTCTCTGGTCGACGGGGCATTTGTCACACGCTGTATAGTGACTGTGGAACGAACTTCAGCGGTGCAGATGCCACTCTTCAGGCTCTCTTCAAGGCTGGCTCAATGGAATTGAGTCACACCATTTCCGCATTAACCAGCCTTGGCACAAAGTGGTCCTTCAATCCCCCGGCAGCCCCTCACATGGGTGGAAAATGGGAGGCTGCCGTGAAATCGGCAAAATATCATCTTCGACGGGTCATCGGTGAGACTGCACTTACGTATGAAGAATTTACGACTTTTCTTACGCAAGTCGAGGCAGTGCTCAATTCAAGGCCGCTTTGTGCTCTCTCGGACGACCCGGAGGACTTGTCATCCTTAACTCCGGGTCACTTCATCGTCGGTGAGGCACTTACTACAGTGCCTGAGCCATCTCTGACTTCAACGGCGGAATCTCGGTTGTCTCGGTGGCAACTTCTTCAGGCACGGCTTCAGCACTTCTGGCAGAGATGGTCAAGAGAGTACCTCCATCAAAGTCTCTCTACTTCAAAATGGCATCATCCTTCGAATGAGATACGAGTGGGGTCACTCGTTCTCATAACCGACGAAAGACTTCCTCCGACGCGGTGGCCACTCGCGCGGATCCTCGAACTTCACCCTGGCGAAGACGGCCTCACTCGAGTCGTCACACTTCGAACGGCAACTTCCACCTTCAAGCGGCCGGTCGCAAAATTATGCGTCCTGCCAACGGACTCTTCGTCAACGGAGTTTGCCGAAGGCGGGGAGTGTGTTCAGAAAAGCGTGTAGTTGCCAGAGCTTCCGCGAGAGACTCTCAGTGAACGGTCAAGCTCTCGCTGGACTCTGCATTACCCGTGGCTCTCGCGACTCTATCCCCTCCAAACGGCGGCTCTCTCGCGGCGATCGATCATCGCCTCGTCACTTCGTTTTGGCAAGCGCCTCGATTCGCATCGATTATCGGCCATTTTTCACTCCGCGGTTTTCATTCTTTCTTTTCACGAGCTCTTGGACGATTTACGACCGGCCAAGAGCGCTAACGGTTCGGCTTCCTTCGATAACTTCACGGAAAAGTATTCACTTCGATTCGGTGCGGTTTAATTCGAGAATTTGCGCAGATTCATTTTTCACGCGACACGTGGCGTCGTACGCGACGTCCGCCATTTTCCGGCATCTCTTCGAGTGAGCGTGAATATCGCCACGGCGGAAAGAACGATTTATTTGAACATTATCCCATTTTTTGGAACATTAAACCATTTTTTAATAAAGAGCGAGATATTGAGTGCACGCGAGTGAGTTTTTTCTTCGTGTGCAACGAACTTCCGGCCACTTCGTTCCCTTCAATTTTCCACCTTTCCCTCCCAATTTCCCAACCAGATCAATTCAGGCATTTTTCCAAACACGGACGATGTAGCCGCTATCATCATTGCGCGTACCGTAGAGGCAGCGCATATGAGACTCAACCAGGTAATGCGTTGGGTCCACTTCTGGATGGAAGACCATGGCTTGGAGCTAGCGCTAGCGAAAACTGAGATCGTGCTCCTAACCAAAAAGCATATTTCGCTTATAAGGGATATGCAGGTAGGAGAGACGACGGTCCAGACGAAGGCGTCTGTAAAGTACCTGGGGTTGAAGCTCGATTTTTCGGCTCAGCTTCGGGGAAGAAATAATATCGAGAGCGGACAAAGCTGCGGCAGTGACGACGTTGCTGAGCAGGGTAATGGCCAACATTGGCGGTCCTCAGCCCTGCAAGCGTCGCCTTCTGCTACGCACGGCCGAGTCCATAATGCTCTACGGTGCGGAAGTCTGGGCCGATGCGCTCCGGTACGAGAAATATCGGAAGCGCATGGCTGGAGTGCAGCGGAGAGGGGCCCTCCGTATCGCCTGCTCTTACCGCACGGTCTCAGAGCCGGCTGCGCTAGTGATAGCCGGGGTCATATTGATTGACCTCCTCGCCCAGGAGCGGAAGTTCGTCCATCAGGGCCTTCCTGACGAAGAAGAGAGGGAGAGACGAAAAGCGCTTGCCAGGTCCCGTAGCATGCTGACCTGGAAAGAGAGATGGGATGAGGATCCGCGGGCCAGGTGGACAGCGAGACTTATTCCTCGCTTGGACACCTGGATCAACCGTCAGCATGGTGAGGTAAATTATTACCTCACACAATTGCTGACGGGGCACGGGTATTTCCGGTCTCACCTGTGCACAATGGGTAAAGTGCCGGACTCGTGCTGCATATCCTGCGGATCCCCCAGAGACGATGCCTTCCACACATTCTTCGAATGCGAAGAATGGAACGTGTGGAGGGCACCATTGGAGGAAAAGTTCGGGAGCATAACCCCGGAAAATATTATCGGAGTTATGCTCCTGGACGATGAAACTTGGACGCGGTCACTTCCTTCGTGGAAGCTGTCCTCTGTCGGAAGAAGAGAGTTTTGGAGGAAAGAACGCCCTAAGGGGCGTTCAAAACAACTAATGGCGCTACCCCGAAGTAATGCTAACGCGGTTCCGGGGTGGTCGTCTGGAGATACAGGGGTGGTTTTAGTCGGTAGTCTCTTCGGAGGAGTCCGACACACGGGGAGCCAAACCATCGCTCCCGACAGTGCGTAAAAGCATTTCCCCCCCTGTAGAAAAAAAATTATTATTATTATTATTATTATTATTCCCGTGTGGGGTTCTTCTGACCCTCATCGGGCGCGTCCGCAGGTGGCGGATCGGGGAATGCTCGCCAGATATGTCAGGTAGGTGGGGCATAATATAAGGTAAATGGCCCAGTTACTGACCCTGTCTCAGATAGTGACCCTAATGGCACCATTTTGATTGCTATTTAAAATAGATAGATATTAAAAATAGAAATAGACCAGTGAATCGAAATCGGTACACGTTGGGTTCACAAACAAACATGGGGCTTATGTACAGGGTCAGTAATCCGGACAGCAGAGAAGCATTATTAAAACAATGATTTTATTAATAAATCTTGATTATTTCACTTTCATAACCGGTGAATCTCTTTTGGGGGGCTTTAATGCACACGTTGAAACCATTAGTTTCCGGTTTGGCTATATCACACATGAATAAATAGTCGAAATCCGACGCTGCCGCGCTAGAAGGGTCAGTAACTGGGCCGTTTACTTTACCACCCGCGGACCAAAATGGAAATTTGCATGCAGAAGAGCACACGTCTGTTCCCTCTTCGGCCGGTGTTTTCGCCAGCGTCTGTTATTATGTAGATGTGGCTGGGAGTCATGCATTGATCGGTACACACCTTAGCACACTGAGAGTGCCTTCAACCGACGTAGGCGTTTCCTCTGCGCCGGTGAAGAGGCTGCTGTGAGCTTGCTCTGCCGAGGTGGCAACTGGGGTGTGTATCTGGAACCAGCCCCTTCGGGCCTTGATCAGGAAGTGTGCACTGAATGCAGCTGTCGGAGGCTGCATTGCTTCGGGCGAGCGCTGATCCGTCCGTGTTTTCCGGGATCGGTTAAGCGTAGGTCAGGCCTCAGGGAACTGAGGTAGAAGTCAAAGTGCTCCGAGGGTATACTCGTTCCTGACTATTACGGCCCGCCCCTCTGCACATGAACCGCTGGTTCAACCTAAGAAAAAAATGCCCAATTCAAAAGGAAACAACGAAGATGCAGTGAGCAAGGAGTTATCTTCCCTCGCGAAGCTGCTTATCGAGAGCGATAGGAAGGTGGAGGCGAGTCTCGCAGAAATGCGCAGGCTCATTAAAATAATGGGTGATGCCGTAAAAAAGCAGCCGAACGTCAACAAGACGATAAAGAACGGACTGTCCGCCCTGGAGGAGCACTTGGAGGGACTCGAGGACAGTCGCTGTCCAATTAAGCAGGCTCACAGCCTCCTGAACAGACCGGTGGCCCCGAGAGCAAACTCCAAAGTGTTCCTACACCAGAAGCGAGTTGCTCCTGGGCGACACCAAAACCCATTCCTCCCACGAGTGTCGAATGGAAGAAGAGGCCGGCGTCGAGTCCGCCTGTAACCCCAATGACGGAGGTACAGGCAAAGAAAAAAAAAGGAGGCCTCGCCGAAGAATGCCCGGACAGAAGTCCAGCGCAAGAAGGTGGAGAAAAAAGGAAAAAAGAAAGCCGGGAACGAAAAGGCTGCGCCGGCCTCTCAAACCAGCAGGCCCGCAAATACGCCTCATAAGACGGCAGCTGCGGCCAAGAAATCGCGTTTGAGAAAACCAGAGGCGATCTTGCTGAAACCGGCAGAGGGTGAAACCTATGCGGAGATCCTCAACGTTGTCCGCAAAAAGGTGAATCCCGAAGCACACAGAGCTGATGTACGGTCGATCCGGCGCACACGAGCAGGAGGAGTCCTGCTCGAGCTGCGAAACTCATCGGCCGATTCGAGAGCTGCTTTTATAGGAGCTCTCAAGGCCGCAGCTGGGAAGGAGAGCAGCATTGAGGAATTGGTCTCGAAGTCACGTCTCGAGATTCGAGACCTCGATAACTGCTCCACGAAAGCAGAGGTTGAGGAGGCTATGAGGGTAGCCCTCAGACAGTACGAGGGCCCGCTGCAGCTTGCATTGATCCGGCCGAACGTGCGGGAACAGGTCACCGCCATCGTCACCATTGACGAATCAGGCGCGAGGACCCTGTTGCAAACCGCTCGCGTCAAGATCGGCTGGGTCAATTGCCGCATCCGGAGGAGAGTGGAAGTACCAAGATGCTTCAAGTGTCTCGGCTACGGGCACCACAGTACCCGGTGCAAGGGCACTGACCGGGGAAGTCTGTGCTTCCGGTGCGGCAAGGAGGGACATAGGGCAGCTGACTGCGATGCTGAACCCTTTTGTTTCCTCTGCCCGGCCGTGGAAGGTAAGCCTGACTCCAAACGTCACATGGCAGGATCGGGGCGGTGCGGGGCATTCCGCAAAGCCCTCAGCGAGGCCAGAGGCGAGTAATGGCGGTCGTCCTGCAGGGGAACATGAATAGGAGCCGGATAGCCGACGACCTTCTGGCCCAAATATGTTTCGAGAAAGCCGCTGATATAGTCCTGGTCAGCGAGCAATATCGGAACAGAGAAAGGCCAGGATGGTATTCGGACCTCCTAGGCACGGCAGCGATTTGGATTCCAAATCGACGACGTTTCTGCGGCGCCGACCATGGCTCCGGGAGCGGCTTTGTTTGGTTGAAGTCCAGAGGCGTTATCTACGTCAGCTGTTACCTCACCCCAAACGAGCGAATCGCAGACTTCCAGGCCAAAATCGATGGTCTGGAGGACGCTATCCGGGACATGGAGGGGGAGCTGGTAGTAGCCGGAGACTTTAATGCAAAGGCTCTGGAATGGGGTGAACCCTGGCCGGATTCCCGGGGTGGACGCGTGCTGGACATGGCGTCTAGACTTGGGCTAGCGGTATTAAACACTGGCTCAACGTCCACCTTTCGGAGGACAGGGTACAGAGAAACCATTATAGATGTCTCCATGGCGACGGAAAACCTGGTATCGCGAGTCCAGGACTGGAGGGTGATCGAGGACTTCACAGCCAGCGATCACCAATACATCACGTTCTGCGTACGTGATGTAGCTCCGGTCCAGACAAGAATACCACGAGGATCTACCAGGTGGAACGTCAATAAGATGGACCCCCAGAAGCTGTCTCCGGCGCTGTTACGTGGCCAGCGAAGCCTTGAGGAGCTCCCTCACCCTGCGGGCGCTGAACAGACGGTGGATATAGTAATGACCCACCTTCATCAGGCCTGCAGGGATGCCGTGCCGAAAAGAATTGCACGGAATAACAGACGCCCCGTGTACTGGTGGACGTATGAGATCGCGGAGCTGAGGCGGGAGTGTTTTCGCTTGAGAAGACTGTCTCTCAGAGCCCGGCGCCGCGACACTGACGCAGCCCCTAGCACTGCCGCCTATAAAGCGGCATGAAAAGTGCTCAGACGGACTATCAATAAGAGTAAGCACCGATGCTGGAAGAAACTTGGAGAGGATCTGAACGAGGATCCTTGGGGATTAGGGTATAAACTGGTCCTCCCCAAATTGGGGTCGTTCTCTGAAAGCGCCCCCACAGATGCGAGGATCATCGGCGGTATCGTCGATGCCCTTTTCCCCAATCAACCCAGGCGACCGCGCCGACCCCGAATACCCGGGGATGCACCACCACCCCCCTTTACGGAAGAGGAACTGAGGTGTGCGGCATGGTCCTTCAAAAACAATAAGGCACCAGGCCCTGATGGCTTGCCAGCAGAGGTGCTGAAAGCCGCAGTTGAAAGGCATCCAACGCTATTCCTGGCTATGTACAACGCCTGCCTACAGGCAGGGGTTTTTCCACATCGCTGGAAACGCGCAAGGCTCTCGTTGATCGGGAAGGGCAAAGGGGGTCCAGTGGACAATCCATCGTCTTACAGACCCCTGTGCATGCTAGACACGGCTGATAAGCTTCTTCGACCTCGCCTTCATGCGGCGATCCAAGCCTCTGGAGACCTTTCCGAAAGACAGTATGGCTTTCGGAAAGGGAGGTCGACGATACACGCTATCCAGGAGGTCGTTAGTGCAGCCAGGAGCACGGAGCAAGGAAACCATTTTCCCGCCCCATATGTCTACTGGTCACTCTGGATGTGAAGAACGCTTTCAACTCGGTGCGATGGTGTGACGCGCTACGTGCGCTGGAGCAGAATTTAAGGGTCACCGGATACCTCTACCGGATGTTCAAGGATTACCTGAATGATCGCTCTCTTGTCTACACCACCGCAGATGGTCCAATTAGCCGAGAGTTAACGGCAGGGGCAGCCCAAGGGTCCATACTAGGTCCCGACATTTGGAATGCCACTTATGACGGGATTCTCCGAATAGAGATGCCTGAGGGTTCTTTCCTGGTTGGGTATGCGGATGACATAGCCGCTATTATCATTGCGCGTACCGTAGAGGCAGCGCAGATGAGACTCAACCAGGTAATGCGTCGGGTCCACTCCTGGATGGAAGACCACGGCTTGCAGCTAGCGCTGGCGAAAACTGAGATCGTGCTCCTAACCAAAAAGCATATTCCGCTTTTAAGGGATATGCAGGTAGGAGAGACGACGGTCCGGACAAAGGTGTTGGTAAAGTACCTGGGGTTGAAGCTCGATTCTCGGCTCTCCTTCAGGGAAGAAATAATATCGAGAGCGGACAAGGCGGCTGCAGTGACGACGCTACTGAGCAGGGTAATGGCCAACATCGGCGGCCCTCAACCCTGCAAGCGTTGTCTCTTGCTACGCACGGTCGAGTCCATAATGCTCTACGGTGCCGAAGTCTGGGCCGATGCGCTCCGGTACGAGAAATACCGGAAGCGCATGGCCGGAGTGCAGCGGAGAGGGGCCCTCCGTATCGCCTGCTCTTACCGCACGGTCTCAGAGCCGGCTGCGCTAGTGATAGCCGGGGTCATACCGATTGACCTCCACCCAGGAGCGTAAGTTCGTCCACCAGGGCCTTCCCGACCAGGAAGAGAGGGAGAGACGAAAAGCGCTTGCCAGGTCTCGTAGCATGCTGACCTGGCAAGAGAGATGGGATGAGGATCCGCGGGTCAGGTGGACAGCGAGACTCATTCCTCGCTTGGATACCTGGATAAACCGT
Organism: Alloplasta piceator; assembly: GCA_946863875.1. Lineage (NCBI taxonomy): Eukaryota > Metazoa > Arthropoda > Insecta > Hymenoptera > Ichneumonidae > Alloplasta > Alloplasta piceator. Next base: position 25,559,783 of record OX333074.1, read on the forward strand.
CAGCATGGTGAGGTAAATTATTACCTCACACAATTGCTGATGGGGCACGGGTATTTCCGGTCTCACCTGTGCACAATGGGTAAAGTGCCGGACCCGCGCTGCATATCCTGCGGATCCCCCAGAGATGATGCCTTCCACACATTCTTCGAATGCGAAGAATGGACAGTGTGGAGGGCACCATTGGAGGAGAAGTTTAGGAGCACAACTCCGGAAAATATTGTCGTAGTTATGCTTCTGGACGACGAAACTTGGACAGAGGTCACCTCCCTCGTGGAAGTTGTCCTCCGTCGAAAAAAGAGAGTTTTGGAGAAAATAACGCCCTAAGGGGCGTGTAAAACAACTAATGGCGCCAACCCGAAGTAATGCTAACGCGGTTCCGGGGTGGTCGTCTGGAGATACAGGGGGGGTTTCAGTCGGTAGTCTGTACGGAGGAGCCCGACACACGGGGAGCCAAGTCAACGCTCCCGGTAGTGCGTAAAAGCATTTCCTCCGCTGTAGAAAAAAATATGATTATTATTATTATTATTATTATTATTATTATTATTATTATTATTATTATTATTATTATTATTATTATTATTATTATTATTATTATTATTATTATTATTTATCGTTCGGTGAGTAATAGAAAAAAAATGTCAGCAAAAAAAAGTTGGTACCCGTCTCGCGCCTCTGCTGATCCCCACCCCTCCCTTCGCCATCGACCTCATCACCATACTTTTCCTTTATCACCCAGTAAGGTGGTGCGGGAAAAGTGAAGTGGCGGTCGAAGCCGCATGGTAGGGGTAGGCGTAGGGATGAGTGTTGGGGGTGCCAGACGTGTACCAATACTACTCACGCTGAGCTTCGACAATTAGTCCCTGGTTTTTCCGAGCTGATTTTGATCGAGGGTTCAAACATTTCTTTTGTCAGTCTTTAACCTTAGACATTCGGACCTGTTTTGTCGATTTAAGTTGTATGTAAATTTCCTTTTTAATTTTTCGAGCTGAGGACTCATTTTATTCCATTTAAATTGAATTTCGAAATTTCGAATTAATGGACAATTCATTTGTTTAATTTAAATTCAAGATTTTTGAACGTTTTCCGAATTATTATTATTTTTTGATATTTGTCAATAGTGAAATATGAATTGGTAGTTCCTATATTTATCCAAATTTTTTCCGAATTATCAATAAATGTTGGCCCTCGAGTGCCGCGTTTCGAACATTCATTTGTTCCCACTTCGAGTTCCTGAACTACAACATCGCAGGCCACGACGTGTCCAGTTTGCAACCATCCGATTTGCGCTGATTCCTGATTCCTGAATTACATCAGTCAAGGTAAGAATTTTAAGTTCTTGTGGCCCCGCTTTTTACCTCATCTCGAATTTTTCTTGACAGTGTTTTCTAACTCGAAGTGTTGAAGTGCTCGTGACAAATGATTTTTAAACTAATTAAATTAGTGTGAAATCCATCCCCAAATTTTAAATCCAAACCCCTTTTCCTGACCCAGACTGTCGCCTTTAAAAAAATAACTCCGATCGCGTCTAAATACGAGCAATATTCCGCGCCTAATCCTAAGTAACTTCCCACAAGGTTAGACTTTCAAATAGGGCAGATGTGTTTTGAAATTGACAGCCAGGAGTAGTAAAGGTTAAGTTTCTTTTCCTGACTAGAGCGCTCCCATCATGATCAACACATCCAGTGTCAAAGATCAAATTAATAGTTCTTAAAAACTCCAATTTTTGACGTAATAGATATCTCAGCAATCAACGATCGCACAGAAATCAGAAGGGGCGTTTCACAAACTTGAATTAATGCTCTACAAGTATTGACGATGGTTTGTTGAAAAAAAAAATTCCATCCTTGCCATGAATTTGAAAAAAAACAGGAGAAAACGGGCTATTTATGATTTTTTAGAAAATCAACGGCCAAATTAAAAATATTGACAAAGCCACTAATGTTGAGCGTGACTTTTACAGCTCAATATACCCACAAAAATCTTGTGACGATTTAATTTGATCTATCGAATGATTTTTTTGCTTCAAGCAATCAAATTTTTGAAAAAATTAAAGGATCATGTTTATTGCCCCTTAACACTTCTTAACCATTATCAAAATAAAAAATAAAAAAAATTTTCGAGCATTTGCCCCATTCTTATTGCAAACAGCGTTAAAATTTATGAAAAAAAAACAAGGATTATGTTACCGGGAGAAGTAGACTCGCGGACAGCGTGTAGCGTAAGCAGCACTGGACGTGTTTTTTACTCGGATGCGTGACCGCTTTGCTGCGCACTGGCTTGCACGCCAACTGTTGTACGAGAGGTGAGCCCTCCTAGGGCCTTGGCATCTGCATTTGAGCGTGCTCATGTCAATAACAAGGAACTGGCTAGGTGGGTAAGCTACCGACTGTATCGGTGAAGGTTTTTCTGCCGTTTTCCCTTCGTCCTTAGGCAGAATTGCGATGCAGGAAAAAAGTAGAGTGTGGGAACGTGTGTTGACGGTTTGCGGCTAAGGTTAACAGTACATAGGTATTGAAACAAATTAATACGTAAAAACTCGACAAAAGTATCCAGTAACCCACTTTACTTTCAAGGATAATGTTTATTGCCCCTAAACACTTCATAATCATTATTAAAAAGAAAAAAAAATCGAGCTTTTTTCCCATTTTTATCGCAAATAGCTTTTACATTTATGGAAAAATTTTCCGTACATTTAAGCGCTGCACAGTAGGAGAAAAGCCCAAAAACCTGGCCAAAACCTCAAATGACCTTTGACGGGAATGAAAATTGGCTTACAGGGGTTTTCAAGGTCGCTGATTACGAATCTGAAAGCCAAATTATCGTAAACAAAATGGCCGATCCAATATGACTGACATGAATGTTAAAAAGTTGCCAGATGTCGACAAAAATTGGTATTTACGGGTTTTCAAGGTTGCTGATTACGAATCCGCAAGCCAAATTATCGTAAAAAAAATGGCCGATCCAATATGGCCGACATGAACGTTAAAAAGTTACCAGATGTGGACAAAAATTGGTATATACGGGTTTTCAAGGTCGCTGATTACCAATCCGATATCTATTGTTTATAACTTGCAACAAAGAGCTTACAGCAAATTGTTATAAACAAAATGGCCGAGTATCCTGCTAAATAGATAAATTAATATATAAACAAAAATCATCATAATAAAATAAACGTGAACAGAACATAAATTCGATCAAGGAAGCGAATTTATCGGATGAATGCTCGCTGATTATCAGAAATACTTCTTTCCTTGTCAGCACCAATTCTTTGTAACCGGATCCTGTAATAAAGACATAAAATTGTAGAAAATTGGTGTTAAAGGAAAAGATAAAATTTTCAATTAATACAATAACTTGAACAATGTACATTATTTTACCAAATAAATAACCGCAATCATTGAAAAAATTTTAAAAAAATTAGACAGAAAATATTGACATGGATTTGGTTAAAAGAAAGCTTTGCTTACTATATAATATATATATATATTCAAATATTTTATTTGAATGTTATAACATTTCATTCATATTAAAGAAATTTTTATGTGGTTGATTTTAATATGTATATATAAATATATATATATATATATATGCATACGTATATATCATAATTAAATCACAGAAAATTTATATATATATATATATATACACATACATATATATTAAAATAATTTATTTCAAGCGTATAACAGCCGTCTTGTCCGTCATGATGCTACTTCACCCATTCTCAGGTAGAGGCGCAGAGGCTGCTCAATAGTGCCGCGTGCACGCTCGGCTACCGCACGATGCGAAAAAAATCATAACGGACAAGACGCACGTTTTCCGCAGGTAACTCTTGTAAATTTCGAAAGCTTATACATTAAACTAAAGGCCGAGACTAGGAGCTTTGCAAAATGTGACAAAATATATAACTTTTCGGACCGTTGAAAATATAAGTTTTCAAAATTATTCAATTTTATTTATGCCGAAGGTTATACTACATTCCAATCATTTATACATAAAGTTTAGATTCAACCGATGTAAAAATATGTTCTACATACCTCCAGAAGTCGTATCCATGTTGCAGAATTGAAATTAAACCCGTCACTTTAAAGTTATGGGTTTTTGAAGTCAGCGTTATTTTCGTCTGTTCAGCGCGTGACACGTACACTCTTCACGAACACTAACTGCCAACTGACGCTGCGGCGCAGGTATACACTTAAAGGGCTTTCCCTTCCACAATAGAATGCAGTTACTAGTCCTCTACCTGAATGACTACTCGACTGACCCTATTTCGAAAATTTATTTTTTGGGGTTTTGGCCAGGTTTTTGGGCTTTTCTCCTACTGTGCGCTGTTTGCAATAAAAATGTGAAAAAACCAAAACAAAAAAAAATGTTTTTCCACTCTAATAATGATTATGACGTTCAGGGGCAGAAATATGATTCTTAAAATTTTTTCAAAAATTTGATTGCTTGAAACACAAAACCGTTCGATAGATCAAATTGAAACTTTACAGGGATTTTGTGGGTAAATTGAGCTGTAAAAGTCACGCTCAACATTAGTCATTTTGTCAATATTTCTAATTTGGCCGTTGATTTTCTAAAAAACCATAAATAGTCCGTTTTTTTAAATTCATGGCTAGGATGAACATTTTTTTTCTGATTTCTGTGCGATCATTGGTTGCTGAGATATCAAAGGTCAAACATAAAAGGATCTTTTTTCATTAAAAGTTCGATATCTGAGCGAAAAATGGTCGCAGCGAGGTCTCAAAAAAAGCAAATTGAAGCTAAATAAACAAGCTGTCCGGTCCATGTAATGGTTTAACTGGAGAAAATTTTTCCTAGAAATTACAGCAAAAGAAACGTGATGCAAATTTGCAAAATTTTTTTTCTTGGTATTTCTCAGAATTGCGTGATACCTGTAGCTACGAAATTTTTTTGCTGAAAGATCTGAAAACTAGAAACTTCAAGCTTCAAAATGCTTTTTTTTAGACCTTGATACGACCATTTTTTAATGAGATACAGCATTGTTCAAAACCACTAAAAATTTGGAAAATTTTGTTGATCCTTTAATTTTTTCCACTAGTGTATAACTTGGCTCTCATATTAATTGGTTTTTATTTTTTTCAATATTTTGATATTTGACTATTTTTCAACTTATTTAAATACTTGGCGTTCTTTGCTTTTACTTTTTTAAAGTTTTTTTGTGATTTATTTATACGCAAAGCTGGAAAAAAGATCTTGCAGCTTCGCAACTTCAATTTCTCATCCGACTCAGTCCCCTTAAGGTATCATTCTACTTTAGATGTTGAAAAAGGGCTATCTTCGTAAATTTTTTAAGAACGTATTATAATAGATATTGATATAAAAAATTTTTAGCTTAATAAAGACACTTTCGAAATACTTAAAACAATTTTTATATTTTTATTTTAAACACTTCTTATAAACAAAAATAACAGGTAAACGTTACTCCTCCAAAATTAGATACGTCGCTGGCAACTGTGATATCTCGATAACAGCTTATCTAAAAGGAACAAGCACGCTTCGCGTACTCGTGGGGGGGCTTCACCCCCCAAACCCCCCCGCGCTTCGCGCGCCGTTGTCGTCGCGCTTCGCGCTCTGTATTCATTGTCTTGATTTATTCCGTTATGATCGAATATATTTTGAATGTTGGTTAACTTGGCCCTTGGGGACGTTTTAATAGGCACTCACACCATAATTCAAACTCTTTGATTCTTTGTGAACATCGATTAATTATTCTGATAAATTATATTAATCTTTATTAATGACAGATTTGAATATAATCAATTTTTTGATATTGTAATAACGTAATAACATGTGTAATAACATATTAAAAAAGAATGGAAAGTCAATGGGGGTCACCGACAAAACGTCGTTGAATTGATATGGAATGACTCATATACATCTATACACACGAATATTCGACTACAGTGGACGCTCCCACAACTTAACGCTTCGGGACCGGAAACGCTCCCATAATTTAACGTTCCCCTAATTGTCCCACTCTCGTGTTTCAACGCATGCGTACTGCCTTTTTTATTGAAGCATGCGTAGAACAAGCGTGCGGAATTCAACCTGAAATTCGTACCTACGTGTTATACTGTTATAGCCATATATACATTTCAAAATCTGACCAATATATTTTGCAATTTTTTTGAAGTTTAATAAGAATTTTATGTTAATAAGTCTAGATGAAAAGAATTGAACAGAAAATACATTTATCCGTTTGTTGGAACGTGCGAGATACATTTCTCTAGAAAACGTTATACAAAGTTGCATATATGTATACATCATACATGCAGATACATACGAATTACGAATATTCTACAGAACTTTCATTCTTTCTGGAATATAAAAATTCCTGTTTTTTCGAGAGAACAACTGTTCTCGAACATGTTGTCCTATCAGGGGGGTGACACACAGCTCGCTGAGCCATACCCAAATTACGGCTGATGTTCAATTCGACAATCGACCAACCAGCTGTGCCACTAATCTTCTGTGCGGTTGCGGGCAAGATTAGTGGCACTGACGATTTTCTGACGAGTGTGAGTTTGCAATCACACACTCGTCAGAAAATGTTCTTATGTTCTCGTGATGTAATGTACTATTCGATGTAATGTATCATTCGTTCCCCTGGTCACCGACTTCGGTGACCGGGGGAACGAATGATTTGAAAAAAATTGCAGGCCTTTTTTCAAGGGCCCAATTTTTAGCCGAAATTTAAAAATCTGAAAAAAATCACGAAAATCTCGTTTTTTGTATGAAAAATGTTGAGCATTGAGCCAAAGCGGGCAGGGGCTTTCTTCGATTGATAACAGGCTTTTTCAAAAATAAAAAATTGAAAAAAAAGTAGGAGACAACTGAATTCAGTGGGCTGTTATCTAAACATTTTTTTTAAACACTTTCAAATCATAAGAAAATTTTTGAATAACGACTCGATCAATTCACGTGTCTCCGTCTATTTTTTTTAATTTTTTTTTTCGAAAATGCCTGTTATCATCAGAGGGAAACCCCTGCCCACTTTGGCTCAATGCTCAAAATTTTTTATATAAAAAACAGAATTTTCGTGATTTTTTTCGGATTTTTAAATTTGGACCAACAATTGGGCTGTTTATAAAATTATAACTAAGTCAAAACGCGCAAAAAAATTCTGAAAAAAATCCTGAGTGCTTTTTAGAGGTACTAAAAAAGCATAAAAAATTGCGGACAAAATCGGAGAGGTGAAGGGTCAGACCCAGGTCGAAACGGCATGGAATGCCTCATATACTTTCGAAAAATGTAAAAAGTCGATTTTTTGAAAATTAGGAAGTAGAATGATACCTTAAGCAAGTTTGCTTATAAGAGAAACTTTTTGCCCTTGAGGCATTACTAAACAAATACTAAATACTTTCTGAAGCTGGACCAGTCAATTTCCATTATTTGTGATAAAATAAAGATCTTATATCCATGAGCCAACAACAACCGTTCAATTTTTGAATATTCCCAATGACCGCTAAAAGCGCTCCTAACTTAAGGAAGCCGAAACGGCAAATTTTTTATTCTATTAATTCTCATTATTTTGGTTCAAATATCAGTAACCAACGGTCAAAACTTGGCGCCACGGAAATCGTACTATCCCTAACATAATTATTACAACAGCGCATAAATTGAACGGTGTCGGTTTCAGGTGCCAGCCGAGTGGGTTGGTACGTTGTCGCTCGCAGTACTGCCCAATAACTATAGCCCCACGATAATGGGCTTAGAAAACTCAACTACTCCGATAACTGCGAATGCGATAAAAACCAAGCTTTTACAGGAGATCAAAGATCCAAAGAAGGTCGAAAGCACAGTAGCGAGGCAGAATTTTTCTCGAAAGGGTTAAAAACCAAGTCGAAGGATGTACGGTGTTTTCGATGCAAAGATGTATAGGCCACTTTGTGAGCAAATGCAAAGTCAAGTTGACTGAACAAGGACCTTCAAATGAACAAGGTGCAAAGAAATATACGCTGAGTCGAGGTAAAGCTTTTTGAGCTTTCTTGTCGTCGAAGAGAAGCGAACAATGAAGATTGGTACGTCGGCGCATGTGCGTTGCACGACATCACGGCGACAAACGAGCAAATGCGAAACTAGAGGCAGTAAATAGGAGAAAAAGTCTCAACAGCGAATCGCTCAGGTATGTCATTAAAGTCATTAGGTGACATTGATTTACAGATCCATACGCAGAGTGGTTAACAAGAAATCACAGCTCGTATTGCACTGTATATCCCACAAAGCTCAGTAAATTTGCTATCCGTCAGCCAAATAGTCAAGAAAAGACTCTGATGACGTTGAAATCAGCGGACCGAGCTAGCGGCCAGAGCCTACCGCGGGCAGTAACCTTTTGGACGTGACTGTACGCGCCCGCCTGCCGCTGCGTAGTGCGAGAGAGCGAGCGCGTCGAGCTGTAGAGAGAGCACGTTGGGTATACAAAGGCCGTCAACGGAACTCCACATAAGCCCATTGTTTTGTCCAAGTACACCAAGCAATTGACTGAATTGTCAATTCGCTGCTGTAATGCGTGTTGACAGCGGATGCACTTTTCATGGAAAAATCGCACATCTTCGTGCTGTAAATGGATTCATAAATACAGATTTATGTGTCAGGTGTCAACACGCATGACAGTGCGAACTTGACAATTTGGAGGATCCTTTTGTACATCTAGAGGAAGCCAGCGGACCTCATTTCATTCCGTTGACGGCCTTTTAAAGTGATTAAACAAAAATAATGTCTGAGGCCCGTGAATTGATGAGTGCAAAGCGCGAGGCTCGCTCTGATTATTTTTTAATAAACAAACAAAGACTGTCAACGGAACTCTACATAGGCCCATTATTTTGTCCAAGTGTATTAAGCAATTGACTGAATTGTCAATTCGCTGCTGCCATGCGTGTTGACGGCGGATGCATTTTAAATTGAAAAATTGCACATATTCGTGCTGAAAATGGATTTTAAAAATACAGATTTATGTGTGGGTGTCAACACGCATAACAGTGCGAACTTGACAATTTACAGGATCCTTTTGTACATCTAGACAAACGCAGCGGACTTCATTTTATTACGTTGACGGCCTTTCAAAGTGATAAAAAAATAATTTCTAAGGCCCGTGAATTCACGAGTGCAAAGCGCGAGGCTCGTTCTGATTATTTTTTTATAAGCAAACAAAGGCCGTCAACGGAACTCTACAAAGGCCCGTTGGTTTGTCCAAGTGTACCAAGCAATTGACTAAATTGTCAATTCGCTGCTGTCATGCGTGTTGACAGCGGATGGACGCTGAAAGGTCGTTAACAGATTAAAATCAGGTCTACTCAATTCCTCTGCATGCACAAAAAATAGCGTAAATTTCGAAGTTCGCACTATCATGCGTGTTGACACCCTGCAATAATATCTGCATTTTTTTAATCCATTGACTGCACGAATATGTGCGTTTTTTTGATGAAAAGTGCATTCGCTGTCAACACGCATGACAGTAGCGAATTGACAATTCAGTCGATTGCTTGGTACACTTGGACAAAATAATGGGCCTATGTAGAGTTCCGTTGACGGTCTTTGTTTGTTTATGAAAAAATAATCAGAGCGAACCTTGCGCTTTACACTCGTGGAATTCACGGGCTTCAGAAATTATTTTTTTCAATCACTTTAAAAGGCCGTCAACGGAACGAAATGAGGTCCGCTGGCTTCCTCTAGATGTACAAAAAGATCCTCTAAATTGTCAAGTTCGCACTGTCATGCGTGTCAACACCCTACACATAAATCCGTATTTTTGAAATCTATTTACAGCACGAATATGTGTGATTTTTCCATTGAAAGTGCATCCGCCGTCAACACGCATGACAGCAGCCAATTGACAATTTAGTCGAATAGGGTCCTACACGCGCGCTAAAGCGCGCGACTGATAGTCTATCGGCGCTGTAGCGCTCAAAATGAATTTATAAACTATTCGATCGGTACAAGAAAAACAAAAAAATTTCTTTGATATTCCAGTAAAATTAAAAAAAAAACAGTTAAATCAAATTTGTAGATGCCGGCATAAGCATAATATTTTATTTTAACATATTTCTAATATTATTATTATTATTCTTTGTAAGTCATAACATATTTTTTTCAACATTTAACCCTATGGTAAAATTGATCAATGGTTCAACTTCTATTTAACGTTAATAATACACACTGTGCAATATACTATATTTTTCTTGACAGATTTTATTCGTTCTTCTATCCTAGCTTCGATTAGAATTGCACCTTTTTCTGAAATCACAAAAAAACTAATTACCATAGAGAGTTTATTAAAAAAAAAAATATTGTCATGATCTAAAATTTCGAATTTTTAAGGCAAATTGACGAAAGTACTAAATCGTAAAATTTATTAATGAATTGTTTAAACGATTTGTTAATGACTTTTTATTATTATTATTGATAAACAATGATCAATTATTATTATTGATAATTTTTTTTATAGCATGCGTAATGTTGCTGAATTTTTTTAGATTTTTTTTGTATCACGTAGTACCAAAATTCCAATCAGATACAATTTTTCGCTTGGACATCATCAGAGTTTTAAGCAAAAATTTAAAAAAATAAAAAATTCATAGGAAAATTATAAAATAATTCAAGGCGATTCTGTGTATACGTACGCTACTTTTTTCATACTGGACATTTCCCCTTAAACTCTATCATTTTTGAGTTACGTTTCATCTTTCAAAATTTGTCTTTTTTAGCCAAAAGTGAAATAACGTCGCTGGTCTTTCCATTCTCTCGCGTGCGAGAGAGATAGCCTATAAAGGTTGTATGAAAGCTAGAGAGGTTTTTTGCCTCATCTTAAGTCACACGATCGAGCTCGTGGGCTGCTATTAAGAGAATATGAAAGTAAATTAGCTGATATACATGAGTGCGAGAAAGATATCTGAAATTTTTGAACAGGTCTTTCTCAGAGATCAACAACAGTTGGGGCAAAATAAAAGTTTGATGCTCAGCTTTAGTATATTTCACAGGGCGCGAAACTCTGTTTTTTTTTCTAAATTCTTGATAATTTACGAGAAAAACTTGTTTCTAAAAATTCTTGGTAATACAGATCTTTCGCAACCCCTTAATGAATTTTATACAGTCACATGGCAAGCGGCCGAAAATGTTGCGATGGTAACAAAGGAAAATGTTCCCGAAACCGTCGATATTGTGGTGCAAAGCCAATTTTTAGAAATAGTGAAGAAAATAGTGATTGCAGTGTTCATTGCCTTAATGAAATATGTCCTTCCAGAACCTACGCTTAAAATGATCGTATATCAAAGTTTAAATACCTTTGAAGTGATTGTTTTATCGATACAATTCTTGGTATACATAGTTTTTAACGACATTGCCTTCGCATTGTACTCCAAGGTAAACTTTGAGAGCTTCCCAAGACCGTACCCGTGAGAAGGCCACGTACAATTGACCATGATTAAAAACATCTCTGCGGAGATCAATGCTTATCCTTTGGAATATTTGTCCTTGTGACTTGTTGATCGTCATGGCAAAAGCTATCTTTACAAGAAACTGACGTCGCTTGAAAGTAAAGGGATAATCATTTTCGCAGTAAAGAGTGATGCGATGCAAGAAAACAATATCTCCACTTTTATCACCGGACAAAATCTCACAGCGTAAAATTGTGTTACCCATTTCTAATACGAGCAATCTCGTAACGTTGCACAAACCTTCGTTAATGCTCAAGTTTCTTATCAGCATTATAATGCTGTACTTTCTGAGACGAAGTTCGTGAGGCGGCAAACTCGGTAGCGACAGCGTATTCAGATACTCAGGCAAGATGGCCTCGTTAATTTGGTCGTTGTCGCCGCAATTCTCGGTACTGTCAACGCTAGTATACAGTCGTTCGGTATTCTCGTCGAATAAATCGATGACTCTGGAGTTGATTTCTTCAACGTCAACATTTCTAGCGGACAGTATAGCACATTTTGCTACGTCCTTGAAGCGTCTTGCTCTTACGAGTTGTCCATATGTTTCTTCGACGATATCACTGTCCGCAGGTGCCATGCATTGTTGTGGAATGTCAAGGTTATCGTTTGGATCATTAAGGAGATCATCGCCAACGTCAAGTAAGAATTTAGCAAATTCAACTTCATTTGGCAAAACTCTCATGTTCAGCGTTAACGCGTATTTAGAGAAATGTGTCCACAGTGCACTGTACTTGATTGACAGATTTACCGTTTTACTACGAGTACCCCGTATTTTGACCGGAAGGAGCTGCCGAAAGTCTCTTCCGAGAACGATAATTTTTCCGCCAAAGGACTTGTTATTGTCCATGATGTCCTGTAATGTTCGATCAGCTACTTCCAGCGCGTGGCGTGGAGCCATGGGCGCTTCGTCCCAGATGAAGAGATCAACGCTCTTTAAATACTGACCCTGTTTAGACTGTACTTTTATGCTCGATGTAGAATCCGCGTATAAAGGTACTGGGAGCCCAAAGGTCTTATGCACGGTTTTACCCTCAGGAAGTAAAATTGCTGCAATTCCAGTGAAAGCCATAGAGCTGACGCATTTTCCTCTACCTCTAACGAGATTTGAAAGAGTGACGTACGTAAATGTCTTGCCAGATCCGCCCGGACCGTCAATGTAAAAGCAAGTTCGCTCAATGTTGGTATTGTCAACCGCACTTAGAACGGCATCAACGAATATTTTTGAGGTATCGTTGAGCTGTTCATATTGTTGTGTGCCAATAGCGGCAAGTTGAGCTGGCAACGTATCAGGCTCATCTTCATTTGAAATTTCTATTTGCTCCATTGATGGAAATTGAGAAATGCTTGAACCTTCGTTGATGAGCATTCGAACAATGCTAGAATACGCTTTTCTCTGAGCTTGTTGTATTCCCATGTATCTTGTATAATCTTCAGATAACTTAATCTTAAATTCCTCCCAAAGATCATCGGGATGTATTGGTTGGCAGTGCACCAAGATTCTCACGAATAGTCTTCGAAGCAAGCGCGGCATCATCCACACGGCAGATTCTTCCATCGCTTTCCGCCACTCGTCATCGTCTTCGATCAGACCTAAGGCTAAGCATGCCGCAGTATAAGTTTCACGAAGTCGACCATCAGCAGTCCTTAAGTTTTCGTAACTTGTAGCTCCTTTAACCTTCAACAAAAGTAATCGTAAATGAAACAATTCGGTTTGAGCGGGACTTACTGAGTACATTCGTCCGAATGCGTCATGCCAACGTTTCCGTTTCTCCCATCTCGAAACGGTTTGTCCATCTACATTTGTTCTCTTGAAGACGTAATTGGACGGAATGTCTGGATACGCATATTGCCTCACACATACATCGCGAGCATTCAATGCAAAGTAATCGTTTAACATACTTACTCGGTTCATAGCATTTCTTATCTCGTCGTCGTTCATATCTGCCGGAATTGTGACATTGTGTTCATAAGGTAAATGGACGGGAAGACGTATAACTGGATGGCTTTTCTCTTGCATCTTTTTAGCTGTAATACGCCAAGCTGCTTCATTTGGTCCCACATAGTGAGCTTCCACATGATCTTTAACTTCATCGTGATTAATGATGGATTCTTCAATATCCCCACTGTCAGTATGCGTAATCTGAATAGCTGCTGCGTCGGGACCTTCGAAAATATATTTGAATAGATATTTTGGGGCTGTGACGCTAGTTACAATTTCCACGTTAATGTGGCAATTGAAAATGCATGATAACGTTGGAGCATATGGCACAACCCATCGATTATCAACAACGTAACCTCCACGAAGTTCATACAATACTCCAGTGTCTCTTCTACGATACTGTGGATAAGAATCCGCATCCATTGTAGTTTCGTCGCAAAACGGTTTAGGGAAGTGTTTAGAGCACTTTCCGTTGACTTCGCACCACGCTCCGCAAGGTCCGTGAATCATATTCGCCATGACAATTTGATGCAACTCTGGATGCATACTCGGAACAGGAATCTCAGCAGAGATACACCTGTCGATCATTTCTGGTGTTGACAGTTTATGTTTCAGGATCACAAGCAAGTGAATGTGAAGCAAGCCACGCTTTTGTGACTCGATTGTATACACATATGCTTTCACCTCACCAAATATTTTCTGATGAATGATCAAATCAAGCAAGTGCTTTTTCTTCATATCGAAAACACGTGCGGTTAAATCTGGCCTGTCCGATGGTTGTTGACCAGAAAGAAGATTCTCCCTTATCTCGCGCCAGTTAGGATTACACGTCATTGTAACGAAAAGATCAGGCTTCCCGAATTTCCGCACTATTGCCATAGCATCTTGGTAGTGCTGCATCATGTTTCGAGGAGAACCACCGTAACTTGAGGGCAAGATTACGATTCTTCCAACTCGTGCATTTGCGTTCTGTCCAGCAGCGTTCAAATAATCGACTAATCCAGAGTAACTTTCGGCCCGTATCTTTCTCTGATTAGCTTTAATAAACTCTATACGATCCTTTTCAACTTTCACATAATTATTGACAACCCATTGTTGAAATAAACGTCGTCCCAAAAGTATGACGTTTCCCCGATCGTTTTCACGTACAGCCATGCGGTATCTTGTGTAAGCCTCTCTGGAGACTCTTTTTTGATTATTACTGCTTTGTCGTAAGTCCCGATGCCAGCCTCGAGTACCGAAGGGATAAAATAGTGGGTAGATCCAAGGCTCGACATTCCGATCTATCGTACTCACCAATTGTAGGCATCTGGTGTTCTTGTTACGTATCGTGACGAATGATTCCGGAATTTCCTCATCAGCGGTGGTAGAAAATACGGCAGCAACCTCGTTACTTCGTTGAAAGTTGAATCTTCGGCGATCCATTCCTGGTTTCGGCGTAAAAAGCAACTGCAATTCACCTGGTGGTTGTGCATCATCAGATTGTGCGTGTTGCGGAGATTGCAACTCTTCTCCCATCATTTATATGATTGGGCGAAAACATTGCTGTCACGCATAATGCGATTAAGAGAACACAAAATACCGCGATCAAGAGTAGTGTTTCTCCGTTGAAGAGAATCAACTGCTTCTTCCGAATCAACAATAAAAAGCTGACCGTACGTTGGAAGTTGATCAGGTTCTGGGTGCAATGCCGTATTAACTTGATAGTAAATTTGGCCTTGTATTTTGAAGCAATACGGCCCGGGACGTCTTTCCTCAAAATTAATCAAATTTGCGTTAAATGAGGCAAACGAAAACGATGCATTGTAAATTCGAATGCGCTCGAAAAAAGCCTTTGATTTCTCATGAGCGCCATCAAACAGAGACTGCAATTCATCTGGCATCGGTGGTAGTGGTTCAAGATGAACTTTTCCGTAACTGCAGCAATCATGAAATGAATTGCGCATGTTGGATACTTTCTCAGACGCGAAATGTGCAGCGTTACAACATTAGCAATCTGCCCTGCAGTGATTTGGTTTCTTGCCTCCTGAGCTCTTTGACGGGTACGGTACAAATTTTGACGCTGTGCAGTAGTTAATCTGCTTCTAGCTTCTTGGTTGTCGTGACGTCCCGTTACAACAATTTCTCCTCTCAATTCCGTAACGTATGCAGGTGATGGCACGCTACTATCATTTTGCACATTTGTCACGCGTTGGATCGGTATCGGCTCACCATCTGGTAAATCTAATTCGATCACTCTTGGGCGTTGTGTATTCTGCTGTGCATTGTTCCTATGGTTATGCCGATTCTCATGATTCCTTTCTTGTCTGATACATCGAATGCCGACTGCTTGATCGGCTGCTCTGTCAACATAATCACATTGTGCAATTAAAATGGCTGAAATTTCAGCACAGTAATCTGAAGGTTCTGCCGCTGTAGGAGGTAATTCTGAAACTGTGACTGCCTGTCCGTTTCTAGAACTTTCAGCATCGCAATTTGCATTTAAACGACGATTACGTTTGTTTTCGGCATTTCTTTTGCGACGCATGAGCTGGAATTCTGCTTCCTCTTCGAGCGATCGGATAACCCTTTTTTGTCCCATGACAGCACATCCGCAAAGACGGACCAGACTTTTCACTAAGCTTTGCTAACCGTGTTGAATGTTCGAGTCGTTTTTAACGGGGGTTGTGAAAGCAAAATAAATAATTGATCAAATATGGTAATGTTTTATTCATTTATTGTTCTACACTGATATATATTCAAGTGCATAGAGGTACTATAACCTGATGACGATTCAATACTGAGAATCTTAACGATACAAATAATAAACACAACGAAAACTTTCTTATATTCATTGTTTCATGATCATTATCATCATCATCATCATCATCATCATCATCATCATTTCACTTATTCAGTAAATTCAGTAAGATTCATTTATATCATATCAACTCAGTTCAATCAGTTCGTTTAAATTCAATGGAAATCATCAACATCATCATCTTATGCCTGCAACCCCTCGCTACCTGCAACCAAAAAAATAATAATTTTCTTAATAATCAGGTTTATAAAGTCGATGGCAGTATGGAAGAACGTGATATCTCAAATTATGAGAGAAGAACGTGCCGAACCTAAATCAACGATGAATGATTAATTTTATTGTTCATTAGTACAAAATACGGGTATATCACAAATATATGATAAAATTTCATCATTAATTTTATATATTATAAAACAATTTCCTATGAAAAATCTATTTTTAACAGTATAAAACTTATGATGAAATTTCATCATATATTTGTGATATACTCGTATTTTTTTATGAATGAACAATAAAATTAATGATTCATCGTTCATTAATGAAATTTTTCTATCAAAATTCTATTGTAAATTTGCAGATATTTGTTATAAGATGTTACTAATGGGTATTGAAGTAATATAAGTCGATTTTGTCGAATTTCTAAATAAAAAACATCATTATTTTAAACAGGTCAATGATTAAGGCTCGATAACTCCGAAACAGCGCACCTCACGCAAATTTGTATTCAGACCTTTCTTATAGAGCGTTCAATTTACCATAAAAAGCTATGTTTCTTATTACTGTACAGTGATTCGTTTTCGAGTAATACATTTCCAAAGTTCAGAAAAAAATTTTCCGACGTTATTCAAATCGAGAAGAAAGAATTCTTTTGTGTCACCTCTAAATATTAATATTAAGGACTCATATTTGGACAGGGTCTTTGTTTAGGGATACTCTGATGATTTATCAACGTTCTTTAGAAAAAAAAGCGTTTTATTTTTAAACAGTCTAGTGGACATATTTTCATTAGTACGGCACCGGAATTTGGAGTACTTCAGTATCCAGACTACTTTTCGTGTTAGGTAATTTAATTTTTCAAAGTAATTTACCTCGAAAATAAAAAAATAAATAAAATAAGTCTTAGTAAATGACTTTTTTAAAAATTATCAATACGTGTTATTTATATTTAATTTTTAGAACCTACAGCTACGGTATTTTAAGAAAAAATATGTCGCGACATCTTCAATGTGCAGAAAAGGTATTTATCTTATTATCCAGGAAGATCAATTATTCTGAGTATCGAAAGAATGACCAGAACGAGTTTTGGAGTTAAAAAAAAGTGTTTGGAGCGGAAAAACTCACTCTCGTGACTCTCTATTTCTCGTATACAATGCAGAGTCTAATTCAATCACTTTAAAAATGTGTTTTCGATGCATATATTTTTTGCAAATACGGACAACATTTGTCGGTACTTGTTTATACATTGAAGATGTCTCTACTTATTTTTTATAAAATTCCTCAGCTCTAGGTTCTAAAAATTCAATATAAATATCATATATTGATAATTTCAAAAAGAGTTGTTTTGTTTTAAACAAAAAGTGCTTTGCATACTGAAATACTCCAAATTCCAGTGCCGTATCAATGAAAATATGTCTGCTGATCGAGATTACACGTTCTTCTATCACAATTTGAGATAGCACGTTTTTCTCTCAGAGTTTCAGATAGCACGTGTCTCTAGCAGAATTTGAGATAGCACGTTTTTCCATACTACTGTCGAAATAACGTTCTTTCATTATTCAGACAAATAAAATTCTAAATACATAATCAAGTATGTTTTGAATGTAAATATTATCTAGCTGCATTTGAGCTGCACGCTGTCGAGTCGAAATGATTTTTTTTCGCTTTTCCGACAATTATGAGCCTCACAAGGACGTTATTGAGTCCTATTATTCTCTGTCAAAGGAGAAAGAGTAGATTTTTACAACAATCATAAATAATATTATTCAAAAATTAATTCATGATTCATGTTTTTTTTGCTCGATATAGCTGCAAAATTACAAAAATTCAAACAACCACAAAACTTCATTCAATACTAACCGTCTTTGTGTCGTAGGTTTCAATATCGTTCAATGTCCCTGTTAACAACGTTAACGGAAACGTTGTTACATCGGATTGATATCCGGATTTTCTTGTTAACGGAAAGAACGTACCACTTGATTTATAACCGGTTTTTTCAATACAAATGTTAAAGTAAGTAACGTCACACGGGATTCCGGATTCTCTCGAAATTATAGAATGATATCTCGTTTCTTTTGTATCCGGTTTCTCTTGAATCTTACTGACTTTTTTTAAGTGTTCTTCACCCGTATTACGTCGCGTATATGTGACAACCGATTTCTACTCTGGCTGACGTGACAGACATATAACCGCGATCAACTGTCAAACTCATCCGAGACTCGCGCTGCGTGAAGTCGCGCACCCGCGAGGTCACACGCACGAGCTCAGCCAATTGACTAATCACAGCACGAATAAAACGATGAAAACAATGCTTGCGAGATTTCGCCCATGAACTTTTTATTTGGGGATAATATTTGGGGAAAATTCCATGAGTATAATTAAATTATCGTTTCGAATTGATAATTAGAAATAGTGTACGCGTTGCGTTTCGTTTAAACGTGTTTTTATCGTATGCAAACTTAATTAAGCTCCGTGCGCGATCACTCGTCTGTTTTTTCCATGCGACATTCTACGCGAGGATTTTTCATGAGTTTTAATGTATAAAAAAAAAAATCTGAAATAGTAAGATGGAAAATTTCTTGATCTTCAATTGAAAAGACGATAAACACGAAGTAAAATTCAGCCACTTCGAAAAATGCTGGACGTCGCCTCTGGACAACAATATACACAGGTAATTTTTTACAAATATCTATAGAAATTTTATTTATTTTTCATTGAAAATCGATAAAAATCTTAAATAATAAATATATTTTATATTCTTTACAGGTCCTCAAAGACACTCGAAGGGGTCTTACAGCAGGATTCGTCGTCAACTGAGGTGTGATTTGTCACAACGAAGAAATTTTATCCCCATTCATAAGAGGTAAGTATTTTTTTCATAAATAATATTTAATTTGGTTTTCTTTATTTCAGATTGGCTCGTCGGAAGGCTGGCTTGGCAGAACACTCCAAGGCTACAAAGATCCTTCTCCGATGAGGCATATTTGTCACTTCTTGGCTAGCTGCATCCATAGCTCATTAGTGCCAACCGATAAGAATAATTCGAATTAACATGTGCTGCACGATTAATGGGTTTTTGAACTTTTTTCTTCAGTAGTACAGGTTAGTCCAGCGGGGATGAGAATCCGAGCTATAGTGGATTCCAATAGAGCACAGGAAGAGGGATGTTGTTATTAGATCACCAGAAAGTGGATCAGAGAGCTTCCAATATCAAGTTTTTGTTTATAGATATTTATCGTACAGGTTTATTAATATTTTATAATCGTAAAAGTTCTTAATCATTTCATTTTTTTATTTTATTATCTTTAAAACAAAATTTGAATAAATCAATTATTAATTAAACATGCAATCTTTAACTGTGTACATTTGTACTGTGTGTTCTGTGTAATGGTGGGACGAAACCAAATTCCCTCAAACGAAAACAAAGTGACCCCGTGAAAATGCACGCGGAACGTGGATCAAAGTGTTTACTCTTGAACACGTCTCTTCTGTGAATAAATAATAGAAAAAACCACAAGCAATTTGCAACAAAGCAAGAATGATTAGAAAAATGCGTATAATTTTTTAATATATACTTTTACTGCCACAACTGCTCCGCTTAATCTTCTTTTTTCCATTGGTGGTTTTTTGGTACGGGTGATGTCGGTAAAATTTGTCACCTTGACAAAAGCGTGCGTGGCATGTTGTACGACCCCGACAACTTTCACGTGATCCCCTTTTTCGAATTGTTCCATCCGTGTTACGTCCGTCACGCGGATTTCAAGTTTGTATTTCCCGTCAGTGATGGCCCCGAGACCGTACGTACTCTCGTGTTTTTCGTTCTCCACCGTTCCGAAAGGGCATTTAATAAATCCTTGTATTACTGAAAGATAAAAGGATTACAGACTGTAAATGAAATTTTCAATAAAATTATAAATTGTAAATAAATTGTAAATAATTGTCAAATTGTAAATGAATTGTAAATAATTGCCAAATTGTAAATAAATCAAATTGTAAATATTTTGTGAATAATAGTCAAATTGTAAATAAAAGTGTATTTTTGGAAATGTATATATAAATTGTTATTTAATATTTTTACTTGCCGATTTTGCCTGTTGAATCCGCTACATTTTCCCAACTAACGTCTGCTGGTTCGCTTTGATTGGTTGGATTACTTCCCAACATTCCGATCATTTTGACGGTCGTGTTGGAGTTAATAATTATTTCATATGGAACGTTGCCAATGTTGAAATTCAGGTTTTCAATTTTTTTTTGTTGTTGCGCCGTCAATGTGTACAATCTGTTGTAAATAAATTGTAAATAATTAACCCTACATCAATATCTTTATTCATAATTTCTTTTAAAAAATAGCCATTTTTTCGAGCGTCCAAAGTAGAACCCTGCCTTATAAATACATGTAAATATTGCGTTCTTACCGAATCAATTAATTTGACAATTCCATTAACTCTTTCCGCTTGATTGCCCCACGCTATACATTGAATTCGTTGCCCATCTTCATTATTGATTACGAATTTCAAAATCTTATATTTTTTTACTTTTCCCACGGTTTTCGGTTTTTCAAGTACATCGACAAATCCGATCACCTCACTGTAATATAAAGAAGAAATTAAAAAATTTAATATTTAATAAACTTAATATATTTTATAAGCTTGTATATTATTTACTCATATTTTTTCAAAGTTCGCAATATGCTGCCTTTACGTGTACATTTCAAAAAGGAGAGAAAATTCTGAAAAATTCTGTTTAAGAAAAAAAAGAACTTATGGACTAATTTTTGAGTAAATCAGTTGTAAACAATTTATAAATAACTTTCGGGTAATATTATTATTAATAATTGTTGTTTATGGCATGCCAAATGTTGCTGAATTTTTTCAGATTTTTATTGTATCAGGAACTACGGAAATTTTAATCAGGTAAAATTCTAGGCTGGGACGCTATGGGCAAAGTATCTTTAATTACCTTCCTCATAAAGGTGGATTTGCGAACCGGGAGAACAAATGTTTATCTTAAGAAAAATAGTTATCTATAAAAACTTACGCTGTGTGGTCATCGAATTCGGTCGCATCGATGACTTCCTTGGAAGAAATATCCATGATCATCCACGAAAAAAAAATCACGAGACTCGATAGACCGAGAGATGGAAAGTATATCTGAAAGTTTTTTTTCTTAGCGACGACTGTAAAACATTTTGCAATGACAACGGTATGTAATTGTTTTATTGCACTGATGACGCCACTCGCAATTCAACGAAATCACAATATATGTATAATAAGATATGAAAAAATCGAATTTCAGCGCTCTCGTTTGTAACACATACACCATTACACTATGACTAAAACCATTTTTATCAAATTCCACCGATTATTGAAAAACGTTAGAAAACCGATATTTCAAAGAGCTGATAACTCCGGTCCCGTGTATCCGTTCGGAGATTTTTTTTCATAAATAGAACTTGTGATAACGAAGAGATCTGCACAAGAATCACCCCTGTTACGTCGTGACAGGGGTGAGACGTAACAACCCCGATATCTTATCTTTTGACGCCGCTAATTGTATTCAATTTATTCGCGAATCGTTGTGTGTCTCATTATAGCGAAATACAGAGATAGAGCGAAATCGATAGACGTACTCACGGTATCGAGAAAGTTTCGATCGTGCGAAACAACGATTAATGTCGTTGGCCACGACTGAAGATATTTTTCTAACCAGAGAATAGCTTTGATGTCGAGCATGTTGATGGGCTCGTCGAGGAGCAAAAGATCGGGCCTCGAGAATAGGGCACGAGCAAGGGCGAAACGCATTCGCCAACCTACGGAGAAGCTCTTTGTCGGCCACGATCGACTCTCAACCGAGAATTATAAACCTGATAGCATCGCGCTAGCTTTTGCAGGTGCTTTGTCGACCTTGGCAAGGTGCATTGCCTCGTACAAGCGATTCAACTCTTCGCCCACGGCATCATTCGCACGGCCACCCTCTTTCTCGATCGCGAAATGCAGCACTGACTCGAGTGCCGATGTCTCATCACCGGCAACTTCCTGCTTAACGTGTAATACTCGCACGTGTGACGGTATTCGCAGTTGTTTGCTTTTCAGAAACAATCCAATTATCATCATTGGAGAGAAGAAAATCAAACGACCGTCGATCTCGTCTCATTCTCGCTTTCTCGTCTTTCAAAAAATCAGTAAAATTACCTCGATATTATCATTCTCAAGAGTCAAATCGGCACTTTGAAGGAGTACTCTGTCGCCGTAAGCAACGTCAAAATTATCAATTCTCGTCATCAATATCAGTCGTCCTGTTGGTGTTTCCCTTGCTCTCCGATCGACTATCCTTTTTACTCGTCATTTGGCTAGCACTGGCCGTTTCGGTGGATTCGACCTCTGCCTTCAAACGCAGTTCGAACGTTCAAAATAACGTGACACAAACATATTTGGCTAGCACTTGCCGTTTCGGTGGATTGGAAAGCCAAGACAGCGTTGCGCGCTATTTCACTCGCCTCCGTACCCACGCGTTTTTCTTGCTTCTGCTGGAGCTTCAACTCTGCCTTCAAACGCAGTTCAAACGTTTAAGCTTGACACAGACATATAACCGCAATCGATTCTGCTGGAGCTTCACCTCTAGCTGCCTTTAAACGCAGTTCAAACATTCAAACTAACGTGACACAGACATATAACCGCAATCGATAACCGCAATCGACTCGACTGTCAAAACATCGCGCGACTCGCGATACGGGAAGTCACGCACACGCGAGGTGTGAAGTCGCGCTCGAGTCCGGCCAACCGACCAATCACAGCACGAATAAAACGATGACAATGCTTGCGAGATTTTCGATAGATTTCGATATATATCGTTACCCATGAACTTTTTATTTGGGGACTAGGGTTACCCATCGCGCGCTGAAGCGCGCGTACAGGGTTTTATTTGCGCTGCAGCGCCCAAATTACAACATTCAAAACAACTGTCAAACTGGCAGGACACATCTGTCAAACTGACCGACCAATCACAGCACGAATAAAACGGTGACGACAACCAACTTCAGGCGTTACTCACCAACTTTTTAGAAGGGGACTAGGGTCCCACACGCGCGCTGAAGCGCGCGACTGTTTTACCATCAGCGCTGCAGCGCTTCAGCCAAAAATCCTTAATGCTCGAATCATAGAGGGTTTGCGTTGCCTAAGAAAATTCATATGTTATTTGCAATAAGTGCTCTGCCAAAAACCTTTTCGGGAGACGTGAAAATTCGAAAAATCGTTTGAAAAAATCAAAAACTCGTCCTTTTCGTTGTGAACATAATTTGGCTTATAACTTGACGATACATCAAAGACAATGCTGTTTTATTTCGCACTCCTAATTTTCTTATTCTGAATTTGCAAATGCATAAAAACCGTGTTTTTGCCTATTTCTCGTGGTGATTTCTTTCTTATTCATGCATGTTCGTGATCAGCCTTCAATTTTACATCGATATAACTCCTAAAATGTGAATGAAAATAAATAGAAAGAAAAATTATTTTTCGGCGCCATAAAACCTGTCTACTTGCAACGCCACTTTGGTTGATTCTTGACCTCGACTGAACGTCAAATTTTTTTTGTCATTCAGAGGTTCGAAAACAGTGTAGTCGATCGGAAATTTGTCGGGCATTACGGATATGCTATTTGCGATAGTAAGATTCTTCACAGATCATGCTTAAAAGAGCCAAAAACCATTTCAAGAGCCTTGAAAAATTGAAAAGTCGATGAAAAAGTAAAAATCTCTTCGATTCCGTTGCGAGCATCAATCGGCTTGTATCTTGACGATATACTGAAGATAATGCCTTTTTATTTTCCTCTCTCAAACTTCTCATTTTCTTATGCCAAATTTTCAAATACATATAAACAGTCCTTTCGCCTATTTCTCGTGGAGATTTCTTATTTATTCCTGTATATTCGTGATCAGCGGTCAATGTTCCATCGATATAGCCCTTGAGGTGTTCATAATTACGAGTTTTTCAAAAAATCACGATTTCTTCCCTCATCCCTCCCCTTCCCTTCTCTTCCATTCCATTTGTTCCCTGAAGGCTGGAGATCCAAAAAAATGTCCGTCATTTAGAGATTTGGAACCAGTGTTCTGAATGGGAAATTTCTCGGGCAACATGAATATGCTATTGATTGGGATAGTAAAATTCTTCACGGATCATGCCCGTGAAGAATCGTTCTTTTTTTCAATACAAAGATCATGACGATATATTGAAGACAACGCCGTTTTATCTCGCCCTGTCCGACCGCTCATTTCCTTTTTCTGAGCCATGCATTTCACAAAAAGTCTTTTCGACTATTTCTCGAGGGAATTTGATTTTTTTATTGCAAATTTCTGTTCAGCGGACGATTTTCGATCCATATAGCTGCTGAGATGTTCATAAAAACAAAGAAAAAATCAAGTCTATTTCCCCCATCCGTCGCCGGCCCATTCGCCGAATGACCTTTGCTGATTCGCGATCCGCCGGCCGATCGAAATTGTAATTCGTCATTTGAAGGTTCGTAGCGCGTGTTCTGGATCAAAAATGTCCTGGGAAACACGAATAAGTTATTTCCGACGCATGGATTCTTTACGGGTCATGCTTAAAAGTGCAAGAAAGGATTTTGCGGCCTTGCAAATTTAGAAAAATCGAAAGAAAATGAAATTCTCTTCGTTTTCGTAGCAACCATAGTTCAACATATACCTTGACGATATACTGGAGACAACCCCATTTTATGTCACTCTGACCGACCTCTGATTTCCTTGATCTGAGCTATGAATTCCATAAAAACAGTCTTTTCGACTTTTTCTCGAGGGAATTTGATTTTTTTCAGTGCAAATTCGTTATCAGCGGACGATTTTCCATTAATATGTCCCTTAAGATGTTCACAAAAACGAAAAAAAAGTCACGATCATTTCCACCCATCTGTCGCTTGTCCATTCCTCAAATGACTTCGGCTGATTCGTGATCCGTCGGACAGTCGATTTTTTCTGTCATTTGAAGGTTCATAGCATGTGTTCTGGATCGGAAATTTCCTGGGGAACACGAATAAGTTATTAACCATAGCTCATCGATATTGTCGTTCTGATGTGACTGAATGACGCTCCGTATCCTTAAACGCATCAACTTTCAAACTCATCTGAGACTCGTAATGTGTCGACGTACATTATTGACCGAAAATCGGCATTCAAATATTCGGTGAGAACTATGCATGAACATCGATAAAATTTTTACAATTCAAGCAGTAATCTGGCCAGAACGGAGTCCTAGTAATATGCTAGTACTTTGGAATAATAAATTATGATGAAGAAATCAAAATTACTGTTTGCTGATATGAATAATGGTTGATTTAATGATGAAAAGTTTTTTTTGGCAATTTGAATACTACTAACCGTTGATTGCAAAAAATTTCATCGAATTTCATCGCTCTAACATTTTCCCTCGACATAAAGTTTCCAATAAAAGAAAATCCATATTTTTTCATAAGTTTTGATAGACTATACGTCATTGTGAGCATATCTGCTATATGAAAATTGTTTTCACTATTTCTATCTAATCTATCTATCCCTTAACCTATTTAAGGACGTATGAGCGCTACGTAGTAGTCAATACACTTCATTTCATTGAAATTTCGCAGAAAGAGAACATTAGGTAGTAGTATTTAGCAAAATATTAGTAAAAAGTACATAGATGATTTTCAGAGAGCATAGAATATTGAATTAATTTCGTTTTCAGAATTATTTCGTTCGGAGTAACTGGCTGACTCCGGTGGTGTATCTTATGCTCCCCAGCTTCGACCTCCAAATTAAAGTGAAGAAGGCCGTGTTTAGCTTGATATATCTAATTCGAATATTCGTTGACTCCTGTTTTTCAACGTATCATCATAATCCCTGACATTTAATGGATACCCTAGCAGATTCGTCGACCCTAAATTTAGGGTCGTAAATAGTTTCGGTCGTAAAAGGTCGTCTTGTCGACCGTAATTTTTTGGTCGTATGAAGAATCATCGCAGTCCGCTCGTGGGTCGTTACGACTAAACATTATTAGTCGTATCGACCCATCCGGGGTACGTTCGCTGGTCGTTACGACCAGAAATGTGTAGTTGCATATTTTTTTTCCGAGCTGCCTGCCGTGGTCGTCACGACCAGATATGTAGAGTCGATTTTTTTTCCCCTCATCTCGGCCCCCGTGGTCGTTACGACGAGAAATCCAACGTCGAATTTTTTCCCCCAGCTCCGCGCCCCTGGTCGATACGATCCGAAATCTGGAGTCGATTTTGTTTTCCCCAGCTCCCCCTAGCAGATTTGTTGACCAGAATTTTTCGATCGTAGTCGTAAGTGGATTTTTTTCAACCGATCTTTTTCGGTCGTAAGAAGTGGGTCGTTACGACTGAGAATTATTAGGCGTAACGACCCATTCCGGGGGCCAGTCGGCTGGTCGTTACGACTGAGAATTATTAGTCATAACGACCCATTCCGGGGGCCAGGGGGCTGGTCGTTACGACTGGGAATTATTAGTCTCAACGAATCATTCCGGGGGCCAGTTGGCTGGTCGTTACGACTGAGAATTATTAGTCGTTACGACCCAAAATCCTTAGTCGAATATTTTTTTCCCGGCCCAAATTGATACAAAAATTTGTATAGTTTATTCCAAAATAGCGACCATACAATCGGAACTAATAAAATTGTATGCCCGAGATATCCACATTAGGGATATTTGCAAGGGTCAGCTCGACCGAAAGTGCCATGGAAGAGCTTCGCCCTGGAGGAACCGCCTTAATTATCACGGTAACCTCTGCGCTAGGTAAGTACTTGACTTGGCACGCTGGCAGTCCGGTATATAACACCGGCATATGCCTATTTCGTTTGGGCACAGAGTTTCGAGCGCATGCGAAGCATAGTGGTGGACGGGTCAACTATAGTTGACGCGTCCACCACATTGATTACGACCGAAAAATTCTGGTCAACAAATCTGCAAGGTAGCGCTAGTTGACGCGTCCACTACTACGCGTCGCATGCGCTCAAAACTCTGTGCCCAAACGAAATAGGCATATGACGATATTATATACCGGACAGCCTGCGTGCCAAGCCAAGTACTTACCTAGCGCAGAGGTTACCGTAACGATTGAGGTAGTTTCTCCTGGGCGAAGCTCTTCCATTGCACTTTCGGTCGAGCTGACCCTTGCGGATATCCCTAAGTATTGTGGATATCTCGGGCGTACAATTTTATTAGTTCCGATTGCATGGGCGCTATTTCGGAATAACCTATACAAATTTTTGTATTAATTTGCGCTGGGAAAAAAATATTCGACCAAGGATTTCGGGTCGTAACGACCAGCAAACGGACCCCGAAATAGGTCGTTACGACTGATAATTCTTAGTTCCAACGACCAGCCAACTGGCCCCCGGAATGGGTCGTTGCGATTAATAATTCTCAGTCGTAACGACCAGCTGACTGGCCCCCGGAATGGGTCTTTGAGACTAATAATTCTCAGTCGTAACGACCTACTTCTTACGACCGAGAAAAGTTGGTTAAAAAAACCACTTACGACCTAACGGTCGTCCAATCCGCTAGGGCCGCGCCCGTGGTCTTAACGACGAGAAATTCAGGGTCGATTTTTTTCCCACGGGCGCCGAGCTGGGGGTAAAAAATTTCGACTCAAGATTTTTGGTCATAACGGCCAGGGCCCGCGGTGCTAGCAAAAAATTCTACTCAAAATGTCGGGTCGTAACGACCAGCAAACGCACCCAGGAACGGGTTGTTACGACTAATAATTTTTTGTCGTAACGACCCACAAGCAACATGCGATGCTTTTTCTGACAACCACAAAATTACGGTCGACAAGACGACCATTTACGACCGTATGTACGGTCGTTGAATCCGCTATACTTGATGTTTTTCATCTACGGTATCATATATACAAACGGTGGAACTGTAGAAAATAAAGAGTTGCAAAGTCAACCTTGCCGTGAGCTCTGTTTATAACCATGAATAATGCTACATTTTCGATTAATGATATCTTGCTTAAATAGTCGTTAAGGGGCCTTAACATTTTTGGAGTATTGAATATTGAACCTCGACGATATCATATAAAAAAATTAGCGGTTTAGCTTATACTCAGCCTAGTGCTCATACATCCTTAATCTCCTTTGCAATCATCGTTCCCCAGACTAATTGATTAAGTACGAACAAATATTGATGCTTTATGATGCAGTTGATCGAAAAAAATTTCAATAAATATTGAAAATATCTGTTACGTTTTGAATGCTATTTTTTTTCATTTTTACAATGGTGTTTACAGCATATATACATTTCAAATTGATGTTGAATATAATCAAATGTGTGGATATGCATATTGCAGTTTTTTAACGATACAATTCCTTGTATACATAATTTTTAACAACATTTCCAATTCGTTGTGCTCCAAGATAAACTTGGAGTGCTTCCCAAGAACGCACTCGCGAAAAGGCTACGTATAGTTGGCCATGATTAAATACGTCCTTACGAAGATCGATACTGATTTTTTCAAACGTGATCCCTGTGATTGGCCTGATGATAAATTAATTGATGGGTCATCCATTCTATTCCATTCCACGAAAAAAATGTTTTTCGTCGTTTCATGGTTCAAAGCCTGATGTCGAATTAATTGATAAGTCATCCATTCTATTCCATTCCGTGAAAAAGTTTTTTTTCGTCGTTTCAAGTTTCAAAGCCTGATGACAAATTAATTGATGGGTCATCCATTCCATTCCATTCCACAAACAAATTTTTTTTCTTTGTTTCAAGTTTTAAAGCCTGATGACAAATGAATTGATGGGTCATCCATTCTATTCCATTCCAATCGATGAAATTTTTTTTTTGTCATTTCAAGGTTTAAAGCCTGTGTTTTGAATCGAAAATTCCATTCCACGAAAAAGTTTTTTTTTCCCGTTTCAAGTTTCGAAGCCTGATGACAAATTTATTGATGGGTCATCGATTCCATTCCATTACACGAAAAAGTTTTTTTTCGTCGTTTCAAGGTTTAAAGCCTGTGTTTTAAATCAAGAATTCCATGCTATTTTATTCCATTCCACGAAAAAGTTTTTTTTCGTCGATTCAAGATTTGTAGTCTGTGTTTTGGATCGAAAATTCCATTCCATTTCACGGAAAAGTTTTTTTTCGTTGTTTCAATATTTGAAGCCTGGGTTTTGAATCGAAAATTCGTTCCAAACCACGCAAAATTTTTCCTTTGTCGTTTTAAGATTTAAAGCCTGTATTTTGAATCGAAAAGTCCATTCCAATCAATTCTATTCCATTTCACGAAGAATTTTCTTTTCATTACTTCAAGGTTTAAAACCTGTGTTCTTAATCGAAAATTCCATTTCATTCTATTCCATTCCATGAGATTTTTTTTTCGTCGTTTCAATATTTGAAGCCTTCGTTTTGAATCGAAAATTCCATGCCATTCCATTCCACGAAAAAGTTCGTTTTCGTCGTTTCAAGGTTTGAAGCCTGTGTTTTGAATCGAAAATTCCATTCCATTCCATTCCACGAAAAAGTTCGTTTTCGTCGTTTCAAGGTTTGAAGCCTGTGTTTTGAATCGAAAATTCCATTCCATTCTATTCCACTATAAAGTTTTTTTTCGTCGTTTCAAGGTTTGAAGCTTGTGTTTTAAATCGAAAGTTTCATTCCATTCCATTCCACGAGAAAGATTTTTGTGGTTTCAAGATTTGAAACCAGTGTTTTGAATCAAAAGTTCCATTCCATTCCATTCAACGAAAAAGTTTTTTTCGTCGTTTCAAGGTTTGAAGCCTGTGTTTTTAATCGAAAATTTTATTCCATTCCAATCGACTCCATTCCAGTCCACGAAAAAGTTTTTTTTCGTGGTTTCAAGATTTGAAGCTTGTGTTTTAAATCGGAAATTCCATTCCATTCCATACCACGAAAAAGTTTTTTTTCATCGTTTCACGGTTTGAAGCCTGTGTTTTGAATCGAAAATTCAATTCCATTCCAAAGAAAAGTTTTCCTTCGTCGTTTTAAGATTTGAAGCCTGTGTTTTGAATCGAAAAGTCCATTCGAATCCATGCTATTCCATTCCACGGAAAAGTTTATTTTCATCGTTTCAAGGTTTGAAGCCTGTGTTTTGAATCAAAAATTCCATTTTATTCTATTCCATCCCATGAAAAAGTTTTTTTTATGTAATTTCAATATTTGAAGCCCGTGTTTTGAATGGAAAATTCGATTCCATTCCATTTCACGAAAAAGTTTTTTTTTGTCGTTTAAAGGTCTGAAGCCTGTGTTTTGAATCGAAAATTCCATTCCATTCCATGAAAAAGTTTTTTTTCGTCGTTTCAAGATTTGAAGCCTGTGTTTCGAATGGAAAATTCCATTCCATTCCATTCCATTCCACGTGAGTTTTTTTTGTCGTTTCAAGATTTGAAGCCCGTGTTTTAAATCGAAAATTCCATTCCATTCCACGAAAAAGTTTTTTTTCGTCGCTTCGAGGTTTGAAGCCTGTGTTTTGAATCGGAAATTCCATTCCATTCCACGAGAAAGTTTCTTTTCGTCGTTTCAAGATTTGAAGCCTGTGTTTTGAATTGAAAATTCCATTCCATTTGACGAAAAAGTTTTTTTTTCGTCGTTTCAAGGTTTAAATTCCATTCCCTTCCACGAGGAAGTTTTTTTTTCACCGTTTCAAGGTTTGAAGCCGGTGTTTGGAATCGGAAATTTCATTCCATTCCACGGGAAAGTTTATTTTCGTCGTTTCAAAGTTTGAAGCCTGTGTTTTGAATCGGAAATTTCATTCCATTCCACGAAAAAGTTTTTTTTCGTCGTTTTAAGGTTTGAAGCCTGTGTTTTGAATCGAAAATTCCATTCCATTCCAATCTATTCCATTTCGATCCATTCCATTCCATTCCACGAAAATGTTTTTTTCATCGTTTTAAGGTTTGAAGCCGGTGTTTCGAATTGAAAATCCATTCCATTCCATTCCACGAAAAAGTGTTTTTTCGTCGTTTCAAGATTCGAAGCCTGTGTTTTGAATCGAAAATTCCATTCCATTCCATGGAAAAGTTTTTTTTCTTCGTTTCAAGATTTGAAGCCTGTGTTTTGAATCGAAAATTTCATTCCATCCCTATTAGGACGAACGACAGTAACCGACAATCGTTTGTCTTGTGAAACGACGGGACTCGACGGTCCAACCGTCGGAGTTCATCATTTTACTGTCGGAATGAAATACAAACGACGTTGGTTACTGTCGTTCGTCCTGGTAGGGATTCCATTCCACGAAAGTTTTTTGTCGTCGTTTCAAGATTTGAAGCCCCTGTTTTGAATCGAAAATTCCCTTCCATTCCATTCCATTCCATTCTCCGAAATAGTTTTTTTTCGTCGTTTCAAGATTTGAAGCCTGTGTTTTAAATCAAAAATTCCATTCCATTCTATTCAATTCCAGGAAAAAGTTTTTTTTCGTCGATTCAAGATTTGAAGCCTGTGTTTTGAATCGAAAATTCCATTCTATTCCATTCCGATCCATTCTATTCGATTTCACGAAAAAGTTATTTTTCGTTGGTTCAAGATTTGGCGGCCTATGTTTTGAATCGAAAATTCCATTCCATTCTATTCTATTCCAGGAAAAAGTTTTTTTTCGTTGATTCAAGATTTGAAGCCTGTGTTTGGAATCGAAAATTCCATTCCATTCGATTTCACGAAACAGTTTTTTTTTCATCGTTTCAAGGTTTGAAGCCTGTGTTTTGAATCAAAAATTCCATTCCATTCCAATTCATTCCATTCCGATCCATTCTATTCCATTACACGAAAAAGTTTTCCTTCGTCGTTTCAAAATTTGAAGCCTGTGCTTTCAATCGACAATTCCATTCCATTCCACGAAAAAAAAAATTTCGTTTCAAGATTCGAAGCCAGTGTTTTGAATCGAAAATTCCATTCCATTCCATTCCACGAAAAAGTTTTTTGTCGTTTCAAGATTTGAAGCCTGTGTTTTGAATCGAAATTTCCATTCCATTCCACGAAAAAGTTTTTTTTCGTCGTTTCAAGGTTTGAAGCTTGTGTTTTCAATCGAAAATTCCATTCCATTCCAATCCATTTCAATCTATTCCATTTCATTCCATTCCACGAAAAGAATTTTTTTCGTCGTTTCAAGATTTGAAACCTGTGTATTGAATTGAAAATTCCATTTCATTCCATTCCACGAAAAAGTTTTTTTTCGTCGTTTCAAGGTATGAAGTCTGTGTTTTAAATAAAAAATTTCATTCCATTCCACGAAAAAGTTTTTTGTTGTCGTTTCAAGGTTTGAAGCCGGTGTTTTAAATCGAAAATTCCATTTCATTTCACGAAAAAGTTTTTCGTCGTTTCAAGGTTTGAAGCCTGTGTTTTGAATCGAAAATTCCATCCCATTCCATTCCATTCCACGAAAACGTTTTTTTCCGTCGTTTCAAGATTTGAAGCCTGTGTTATGAATCGAAAATTTCATTCCGATCCATTCCATTCCATTCCACGAAAAAGTTATTTTTTGTCGCTTCAAGATTTGGCGGCCTGTGTTTTAAATCGAAAATTCCATTCCATTCTATTCGATTTCAGGAAAAAAATTTTTTTCGTCGATTCAAGCTTTGAAATCTGTGTTTGGAGTCGAAAATTCCATTCCATTCGATTTCACGCCGTTTCAAGTTTGAATTTCTCGTCGTTTCAAGCTTTGAAGCCTGTGTTTTGAATCGGAAATTTCATTCCACTCCATTCCATTCCACGAAAAAGTTTTTTTCCGTCGGTTCACGATTTGAAGCCTGGGTTATGAATCGAAAATTCCATTCCATTCCATTCCACTGAAAAGTTTTTTTTCACCGATTCAAAGTGTGAAGCCTATGTTTTAAATCGAAAATTTCATTCCATTCTATTCCATTTCACGAAAAAGATTTTTTCGTCGTTTCAAGATTTGAAGCCTGTGTTTTGAAACGAAAATTCTATTCCATTCCATTCCACGAAAAAGTTTTTTTTCGTCATTTAAAGGTTTAGTGCGTGTGTTCTCGATCGGAAATTTCCTGAGGAACCCGAATAAGCCATTTACGATTATAGCTTATGAAACATGCTCAAAAATACAAAAAATCGTTTTGGCTCGTCTATTTGCAAATGGACTCCTGCTGGCCCGGGCGTGAGGCCATGAGGACTTTTTTTTATTGTTTAAAGTTTTAAAGCGTTTATTTTTAACCAAAAAATTTTTTGGGCTACACGAATACGCTATTTGCGATGGAATAATTCCTTACGGAACATGCTTAAATATGCCAAGAACCTTTTTCGACTTTGCAAATGAACCTCGGCAAATCTGGGCATGGGAAATTGCTTCTTCGTTGTTGAAAGATTCAAAGCGTGTGATTTCTATCGGAAATTTCCTGGGGAACACGAATAAGCTGTTCATCATAGCTCACCGATTTG
The DNA here is from genome assembly GCA_946863875.1 of Alloplasta piceator. Lineage (NCBI taxonomy): Eukaryota > Metazoa > Arthropoda > Insecta > Hymenoptera > Ichneumonidae > Alloplasta > Alloplasta piceator. Next base: position 25,593,605 of record OX333074.1, read on the forward strand.
TCGGTCTGATGTGACTGACATGACGCTCCGTATCTTCGAACGCATCAACTGTCAAACTCATTTGAGACTGTCGAAAAGTCGATGTACATTATTGACATAAAATCGTTATCCAAATGTTCCGTTAGATCTATGGATGAACATCGATAAAAATTTTACAATTAAAGCAGTATTCTGGCCAGAACAGAGTCCTGGTGATCTACTCATCCTTGGGAATAATAAGTTACAATAAAGAAATCAAAATTACTGTTTGCTGATATGAATAATGGTTGACTTGATAATAAAAAGTTTTTTTCGCAAATTAAATGCTACTCACCGTGATTGCAAAAAATTGCACTAAAGCTTCATCTTTTCCAAACGATTTCGTGGATCAACACGACGTATAACCCTGCACCGACTGTCAAAACATCGCGCGCGACTCGCGATGTACGAATTCGCACACACAAATTACCGTTACACGTGATTGATACCCGTGTTTCTCTTGAAATCATCTCACCGACTCTTTTCAAGTGACGCGCAGATCCTTTATTCGTATTACGCGTAATGTGTAACTAACCGATTTTTCCGTCCATCGTGACAGACGTGTAACCGCGATCGACTGTCAAACTCGACCGAGACTCGCGCGATGTGTGAAGTCACGCACACGCGAGGTGTGAAGTCGCGCTCGAGTCCGGCCAACCAACCAATCACAGCACGAATAAAACGGTAGGGTCCGATATTCGCCGGGACGATATTCGCCGGAATGGTATTCGCCGGAAAATCACTAGACTTCGATATCTCGAAACTGGCTTACTGGCATGACCCACAGGGGTCATTGCAAACATATTCTGGACTGCGAGAGATTGAATAGATGATGTGAACCCTTACTTTAGAAGACGAATTAAAGGCCAAGAGCCCTTGAAGGGAGTGGTACAACCCCTCAACAGATGGCGAGGTTAACCTGCCAAACTAGGCTAAGAAAAATAATCCGGAGCTCTTTGATAAATGTACGTTATGCACTTTGAGTGACTTTGAGGTTATCGCGCGCACTGTACGCAACAATTAATCGTGAAATCAAGTAATTAATCAATGAATCACGAAATAAGTAATAATTAATTGCGCGACGATTAATATTAACTCGCACGAAGTCTACATTGTTATTATAAAGTACGCGAAAACGAGTTTAATAATGTTTATTCATAATTATCGATGAAATGTCATATTCGCCACTGCACCGCTGTGTTTCTGTGTTCTTTCAATTGATATCAAATTGTTATTGTAAATATTAAATTGTTGAAAATAACAAAATTGTTTTCTTACAATTGTCAATGAAATAAAACTAGCTGCTGTATGTACCACTGTGTTTATTTATGTATTCTGTACATTTATTCGCTTCTTTATGTAATATATTTACATATTTATAATTAATACAAACAATCTTGATTGAAAATGTTAAAAAAAAAATACACCTTTTCGTAATACGTTGCAAAATCCTGGAGCAAGTTTGTCCCTCTGTCGAGTTAAATTGTTTCCGCTCAATTGTAACAAATTGTTGAAAAGAGTAGCGCAATAAGCGAGAAGACTAGCGACGTACATACTCCTTCGTCTACTGATTATTAGGCTAGCTGCACTCATCTAGAATGGCAATATAAATTCATAATCTCAATTCCAGCTTCTTATCGCACACATTGCTTTCTGCATGTAAATACCTCTCATGTGTTGAAAAGTTTCAAGCGGCGCTCTGTGCGTCAAAAAATTCTACTAATTACACGTTATTTAACCGATGATAGACAATCGGTGCAAGCCTCAAGCAGAACATGATCAACAAGTTCAACAGTAAATAGACCACCGTCCAAGTGTCTCAGATACGATTCGTCGTCGTTCCTGCTCGTTCTTCAGATATTTGAAGCGTAATTGCATCAGTCCGTCGATTTCATATTCATAGTGCCATTCCAGATGAGCAAGGCCAGCTCAATAATCAGTAGACGAACGAGTATGTCAATAGTATTGTGATCTTAGCAAAGAGTCCTGGCACAGAGACGAGCGCCACTTGAAGCTATTCGACACATTATGAGAGGCATTTACATGCAGAAAGTGACGTGTGTGATAAGTAGCCGGAATTAAGTACGTTGGCGTGCAGACACTGAGCCCACCGACGTATTACCATCCTCTCCGGGACGTTAACGGCACATTGAAAATATTGAACGACAAGTTTTCCTCGAACATGGACAATATCTCGAATATTTTATTTCCCGATCAGTCTTTGACGTGTCCGGTCGTACAGAGGTAACCACCGTCTTCGAAGTTTCCTGCATACTCTGCAAAAAAAAGGGCGTTTAACATGGATATTGTAAAAGAATGATCATTTAAGTCAATATTTTTCCATCGTACAGGGCGATTTGCATTATTTCTACCTCAATAATCAGACATGAAGTGACATACAATTAAAAAGTTTAAAGTATGAATATTAAACATTTACTAATAACATATTTGAGATTCCTAGTCCTCGCAGTGCGATGAAGCCGCCGTCTCGGATATCGTCGTCTACAGAACCCATTCGGATCGTCTTCATCGGGACCTTTGAACGTTCCTCGGCGCAGCATCCCGCTCCTGCAGTCATCACTTTCACACTGCCTTACAGGCATTGTGTAAATGCGAGATTTTGAAACGAATTTTTTTTTTCTCAATTTCCTCAACGTACCGCAGAAAGCGCCGAAGATATCCTGAGAAATTGTTCCGCCCACATGCAATTCGAGATCGGGACATTGACCTATATAAAGTACGTCGGTGTGCAGACACTGACCCCAACGACGGATTACCGTCCTCTCCAGGACGCCAGTAAGAAGGAGCTCGACAATACAATCGTCAGATCAGCGAGAAAGCCAAATCTCGTTAACAGCACACTGAAAATCTTGAACGACAAGTTTTCATCGAACATGGAGAAGATCTCGAATATTTTATGTCCCGATCGGTGGTATTTCACGTGTCCGATCATACCGAGTCACCACCGTCTTCGAGGTTTCCTGCATACTCTGAAAAAAAAGAAGGCGTTAAACATGGATATTGTAAAGGAATTTTCATATTGGGGAATATTCTTTCTTCGCACAGGGCAATTTGCATTATTGCGACCTCAATAATCATGCATGAAGTGACAAACAATTAAAAAGCTTGAAATATGAATATTGAACATTCACCGAGAACGTATTTGAGATTCTTCGTCCTCGCAGTGTGATGAAGCCGCCGTCGCGGATATCGCAGTTTACAGAATCCCTGCAGAGCGTCTTCATCGGGACCTTTGAACGTTCCTCGGCGCGGCATCATCACGCGTTTACAGTAATCATTTTCATACTGCCTTGCAGGCGCATTGGGTAAACGCTAGATTTTGAAACGATTTTTTTTCCTCAACTTTCTCAACATACCGCGCAAAGTGCCGAGGATATCCTGAGATATTTGTCAGATCAGCGAGAAAGCCAAATCTCGTCAATGGCACACTGAAATCAGTTTTCCACGTGCCCGGTCACACCGAGTGACCACTGTCTCCGAGGTTTCCTGCATACTTCGAAAAAACGTTGAAATTGTAAAAGAATTATCTTTATAGCGAATATTTTTTTCCATCGTACACGGCAATTTGCATTATTTTTCTACCTCAATAATCAAATATGACGTGATCTACAATTAAAAAGTTTAAAGTATGAATATTAAACATTTACCGAAAATGAATTACAGATTCCTGGTCCTCGCTGTTCGATGAAGCCGTCGTCTACAGAACCCGCTCAGGATATCTTCGGCGCTTTCTGCGGTACGTTGAGGAAATTGAGAAAAAAAAAATTCGTTTCAAAATCTCGCGTTTACACAATGCCTGTAAGGCAGTGTGAAAATGATGACTGCAGGTGCGTGATGCTGCGCCGAGGAACGTTCAAAGGTCCCGATCAAGACGATCCGAATGGGTTCTGTAGACGACGATATCCGAGACGGCGGCTTCATCGCACTGCGAGGACTAGGAATCTCAAATATGTTATTGGTAAATGTTTAGTATTCATACTTTAAACTTTTTAATTGTATGTCACTTCATGTCTGATTATTGAGGTAGAAATAATGCAAATTGCCCTGTACGATGGAAAAATATTGACTTAAATGATCATTCTTTTACAATATCCATGTTAAACGCCCTTTTTTTTGCAGAGTATGCAGGAAACTTCGAAGACGGTGGTTACCTCTGTACGACCGGACACGTCAAAGACTGATCGGGAAATAAAATATTCGAGATATTGTCCATGCTCCTGGATTTTGCAACGTATTACGAAAAGGTGTATTTTTTTTAACATTTTCAATCAAGATTGTTTGCATTAATTATAAATATGTAAATATATTACATAAAGAAGCGAATAAATGTACAGAATACATAAATAAACACAGTGGTACATACAGCGGCTAGTTTTATTTCATTGACAATTGTAAGAAAACAATTTTGTTATTTTCAACAATTTAATATTTACAATAACAATTTGATATCAATTGAAAGAACACAGAAACATAGCGGTGCAGCGGCGAATATGACATTTCATCGATAATTATAAATAAACATTATTAAACTCGTTGTCGCGTACTTTATAATAACAATGTAGACTTTGTACGAGTTAATATTAATCGTCGCGCAATTAATTATTACTTATTTCGTGATTCATTGATTAATTACCTGATTTCACGATTAATTGTTGCGTACAGTGCGCGCGATAACCTCAAAGTCACTCAAAGTGCATAACGTACATTTATCAAAGAGCTCCGGATTATTTTTCTTAGCCTAGTTTGGCAGGTTAACCTCGCCATCTGTTGAGGGGTTGTACCACTCCCTTCAAGGGCTCTTGGCCTTTAATTCGTCTTCTAAAGTAAGGGTTCACATCATCTATTCAATCTCTCGCAGTCCAGAATATGTTTGCAATGACCCCTGTGGGTCATGCCAGTAAGCCCGTTTCGAGATATCGAAGTCTAGTGATTTTCCGGCGAATACCATTCCGGCGAATATCGTCCCGGCGAATATCGGACCCTACCGAACTTTTTATTTGGGGATATTAGTGGATAGGAAACTTTTTACGGCTCGTTGGAGGGTGAATCCAAACTCTGATGAAACGAAAAAATGACAGGAAAAGGGTGGAGATAGGCCTTTGTTATTTATCGAGGTTATATAGTGCGTCGAAGTTATTGAGGTTATAAGGAAGTGAGAAATACTGTCAAATAGTGTGGAATTTATCTGAGAGTGCCTAAATCAAATGCTCAGTCGTGTTAAGAGTAAAGCGATCGACTGCGTACTAGAAATGTACTTAACAAAGTGAAAAAAAACCAAAAACTCGTACTGAACGTGTTCGGGAACACAGGGCAAGGAGAAGAGCGGCCAACGTACAACCACCTCCGAATTCTTCACTGGCGGAGGGAATTCCAAACACCGATAATTTGAGTGATTATGATGTGCCTTCGAAGACGCTAGAGAATCCAAATACAATTTTCCATGGGATGAAATTACATTACAGCTGTGAAAATTGTATTTGGATTCTCTAGCATCTCCGAAGGCACATCATAATCACTCAAATTATCGGTGGTTGTACACTGTTAGAACTATTTGTAAATTTACTATGCAGAGGCATATTAAATTTACAAAACTTGGTATATTAAATCGAAATTAATGCACCTACATTGTAAAATTAATAGCGCTATATTACATTAATAGTGGTATATTATAGTGGTTTCTTGAATATTCATGCATAAAAAATGAAAATTAATATGCAGGTTTTGTGAAATTGTATGAAAAATATAATCGCAAAGTCTCGTAATTTTATGTAACCAGTATTTGAAAAATGCAATGCATATGCTACTTTTATTTCTTGTATATCCGTAACTGAAAATTGCACAGCAGTATGAAGAATATACTATTTCTGATTTGGAATTTACACATGACCATTGGAATATTTGGAGTCTTCCAATTTACTTTATGATCAGTCATCGTCTTATTCAAGTTGCAGCTAAAATTTACTACTCTTGGGTGTTAATTCGATCAATAATAGACAAATTTGGAATTTTATACGCCGTTTTGAATATGCATACACAGTAATAATTAATAGGCAGACTAAAGTCTCATCGGGATTAAATAATTTTTGCATTCTGAGCTGTCATGATGGAGGCGTCATTTTGAATTTTAGAATTTTCAGTTTAGATTGATGATCAACGATCTCGAAAACTCTCGATCGACAAGTTTAAATGAAAACAAATCATTGTTTCATTTTGATCCGCCATTTTTAACTCCTTCACTGGTAAAGGATTTGAGAATGAGGTGGACATTTCTGGTAGACCATTTTTGTCTTACTATAAACTTGAAATTTGGTTATCCGGGGTTTTCGGGGTCGGTGATTACGAATCTGCACTCGAAACTTAGAATTTCAAAATAGCGGATCCAATTTGGCCGACCAAAAATGTAAAAAGTCATTTGACAAAAGCGAACGTTCGTACTTGGAGGTTTTAGTATCGCTGATTACGAATCAAACAAAAGAAAAACGAGAACAAAAAAAAAATTAATTAAAAAAATAAAATAAAAATTTTAATTGAAGAAAACTAAAAAAAAAAATTCTAACAATTTTTTTTTAAATAAATGAAGTGTTTAACCTACCATGCAGCCTCCTCGTGCACATCGCACACTTTGGATCGTGTAAAAATTGCGAAATAATGCCGGAGGTGAGAAATAAATATGTATTCACTTTCTAAATTTTGAGTACAGGTTCGTAATCAGGAACCTTGAAAACTTCTGAGCACTAATTTTTGCTCACATCAAATGACTTTTTGCATTTTCGGTCGACCATATTAGATCCGTCTTTTTGAAATTTTAAGTTTTGAGTGCAGATCCGTTATCAGGGACTTCAAAAACCTCCGAGTACAAACCGTTCGCTCTCGTCAAATGACTTTTTGCATTTTTGGTCCACCATATTGGATCCGCCATCTTGAAAATCTAAATTTTAAGTGCAGATTCGTAATCAGCGACCCTGAAAAACCCCGAGTACGGATTTTGGATCTGAAGTTCTAAGAAATTTCGTATATAACGGATTTTTTCCGACATCCCGCCAGAGATCGGCAGTAATAATATTTTCAAGCGCATTTTCGGTAAATATTATCAATTTTTTGAAAATTGATAATTTAAAAATCCGAATTTTCAATTACCCAAAAATGCTTAATGGAAAAAAAAAGTTCAATTATCTGTTACGTACGAGCGTAACACGAGGGTTATTTTCCCCCGTTTGACTTACCGTCGTTATATTTTGGGCCGCCTTGCCTCGTCCTCTACAGGCCCGTTCCCGTCGCAAGATGGGTGATCGTTAGGTTTTCGAATAAAAATATCAAAAAAAGGACAATTTAAAATAATGCTTAATTTTATTAGTCGTAGCGAATCGAATCAACAATATGGAATGCCGAGATTCCACGCGCAATTACCTTAATTTCTAAACTAAATTCCACACACACCCATACACACACTTCGCTCACCCTTACTGAAGGTTGCTGAGTTTCCTCCGACGGATTGTCGGATTTGCTCGAATCAGCCTCGGACGCCAATATTTATATCCAGTCACAAATCAATTGAAAAGGTTTGTTGCGCACAAATCACAATCATAATTTTGGCAGTCACAACACTGTCAAGAACAGTTTGAATATAGGGTTGGTTCCACGCGGGCACTCGCGATACAATAGCCCACTATGCGATACCTATCCCGTCTACACGCGGATAGGGTTTACAGACGCGGCGCAGGGAGGACACAGAGTATCCCGGAGTCACAACTTTTTAGTATTTCAGTCAACAAAACAGTTCAAATAATTTAATATTATTTAACGGGTGTTCGCGACGCAATAGCCCACTATGCGATACCTATCCCGTCTACACACGGATAGGGTTTACAGACGCGGCGCAGGGAGGACACAGAACGACCCGGAGTCTCAGCTTTTTGAGTGTTAACCCTTCTAATTTTCGTCCAAGACTCTAATTAACGGTCAAATACAGTTCGAATAATATAGGAATTTAACGAATTTCTCCCGACACAATAGCCCACTATGCGAATACTCATCCCGCTTACACGAGGATGAGATTGACAACGCGACGCAGGGAGGACGGAAAGAAACCCGGAGTCCGAGATCCCGGTGTTGAATCTACCGAGTTTAATCTGAGACTGATTTGAAAATGAATTACTTTACTAACTCAAAAAAATATATTTACCCTCTCCTGAGCCAAAAGGAAGGTTTCTGGGGGATTCTTTGTAGGGATTAGTCCCACGTACAAAAATCTCTGATTCGACTGTTTCGTGCGTGGAGTCCTGGTCCGTCGGTGCATCCCACGGTCGCGAATCGCAACGTCGCCGAGAAACTCGAGCGAGGTGACGACTCGCGACTTGCATTTTTATCAATGCACCGGAAAACGCGTTTCGTATTTTCGTGAGAGCGAGTCACGAGAGCGAAATCATAAATCAATTTATGACAATGAATAAAATAATAAAATAGTAAAAATGATGATATTTCACGATCATTAATGATCGGAAAATACACTAGAAAAAATATCATCGCAAATATGTCGGGATGTAACATATCCAAATGATCGATAATTGGTCGAAAAACAATATCAATTATTTGCCAATGATTAATGGGAAAAAATAAATTCCCAATTATCTCAGTAATCGGTAATTGGTCAAAAAATAATATCAATTAATCAGAAAATGTGTAATTGGTTTAAAAATATTTCGAATTATCCGAATAATCGGCAATTGGTAAAATAAAAATATTCAATTAATCAGGAAATAGGTAATTGGTTGGAAAATATTCTCAATTATCTAAATAATCGGTAATTGGTCGAAAAATAATATGAATTTTCAGAAAAATTATTGATTGGTTTGAAAATATTCTCAATTACCCGAATAATCGTCAATTGATCAAAAAATAATGTCGATTTTTCAGAAAAATGGGTAATTGGTTTGAAAATATTGTCAATTACCCGAATAATCGTCAATTGGTCAAAAAATAATGTCGATTTTTCAGAAAAATGGTTAATTGGTCTGAAAATATTCTGAATTACCGGAGTAATCGTCCATTGGTCGAAAATAATGAAATACCAAGTAATTAACTTCTCGCTTTCTGAGATGTCCAGGTTGACCGCTGCGTATTTTTCGGAGTCCAGGTTGACAGCTTCGTAGATGTCGGCGTCCAGGTCGACCGCTACGAAGTTTCCTGTGTCCAGGTCGACAGCTTTGTAGTTGTCGGTGTCCAGGTCGACCGCTGCGTAATTTTCGGTGTCCAGGTTAACCGCTCCGTAGTTGTCGGCGTCCAGGTCGACCGCTACGCTGTTTTCGGTGTCCAGGTCGACCGCTTCGTAGTTGTCGGTGTCCAGGTCGACCTCTGCGTAGTTTTCGGTGTCCAGGTCGACAGCTTCGTGATTTTCTGTGTCCAGGTCGACAGCTTTGTAGTTGTCGGTGTCCAGGTCGACCGCTGCGTAGTTTTCGGTGTCCAGGTCGACCGCTGCGTAGTTGTCGGTGTCCAGGTCAACCGCTACGCAGTTTTCGGTGTCCAGGTCGACAGCTTCGTAGTTGTCGGTGTCCAGGTCGATCTCTGCGTAGTTTTCGGTGTCCAGGTCGACAGCTTCGTAGTTGTCGATGTGCGGGTCGACCGCTGCGTAGTTTTCGGTGTCCAGGTCGACCGCTGCGTAGTTGTCGGCGTCCAGGTCGACCGCTACGTAGTTTTCGGTGTCCAGGTCGACAGCTTCGTAAGTGTCGGTTTCCAGGTCGAACGTTACGTAATTTTCGGTGTCCAGGTCGACCGCTGCGTAGTTGTCGGCGTCCAGGTCGACCGTTGCGTAGTTTTCGATGTCCAGGTCGACAGCTTCGTAGTTGTCGGTGTCCAGGTCGACAGCTTCGTAGTTGTCGGTGTCCAGGTCAACCGCCGCGTAGTTTTTGGTGTCCAGGTCGACAGCTTCGTAGTTGTCGGAATCTAGGTTGACACCTCCATTGTAATTGGTTCCCAGGTCGACTATTCCGTAGTGTAGGATGTTCAGGTAGACCGCTCCGTAGTTTTCAGTACTTGAGGCTTATATTTAAGTTTTATTTCCAGTTCCAACAACTACGAAGCTGTCGACCTGGACACCGAAAACTACGTAGTGGTCGACCTGGACGCCGACAACTACGCAGCGGTCAACCTGGACACCAAAAACTCCGCGGCAGTCGACCTGGACACCGAATACTACGTAGCGGTTGACCTGGACGCCGACAACTACGCAGCGGTCAACCTGGACACCGAAAACTATGCAGCGGTCGACCTGGACACCGACAACTACGAAGCTGTGAACCTGGACCGCGAAAACTACGAAGCTGTCGACCTGGACACCGAAAACTACGTAGCGGTCGACCTTGACACCGAAAATTACGTAACGGTCGACCTGTTCATCGACAACTACGAAGCTGTCGACCTGGACACCGAAAACTACGTAGCGGTCGACCTGGACGCTGACAACTACGCAGCGGTCAACCTGGACACCGAAAACTACGCGGCGGTCGACCCGGACACCAACAACTACGAAGCTGTCGACCTGGACACTGAAAACGACGTGACGGTCGACCTGGACGCCGACGAATACGCAGCGGTCGATCTGGACACAGAAAACTACGCAGCGGTCGACCTGCCCACCGACAACTACGAAGCTGTCGACCTGGATACCGAAAACTACGTAGCGGTCGACCTGGACGCCGACAACTACGCAGCGGTCGACCTGGAAACCAATAACTACGCGTCGGTCGACTTGGACACTGACAACTACGAAGCTGTCGACCTGGACACCGAAAACTACGCGGCGGTCGACCTGGACACCGACAACTACGAAGCTGTCGACCTGGACACTGAAAACTACGTGACGGTCGACCTGGACGCCGACAAATACGCAGCGGTCGACCTGGACACAGAAAACTACGCAGCGGTCGACCTGCACACCAACACCTACGAAGCTGTCGACCTGGACACCGAAAACTGCGTAGCGGTCGACCTGGACGCCGACAACTCCGCAGCGGTCGACCTGGACACCGGAAACTACGCAGCGGTCGACCTGGACACTGACAACTATGAAGCTGTCGACCTGGACACAGAAAACTACGTAGCGGTCGACCTGGACGCCGACATCTACGAAGCTGTCAACCTGGACTCCGAAAAATACGCAGCGGTCAACCTGGACATCTCAGAAAGCGAGAAGTTAATTAGTTGGTTTTTCATTATTTTCGACCAATTGACGATTACTCGGGTAATTCAGAATATTTTCAGACCAATTAACCATTTTTCTGAAAAATCGACATTATTTTTCGACCAATTGACGATTATTCGGGTAATTGAGAATATTTTCAAAACACTTACCCATTTTTCTGAAAAATCGACATTATTTTTCGATCAATTGACGATTATTCGGGTAATTGAGAATATTATCAAACCAATTACCCATTTTTCTGAAAAATCGACATTATTTTTTGATCAATTGACGATTATTAAGGTATCTGAGAATATTTTCAATCCAATTAATAATTTTTCTGAAAATTCATATTATTTTTCGACCAATTACCGATTATTCAGATAATTGAGAATATTTTCCAACCAATTACCCATTTTCTGATTATCGATATTATTTTTTGATCAATTGCCGATTATTCGGATAATTGAAAATATGTTCAAATCAATTACCCATTTTCTGAGTAATTGATATTATTTTTGGACCAATTACTCATTATTTGGATAGTTGGAACTTTATTTTTTCCCATTAATCATTGGTGGGTATTAATATTATTTTTCGACCAATTACCGATTTTTTGGATAATTGAAAATACAATTTCGTATAATTTCAATCTTTCATCAATTGGTATTTCATCATCTTCTTAAATTATCGATTTTTCGTCAATTGAAAAATGGAAAATCGTAATTTTTTTTTGCCGATCCCTGCATCCCGCCATATGGGGGGCTTATCAGTTATGGCCAAGTTTGTGTTGCCCGCCATATGGCGGGTTCACCAGTGAAAGGGTTAATGGTATGAAATTAGCTATTTTGAATTGAGATTAGAATTCGCGAATCCGAAAAACAACTTTCACCGAGTATCGCACATTCAAAAGCGCATAAATATTTTTTTCGGTTTCAGGCATTCATATAAATATCATAGACGTAGAAGTAGTTCATCAGTAGTCGATAGCGTAATAGGTAGCGTGTTAGGTAGATAAGTAGGAAGGTAGGCAGGGTTAAGGGTTTGAATCCCGGCCGGACAGAAAAATTAAATCAGAGAATTGGCGCAGGTTTTCTTTTTATTCACCTCTTTTTGGGGCCGGTAAACTATGCATATTGAATTATTTTGTAAAAGCTATATATTTTTTATATCATGTTTAGCAACAATTAATTACAATTACGGTTACGTAATTTTCATGAGATGGACCTTCAAAATCAATGAAAACTTGAAAATTGCTACGGATGGGCGTTTGAAATTCCAGAACTGGTTCATCAATTTTCACACACCTCTGCTTCGTATCCCTTAGAACTGGGTATATTAATCTCCAAGTTCATTGTTGAATTATGAGAAACGAAATTCTTTTTTAAAAATGTAATTGACTTTAATATACAATAGTATATTAAAATTTGGATACATTGCTGTTCTGTGTCTCGTACAACAAAGTATATTAAATCTTATACTATTGTAAAAAGATATATTACTTGATATGAGGTTAGGCTACCTACATAACAGTGAAGGCAAGCTTTATGACGAGGTTTCACACTTCGATGAAGTTTCAGGGGTATCTGTCGGAGAACAGCTCAAGATAAATAATTGTGCGAAAATAAGAGACTACTAAAGATAATATTTCGATACATATCTGATTTTTAAACTGCGTACTATGAATTTCGACTTTACACAAGTAACAAGCCTGATGAGAAGATCGCAAAGTAGGAATATCCTATTAACAGGTTTAAAAAAAACTATTTTCCTAACGTGAAGTGTAACTTTTGCTATCGTGAATTTTTGTTCGAGATTCAATACCAATGGGTTGACATATTTTGAAATATCGATGAAATGACAACTAGAAAAAATGTCAGATGAATAAATGTGTCTATGTAAATGTTTGGCGCAACAAATAGCTTTCGTTATTGCGGATTTTAGTTTGAATTGTAATCGGTTACGTAATTTTCATGAGATGGACCTTCAAAATCAATGAAAACTTCAAAATGACTACGGATGGGCGTTTGAAATTCCAGAACTGATTCATCAATTTTCACACACCACTGCTTTGTATCTCTTAGAACTGGGTATATTAATATCCATGTTCATTGTTGAATTATGAGAAACGAGATTCTTTTTTTAAAACGCAGTTGACTTTAATATACAATAGTATATTAAAATTTGAATACACTGCTGTTCTGTGTCTCGTACAACAAAGTATATTGAATCTTATACTCTTGTAGTATTTTCAAAAGACTCTGTATAAATATTGAGAAAATATTCAATTTTTTCAATATGTAGTGCATTTAGATTTCAAAGCTATCTGTGCCTGATTTTTAATAGACGGTTTATGCAAAGAAACTTCCTATACCGGTATATTAATTTTCAAACAAACATTTTTTAGTGTACGCTGGCTACTCTTTTTCTTGCCCTGTGTTCCCGGACACGTTCAGTACTAGTTTTTGGTTTTTTTCACTTTGACAAGTACCTTTTCTAGCACGCAGTCGGTCTCTGTACTCTTTACACGTCTGATTATTTGATTTAGGAATTATTTACACTTTCAGATATACTCCACACTATTTGACAGTATTTCTCACATCAAAGATTCAACAACAAGATCAGGAACGACAATATAGATGCAATTTTCTCAAGACATTTAAATAATTTACTTTACTACTTAGTATTTATCACATGTTTCTCATACCACAAACCCATTGTATCTTTTTTGGAATATGAAAATATGGAAATTCATGAATAAATGTTTTACGAATAGAAGCAAAAACATCAAATGTCCTTTTTCATAAACCTAGATGCCAAAAAAATTAACAAATAATGAATATTAAATCTGTTGTAAAAGAAAAGTTTTATTCGTAGGAATATTTGTAATCTAGGGGGTGAGTTTGGGAAGTTTCACTTCCATCGCCGAGGCTTCTAGGCACTCAATTTTTTAAAATCTTATTTCATACATCAATTGAGATTTTTTGAGCGTTGAGACGCCAATATTGTGACTAAATGACGGAGTATTACTTTCATCCTCGTTTTCTGTATTTGTGTTTATTTTCACCTTTACCCAATGCACAGAAATAAGAGGGAGAAAGACAAAAGGAACGGAAGAACGATCGTTTCAGTGCTTTTGCACCGTACACAATGAGTAGATTTCCGACTGAAATGCGAAGAGAGACCAAAGCTTGTCGAGAGAGTGCGTAACGCTCATTATGGCGTTGCGCATCTATACATAGTATAGGGTAAATAGTATATGGCTGGATCCATGATTGCTCGAAGAGCATTTCGGGGTCAAAATTTTGATTCCTTTGCCATTCTCACATCTTATTATATGTTATAAAAAGTGACGATTCACCAAATTACAGCCTCTTTACTCTAGAGGTTTTCGAGAAAAAAAATATTCGGTATTTCCATGTTTAGGAAAGTTAACTTTGTTACTTCTTTGCTTGCTCCTTACGGACAATTGAAAAAAATTAAAAAAAATATTATCCCACGTGAAAAAGTCCAAATTTTCCGAAAAAAAATCAGTTTCACCCTGAGGGTAGTAACTACTCAATAAAAACGTGTTTTAATTAAAAAATCTGTGTTTTGAGGGCGAGCACCGTAAAAAAAAAATCTTTTTTATTTTTTCTTTGGAAAGTTTATGCCATTTTCCACAAATGAAAAAATTAACAGACTGGGATAAGCAGAGGATCATCGTCGAATAAATTATGTAGTTTTTTTTCGATTTTTTTTCAAATGTATATTTTTTTTCTAAAACTGCATTCAATTCAACGTAAGAAAAGTTCTTTAGCTATTTTTGCTACTACCAATATGTTCCGAGATATGATTTTTTTAATATTGGACATTTTATGCATAAATAAAATTCGTATCTCGGAAACTACCGGTTGTAGCCAATATTATTATAGGACCTTTTCTATGTGAAATTGACTCATACTTCCGAAAAAAATACTGCAATTGAAAAAACGATGATTCGCTCTTGTCATTGTCATCAACAATTTTTTTTTTTCAAGAATTATATTTTTTTCATATCTTAAGCTAATCAGGCGCGAGAAAAATCTAAATGTAGTTTGAGTTATTACTCCTACATTCCAAAATATGAATTTTTGTCATTAAATTTGAAAAATAAAATTTGTTGTAGTTTTCTCAAAACTTCAACTAATCTGACGTAAGAAAAGTTTTGATTTAAATTCAACTACTATCTATAGATTCCAAAATATAGATTTTTGGAATATTCGTCATTTTTTTAGCTATGAAGTAAACCTCTAGAGAAAGTTAACAAAGTTAACTTTCCTAAACATGGAAATACCCAATATTTTTTTTCTCGAAAACCTCTAGAGTAAAGAGGCTGTAATTTGGTGAATCGTCACTTCTTATAACATATAATAAGATGTGAGAATGGCAAAGGAATCAAAATTTTGACCCCGAAATGGTCTTCGAGCAATCATGGATCCAGCGATATATAGTAAATGGTATATATTATATATATCTTTATACATCTACAGAATGCATTGCGCTTGCGCGATAGGCACACCCGTGCTATCGTGATAGAGGAGGAGTACGTACGAGAGAACGTCGGAGAGGAGGAAAGCTGGCTGACGCTTCAGGGGTAACCAGCAGGAGAGAAAGGAGAGGGTTGAAGGTACGCACGTAAAAGGGTGGGAGTTTGGAATAGGGGATGTTAGGAACCCACTCGTCTGGGCCGAGAGAAACTGCCGAGACGCCGACGGTCGTCAGAGCGGCGTCGTTTCACGAACCTTCGCGTCCGTCGGTGACCTCTCCTCTATCCCTTCTGGCTACCCTCGAATTTTGAGATAGTAGGGCAGAAAGAAAATACAAGCAGAGGAAAAAAATAACGTTACTATAACAAAATTTTCTCGATCATCAATCAAGAAACAAATCCCCAAACACAAGGATTGTAATAATCATTGTGCACGTAAATAGTTTTTTAACTGTTTGTGAAGGAGAAGTTTTTGTTAATTTTTTGATTTTGCTTTATTTTCCGGGAAAGATATACAAGTTCACTGTAAGAAGTCTGACCAACGTTAGAATTGTGTGTCTACTTGCCCGAGGAACCTTTAGATTCAAGTAACACACACGTGTTGCTGTTCACCCAGGTGGATCATCACTCATTCGAAATATCACAGATTCTTATGCGTGTTTTCATTTAAATTTTGTGATTATGCTGTATATGAATGATAATTGATGCGCATGTGGAATTTAAGTGTTGAAGGAATTTTGAAAGAATTAAAGTGCTGCAAACGCAACGTGGATACGGAGAAAGTCGAGTGAAAGAGAGGGAAGAGATCGCGGAGACAAGTCCTGGGGTGGTTTTTCTTTTTGCTGTCTCTATCAAGTGTAACAGGTTAGTGGCAAAAATATTATTTGGCTGACACACGATATTTGCGCTTTTGGGTTCCTTCAAATGTTGCATAGAAATAGCTATTGATTACCCCTTTCTTTCTTATCATCGAATTGCACACTGCTATCTCTCTCTCTCTCTCTCTCTCTCTCTCTCTCTCTCTCTCTCTCTCTTTCCGCCGTTTCCTTTTGTCTCCTTCTTTTTTAAACGATAAGACTTTAATGTCAACGTCGTCAGGAATAACGACGTGAGAGTCCCGTCACAGCCGAAGAGTCCGGAATTTAATTTGAGGAAAGGCTATTTGTATCCGTCTCTCTCTCTCTCTCTCTCTCTCTCTCTCTCTCTCTCTCTCTCTCTCTCTCTCTCTTTCTTTCTCATACTCTATCTCTATCATGTGAAAAATTAATCTTTCCGGGATAAAAGAGAATTCATTACTAGGGAGAACGATGTTAATGATCAATTTACAGATTTCCTCAAAATGTTTTTACTTTATGAAAATGGTTAAATCACAAAATTTATTCTTACGTCGCATTTTTCAAGAATGTAACAACAAACAAACTTTCTCACCCTATACAAAGTATGAAAAATTATTCAGTATTTTGATTCGAAAAAAATCCATGGTCTGATTTTTGTAGGAATACATATTTCATATATCCTAGGACACGAAAAGTATATTTTTTCAATGCCATCCATCTGTGTGTGGTTCAAAAGCCAAAGGACGTTTTGGAAAAAACGTGCGGATTAAAAGGAAATTCGGTATGGGAATTGTACTGAAAATATTTAATGTTCGGATTGAATTACAGTAAAAATGTTCGGTCACTATATCGAAAATTTTTAATCGCAGTATCATCTACTCGTAGTTTTATTAAATATTCATTGACGATTTATTCATTACTGTATTTATCTTGCATAAATGCTTCAAATTATTTTTAACGATAATTTCAATATTCGTTTGCGGTGACTATTGTAAAAAGATATATTACTTGATATGAGGTTAGGCTGCCTACATAACAGTGAAAGCAAGTCTTATGACGAGGTTTCACACTTCGATGAAGTTTCAAGGGTAACTGTCAGAGAACAGCTCAAGATAAATAATTGTGCGAAAATAAGAGACTACTAAAGATAATATTTCGATACATATCTGATTTTTAAACTGCGTACTATGAATTTCGACTTTACACAAGTAACAAGCCTGATGAGAAGATCGCGAAGTAAGAATATCCCACTAACAGGTTTAAAAAAAATTATTTTTCTAACGTGAAGTGTAACTTTTGCTGTCGTGAATTTTTGTTCGAGATTCAATACCAATCGGTTGACATATTTTGAAACATCGATCAATGACAACTAGAAAAAATGTCAGATGAATAAATGTGTCTATGTAAATGTTTGGCACAACAAGTAGCTTTCATTATAGCTGATTTAGATATCGTGCTCAATTTCGTATACAGGTAATGATAAACAGTAATTACCAGCAACAGAGGCACATGGTCGCTGTGTGGCCCTAGAGGTCACGGAAGCTACGCAATATTGGACTCGGTCACTACTTGAAACTCATTAAAATGGAGCTACCTTTATCAGCACAGATTTTCAGCGGTTTCCTTGTGTTACTAGAAAATGTAATACATTATTGCTAAGACCTATGTGAGTACGGTGGAAGTTAGGTGAGTCTAGCAAAAGGCGGTTGCGAGTGATAGGCAAAATGTAAAAAATTGACAAGGGATAGAAAACAAAACGAACGATTACACAGTCATGCAATGAATAATTCAAATAATATACAGTGATCAAGAGAGTTTGACACTGAATTTTGCAAGATACAACTTTTTTGAAATTCAACAAAATGTCGAATTGTTTTTTTTTTTTTAGTTTAAACTTCCAACGATTAGTCCCAGCGTACTTCAGACAGCGCAAATATCGCCTCTAATGAGGAATTACAATTTGGACTATCATTCAATCTATAATTATGTCAGCCATTACTGTCTTATTGCAGGATAACTGTCATGCCACCTCACATTAATATGTCCAAGCCCGACCAATTAGAAACTTGGAAATTGTTTCCTCGCTTTCTTAATAGTTTGTAAAGCGTTATCCACGAAGATATCAAAATTGAGATGCGGACAAACTTATGGAAGCAATTTTAACTATGAATATGATGAGGGAGCTATACGCGAAATCCCAATTAGCAAGATTTTTGCTTTTAATCTTACTGATACCTTCGTATCTCCGCATATGACTCACTTATCATATAGCGTCATAGAGTGATCAACCTCTGTCGCGATCGTACCTTTCTCTGCCCATTAAATAAGTGGAGTTATAGTAAAAAAAATCGGGGTGTGTGCAATCACACGCCGCGGAAGTGAATACTGGTATGCAATTCGCTGATACGACAAATTATTTCTGCCGATGAATTAAGAGAGAGAGAGAGAGAGAGAGAAGCCTAACACCAAAACTAACAAACCCAAAAAATCGTTTGGATTGTGATTTTTTAATTTGTTTTTATTTTAATTATTATTATATTTGGCGGCTTCCGAACGTCTCCAAATGCCTTCCAAGGCCATTGCGCCGTGGGAGTCTACTAATGTTCTCCGCACGGCCTGGATTTTTTCTCTTTGGTTTTTCGAAATTGTTATAATTTTTTTAGAAATCGGGTTTAATTGTATTTTTTTTTAATTCTTATTTCAACGGTTTTTATTATGATTTTTTAATTGCTATTCTTTTCATTGTTCATTTTTTAATTTGTTATTATTTCAATTGTTAATATTTTCCTTATTATGATTTTTTTTATTGTTCTTGTTTTTTATTGTCTACTTACATTGGCTGCATGGCTTTGATTTTTTTGGTTAGAAATTGGGATTATTTTTGAAAAAATGATGTTTTCTTTGTTTTTTTTGTAATCTTCAAATTGTTTTTATTATTTATTTTTTGTTTCATAAGAATTAGTTTTATAATTTTTAAGCAACAATAACAACTAGTAAATAAAATGTTAACACGCTCGATGCACCGTATACATATAAATATAAGAGGCACAAAATCAAATATTAGACGCGACACAAGGCACGGGTACGACACGAAGACGCAGTATGAACTCACATATAACCCTAAAACTCACACACCCCCAAAAACACCAAAAATGGTGTACAAAAATTGGAGACAAGTACTTTTACGAAAGTATCTCTAGTTCAGTCTTCTTACAAAAAGTTGTGAAATCAATAGATATGAAACTCACAACACGCTTGCCAAGCACACGTAGTTTTCCAATGGAACGTTAACTGTGCAATCATGATTTTTAGGGACGGAATGGGAATAAAAAAATTCCAAAAAATTTTAACAATAAAAATTTAAAAAATAGTGAAATGAAGTGAAAATTGTTAACAAAGAGAAATTATCAATGAAAAAAATAATTAAAAAAAAAGAAATTGGCGAGTTCGTTTTTAACAGACGATTAGTCAAAATAGTTTTTTAGTGAGCAGGTGAATACCAGAATGTGACTACGTTTTCAGTGAAAAAACTCGCCAAGTACTTTTTACTTTTTTTGATTATTTTTTTCATTGATAATTTCTCTTTCTTAACAATTTTCACTTAATTTCACTATTTTTTAAATTTTTATTGTACAAATTTTTTGGAATTTTTATATTTCCATTCCGTACCTAAAAATCATGATTGCACAGTTAAAGTTACATTGGGAAACTACATGTGCTTGGCAATACGTGTTGAGAGTTTATTTATTTCACAACTTTTTTTAAGAAGACTGAACTATAGTGTTACGTCCTGGGTTTATTCGACAACCATTTTTTTTGTGTCGACCATTTTGTTTTGGTCACACCTCGAAATTTATAATAAATTTATAATAAATAATGTTCATTGGTGCTCGGAGGAGCCAGTAAATTTTCAAAAACATTTTGTGACGGCTCATCGGTGTGCGAGCGAGTAGCCGTTGACGATCTCACGGTCGGTCGTAGTCGCATAAGAAGTATTCACTTCAAAAGTATTCACTTCAAAAAATATTGCGCTATGTATGAGTCATTCCATGTCAATTCAACGACGTTTTGTCGGTGATCCCTTTCGATTTTTTTAGTTTTTTAATAGGTTATTATGCATGCAAAAAGTAGTATCAATATAAATTTTTAGCTCTCTACCCTAAATCATGCCGAACATATTGATTTTTGAAAAAAAATTTTCTTAAAACAATCATAACTTCCACAATAACTAAGATATTCTAATTTGTTAGACGATCATTTGTTTTCGTTTTTCACTGTACTTTTTGAACGAAATGTCGAAAATGACGAGAACAAATTTTTTTATGTATTTTGCCTGTTTTAAACTAAAAAATTGAATTTTCTTTCAATGGTACCCGTTCGATTTTTTTCAAAATTTTTTTTAAAATTCTACGTAAAAAAATTAATTTTTTGAGATTTTACCAAAGATGGGATTCAAATAACTTCTTATTGAAATTTTTTTTTCGATATTTTGTTTTACGTAATTTTGATCTTTTTTCCTTCTATGACTACAATAGTTGATTTCAATTATGTCAAAATAAATAATCTAACTTCTCTTACATATTTCGTTTGTAAATTATGTTAATTAACATATAGAATTACTGTCAATTTATGTAAAAAAAATTGAATAAAGCGCAAAGCGTACTTGAATTGTAATTCTTAATGTATATATGTATTAGGGCGTTTCAACAATTTTTTTTGTTTCTTCTCCCAAAAATGCTGAAGAGTTTCATTTAGGAATGAGAAAAGGCCTGTGAAAATATGAGAATAAGAATAACATGGGAAAAATTATTTGTACGTCTTCTGATTTTCATAACTAGCAAACGATTCATCATACGGGAAATCTAGAGACATATCGTTGTACGGAATTGAACGTTCTACAAAAAAGGTTCTGACGAGGAGAACACCAGAAGTATCATAACCCTATTTACCTGGGACTTTGCTCAGTGAAAGAGAGGTGAAAATAAGCGAACACGTGTCTCGGCTTATGCTCGGACACTCAACCGTTTCCGAGAAAATGACGGTCAAAGTTTCCGACGTTCCTTAGATGCTTGTCAGCGCGCGTCGAGTTGTACCGAAGCGGCGGCGCAGCGGCTAGCGTTTCGGCATCACACTTCTGCGTCCCGTGTTCAAACCCGATATTAATTTTTTTTGTTTTCTTACATTTATGCATGTCCGCTGTATCCTGTATCCTGTAAATTGGCAAGAAACAGGGCATAATAATAATTGGAAAATTCCACCTGGTTTTCATAATTAGTTTTGTGTATTTATGATATTATAAAATACATAATATGTGTGTGAATGGTTTTCAGGAACTACAACGTTTTCAGATTCACATATTCCTATATTTCATTCCTATAAGAATTTTCTTATACTCATTTATATAAATTCTTATATTCTTATATTTAATTCTTATAAAGAGACATGAATTCTTACATTTTATTCTCATATCAATTCTTATATTAATTCTTATATTTCATCCTGATATCAATTCTGATTCCTGTATCTATCTATTCGATTTCTGTATCCGTCTCGATTGACTGGAATTGGGTGCATTCCCTTGGGTGATAACGATCGTAGAAACATTCGAAACATAAATATTCTGAACACCAAGAACATCTTGCAAAGGCAGGTTTGCCACAGTCACACTTCCTGGTGTGAGTTCCATTAGGGAAACAAACATCGTTGACATTGTTGAAGATATCACGCGTGGGCAATAATTTTGAGGCAAACAACGCATAACGAATCATTTTTTCGAAGACTGGTGCCTGCAATTGATTATGAACCAATGCGTCGATTGTTATCGCGTCACGTCTAGAAGTGATATCCCTTTGCTGGGCGATGAGTGTAGAGCAATTCTGCAGTTTCCATATGAAGTTTTTTATTTGGCGGTAAAAGTATACGTCACAGGGTTGACAGAGCGGCGTACACTTCGGAGGAATTACTTTCAACGAACAGGTTGGTATTTCGTTTTCATCCACGAATTTTTCGTCCTATAACGAAGGATCATTCTGTCCACCCCATGAGTCGATTATAAACAAGAATGGCTCCGTTTCAACATATGGTTTTATAACTTCATCCACAAACTGACCATATGTTTCTTTTGTGAGTTTTCCGGATTCCGTTGCGGTTACATACACGTTCGGATATTGTTCCATGAGTTGGTTCACCTGTTGTTGCACTCGAGGACCGAATTTCCCGCTTACTTCTTGAAGGCAAATGAAGACCGTTGGCAGGAGTTTACCAGAAAGTGTTAAGCCGTATTGGGCGGTATATGAATGTGTCAAGTGATTTAATTGGTTGACAGCAACTTCTGTGACTTTTTCACCTCAGTGCGACAATGTTTGTTTACTGCAGATGTGATACTCGCATCCGGTTTGATCCGTATTTATCACAAAATCAGGGTCGAAGTACGGAATGAAAGCAGATACCTGACGCTGGAACGTCTCTGCACTTTGTAATAATTCTTCGAACGTACGTTTTTCCTTTGTGCTGACATATTTCGTAACATGTCTCTGCCGAATCCTATGATTTACCTTGAACGTCTCACACCACGATTGTGAAGCCTTAAATTCAAAATCTGCGGATTGTAATGAAGCTGCTGCTGCCATCGCCCACTGCCGTAACATTCGGGTCGTAACTAGATGCCCGTTCTTTCTAGATTCTTCGAAACGATCGTAGACCCAGGAATCGATCATTTTGCATTTTTCTTGCTTCGTTCCACCCTTCTCCACTTGTTTTTTCCATCGCCATAGCTGTTTATTATTTTTCAGTTTGGTCGTGCTTTTTGACGCGATCGTTTTTAATTTCCACTTTGTATGAAGTTCGGCAAGCCTGACTGCCTTCAACTGTAATCAAAAATGAAGGATTTTTATTTTATTCAATGAACTTCCTGCCCAAAATTTCATCATGACATGAAAGTCTTGCGTGAATTCATTCACAGAAAAAATATATTGATTCAAATTTACCTTCAATTCTACTGGAACTTCATCTATTTCTGGCTCATCATCACTTTCTTGTGGTGAAGTGGAAGGCTCCTCTTCGACGATTGCTTTTGCAGTCTGCCCTTCACCTGCTTCCCCTGCAGTTTCCCCGGCAGCTTCTTCTGCAGTCAATAGTTCCGTTTCTTCGGTAAACTCTCCACCGTTTATTATATCGATGATTTTTACCGCCATTTCTTTGCCCAAGACTTTCGATCGGTTCGATTTTCTTGTGAACGTTTCAGTAATGATATTTAATTTCTCTAACAGTTCAATACAATAGTATACTGCGGAGGTTATTTCTTCTCTAGTTTCAGGGCTCGAAGTTTCACTCTCGTTCACAATATCCACATATTCGTCCTGAAGATCACCCTGCAAAGTCCCTGGTACGGGCTCGTCTTCGTTATTTTTTCGTTTTAATTTTGCTGGAGGCTCCATGTCTGTTCGCTTCGAGAACTAACTTGGGAATGATGTGTTTGCCTTACTGATCCCCTCGAGGACACGAAACATCTGGAGGACACGGACACAGCTGGGCAGGTCCGGATCGGTTGAATAGAAGACCCTCCTTGCAGCTGCAGGTATAAAAGAGTATACTTGCCCGACCGAACCTCAATTCTTGGGAAAAAGTACGCCATCCACCAATATTATTAACAAGACACACTGCAGGAATTTTACCGTGAATAATTTTAAAGATTTGCTCGTTCAATTTTATTTAATTATTAAAAAGAAATTTATTCATGTACCAGACACAAAATTAATCGACGAAAAAAGACAGGGTTATTTCGAAATACATTGACAAGAAACATTCGCGAAGTAATCTTCTACGGACATGCATAAATGTAAGAAAAAAAAATTATAATATCGGGTTTGAACACGGGACACAAAAGTGTGATGCCGAGACGCTAGCCACTGCGCCGACGCTTCGGTACAACTCGACGCGCGCTGACAAGCATCTAAGGAACGTGAAAAACTTGGACCGTCATTTTCTCAGAAACGGTTGAGTGTCCGAGCATAAGCCGAGAAACGTGTTCGCTTATTTTCACCTCTCTTTCACTGAGCGAAGTCCCAGGTAAATAGGTTTATGGCACTTCTGGTGTTCTCCTCGTGAGTTACTTTTTGATCAATCCACTCGGTTAAAAGTTATTTAATGTCAAAGTTTAATTTTTCGTAGATTTGTTTTATTGACAAAATGTGATTGTAATTTCATGGGAAACATAAATTAAACTTTCGAGAAATGTTAACTAATAATTCTCACTATAATAATATAAAAAAATAGAACGCTTTAAGAAAATTGTGCAGCAGAAATTAGCTTAAACTTTTTTTTTTAAATTAAAAAATAAAGTTGAATAAAAATTTACTGTTATACAACAATGAATGTAATTTTCTTAATAGAAAAATAAAAATTTTAAACTGACTTCTTTTCTTAAAGCGTTTTATTTTTTAAAATTATTTTATAGTGAGAATTATTGGTTAACATTTCTCGAAAGTTTAATTCATGTTCCACATGAAATTTCATTTATATTTTGTCGATAAAACTAATCGTTTTGGTGTAATATCAAAAAACCGGCCAAATCTACGAAAAATTAAACTTTGACATTGAATAACTTTTGAACGAGTGGATTTATCAAAGAGAAACTCAGAACCTTTTGTGTAGAGCATCCAATTCTGTACAAAGATGTCTCCAAATTTTCCGTATAATGAATCGTTTGCTAGTTATAAAAATCAGATGATGTAAAAATAATTTTTCCCATGTTATTCTTATGGAAAATCGAAAAGTGCGATGGGGACGATGTTAATATTAATATTGAGAGCTCATATTTTCACAGGCCTTTCCCTATGCTTAAATGAAAATTTTGAGCCCATTTGAGAGAAGTTTTTTTTTTTTTGAAACGCCCTAATTTGTATGTAGTAAAAAATTGAATAAAGTGCAAAACGTACTTGAATTGTAGTTCTCAATGTTTCTTATTTTAATTTACAAAAAAAATATGTGAGAGAAGTTAGATTATTTATTCCAACATAATTGAAATCAACTATTGTAGTTGTAGGAGGAAAAAAATATCAAAATTACGGAAAAAAATCGATCAATTTTTTTTTTTGATTAAGAAGTTATTTAAATCCTATCTTCAGTAAAATCTCAAAAAATTTGTTTTTTTACGTAGAGTTTTTAAATTTTTTTTTGAAGGGGAAAATTGATTGAAAGAAAATTCAATTTTTTAGCTTATAACAGTTAAATAGACATCAACATTTTTTTTCTTGATTTTCGATATTTTGTTCAAAAAGTATATTCACCGACGAAACGTCTCTGAATTGACATGGAATGACTCATATTGATTGTTTAACATCATGTTATGATGTCACTCCATCACAAATACCGTACCCACACGCAACATTGAAGCCATGGAACGTTCAATATTCATACATGGTGGATGAAAGCTCCATCCCAGAAACGTCCATGAGTATCCCTCAAACTTCTAAAAGAAGTGCGAAACGGCACCTGTTCTATGTACTGGGAACGTCCTGTATACGTACCCTGAGATGGTTTTTAGACGGACTAGATCTCAAAACTTACGTATTTAAGATGAATAAACCAGTGATCCAAAAGATGTCCAATGATCATCGATTATACGTCCCTTAATTTAAACAATTTAAGGGGACCGATCCAGCGTGAAATCGGAAAAAAATCGTTAATTTTTTAAAGTTTTTTTCACGTTTTACAAACTCTTTTGCACCTTTTTACCAAGCCATAGACCTCAATTTTGATAAATGGCAAAGTTACAGACGAACCTGTAAAAGTAGAATTTCGAAAATTTCGAAATTCATTTTTCACATTCTGTCATTTTTTTCACAGATTCTGGGTCATAAATAAATAACATATATCCTGATTAGAAAGTGGGATGCGACTGCCTCCTTTCTTTTTTAGAATGATTTTTTCTTTTAGTTTCTAAAATTTAAAAAAATCATAATAATTTCTAATATTTCTTATAGAAGTGAAAAAATAAAACAAAAGTAAAACATGTCATGGAAAATTTTGATATTTTGCATATTCTCCAAAGTAAATGAGAAAAAGCTTTTATCGAAAAAAAAGTATTCTCATGTATTTTGAAAAATATTCAAAATATTGAAATTTTTCATATGATACATGTATGGACCAATTAAAACGCTCAAAAGACGTGATTGGCCCATCAAGAGTCGCGATAGCGACTCGAGGCAAGTACATTACCTAACCTTACCGACACGAGGAGCTTCCAGGGGACTCTCTATCATATATGTAATACTCCTATATTGCTAGCGGTGGCCGAAACTCTGTGAACTCTTTACGGTGCAGACAAAATCGTTCTCTCTCTCTCTGGCTCTTGCAATGCGCAAGCGCAAATGAAAGCGGGAGTGCCCCAGCCAGTAACATTTGAATATTATGCCCACGTAGTGGGTCGCGCGTGCGCAGTATGACCCCGTTCAAGTGTTCTGTCTTGCTTTTCTGTTTCACCTACCGCTTATAGGGAACTTAGGTTCCTTTATGCATTTTTACGACTGTCCCGGGGAACCATGAGGAACCAATTAGGAAGAAATACTAGAGGAACTACGAAAAGAATTGGAGGAACTACGAAAAGCACCTGGTTTCAAAAAGCGCAGAAATGAACTCAAACCCATTTTAGTTGTACAAATTTAATTATACGAAAAAAACATTAAAAAACAGACTGAATAAGTTCCTCAAGGTTCCTCGGGACGGTTGAAAAAATGAGTAAAAGAACGGTGTTCCTTTCTTGGTTCCTTTACGGTTAATGTCCTCTTAGAGGAACGGTTGCAGGACTTGCCAGGGAGTATATCTATATTAAAAAATAGATGTTTTCGATTATACTTAAAAAAATTTAAAAATGCACGTTTTGTTCGTAATTTTTTTCTCTGTCCGTCGACATCCAAATGAATGATACAGGTGTTTGCATATGGAAGATATCGAATTTATATTGTTATTTTCCGAATATTACGACGAATATGGTTTTTCTCCTTCCTCGATTTTTCGCAGAACGAATTCCCACTGCACGAGCCAATCCCAATCGCTGATACAATTTCTGTGGTTGGCTCGTGGTGGGACGATAAAGCGAACCATACAGAAATTTATCTTTGCACCATCTAACATCGGATCAAACAACCAAAATGATGAATGCAGAAACCTACGTACCGACCATCATGTATAACCTAAAAAATAAATATCCATGCAGCTGTCTTCCCGAGCAACTTTATATTTACTAATTGCAGTGTCGATTTTATTTTTTTTGTTTATAAAACGTGCATCGAGTTAATTTATATATATATATATATATATCGTCACATTTGTTTTAGTTTATTTTCATACATTATTTTACAAAATACTTTAAATTCAACGGTGGTTTGACAACACTCATTGTAAATAGAAATGTGTGTAAATAGAAATGATTTGGTTTGTTTGAATTCATCTTTAATATTTGAAAACCTTAAAAAAAATAAAAATGATATGTGCTCAATAAAAATTCAAAAACCATATTTACAGTTTGTATAGAAAAAATTGGTGTCGTGATTTGTGCTGCCAGAATATAATAATTTATATGTACTTGTAGATTCGAATGTTCCCTTGAACAACGAAAATTATAAATTTATTCACTCAACGCAAAATTAAAAGGGTTTGCCAATTCTTGGTAAATAATTCTTCGAAATTATGGAAGGCGGTCTAAGAATTGTTTGCCAAGGACTTCCGGAGACTTTCAATTTTTTATTAATGTAACATGTCCGTCGTTTTTTCAGAAAGATTTATTTAGAATTTATTGTGAGCTGTAAAAAAATGTATTTGGAATTCATTATGATCCATCGAAAATTTTTTATATCATACAGTTTAATATCATACTTGATACTATTAATATCAATCTTAGCATTTATAATATTTTGTTTGCTGTGCACCGGTCAGAATTCTATTCATAATGCGGTTTATAATTTTTTTACTCATTGACGGAAGATTTCGTATCGAGAATCCAATTCGTGGTGTTAGTTAAATAAAAATTGTGAACCTCAATGTTAATACTATTTTGTCCATAGCACAATGAAGAATTTTATTCGCTGCACAATGGACAACCAGGACAACATGATTTCGTTCACTGCAACATGGACAAAATTCTATTCATAATGAGTCTTATGATTTTTTTATTCATCGTTGGTAGATTTTGTATACAGGATTTAATTTGTGGTGTTTGTTGAAGGAAAAAAGTTATGAACCTCAGTATTAATAGCATTTTGTCCACTACATAATGAAGGAAATTCTATTCATATTGAGGTTTATGACTTTATCTCTCAGCGATGGACGTTTTTGTTTCAAATATAAATTGTGTATTCTATTGGACAAACAAATTATTATAATTAAATAAAAATTATATATTTAAATGAAATTATAAATAATATTATACTATATACATCTTTGTGGATTATTGCGGATGATACTTGCTCCAGAAAACAGGCTGGCCGCGAAACGCCAAAGCTGCATACATGGTTTTTTTTTCTTAAAACCAATAAATGATATAGCATGAATTAAGGTCAGGAGTAGGAAAGGACTATCGGTTATGAGGTTTATCATTTATTATGATTCATGGTAATTGATGAGAAAACCAAGAATCTTAGATTTCATAGCAATTCGTTTGCTGCGCACTGGTAAAAATTTTATCAATAATGAGGTTTATGATTTTTTAACCCATTGATGGGAGTTTTTGTATCCAAAATATGATTTGTGGAGTTAAGTGAAGAAGAATAATAATGAACCTTAGTATCAATAGCATTTCATTCACTGCACAATGAAAAAAATTCAATCTATATTGAGATTTATGATTTGTTCTCTCATCGATGAATGATTTCGTGTCTAAAATATAATTTTTGCAGTTCATCGGACAAGCGAAATTATGAACTAAGTATATAAAAATAATACAATTACATGAAATTATAAATAATATTAAATTATATAATCAAATAGAATAATGAATTATGTATAGTTAAAAAACCGAATGGAAACACTTTGCAAAAAGTCGATAAATCACCCCCAAAAACACGAAAAATGGTGTACAAAAATTGGAGACAAGTACATTTACGAAAGTATCTCTAATTCAGTCTTCTTACAAAAACTTGTGAAATAAATAGACATGAAACTCACAACACGCATTGCCAAGCACATGTAGTTTCCAAATGTAACGTTAAAAGTGTAATCATGATTTTTAGGGGTGGAGTCAAAGTAAAAAAATTCGAAAAAATCTTGACGGTAACAATTTAAAAAATAGTGAAATCAAGTGAAAATTACTGACAAAGGGAAATTATCAATGAAAAAAATAATCAAAAAAATAGAAAGTACTCGGCGAGATTTTTCACTGAGCATACCTGGTTATCACCTGTTAACTATAAAACCGTTTTGACTGATCATCCGTTAAAAACGAATCCGCCAAGTACTTTTTATTTTTTTGTTCATTTTTTTCATTGATAATTTCCCTTTGACAACAATTTTCACTTGATTTCGCTATTTCTTAAATTTTCACCGTGAAGATTTCTTCGTCATGATTATCATGATTACACAGTTAATATTACATTGGGAAACTACATGTGCTTGGCAATGTGTGTTGTGAGTTTCATGTCTATTTATTTCACATATTTTTGTAAGAAGACTGAATTAGAGATGCTTTCGTAAATGTACTTGTCATCAATTTTTGTACACCATTTTTGGTGCTTTCACAATTCTATGGGCTAATAAAAAAAATTGTTGAAAGTGATCAGAAAGTGCCTCGAAAATTTTCTAGTAAGTTTTCCTAGTTACTAAATTTTTTTAATCAGCAAATTATTAGTGAGTTGCGAAACATATGTTCGCTCGTGGTTTATTTTTTTTCGTATTAAATTATTTTTATCAGTTGTTTATTTTTTTTTTCAAATGTTATATTAGAGATTTACACTAATCAATCGAGAAATAACGTACAAGTGCTTTTTCGATCTCGACAAACAACACGAGCAGTTTCACAGTGGTTAGTGTCACTTCATATGTTCATATGTTCATATGTTTATTATAATCACTTATTTTTATAAACAATGGTGTTCGCTGTGTTTGCGAAATAATCATATTATTTTTTATACTCATCTAAAAAATTTTCATTAAGTGAATTTAATTTTGTGCCTTGTATACAGATTATAACCTCTAAACTGTCAACGAAAGAGTTTCAAGTTATTTTTTAATTTTGAGCAATTTTTTGGTAAAAATTCTTATTATTAAGAATAATAAAAAACATAAAAAATGAAAAACTGTGACAAGCACTTAAAAAATGTGTTTTTTTTCTTGTAATAATCTTGGAAAATATTGTTTGTTATGCAGATACATGAATCAGTGGAGCGAAGGACTGCGGAAGCTTTTTAGTCCAGTCATTCTAGACTAAAAAAGGGCTATTTTCTGCAATAACTCCGACAAAGCGGGAGATCGTTTTATCCACTTCATTGTGACCTCAATAACATAAACCTGAGTTTTCCCCCTCGAGTGTGGACCGGAAGTTATAGTAATTTCAAAAGAAACATGCAAAAATTACGGTTTTCTCGAATCAGTCGTTCAGGATCAATCGTACAACCAAAGTAGTTATTATCAATCTTAAAGATGAGAAAATTTGCTACAAAAATAAAAAAAATCATTATTATACAACAAAAATTGGCTGAGCTAGCGCCGATCAAAGTTAGACGCTGTAGCGAGTGCCGAGTAATTTCACAAAAAACCTGCATAATTTGCGTTATACCTGAATAAAACGTTTATGGTTGATCGTACGACCAAAATAGTTATTATAAATCTTAATGAAGATCAAATTTTCTACAAAACTAAAAAAAAATATTCCAATACGATGAAAATTGGCTGAGCCAACTCCGATCGAAGTTTGACTTTATAGCGATTTTCAAGCATAAGGGACCACCACGCCAGCCTTCTTTGCCTCGTAACTTCCATCGGGTTTACTTAATCGAAAGAATGCCAAGAATAAACGTTGTAGAGTATTAAATTACCTACATTTCCAAAAAAAATCAACCTTCTAGGTCTAATATTTTCGGAACTAGCGTTATCGAAAGTTGGACGATTGGTTTATTGTACGTTATATCTCGATTTTTCGACGTTAGCTGATTTACATTGACTATTAAAAAAATGTATACACAAAAAATAACTATTTACGATAAACATTTATTAACAAACATTATAACAATTATTATTTTTTCAACTTTTTTTTTCTCTATTCATGCTGTGTGAAATGGTTATTCAATCATATTTTTTTTACTTTCTAGGTGTAATATTTTCAGAGCTATAGCAATATGAAGTTAAAGTATGCGTCCCGAACGGTATCATGGCAGTATGTGTGGATGGGAAAAAGTGAAATAATGATTGAAATTCAAAATAATGATTTGAGGATGTTTTTATTTTTATATCATGTTTTTATTTAATCCTCCTTCGTTTCTTTATTCGCGACACGGCATTCGTATAGAAATCATTGTCATCGTCTTCATCGGTGTCTTCCTCTTCTTCTTCTTCCTCTTCTTCTTCTTCTTCTTCTTCTTCTTCTTCTTTTCCGGTAATCTCGATGGAATACGAGATATCGTCGTTTCTTTCGTAAGTGTCGTTTTCTAAAATTGGCGCGATCGGTTGCTCGTCTTCGTTACTTTCATCGGTTATGCACACATCTTCGACGTTTGAGCAAGACTTTCCTCGGCAGTTCGTACAAACGATCGAGCACCAAAGACCCGATTTTTTGCAGCTGCAATTTGTGCTGCAGCTCTTTGTGCACTTGCAGGAAATAGTTTTCAATAGTTCCACGGGTAACGCATCTTTTTTTGTCGGTACTGGCATTAGACCGTTTTTCGTTTTTCGCCAACCCCATTCCTGCGGATCTATCGTACGTCCTCGCCATTGTTGCAGCTGATAATACACTCTTAGAGAGTGCTGTCGAGCTGCTTCTTGCGTCGGAGGCAAGATGGAGAGGTCGAAAGATGTTCTCGAGGCAGATTTGACGAAGCAAAGATATCTGAACTCGTCAAGATAAAAGTGATCTTTTGCCTTTGCTCCGTATAAAACAATGATCAGCTTTGGTCCTGCCAAATCGATGAAATCCGGATGCGAATTGGCATAATTGAAAATCTGCAGAATGGATTGTAAGTCCTTTTCTTCGTTGAGCAACTTTATGAGCTTTTTTTTTTCTTGCCGGAAGAACGCAGACGTGGTGTCGCATCCACTAAATGCGTGCAAGAACGCAACGAAGTGTCGAATGAACGGGAACTTGAAGCTGCTCGATGAATATAATTAGTCGTCGGTTTTTGCTCTACTTGGCTTCAAAAAATAAATGTTTGACTGCGGCGGTGTCAGTTCCGAAAGAAGAACGAGCAGGTCGATATCTTCACCAACAACTATGACACTTTTATATTTCGTCGACCATTCAATCGCAGCATTGATGAGGAGCGCATCAGCATCTTCGCTGGCTTCTCGGACAATGAATCCAGCCGCTTCAAGTTTCGGGGTCAATTTCGATATTAAGCGGCTCTTGTTTTTCTCGTTCGACAAAAATTTGTGCTGCAAAATTGTTACGGTCATGGTTTCGTCAAAAGCTATTTCAGGAGCAACCTGTCGCGCAATTCGACGTAGCCGCTCCGCACTTTTCGTACTTTTAAGGGCAACATCTTCCGGATATCCATCGAAGACGGTGACGCTGTTCGGTGCGTAGTATTCGTTGATATACCGAATGTAGTGCCAAACCACTCGATGCGGCAGATATCCTCCATCTACGATGTGGATGTGATCCTCGAACAGTGGAGTGTTCGTCAAAGGCGAGAAACACTCGTAAAATTTCGATTTTTGCGTTTTCCGCATTCCACATTCGTCAAAAAACGAACACGGATAAGGAGCCAGCTCGTAATTGAAATAATTCCGCAACTGTGTGTCGGTTTTTTTGGCCAGAGAAATCCTTTGAAAGAGCGTAGTGGGATCTATCGGAATAACTTCTTGGCGTACTTTGATTGACGTTGTTAAGGCCCGAAGCGGAGTCACTCTTGTTTTCCTCTGAAATTTAATGTCTTTAAAGGTGATTCCGGTGATAGTGGTCATTGAAGACTTGCCCATTTCGAGAGCTGTATGACAGTTGATCTTCTCATCCCCTATCAGTCCGGTACTTATCGACATAATCTCTTCTGTCAGTGAAAACGGAGGATGCGCATAAAGCCAATCGCTGAGTTTCTGAAGATCGCAGTTATCCCTGGCGATCCGTGAACTTCGAGCATCCACATGCTGTTCGGTCGTACTGAAGGGTACATTGCAGAATTCTTCGACAGTTCCGCTCACGTCAAGCAGAACGGGCATCGTCAGAATCCATCTGGATAAGACGCTATCTGAAATTCCACGTCCATGCGTCAGACCACCGGTACTTTTCATCGACTTCATTAGCGTTTGTTCGATGATCATATCTGACCAGATACCGCTCCAAAATTTATCGGAGCGCCTAATTGTAAAAAAACCTTCGGTGATGAGTCGTCGATATTCGAAGGGATCCATTTTCGTTTCGAATTCCAGCATATCTTGGAGGTACAGCTGGCTAGTTTTCGCGTACAAAAAATGTCCACTGGCACGAAAAAAGGTACCATTTTTCGGATACACTGAAGGTGTAATTGCCAGTTTCCGGTCCGTTCAGCTTGAATAAACTGCTTAACGAGCGTTACCATTTCGATGTATCGTACCCAAAGTTTTGACGTTGGCCCATTCGCGGTCAGAGCCTTCAACTTCGGGGAAAACTTGTCCACAATGCTCTTAAGAGGTTCGGAGTCGATTTTCACTGCAAAATTATGATCGCCAATGTCGAGAAGCATTTCGTCCATTGTAGCCGATTCTTCGTCGTTGAAAGGGATTAACGTGAGAACTATTTGAGCCAGTGCCAGATGCGTCAAAAGATGAGCTCTAACCGCTCGTGCGTAGGCATGGCCATTCAACATTTCATCGACGGATGCCGTTGCATAGGTCAGGCAAAAGATTTCTTTAAGTCCGCTTCCATCCATGATGAAGCCGATTGCTCCAAGAAGTGACATCAATAAATGAAATCCTCCAATTCTCAGAATAACTTTCGACAACTCGCCATCGTCGCTGCTCGAAGATATTATGTCGCGAGCTTTGAAATAAAGTGGTTTATCGAACCGACACAATGTTTTTGGCCCAAACAGTTGCTTTTCTCGGCTGCCATCTGTAAGACAGTATATATCGTGTCGTAGTTGCTTGGCGGCGCATTGACGAATGGGAGACACAGAATTCACGATTTAGAAAACGGTAGACTTTTTGTAACTTCCTCCATGAATCCGTTCTAGCCCTGGAACCGTTTCGGATCTTTCGTTTTTCCGTATATCCACAAAAAGTCACTCGGCATTATCTCGACTTCTTCTGAAATTGGATGTCGCACCTTCGAATCTTCTACTTTGATAGCACCATTCCGAGCGTGTTGGTCTTTTGAAATGATCGCACTGGAACATAGCCAAATTTTCCAATCGTTCCTGCGGTCACGGTCGTCGATTTCAGAATTGCCGTAAATGACGAAACTGCAGTGGACGAAGTAACGCATTGGATGCTGCCCATGTCATGAAAAGTATTGTAACCGTCCGGTGTGTTGATATTATGATCAACATTGTGGAAGCCAAATTGTGAGTACGAGTTCGACAGATCTGGAGTTTGAGGGTTTATTACAATCGATTTTTCGAATTGAACCGCGCTTCGGTACGAAGAACAGAATCCCATACTTGACAAAATGTTCAAAAGATCTTTGGAACCGTACTTCTTATTCAATAACGCTGCGAGCCCAATTTGCAGTGATGACAATAACGACCTCGGTCGCACCGCAGTAATAATTGCATGTGCGATAGCGATGATCTTTGCGTCCATTTTCTTGGAGTCCTTTGTTTTTTTTTATAATAATCGTTTCAAGAAAAAGCTTCAGAGCAGCCGGTATATCGGTTTCAACGTCTTCTAGAAACGAATTAGGTGGAGGATAATAATCGGTCTCATACATTTTCGATCAAATATCTTCTCTGATAATTTCCGAGGCGGCTTGTACAATTCTTTTTCGTTCTTCTTCAGAATCTGTTTTTTGAGCTTTTTGCCAAAAGTCTGCTAGGATTTTACCACGTGTATCGTCGTACATCAAGATTGTCCCCTTCTGAGGATGCTTCAGGATCAACATCTTGTCTTCAAATGTTTCCAGCAAATGACTTTCAAGCGTTCGCGGTGTAGAAAGTTCTCCTTCATAATTGGAGAGTACTTCGTTATGAATGAATTGACATTCCTCCCGATTTTCTTCAATATAAGCCGAAATGAAATTTGTAGCAGCCATAGTCTCATCTTTTACAGGACGATGTCACGCTCGATCCGATTTAGGAGCGTGACACAACTCGCGAAGACAGCTGCCGTGATACTTGGCGCCAGCTGCAACTAAATCTGAAACGCTTTCAACGTGATCGATTACCTGCTGTACATTCGGCTCTTCTTTACGCTTCTTGGCAGCGTCAAGAATAGTATCTTTCATTGTAATACTCTGAATCAAGTGAGCCTTATCTCGTTTTTGTGGATTTTTCTTCAACTCTTTCTGTGTAAATGAGTCTGAAGCATCGTCCGCACACAACACACAATTGTCGTTGAAGTTGAAGGAAGTTGTTTCCGACAGACGAGGAGACTCGCGTTTACATGACTGATTAACTCTTGACTTCACATATGCAGTAATACACTTGTCGCGTGTATATGACTTTCGACACGTTGTATGTACTGTTACGGTAGTTAAGTTTTGCAGATTGACATGCTTTTCGTCCTTTCTTTTGATGCTTGCTTCGATCAAACTTTTCAAGCCTTTTTCTTTCACTATAGTTGAATCTATCGAGCACATTGCCGCTCCACAAATAAAACATTTTTCGACACTTACAATTTTGGTATCACTCTCCATTTCGCATTAAAAACCAGGGATTGCGAGCGAATCGCGAGCGAGCCGAAGAACAGGTAAAATCTCCGATCCTTGCGAGTTTTACTCGTTCAGTGAGCATGCTCGTACCGAGCAGGTAGCTATATAACTCGTTGGCGAGTTAATACCCCCGCGATATAACTCTTCGAAAGAACGGCACACGAAACTCGGGAGACGATCCCCTCCTCGAACGAGCGCCGAGTCGGAAGGATCGGGCAGTTTGAATCGTTCAACGATTGAATCCCGGCGCTCTCGACAGGTAAAAGTTCTTCAAGGATCGGATCCCCACGATCTCGACGGAGTATAACTCCTCGAGGAGCAAAACCGCTCGCCAAGCGAAAGGGTTTCGATCTTTACCTGAGTTTGGCTCTCCGCACGGTCATCGCTACTATGCATATACCTATATAGATGAAAACGGAGCGCACAGGCATAAACGGGCGTACATATATATATCGGGGCATTCCACGCCAAATCGACCACTTTGAAACCTGACCCCTTTCGATTTGGCTGAAACTTTTTTATTTTTTTCTACCCTATGAAAAAGATTTTTCAGAATTTTTTCAGATTTTTGTACGAAACCGATAAAAAGTTATGAATATTTAAAAAAAATGGCCTTTTATTTTTCAAATGTCCATAACTTCTTCAAAAATTGACGAATCGGGATGTTTTTTTTTTCAAAATTTTCGTTTTTAAATGTACTTTTCAGAAAAATATTTAAAAAAATGATTCAGAGCTATCTTCATTGTTTTTTTTCTAATTTTCGGAAAAAAACGAAAATTTCTCGATGATTACCATTTTTAATTTTTAATTTTTTTTTTTTTATTAGAAACCTTGATATTTTCTGTAAGTTCTCTAAAATTTTCAGAGTGGGGAAATTTTTTCTTCTATTTTTTTTTCAATTAAAAAAAAAAAATTTTTTCACTCAGCCTATTTCTTATAATACTACTCTAGGGATTTATAATTATGTAGAGAGAACGTCAAAGTTAAAAAAATAAATAAATGACATTCAAATCTCATGAATCAAAAAAAATGGCTATTGATTTTTCAAATGTCCATAACTTCTTCAAAAATTGCCTTATCGGGATGTTTTTTTTTTCAAAATTTTCGTTTTTTAATGTACTTTTCAGAAAAATATTTAAAAAAAATGATTCAGAGCTATCTTCGTTGTTTTTTTTCTAATTTTCGGAAAAAAACGAAAATTTCTCGATGATTACCATTTCTAATTTTTAATTTCTTTTTTTTATTAGAAACCGTGATATTTTCTGTAAGATGTCTGAAATTTTCAGAGTGGGGAGATTTTCTCTTCTATTTTTTTTTTCAATTTGAAAAAAAAAATAGAAGAGAAAACAATGAAAACAATTTGAAAAAAAAAATAGAAGAGAAAATCTCCCCACTCTGAAAATTTCAGACATCTTACAGAAAATATCACGGTTTCTAATAAAAAAAAGAAATTAAAAATTAGAAATGGTAATCATCGAGAAATTTTCGTTTTTTTCCGAAAATTAGAAAAAAAATAACGAAGATAGCTCTGAATCATTTTTTTAAATATTTTTCTGAAAAGTACATTTAAAAACGAAAATTTTGAAAAAAAAACATCCCGATAAGGCAATTTTTGAAGAAGTTATGGACATTTGAAAAATCAATAGCCATTTTTTTTTAATTCATGAAATTTGAATGTCATTTATTTTTTTTTTTAACTTTGACGTTCTCTCTACATAATTATAAATCCCTAGAGTAGTATTATAAGAAATAGGCTGAGTGGAAAAAATTTTTTTTTTTCAATTGAAAAAAAAATAGAAGAAAAAATTTCCCCACTCTGAAAATTTTAGAGAACTTACAGAAAATATCAAGGTTTCTAATAAAAAAAAAATTAAAAATTAAAAATGGTAATCATCGAGAAATTTTCGTTTTTTTCCGAAAAGTAGAAAAAAAACAATGAAGATAGCTCTGAATCATTTTTTTAAATATTTTTCTGAAAAGTACATTTAAAAACGAAAATTAAAAAAAAAAAAACATCCCGATTCGTCAATTTTTGAAGAAGTTATGGACATTTGAAAAATAAAAGGCCATTTTTTTTGAAATATTCATAACTTTTTATCGGTTTCGTAAAAAAATCTGAAAAAATTCTGAAAAATCTTTTTCATAGGGTAGAAAAAAATAAAAAAGTTTCAGCCAAATCGAAAGGGGTCAGGTTTTAAAGTGGTCGATTTGGCGTGGAATGCCCCATATATATATATATATATATGTATTTATATATACGTTACTGAAAAAAATTAAGAGATCAACAAATTTTCCAATTTTTAGTGGTTTTTAACAATGCCGTATCTCAGTGAAAAATTGTCCAATCGAGGTCTTGAAAAAGTATTTTGAAGCTTCAAGTTTCTAGTTTTAAGATCTTTCAGCCAAAAAAATTTCGGAGCTATAGGTTTTACGCAATCTTGAGAAATCTGAAATAGTAAGACAAACCAATCTTTTTATTTGTGCAGTTACTTGGACAAATTTTTTCCAGCTAAACTATTACATGAACCGAATAGCTTGTTTATTTAACTTCAATTTGCTTTTTGTTGAGTCCTCGCTGTGACCATTTTTCGCTGAGATATTGGACTTTTAATGAAAGAAGATCCTTTTGTATTCAACCATTGATCTCTCAGCAACCAATGATCGCACATCAATCAGAAGGAGCGTCTCACAAACTTAAATTAATGCTCTGAAAAATTGTCAATAGTTTTTTGAAAAAAACAATTTTCCCATTCTTGCCATGAATTTGAAAGAACAGGAGAAAAAAGGCTATTTATTGTTTTTTTTTGGAAATTAAAGGCAAAATTAAAAATATTGATAAAACGACTAATGTTAAGCGTAACTTTTACAGCTCAACATACCCACAAAGACACTGTAAAGTTTCAATTTGATCTATCGGATGTTTTTTTTTGTTTCAAGTTTCAAGCAATCGAATTTTTGAAAAAAATTGAAGAATCATGTTTATTGCCCCTAAACACTTCGTTATCACCATTAAAATGAGAAAATGTTTTTTTGAGCTTTTTCTCATTTTTATCGCAAACAACGTTTGAATTTATAAAAGAAAATAAAATTTGAAAATTTTTGGAAAATTTGTTTGAAAATGTTTAGAAATTTTTGAAGAAACTCACTCCTTTGAAAATTGTTCAAAGGTAAAATTAAATTTAGAATAAATTTTCCTTTTATTTTTAGTTTCCGGAAAAATGTTAAAGCTTATTACTAAATATCGTGAAATCTTTCTCTAAAAAAACGTTAAAATTGCATTATCATAAATAACCCAATTTTTAAAGAAATGGCCAAAAGTAGTTAACACATATTCACAGTTTAATATACATATATATTAGACCGTGAATAACTTTTGAAGGAGAGTGTTTATCGAAAAATCATGAGAAACGTTTTCTGTAGAGCATTCAATTCCCTACAAGAACATGCATCGCTCGTTTTGGTGTATTGACTTGAAGCCGAGGTGAAAAATTTCAAAGGTTGACTTTTTGTTCCTGTGTCATTTAAATATAAAAAATAAATTTGCGACGAGAGACCTCTAAATATTAATATTCAGAGCTCTGCTTTAAACAGGAATCTTTTTTTACTTCCCTGAAGGTAATTAATTGGAGATTGCGAGTTAAAAAAATAGTCTCATTTTTTAAAAGCATAGTAACGATGACCATACGGAGAGCAAAATTCTGATAAGGATCGAAACGTCTCGCCTCGTGAGAGGTTTTGATCCTCAGACTTAGTATACCTATATATATCTCTGTCTCGCTCCCTCGCTCTATATCTCTCTCTCTGAATCCATATACATATATATCCGCGCTTATTCCTGTACACCCCGTGATAATATATATAGGTATAGACATTGTAGCGATGACCGTACGGAGAGCAAAATTCAGGTAAGGATCGAAACCGCTCGACTCTCGACGAGTTTTACTCCTCGAAGAGTTATACTCCATCGAGCCCGTGCGCATTCGATCCTCGATGATCAACACGTTCAATGAGTTCCGACGGGGGATCCCATTGACTCAGTATATCTATATATATCTCTCTGTATACGTATATATTAGACTGATTCACGAAATTAGATTTTTTTTTTAAATCTCCGATTAAATACTTTCGGGGAAGTGAAGAAGATGCCTGTTGAAAGCAGAGCTCCGAATGTTGATATATTTAGAAGTCTCTCGTCGTTAATTTAAATTTTAGATTTAAATGACACAGGAAAAAAAAATTCAAACTTTGAAATTTTTTACCTCGACTTTGTGTGAACTACTGTTGGTCATTTCTTTAAAAATTAGGTTATTTACGATAATGGAATTCAAACTCTTTTTTCAAGAAAGATTTCACAATGTTTAGTAATAAATTTTAACATTTTTCCGGAAACTAAAAAAAAGGGAAATGTCCTCTAAATTTAATTTTAACTTTGCATAACTTTCGAAGGAGTGAGTTTTTCAAAAAAATCTTAGGAGACCTTTTTTGTAAAGCGTTCCATTCCCTATAAGAATATGTATCGCAGATTTTGGTACAAGGACGTGAAGTCGAGGTATGACATTTCAAAGTATAAACATTTTTTTTCCTGTATTATTTAAATGGAAATTCGGGATGAGAGATCTCAAAATATTAATATTGAGATCGCTGCTTATATATGTATATATACGCCCGTTCATTCCTGTACGCCCCGTGTTAATGTATATAGGTATAGGTATAGTAATGATGACCATACGGAGAGCAAAATTCAGGTAAGGATCGAAACCGGTCGACTCTCGACGAGTTTTGCTCCTCAAGGAGTTATACTCCATCGAGCCCATGCGCATTCGATCCTCGGCGATCGACCCGTTCAATGAGTTCCGACGAGAGATCCAATTGAATCAGTATACCTATATATATCTCTCTGTATACGTATATATCAGACTGATTCACGAAATTAGATTTTTTTTTTAAATCTCCGATTAAATACTTTCGGGAAAGTGAAGAAGATGCCCGTTGAAAGCAGAGCTCCGAATGTTGATATATTTAGAAGTCTCCCGTCGTTAATTTAAATTTTAGATTTAAATAACACAGGAAAAAAAAATTCAAACTTTGCAATTTTTTACCTCGACTTTGTGTGAACTACTGTTGGTCATTTCTTTAAAAATTGGGTTATTTACGATAATGGAATTCAAACTCTTTTTTCAAGAAAGATTTCACAATGTTTAGAAATAAATTTCAACATTTTTTCGGAAACTAAAAAAAAGGGAAATGTCCTCTAAATTTAATTTTAACTTTGCATAACTTTTTAAATAATACAGGAAAAAAAATGTTTATACTTTGAAATGTCATACCTCGACTTCACGTCCTTGTACCAAAATCTGCGATACATATTCTTATCGGGAATGGAACGCTTTACAAAAAAGGTCTCCCAAAATTTTGTTGAAAAACTCACTCCTTCGAAAGTTATGCAAAGTTAAAATTAAATTTAGAGGACATTTCCCTTTTTTTTTAGTTTCCGGAAAAATGTTAAAAATTATTACTAAACATTGTGAAATCTTTCTTGAAAAAAGAGTTTGAATTCCATTATCGTAAATAACCTAATTTTTAAAGAAATGACCAACAGTAGTTCACACAAAGTCGAGGTAAAAAATTTCAACGTTTGAATTTTTTTTTCCTGTGTCATTCAAATCTAAAATTTGAATTAACGACGAGAGACTTCTAAATGTATCAACATTCGGAGCTCTGCTTTCAACAGGCATCTTCTTCACTTCCCCGAAAGTATTTAATCGGAGATTTAACAAAAAAAAAATCTAATTTCGTGAATCAGTCTAATATATACGTATACAGAGAGATATATATAGATATACTGAGTCAATGGGATCCCCCGTCGGAACTCATTGAACGTGTTGATCATCGAGGATCGAATGCGCACGGGCTCGATGGAGTATAACTCCTCGAGGAGTAAAACTCGTCGAGAGTCGAGCGGTTTCGATCCTTACCTGAATTTTGCTCTCCTCACGGTCATCGCTACAATGTCTATACCTATATATATTATCACGGGGTGTACAGGAATAAGCGTGGATATATATGTATATGGATATAGAGAGAGAGATATAGAGCGAGGGAGCGAGGCAGAGATATATATAGGTATACTAAGCCTGAGGATCGAAACCTCTTACGAGGCGAGACGTTTCGATCCTTACCTGAATTTTGCTCTCCGTATGGTCATCATTACTATACCTATACCTATATGCATTAACACGGGGCGCACAGGAATGAACGGGCGTATATATACGTATATAAGCAGAGATCTTAATATTAATATTTTGAGATCTCTCATCACGAATTTCCATTTAAATAATACAGGAAAAAAAATGTTTATACTTTGAAATGTCATACCTCGACTTCAATTCCCTGTACCGAAATCTGCGAGTCATATTCTTATAGGGAATGGAACGCTTTACAAAAAAGGTCTCACAAGATTTTTTAAAAAACTCACTCCTTCGAAAGTTATGCAAAGTTAAAATTAAATTTTGAGTAAATTTCCCTTTTTTTAGTTTCCGGAAAAATGTTAAAACTTATTACTAAATATTGTGAAATCTTTTTTGAAAAAAAAGTTTGAATTGCATTATCGTAAAGAACCTAATTTTTAAAGAAACGACCAACAGTAGTTCACACGATGTCGAGGTAAAAAATTTCAAAGTTTGAATTTTTTTTTCCTGTGTCATTTAAATCTAAAATATAA
Source organism: Alloplasta piceator (assembly GCA_946863875.1). Taxonomy (NCBI): domain Eukaryota; kingdom Metazoa; phylum Arthropoda; class Insecta; order Hymenoptera; family Ichneumonidae; genus Alloplasta; species Alloplasta piceator. The sequence goes on from OX333074.1 coordinate 25,636,868, forward strand.
ATTCGCTACGAGGGACTCCTAAATATATCAATATTCAGAGCTCTGCTTTCAACAGGCATCTTTTTCACTTCCCCGAAAGTATTTAATCAAAGATTTCAAAAAAAAAAAAAAAAATCTAATTTCGCGAATCAGTCTAATATATACGTATACAGAGAGATATATATAGGTATACTGAGTCAATGGGATCTCCCGTCGGAACTCATTGAACGGGTCGATCGCCGAGGATCGAATGCGCATGGGCTTGATGGAGTATAACTCCTCGAGGAGCAAAACTCGTCGAGAGTCGAGCGGTTTCGATCCTTACCTGAATTTCGCTGTCCGTACGGTCATCGCTACAATGTCTATATATATATATATTATATAAATATATGTGGCATTCCACGGTATTTCGATCAAAATCTTACCTTCATGATTTTGATTTTCCTCTTAATTTTTTATATAAATAAGGACATTAAAAATAAAAAATAATCTAATAAAATATAACAAAATTTTTGGGCTTTGCTCCAAAATGGAGATTTCAAAACTCTATGAGTCAACTTTTTTTTTAAATTTTTTGAATTTGACTCATAGAGTATTGAAATCTCCGTTATGGAACAAAGCCCAAAAAATTTGTTATATTTTTTTAGATTTTTCCGCATTTTTTCAGATTTCACAAAGTTGTCGCTTTTGTTTAAAAAAAATAAATAAATAAATCCAAAAAACGCGTGGCTGAAAAATTCTGAAAAAATTTGGGAAATTTTTTTGAATGTCCTTATTTATATAAAAAGTTTAGAGGAAAATCGAAATCATCAAGGTAAGATTTTGATCGAAATACCGTGGAATGCCACATATATATTCATAGATATATGTTATTATTTGCTGATCTGGTTTACGAAAGCCCGGCTTGCGTTAGTGCTTACCTATCGACTGTATGTATCATAATTTTTCGTTACATTCATTGCTGGTGATAATTGTCAAGCAAAAATGCGAATAAAAGAATAACAGGAAATGATAATTTAGAAAAACAACGAACGGAAATAAATTACGGCAATTCGCAAACATTAATCATGTTAACAAAAATTTGTATTTCAATACTCCTGTTTCCCAAGAATTTAAAGATGAAAAAATAATTGTCAGCTTAAAATATAAAAAAAAGATTGTCGCAACGTAATTAACTATTAACGGTTGCATGCACAAAAGAAAATGAAGCGTTCAAAAACAATCGTCATTTCAATAGTAGAATATTAAAAAAAAATACATTTTCATTGAAAAGATTACATTGATCATAATATGGAATCTATGAGATTTTCGCAGTAACAATATTTTTAAAGTTCAATGTTTTATTATTTCATGTAAAAATGCCGTTTCAATATTTCATCCAATAGTCAAGATCGTACATATATAATGTAACGCAAAACAAAGAGGGAAACATCCTATGCCCAACGAGATCGGGCCAGGTAACGATCGAAACCCTTTTGCGTCGCTCGAGGTTTTGATCCTCGGCGAGTTTTACTGGAAGAGTTCTCGGACGTTTCGATCCTCATAGGATCGATCCGACGGACTCGAGACACCCAATAACTTGCGATAGGATGGAAACCTCGTCCGAGAACTATTTACTCGCTCGCGATACGATCCCCAAAAATAAATGTCTCCTCGACTCGCGAGGAGAGGAAAACTACCTGAGTCTCTTTGCGCTCCCTCTCCGATTCGATCATCCCGGTATACCATAAAGTTCCTCTCGCGATACGAGCTACCCTTCGTATACCTGCAATGTGCTCGCTCAAGGATTAAATCCCCGATCGAGCAAAACGTTTCGCTCGCAACCCCTGTTAAAAACGCGTGCACTCTCGGTCGTCTCTCGACTACAAACTGGCTCAAACTCGAATTCGTGCATACCAGTAAACGTAGCTCCTCTGCCCCCCTTCTACGCAGCCGATCCGGCATGAGGGCCACCTTTTTGTTCGTCCCTTTTGAAAAAAGTATACTTCGAGGGGAACGGTCGGGAACAACCATTGCTAACAATATAATACTATGTCTCAGTCAGATGCATGCAGCAAAAGAGAGAAAGAGAGAATAGAACCCTTGGATTAGTCGATCTAGAACAGGTCTAGAATAACGCGCTGAGATCCGTCAAGTTTTATAAATTTTCATTTCTGCTTAAGTACAAGTTACGTAAACTTGCAGATGAAAAATTATGATTGAATCACCATTTAACACAGCATAAATAAATAAAACAAAAAGAAAATTGAAAAAAAAATTATTATAATGTTTGTTAATAAATGTTTATCGTAAATAGTTATTTTTTGTGTATACATTTTTTTAATAGTCAATGTAAATCAGCTAACGTCGAAAAATCGAGATATAACGTACAATAAACCAATCGTCCAACTTTCAATAACGCTAGTTTCGAAAATATTAGACCTAGAAGGTTGATTTTTTTTTTAAATGTGGGTAATTTTATACTCTACAACGTTTATTCTTGGCATTTTTTCAATTAAGTAAGCCCGATGGAAGTTACGAGGCAAAGAAGGCTGGCGTGGCGGTCCCTTATGCTTGAAAATCGCTTTAAAGTCGAACTTCGATCGGCGCAGGCGCAGCCAATTTTCATCATATTGGATTTTTTTTTAAATTTTGTAACAAATTTCATCTTCTTTAAGATTTATAGGAACTATTTTGGTCGTACGATCAACCACAAACGTTTGATTCAGGTATAACGCAAATTTTGCAGGTTTTTTGTGAAATTACTCGGCACTCGCTACAGGATCTAACTTTGATCGGCGCTAGCTCAGCCAATTTTTGTCGTATAATAATGATTCTATTTAGTTTTGTAGGAAATTTTCTCATCTTTAAGATTGATGATAACTACTTTGGTTGTACGATTGATCCTAAACGACTTATTCGAGAAAAACGTCAATTTCGCATGTTTCTTTTGAAATTACTATAACTTCCGGTCCACGCTCGAAGGGGAAAACTCAGGTTTATGTTATTGAGGTTACAATGAAGTGGATAAAACGATCTCCTGCTCTGTCGGAGTTATTGCATCGAAAAAGTCTAGAATGACTGGACTGTTTTGCCACACATTTCACTTCGGAGGCTGCTTCCCAAAACCTGGATCTTCGAACACGCTGCACGCACTCCTGGCCAAACCGCTTGATGGATTTTATCTTGGGACGTCTCATTTTCTTTGTAAGACTTTTCCGGATCGCTTGTATGCGACACATTTTCATTAAAATCGAAATTGGAGAAGGTCTCATTCTCCGTTATTTCAAATGCCGTGCTGGTCAAACTCCGTGGTCAAATGCCGTGTGTATCAAACTCCGTTCTTCATTTTCCGGCGTTTCCCCCTTCTCCCTAATAATCCGAGAGGGTCGCCACTCGCTCCAAGCTCGACCCTCGCACCTTTTTTTTTTAATCGCCCGTGTACCTGCTTTGTCTATACCCCATTACTAATAATACGGTTCGTGGCAACGACGAACTGGATGACCACGTGGTTCAGTTAACATCTCACGAAATGTCATCGCGCCGCACTGCCTCAGTGATTCTCAACACTTCAAGTCGCAGCCATTTTTTCCAATTTGATAGATTAATATGTGAAATAATATTATGATATCAATTAATCACAGATTATAATCGCTCGCTCGGATGTATTCATACACGGAATAATTTGAGGTAGATTCTCTTAACTGAATTCTCGTAGTACATTTTGTACCGCATGAAATAATTCCTCCGTGATTATTAACATTCATGTTCTTGTCAAAAGAATAGAATGAAAGACGCATTGTTTTTGTACATATGCCACTGTTATGATTCTATCAGACCATACCATACTAACAGATATTCATATTATATGAGAGGCATTCCACGCCAAATCAACCACTTTAGAATCCAACCCCTTTCGATTTGGCTAAGACATTTTTATTTTTTTCTATCCTTTCAAAAACATTTTACAGAATTTTTTCAAATTTTTTCACCCAACCGGTAAAAAATTATGAACTTTTCGGGAAAAATAAGCTTTTTATTTTTCAAATATCTATAAATTTTTCAAAAATTGACATATCTGGATGTTTTTTTTTATGTGTGTTTTTCTATGTACTTTTTAGAAACTAAATAGAAAAAAATATTCGGGCCGATCTTCAACGTTTTTTTTTGCGAATTTTCAGAAAAAAAAAATTTCTCGATTATTATCATTTTTAATTTTTCTTATCTTTTTTTTTATAGAAACTTTTCCATTTTCTGCAAATTCACTGAAATTTTCAGAATGGGATTTTTTCGTTTCCTATTTCTTTTTTCAATTCGAAATTTTTTTTTCACTCAGCTTATTTCTCATAATACCACTATGGGGTTTTTTGAGAATGTCGAACGAACCTCAAATTTTGAAAAAAAAAAAATAATAAATGCGATCGAAAGTGGTATCCATCGAAAAGAAAATTTATTTTTCAAATATCTATAACTTTTTTGGAAATTGACTTTTCATGACGTTGATTTTTTGAAAATTTATGTCTATCAATGTACTTTTCAGAAAAAAAACGGAAAAAAATATTCGGGCCGATCTTCAACGTTTGTTTTGCGAATTTTCCAAAAAAAAACAATAATTTCTCGATCATTGTCATTTAAAATTTTTCTCATCGTTTTTTTAATAAAAACTTTGCCATTTTCTGCAAATTCACTGGAATTTTCAGAGTAGGATTTTTTTTCGATTCAAAAAATTTTTTTTTTCCTCAGCTTATTTCTTATATTATCACCTTGGGAATTTTTGAATATGTTGAGAGAATGTCAAAGTTCGAAAAAAAAAAAAATAATAAATGAAATTGAAAGTGGTAATCATCGAAAAAATTTCAATGTTTTTTTGAAAAAGTAGGACAAAAAATGGAGAATAGTTCTAAATAATTTTTTTATTCAGAACTATTCAGACTTTTCAAAAGCGTCCACTTTATTATTGCACAATGATTTTTATCGTCCTTAATTTGGCATTGCGATTTTTGCAATTATTAAGGGGTTATGGGCAAAAGAAATATTGAAAAATCAATAACTACCGTGGTTCACGGTATTCAGACTTTTCAAAAGCGTCCACTTTATCATTGCACAATGATTTTCATCGTCTTTAATTTGGCATTGCGGTTTTCGCAATTATTAAGGGGTTATGAGCAAAAGAAATATTGAAAAATCGATAACTACCGTGGTTCACGGTATTCAGACGTTTCAAAAGCGTCCACTTTATCAATGCACAATGATTTTCATCGTCCTTAATTTGGCATTGCGATTTTTGCAATTATTAAGGGGTTATGAGCAAAAGAAATATTGAAAAATCAATAACTGACGCGGTTCACGGTATACGGACTTTTCAAAAGCATCCACTTTATCATTGCACAATGATTTTTATTTTACTTGATTTAGCATTGCAATTTTTGCAATTATTAAGGGGTTATGGGCAAAAGAAATATTGAAAAATCAATAACTACCGTGATTCACGGTATTCAGACTTTTCAAAAGCGTCCACTTTATCATTGCACAATGATTTTCATCGTCCTCAATTTAGCATTGCGATTTTCGCAATTATTAAGGGGTTAAAGACAAAATAAATATTGAAAAATCAATAACTACCGTGTTTTTTGGGATTCAGACATTCACAAACATATTGATGATGAACATCATTGTACAATGATGAAGTGGACTCTTTTAAAAAGTCTGAATCCCGATAAACATGGTAGTTATTGATTTTTCAACATTGATTTTGTCAATAACATCTTAATAATTGCGAAAATCGCAATGCCAAATTAAAAATGATGAAAATCATTGTGCAATGGTAAAGTGGACGCTTTTAAAGAGTCTAAATACCGTAAAACACGGTAGTTATTGATTTTCAAATATTTCTTTTGTCGATTACACCTTAATAATTGCGAAAATCGCAATGTTAAATTGAGAATGACTGAAAACATTATGCAATGATGAAGTGGAAGCTTTTGAAAAGTCTGAATACCGTGAACCACGGTAGTTATTGATTTTTCAATATTTCTTTTGCCCGTAACCCCTGAATAATTGCAGAAATCGCAGTGCTAAATTGAGGACGATAAAAATCATTGTGCAATGATAAAGTGGACGCTTTTGAATAGTCTGAATACTGTAAAACGCGGTAGTTATTGATTTTTCAATATTTTTTTTGTCGATAACCACTTAATAATTGCAAAAATCACAATGCCAAATTACGGATGACTGAGAACATTGTGCAATAATAAAGTGGGAGCTTTTGAAAAGTCTGAATACTGTGAACCATGGTAGTTATTGATTTTTCAATATCTCTTCTGCCCATAACCCCTCAATCATTGCAAAAATCGCAATGCCAAATTGAGGACGACAAAAATCATTGGGCAATAATGAAGTGGACGCTTTTGAAAAGTCCGAATACTGTGAATCACGTTAGTTATTGATTTTTCAATATTTTTTTTGCCTTGTGACGTCGTATTTTTGCGAGTCACAAAGGAACTCGATAACGCGCGTGGAACGACCTCGCTCCACAGCTGAGTCTCTCTCGAACGCAACCAACAGGGCAAATTCGTTAACTTGTCGATCGTTTCTAATTTATTTTGTATTTCCGAAAATTCTCTCGAGCGAACGACGGTTCCCGTCGTTACTGACATGACGTCATCGAGGATATTCTCACCATCAAGGAAATCAAATGGGAGAGCATCGAGGCTAACGAGAGCAATATTCAACGCTCTCGTCACCAACACCACCGAGTCTCGCAGCTCATATACGTGAGCCTCTCTCCCACCATCGGCGAGGGCCACGCACACCAACATCATTCTTCGTTGTCGCTCTCGGCATCATCGCTGAGAGAGCGCCAAAATCCAACGCCGTCGCACGGCTTCTCATCGCCGGAGAATTATCATCGTTCGGAGATTATTATTATTGTCACTCGTCCGTAATTTGGGAGAGAATCGATCGCGCTCTCGTTCTATCGCTTACGCCATCGATCTACCCGCCGCCTCGAATCAATCGCGCAATCGATTATCAAATCGCGCTAACATTCGACTCGAATTACATTAGGGCGGGGGTAAGAAACCGAGCTTACGAGGGCGATTACGAAAGTTCTCTCGAGGACTCAAGCCGACGTGAAGAACGAGGAAGGACGTCGTCTCCGTGCGGGTATCGAGCTTCGCCCAAGAACGCGCATCCACCGAATAAGTCAAGGATCGAGATCCTGAATTGTCCAGGACTCATCCGAAGGAAACAAACCAGTGAGACTGTGATTTCGCTCATTTTGGTATTGGTTTTGGGGAAATTCGCGAGTAGAGGCAATTTCGAGAGTATTAGACCAATTTGAAGCGATATTTTCGCGACGGCAAGTTACAGCGCGCGGCTACAATTTCAGTCCTTTTCCGCGATCAATATCTTTTGCGAGTTACCGTTCAGTTTATTAATTTCGTAGAATCGCCGAGAGGGATTTAATTTTCATAATTCACGAAAGCGAGAGTCCATAGAATAATTAGAATAATTGATTTAGAACTGTCGGTCTGAAAGGAGAATTAACGGCCATTTTGTACCAGTGCGTGGAAGCGGAGAAAACCGTGAAGATATCGGCCATTTTGGGTACGACGCGTAAAGACCACGAGGCCGAGAGCAAAGTAAAATAAAAGTATTGTATAGAATATTACCATTCGGTATCGCGTGTTATCAAAGATATTTAGAGTAAATTATTAGCGCTAAAATTAAAGAACGAGAAACAAGATCACGAGAAAAGTAAACCGCAATTTAAATTGTATAGAAGCAAGAGACGCGAGCTTGTTAATGGTTGAATAAGGATTGTTTATTGAAAAAGGGAACTTTGACTTTTGTTTGCCTTTGATTTCGTCTCGCCTTCCGCGAGTCGAAATAATAATTAATTTAAATAAAGAAATTTGTGTTTCCCGAACTCCGTCGCCACAGAGTAATTATTTGAAAGTTCCAACGTCCCCTAACCGCGCCCCTCTGCCATCCTCAAGGGCAGCTAGCCAGGCAAAGAAAGAACTCGCGAGAAAACTCAAGGAAATATAAATTTTGCTATCGTAATTTATTGCGATAGCTGGCGCCCAATCCTTGAATGATTTCGTGAGCGTTTTGTGAACGTAAGAGTCGGCTTTTCCGTTGCGTAAGAGAAGTCACGTCACAAATTTGGCGCCCGACGTCGGGCTGGGCCGTTGAGTAAATTGAAAAGCGTAAGATTTCAAGGATATATTTTTCAAGTTAATGTTACGTCCCAACCGGCTAGTTTTCCATCTCGGTCAAGAAGAGTAAAACCCTTCCTTTACACGTTATTCGGAATAACTGCTTTTTGTTGGTGGCAAGTGGCCTTTTCGAGCCCAACCTCACGGAAATTTGCTCAGGACGGCCATGAGAGTGTATTTAATTAATTAATAAAAAAAATATCTTAGTTATTCTATATTAAATTATTAAATTTTGAAGATGAAACGACCAAGTGTTGGCGTTGTATTCGCGGATGATCGGATTCCGTCACACGATTGTGGCAATTCTCTGGGGATGAGCGGATTGATCTATCTCGGCGGAAGTGAATTTGATTCGCGAAACGATTTTAATCGGGATGAATTTCCCCTGGTTTTTAAAATAGAACAAACAAGTTAATACTATCAGGAGGATTAAAACAAAGATCATTAGCATGGTCGCAATTCGAAGCTCAATTGCCGGATACATAATGAAAGATTTTTGTTTACGTTTCAAATTTCCGCGAACCGTTTATCAAAAGGAGTTTTCTCCCGGGATTTTTATTTCTTTCAAAGGAAAATTATTTTACGACTACCATCTAGAGCTTTCCACGGCGACAACTATCCTCCCTTGGATAGATATCTCCTTTGAAAATATACGAGAAAGATGAATTTTATAGAGAAGAAAAGGATTTGGGAGGAAAGGGGGGGATTATACGTCAAAAAGTGTGAGTGTTGCTCAGAGAGGTTTCGCCACAGCACCCATTAGCCGGTATGGTAGCCTGTACCAACGAGTGCGCGCTCCAGGTCTCAGAGCTTGCGTGTAATCCTAGGGAATCACCTTCGGGGTTGGTCACTGACTGGGATGGTACCCGGGGTCAGTCGATCCAATCCGTCCGAACCTTCGGATTTGTTTGTGTATGTCGCTTTGTGTGACGTCAGGGGCCTTTTGATATCAATTATTGGCCGGTATGGTAGCCTGTACCAACAACTGATTCTCCAGGGGGCCTTCGGCCTGTGATGAGATCCTATGAGGGTTTTATTTTGAAACTAACATGTGTGTATTACTCTGGGAGGTTTCGCAACAGCACCCATTAGCCGGTATGGTAGCCTGTACCAACGAGTGCGTGCTCCAGGTCCCAAAGCGTGTGTGTATCCTTGGGAATCACCTTCAGGGTTGATCACTGGCTGGGATGATACCCGGGGTCAGTCGATCTTCCCATCCGAACCTTCGGAAATTGGTTGTGAATAATTCGTGTGTGACGTCAGGGGGCCTTTTGATATCAATCATTGGCCGGTATGGTAGCCTGTACCAACAACTGATTCTCCAGGTGGCCTTCGGTCTGTTATGTTATTGAGTTCCCTTTTCTTTTATTTAACGCAAGAGAAAAAAAAATAATAAAGAACAGGATTGATGGATTTAGAAACAAGGAAAGAACAGAAGAAGAAGAAAAAGGAAACGACTAATCAAACAATTGAGTAAAATACAGAACAAATATTTTTTTCTTTTTTTTGCCTTTTTCTTTATGGCGATATTGATTTATTCAAGAGTAATTAATGGGACGGAATCTGGCTGTGGTGTTGCTGAATACAATAATTTGCCGGTTTGAACATCATAATAAAAATCGTGGTTGGTTGAACAATCGGTTATTATTAAATCGGGGCGTTTCTCTGTCTCGAAATCTTGCTTACAAACAAGACGGCACTCCTTCGAAACCTCGAGTTGCAACTGATCGCGGAGGAGCTTCCTCCAGGCCTTCACCTGGTTGCGGAGTTTCTTCCGGTTTATTTTCGGTTTCTTGATTCCCTTCTTAGGTGGGGATTTTGGTGATTCCATTGGGATCCTAGACGGGGATTTTTATTTTGAAACATTTTTTCCTTTTCAAACCTCTAAGGTTCAAACTACGCTACCTCCACCGAGATGAACAAAATTTTCCCAAACAATTGATATCGATAGAATGCTAAGAATAATCTACTCATGCTACTCATGCTTCATGTTATACGCGAAAATTCTTCAGGCATGAAATGATGTTAAAAATTAAAAACAATACTTCACAAAATTGACAATAAATTTAAGATTTATTTTTAAATTGAATGGGGCAAAAAATCCGCGGACTCGGAGTGGGAGCTGAAAAACCCATGACAAACCCGTCCTCGCGGAGTGTCGAGAGTACGCTCTCCCAGATTTATTTATTCATGTTTCTTACCTTATGTTGTTCTCTTTGGGGGGTGAGAAATGGCAGACGAACAGCGACCAGGGAAGGCAGTCCACGAGCGGTGATGATGTCCACCAGGCGATGTTGCACCCAAAGGAAGATAGGCCTTGAATTGACAAAATCCCACGCAGGAATCGATGATCCAACGAGGGCTCGATTGAGCGAAATAAAATCGAGGATCGTAGGAGAAGATGTTTTCCACGACAAAAAAAAAAGTAAAACACCAGAAATATTCGTTCCAAGAACAATTTATATAGAGATGTATTTTTCTCCAAATCTCACAAATGCACGAAACACAATTTCGCTGACTCGAAACGCACAATTAAAATTTCTTCGTTGACGACGAGGTGACAACAACAAAAATTCAAAGTATCTGCGCACACAGTTAGTTTCGAAGGTAATAAAATGTAGCGAAGTAATAATGAGAACAAATGTTCGATGCACACACAGTTATTATTTCCACGGTAAAATAATATAAAGATTAAATCTAGCTGGTTTTTCACGGAAATCCCGAAATTTTAAAATTACGTAATATGCGAACGACAACTCGGTATATAGATATATATTTTCTGGAGACGAGTGTCGCAGATTTGTTGCACGGTGAAAATTTCGGAACTCAATGGGGGTGCTGGTGCCTTGCGACACGCATTTTTATAATCACGGCTGCTTAGCTTTGGGGAAGGGGAAAATTTGTCCCTTGTCTCCCAAGACGTTCATGCCCTGGCAATCCCCTCCACCTCGCTGGTCATCTCAATTTCTCTAAGAATTGGACAATAATTAAACTTAAATTTATATTAAATCTCACGCATACTTGCTTCTTTCATACTCTGAATAGTTTTTAAAACAATTCGCAATTTTAATTTTTCGTTTTTACGAGAATTTTACATGTACAGAGAGTCGAGGGGTCTCTTCTTTTCCTTCTCCTTCTCTCTTACTCCCGCCCTCGCTTAGGCTCTCGCTGCGCTTTAGGCCCCGCCACGGAGGCTTTGGCCATCCCTCTCCTTCTCTTTCGCTCCTACATGCCCGCTTGGACTTTCTCACTCTCCGATACTTCCGATTGGCCTGATTTTCGGCTATGCCTCTTTCTCACTTTTTCCTATGACATTTTCATTTCCCTACTCTTCCTTTTTGCTCTACTGCTTTAACTCCTCCCATCATCCTCTCTCCAGAGGGAGTGAGTCTTTGAATTAATAATTTTAAATTGCAGTTTATGCCTTTCATTAAATAAATTAACAGTTTTGTCAAGATATTCTATTTGATATAAATCAAAACCCCTGAATTAAATTGGTAAATAACTTAATTAACATTTTCCTTTAAACTTTTGTTTGAATGGTTCCTGATCACTTTATATTTGTTCTCGACATAATTTCTATGAGACAAAATTTTATAATTTGCAATATTTATTTTTTTTCAGTTTCAAATATTAATTTTTGTGGATTCAAATTTCTCTTAATAATTTTCTTTCCCCCAATAGTTTTTCATAAACTTAATCATTTATACATTCGTTTATCCATCCATTCCTCGCATGTCTTAACTAAGAAAAATTCCTCTTGAGTTTTATAGTTTCTACAGATTTTAATAATGTTTGTGAATTTTCTTTCTGCCTATGTGCGGCATATATCCCCTATAAAGAACCCTAGAGAGAGAGAGAGAGAAACAACTCAAGGGGCTCTGGGCCTCGTGTCGTCCACGGGGCGCGTGGAATTCCCTCGGACCTCGGGACAAAGACTTTCTCCCTCTCTTGTCGCCATCTCACTGTTTTCCTCTCTCGGGGTTTGACGAATTTATTAGCCCCGGATGTTTAAAGTATCCTCGATAACGCTTCTTCGCTTGAAAAATCTCAAGCCCAAACATCGAAAAGGATTTTTTTTCATACACATCTCTGATTACGCTAAAGTGCGTTAAGAAATTTTTCCTCTTGACGCAATATGTCCAATTTTGAAGGGGCCACGTGTGCGCTCTTTTCTCGACACAGTGGTGGTCCTTTCTTTGCAATTTTTTTTTTTTTTTTAATATCTTTCCTCTTCCTTTTCTTTTTTTCTTCTTTTACCTTCATAAATTTTGCGATAAGTGTTGAGACCCTGTATCCTCAAGAGAAATTTTCCTCTGCATTCATCCGTCTAAAAATAACTTTACTTCTTATTTTCCCATTTCGGATGACCTGACCCAGGCCATAAGTATTTTTTTTCCATTCTCAAACTAAAATTAAATTTATTTTACTGTCCCTTTTCTGGGCGGACTTTCGGGATCCCTGGCGTAAAATGCCGATAAATGAGGGTAAGAACCACTGGTCGTGCACCTGTATACAATTTCTCGGTGCCTTTTTATGATAGCGTCGGTGTGACGGCACAATAGTGTATGTACTGATTTTTATATTACGCCGGGCTGATATAAATGCGACGCACTTGCAAAGATTTTAATGCCCGCGTCGCTTCGGCCCACAAAGGCCCTATCGATTCATGGGAGATCTTATTTCCCTGCCAGATGTTTTCTTTTCCGAGCCGATGATAGAGATTGTTTTATTTACCCTAATATTATAATCTCTCTCGAAACTCTCTGTGGAGATTTGAGACGACGGATGATTATATGAGTGTCGGCCGGGCCCGTAATTTGACTCACGCAGCATTGGTGGGAATATGACCACCGCCAGAATGGATCTTTGACCGTATCCCCTCTCGTTCGTATTTTCCCTGTGAATTACCCGATATAGGTAAATCCATGGACGATGAGAGATCCCGAAATCCGCGGGACGTAACATTAAATTAAAAATTTTGGTATTTCGTTTGATCTCGTTTCGTATAAAATTTTTTGTTGGGATTAAGGAAAAAAGTTGGATTAAAATGGGTAAGAAAATCAGAAGTTTTAGGAGAAGATAGGAAGAATCCAAAGCGTCGTGAAGAGAGAAAAATTTTCGAGCCGGAAAGAGAATTGTAGAGTATTCGAGAACAAAGGAGAAAGAGATAGAAAGAGTAGATATCTGAAATAAAATTTTGTCGAATATTCCCGAGAATATATTTGCGAATGCTCGAAAAGGCGTCGTAGTCGAGCCATAAAGTTTTTTTTTCTCTTGCGCTTTGTATTGGTCGTGCGCTGCGCGACAGTGGTAGTAGTGTGTCCGCCCGTGTGTGTGATTCGTCCTTTGTACGCGTGTGTGCGGGCATCAAGAGAGCCAGAGCTTCAATTTACGTAGATCTCGCTGGCTGGACGCATCGTCTTATAGTTTGTTCCCGCTAACGTTACCGTTGCACGAAGAAATTGAGATCACTATGGAAGAGTATACCCGCACTGCGGCCACGAAGGTAATTGGTGTTAATAATTGCATGAAGCAACTGTGTGAATCGAACTCGGATTTGGCTGAAGTGAAGTTGAGGAAAATTGATTCAGTGATTTACGTAGCGGCGTATTGTCGAGTGTGCGAGACAAAGATCTCGAGCTTCTCTCGAGATACTTCGAGTCGCGAATATTTCGATAGGATTTTCTTTTGAAAAAAAGGGGCAAAAATTGCTGTTGTCTCGCACTCGTGGACTATTTATCGTAAGTTATTAAATTCGTGTTTTGTTTAACGAATTATACTTTTTTTGTTTTTTGAGATTTTTTGTTGTGTGCTCTCTCTCGCGCGCAAGACGTTTCATGCGCTTTCCAAGCGAAATATATTTCTTTTTGCCATTGTTATTTATGGTGAGACCCATATATTTTTGCTAGTGATATTTATTTCTCGTGATATACCGTTGTTAATCTCGAGAGCAATTACTCTCACATCCTCCACAATACGGCTGAACAAGCCCTGAAAAACACAAAAAGTGCATCGAAGAAGAAAGAATCTCGTCTTGTCGCGTCGTCGTTTTCCCCACGTGTTTCGTGCCGGTAGCCCACGAGTTCGCGAGAGTGTGTGCGCGTGTCCGTGATTCTCGTCCGTGAGCCGCGCACTAGTGTGAGTGACAGGCTCTCGCGCGTCAGGTGTTCGTACATCTTCGAATCGCTCCGCGCAACTTCGTGCTTCGCGACTCGAGTAAATTCTCTCGCGCGTACGTACCTCGAGTATAGTCTCATGCGTCATAACTGAATTTCTCGCGTGAATTATAAAGAATTAATCGACATGCATCGTACACCGCCAAATGCCCGTGAACGCGTAGCTGCGCTCTCTCCGAGCCAGCTGAGAAAAGAATTGACGAATCGAGGTTTACGCGATAGCGGGATGGTCAGTGAGATGCGTGATCGATTGTTGGATTCAATTCGCGAGGGAGTAGATTCACAAGCTCGCGGCCGCGAACAGCTTGCCGCGTTATTGAATCGAACGAACCCCTTTCGCGACGAGGCTAATAATTATTCGTTGCCAAACATTAATCAAGTTCCGCGAGTGACAGGCGCCGCGAATTTTGCCACCTCTACCGAGTATCGTTGAGCGGAGAGGGGAGGTGCTATACCGCGTCAGTCATCGGCGCGCGCGATTCCGTCAATACCGTTACTCCGCGCACGCGTCGAAAATCCGCGTTCGAACGAAGATAATCGAAATCGTTTGGAAAATTTTCATCCGGGAATGACAGCTGACCCGGAATACCACTCGTCGCCGCGTTCCCGCCGTGATTCATACGACCGTCCGCCGCGATGCGTTCCGCATACGAAATGATGCGTAAATGGGGTTTAAAATTTTCGGGCGTGATCGGCGAGGACGGAGAGGGATTTCTGCTCCGTATTAAAGAGGGCCGGAGAATGCTCCCGGTAAATGACAGCGAACTTCTTGACTGTCTTCCTCTCTTCCTTTTTGATAACGCGCTTTGGTGGTATCGGACACACCGAAATTCCTTCGTGACTTTCCGAGATCTAGAGTCTGCGTGGAGGGATCGATTCAGCGATCCCGATTATCAATTCTCACTACGCGAAGAAATTTTTGCCCGCGTGCAAGGCAAACACGAACGTTTTTCGGTTTTCCTCACGTGTCTGCGTGCGCTTTTCGATCGTGTCGAGCCTCCCATGAGCCTCGAGAAACAATTGCAATACGCGTGGCGAAATATGTTACCGTATTTGCGCCGCGCTATCAGACGCCGTGACGCGACCACGTTCGGTGAGTTTGAAAAACTCGCGCGTGAAATCGAGTGGGACGAACATGGTGGGAAACAAAATCGCGAACCACCGTCGCCCGCGAATTCGAGATTGCCGACCCTCGCGTATCGCGACCCGTATAAAACGCGCCCAGATCGGAACCCGAATTTCGCGACGTTTCTCAAGTGGGACGAGTTGGCGTCAGAGGAACACGCGTGCGCGTGCTCCGATAAACTCCCGGAGCAGCGCGCAACGCCGGAGAATAACCGACCGGCGAATAAAAGCAACGATTCGCGAAACTCACCGCGGAGAGAATATTCGAATCGACCGAATTATTCGCGTTTCCCGCCGCGCTCCGGTTCGCCATACCCGGCACGTGATAAAAGCCCATCCGACGTGCGCGTCCACTTCGAAAGATCCGACCGCCGCGATAAAAGTCCGATTGACGTTCCGGACAAGGCTCACGAGTCGACGAATCCGTTTCGTCAGTCGATGACGTCTCGCAACGCACCGACTGAGGATCGGCAATATTCCGATCGTCGACAGCCTCGCGCCTGCTTCAACTGTGGCCAAGAGGGGCTCATCGCGAGAGGTTGCTTGGCACCGCGAAAACGTTATGCGGAAAACGACGACGGGAGTCGCCAATAAGGGCTGAACAGACTCCTGCGTTGACCGTTGGGGCCCTCGATAAAAATATTTCGCACCCAAGAGATCCCTTCGAATATTTTTGCACTCCGCTTTATAGTTCTCGCGCACGGCCGGTATTAATTGTCGTGGTTAAAATTTTGGGTAAAACGTTGCCGGCCATGTTCGATAATGGTTCGACGAGCACGTTTATCGGTCAAGATGGACTGTTATTAGCCTCTCGCTTGGGGTTCTCGCGTAAATCGATGCCGCGAAAACCAACAACGATCGCGAACGGAGAGACGATTACGTGCGATGAAAACATCGAACTCCCGATGAAACTAGAAAACCGCGAAGAAATGATCTCCGCGAGAGTCCTCCCATCGTTACCAGTTCCTTTATTACTCGGATTTACATTTAAAATCGTTATTGATCACCATCAACGCGTTTGGTATTTTAGCGACGAGCTGAATCAAAAATTTAGTTTCGCGTCGCGAGATAGTGTCGAGCACGCGAATTTATTGCTTGGAATCTCGGAACTCGGTCGTAACGAGAGTACGCGACTAGCAAAATTTTTAGAAAAAGAGCTCGAGATTTTGAAAAACGCCCCAGGATTAACAAATTTAATCGAGCACCGAATCGATGTCGGAAATAATCGACCGATAAAACAGCGATATTATCCGGTCACTCCGATCATACGCGAGGCAATCGATGACAAAGTCGATCGTATGCTTCAGGCAGACATTATCGAACCTTCGAACAGCGATTGGTCGAGCCCGATTGTGATGATTAAAAAGCCGAACGGAACGTTCCGATTTTGTTTGGATTTCCGGAAAGTTAACGAGGTCTCGAAAAAGGACGCGTACCCACTACCATACATGACGCAAATTCTCGATCGCTTACGTTCCGCGAAATATATTTCCACGATCGATTTAAGTCAAGCCTTCCATCAGATTCGTCTCGAAGATGACCGCGTTTACGGTGCCCTATCGGGGGTTATTTCAATTCAAACGAATGCCGTACGGACTCACGGGCGCTCCCGCGACGTTTCAGTGACTATTAGATCGCGTAATAGGACCGGAAATGGAACCTTACGCATTCGCATACCTCGATGATATTATTATCGTCACCGAGGATTTCGAAGAGCATTTAACCCTGCTCAAATGGGTATTCGATCGTATAGTCGCCGCCGGCTTGTGGATCAATCCCGAGAAATGCGAATTTTGTTGCTCGGAAGTGAGATATTTGGGATTCCTCGTGAATCGAGACGGCTTGGAGGTAGATCCCGCGAAAACAGAGCCAATCAAGACTTTTCCGCGACCGGAAAATTAAAACCCTTGCGAAGATTTCTTGGAATGGCATCGTGGTGTCACCGATTTATTCCTCACTTTGCCGAGATCGCAGAGCCGCTCACGCGACTCTCGAAAAAGAACCAAGTTTGGAAATGGGGACCTGAGCAGCAAAGAGCTTTCGATTCTTTGCAAGAAGCTCTTGCGAACCCTCCAACCCTCGCATGTCCCGATTTCAAAGCAAAATTCGTGCTCCAAACTGACGCGAGCATGACAGGTATCGGCGCTGTATTGAGACAAGAAATCGACGGTGCCGAACACCCGATTGCGTACGCGAGCCAAAAACTCTCGCCGCCGGAACGTAATTATTCGACCACCGAACAGGAGTGTCTCGCCATTTTATGGGCGATTAAAAAATTCCGAGCTTATCTTGAAGGTTATCGCTTCACGGTAATCACCGATCATCACAGTTTCAGGTGGTTGCAAACGCTCAAGGAACCTTCGGGTCGCTTAGCTCGATGGGCCTTGCAGCTAGCACAGTACGACTTCGAGATCGTGTATCGCAAGGTTGCGCTAAACCACTTTCCTGATGCACTCTCTCAAATGTTCGAATTTTTGCCTCCTGTGGCCGCTAAATCGCCGGAAGCACTCCCGGAATACAACCTTTTGGTCATTCCTGATAATAACGGCAATCCCGGCGTCGCACGCGAACCAATCGATCCTGAGCGTGATCCTTGGTATGCTAAAAAGCTCACGGCAATCGTCGCGTATCCCGAAAGATTTCCGTAGTGGAAAATCATGGAAAATCGTCTTTACGTTTATCGACGCACCACGCGTCGCGCCCTTCCAGTCGGTGATCATTCGGAATGGAAAATGGTCGTACCGCGTTACGCTCGCGCAGAAATCTTACGCGAGTGTCACGACGAGACACAAGCGGGCCGTCTCGGAATACACAAAACGTACGAGCGAGTATTTCACTCGTATTTTTGGCCACGCATGTTCCGCGATGTAGCTCGTCATGTACGCCATTGCGGAATCTGTCAAGGGCAAAGGTCAAACAGCTACCGCCTCTCGGTCTCATGGGTCGTCGAGTCGTCGAAGAACCATGGACTGTAGTCGCTGCGGATATTATGGAACCTTTTCCGCCAAGTCGATCTGGCCATACGTACGTTCGCGAAACTACGTACGAAAATCGCGAAATCATTTTGTTACGACCCGAAGAATGGTCGGAACGCGTGCGAGAACTGTCACGCATACATGAGAAAGTTACTCACGACCTCGAGGAAGCGTATCAGCGACAAGCGGCGCAATATAATCGTCACCGCCGGGATCGCGTTTTTCAAGTCGGTGATCTCGTCTTGAAAAGACAACGAATTTTGTCGTCATCCGCACAAAACGTCGCCGCAAAACTCGCTACAAAATACCACGGCCCCTTTCAAATCGTGAGAATTCTTTCCCCCGTGGTATACGAGATACAAGACGTTCTCGGGGGTCGCGCGACAAAAGTATCGATAAAAAATTTGAAGTCGTATCTTCCGCCCGCCGTCGCTGACGAGCCGAGGAGGGGTGATACCCAAGACTCGGTGCGAGAAGATTAATCTGCCCCGTCTCTTCAAGTTGGTACGAGAGTCTCCCCGAGGACGAGGACCGAGATTACGGCCCGCAGATGCGCGAGACCAGGGCGCTGTTCCGCCGCTGGCTTCAAAAAGCGCGAGAGGAGTGCGAGACGGACGATCCGGAAGAGCTGTGGATGCACCACATGGAAGAGCGCCACGACGTGGCGATACGCGGACGATTGGCGGACGACATCCGTGTGCTTACATGGCAGATGTTGTACGGCAAGGCCCCGCTCTTGGGGCGGAGGTCGAGCGGCAGGACTCCCGAGACCTCGATTGCGGAAGAACGCGCTCTCACGCCAACACGCCCCCCATCACCGCTACCGAAACAACAACCCGCCGAAACGGAGGTGCCGGAACCGAGAGCTCCACTCAGGCAACCGCTTCCCGTGCCGACCCGCCCGGACCGACCCAGATGCTGGAACTGCCGAGGGCGCGGACACAAGGGGTCGAATTGCCCGAGACCGCCACAGGTGCTCGGGCAGAGCTGCTTCAAGTGTGGCGACGAAAAATTACGTTTTTTTTTGTATTCAATTTCGTTGCCCAAATGTCCACACGGGGGAAGCTTCGGTCTCATACGGCCGGGTCGGCCTTGTCATAGGGGGGGAGGTGTTGTGACGTCGTATTTTTGCAAGTCACAAAGGAACTCGATAACGCGCGTGGAACGACCTCACTCCACGGCTGAGTCCCTCTCGAACACAACCAACAGGGCAAATTCGTTAACTTGTCGATAGTTTCTAATTTATTTTGTATTACCGAAAATTCTCTTGAGCAAACGACGGTTCCCGTCGTTACCGACATGACTTCATCGAAGATATTCTCACCATCAAGGAAATCAAAGAGGAGAGCATCGAGGCTAACGAGAGCAATATTCAACGCTCTCGTCACCAACACCACCGAGTCTCGCAGCTCATATACGTGAGCCTCTCTCACCACCATCGACGAAGGCCACGCACACCAACATCATTCTTCGTTGTCGCTCTCGGCATCATCGCTGAGAGAGCGCCAAAATCCAACGCCGTCGCACGGCTTCTCATCACCGGAGAATTATCATCGTTCGGAGATGATTATTATTATTTTCACTCGTCCGTAATTTGGGAAAGAATCGATCGCGCTCTCGTTCTATCGCTCACTTCATTGATCTACCCGCCGCCTCGAATCAATCGCGCAATGGATTATCAAATCGCGCTAACATTCGACTCGAATTACATTAATGTGGGGGTAAGAAACCAAGCTTACGGGGGCGATTACGAAAGTTCTCTCGAGGACTCAACCCGACGTGAAGAACGAGGAAGGACGTCGTCTCCGTGCGGGTATCGAGCTTCGCCCAAGAACGCGCATCCACCGAATAAGTCAAGGATCGAGAGCCTGAATTGTCCAGGACTCATCGGAAGGAAACAAACCAGTGAGACTGTCGTTTCGCTCATTTTGGTATTGGATTTGAGGAAATTCGCGAATAGAGGCAATTTCGAGAGTATTAGACCAATTTGAAGCGATATTGTCGCGACGGCAAGTTAACGCGCGCGGCCACGATTCAGTCCTTTTCCGCGATCAATATCTTTTGCGAGTTACCGTTCAGTTTATCAATTTCGTAAAATCGCCGAGAGGGATTCAATTTTCATAATTCACGAAAGCGAGAGTCCATAGAATAATTAGAATAATTTATTTAGAACTCTCGGTCTGAAAGGAGAATTAACGGCCATTTTGTACCAGTGCGTGGAAGCGGAGAAAACCGTGAAGATATCGGCCATTATGGGTACGACGCGTAAAGATCACAAGGCCGAGAGCAAAGTAAAATTAAAGTATTGTATAGAATATTACCCTTCGGTATCGCGTGTTATCAAAGATATTAAGAGTAAATTATTAGCGCTAAAATTATAGAACGAGAAACGAGATCACGAGAAAAGTGAACCGCAATTTAAATTGTATAGAAGCAAGAGACGCGAGCTTGTTAATAGTTGAATAAGGATTGTTTATTGAAAAAAGGAATTTTGACTTTTGTTTGCTTTTGATTTCGTCTTGCCTTCCGCGAGTCGGAATAATAATTAATTTAAATAAAGAAATTTGTGTTTCCCGAACTCCGTTGCCACAGAGTAATTATTTGGAAGTTCCAACGTCCCCTAACCGCGCCCATATACCATTCTCAAGGGCAGCTGGCCAGGCAAAGAAAGAACTCGCGAGAAAGCTCTCGGAAACATAAATTTTGCTATCGTAATTTATTGCGATAGCTGGCGCCCAATCATTGAGTAATCTCGTGAGCGTTTTGTGAACGTAAGAGTCGGCTTTTCCGTTGTGTAAGAGAAGTCACGTCACAGCTCATAAACCCTTAATAATTGCAGAAATCGCAATGCCAAATTGAGAACGATAAAAATCATTGTGCATTGATAAAGTGAACGCTTTTGAAAAGTCTGAATACCGTGAACCACGGTAGTTATTGATTTTTCAATATTTTTTTGTCCATAACCTCTTAATAATTGCAAAAATCGCAAGGCCAAATTAAGGACGATAAGAATCATTGTGCAATGATAAAGTGGACGCTTTTGAAAAGTCTGAATACCGTGAACCATGGTAGTTATCGATTTTTCAATATTTATTTTGCTCATAACCCCTTAATAATTGCGAAAATCGCAATGCCAAATTGAGAACGATAAAAATCATTGTGCAATGATAAAGTGGACGCTTTTGAAAAGTCTGAATACCGTGAACCACGGTAGTTATTGATTTTTTAATATTTCTTTTGCTCATAACCCCTTAATAATTGCGAAAATCGCAATGCCAAATTGAGGACGATGAAAATCATTGTGCACTGATAAATTGGACGCTTTTGAAAAGTCTGAATACCGTGAACCACGGTAGTTATTGATTTTTCAATATTTCTTTTGCTCATAACCCCTTAATAATGGCGAAAATCGCAATGCCAAATTAAGGACGATGAAAATCATCATGCAATGATAAAGTGGACGCTTTTGAAAAGTCTGAATACTGTGAACCACGGTAGATATTGATTTTTCAATATTTCTTTTACTCATAACCCCTTAATAATTGCAAAAATCGCAATGCCAAATTAAGGATGATGAAAATCATTTTGCATTGATAAAGTGGACGCTTTTGAAAAGTCTGAATACCCTCAACCACGGTAGTTATTGATTTTTCAATATTTCTTTTGCCCATAACCCCTTAATAACTGCAAAAATCGCAATGCCAAATTGAGGACGATAAAAATCATTGTGCAATGATAAAGTGGACGCTTTTGAAAAGTCTGAATACCGTGAGCCACGGTAGTTATTGATTTTTCAATATTCCTTTTGCTCATAACCCATAAATAATTGCGAAAATCGCAATGCCAAATTAAGGACGATGAAAATCATTGTGCAATGATAAAGTGGACGCTTTTGAAAAGTCTGAATACCGTGAACCACGGTAGTTATTGATTTTTCAATATTTCTTCTGCCCATAACCCCTCAATAATTGCAAAAATCGCAATGCCAAATTAAGGACGATGAAAATCATTGTGCAATGATAAAGTGGACGCTTTTGAAAAGTCTGAATACCGTGAATCACGGTAGTTATTGATTTTTCAATATTTCTTTTGCCCTTAACTCCTTAATAATTGAAAAAATCGCAATGCTAAATTAAGGACGATGAAAATCATTGTGCAATGATAAAGTGGACGCTTTTGAAAAGTCTGAAAAGTTCTGAATAAAATAATTATTCAGAACTATCTTCCATTTTTTGTCCTACTTTTTCAAAAAACATTGAAATTTTTTCGATGATTACCACTTTTAATTTCATTTATCATTATATTTTTTCGAACTTTAGCATTCTCTCAACATCCTCCAAAATTCCCAAAGTGATAATATAAGAAATAAGCTGAGTAAAAAAAAATTTTTTTGAATTGAAAAAAAATCCTACTCTGAAAATTTCAGTGAATTTGCAGAAAATGGCAAAGTTTTTATAAAAAAAACGATAAGAAAAAATAAAAATGGCAATTATCGAGAAATTTTTGTTTTTTTTTGGAAAATTCGCAAAACAAACATTGAAGATCAGCCCGAATATTTTTTTCCGTTTTTTTCTGAAAAGCACATTGATAAACATAAACTTTTAAAAAAACAACTTCACGAAAAGTCAATTTTCAAAAAAGTTAAAGATATTTGAAAAATAAATTTTCTTTTCGATGGATACCACTTTCGATTGCATTTATTATTTTTTTTTTCTAAATTTGAGGTTTTTTTGACATCCTCAAAAATCTCCAGAGTGGTATTATAAGAAATAAGCTGAGTAAAAAAAAAAAAATTTGAATTGAAAAAAGAAATAAAAAACGAAAAAATCCCACTCTGAAACTTTCAGTGAATTTGCAGAAAATGGAAAAGTTTCTATCAAAAAAAAGATAAGAAAAATTAAAAATGATAATAATCGAGAATTTTTTTTTTCTGAAAATTCGCAAAAAAAAAGTTGTAGATCGGCCCGAATATTTTTTTCTATTTTGTTTCTAAAAAGAACATAGAAGAACACACATAAAAAAAAATATCCAGATATGTCAATTTTTGAAAAAGTTATAGATATTTGAAAAATAAAAAGCTTATTTTTCCCGAAAAGTTCATAATTTTTTACCGGTTGGTTGAAAAAATTTGAAAAAATTCTGTAAAATGTTTTTGAAAGGGTAGAAAAAAATCAAAATGTTTTAGCCAAATCGAAAGGGGTTGGATTCTGAAGTGGTTGATTTGGAGTGGAATGCCTCTCATATAATGTGAATATCTGTTAGTATGGTATGGTCTGATAGAATCATAACAGTGATATGAGTACAAAAACAGTGCGTCTTTCATTCTATTCTTTTGACAAGACCATGAATGTTAATAATCACGGAGGGATTATTTCATGCGGTACAAAATATACTACGAGAATTCAGAGTAGAGAATCTACCGTGAATTATTCCGTGTATGAATACATCCGAGCGAGCGATTATTATCTGTGATTAATTATTATCATAATATTATTTCACATATTAATCTATAAAATTAGAAAAAACGGCTGCGACTTGAAGTGTTGAGAATCACTGAGGCAGTGCGGCGCGATGACATTCGTGAGATGTTAACTGAACCACGTGGCCGTCCAGTTCGTCGTTGCCACGAACCGTATTATTAGTAATGGGGTATAGACAAAGCAGGTACACGGGCGATTTCAAAAAAAGGTGCGAGTGTCGAGCTCGGAGCGAGTGGCGACCCTTTCGGATTATTAAGGAGAAGGGGGAAACGCCGGAAAATGAAGAACGAAGTTTGATACACACGGCATTTGACCACGGAGTTTGAGCAGCACGGCATTTGAAATAACGGAGAATGAGACCTTCTCCAAAATTGTATTGTGTGCGATGCTTTAAAAACCAAAAATTGTTCAAAAATTTAAAAAGTGGCTGGTAACTCTATAATAAAAACCTAAAAAAAAATGTGTCACATACAAGCGGTCCGGAAAAGTGTTACAAAGAAAATGAGACGTCGCAGTATAAGATCCATCAAGTGGTTTGGTCAGGATTGCACGCAGCGTGTAAAACTCAAAAATTTATTCATGAGACAACCGCTGCACTTTAAGGGTTCTTATTAGGGCTTAAAATTTCTACACTTGATACGTCAAATGATAGATTATTGATGAAGTTTACACCAATCCTACAAACATTTATATTTATGTCCAAAAATCGGCGTTTTGACGCTGACTGGGTACCCTTAATCGTTATTAAATAGACATTAGTAATTAATTATAATCTTTATTACTGATTACATAATACTCGGGGTCTATAAGATATCCATAGTTTACAGAAAAAAAGGAAAAAAAATGGTTTTCGAATTTTCATTGTACGCCCAGATAGAACACTGACGTATATTATACGTATATTAGACGTTGCCAGATACGTATATAATGCGTATTTAGTACGTATACTGAAGAGCTAAATGTCCGGCTAATCTCCGTATAATATATGTATATTCTACATATATTACACGGTATATTTTATGTATACGAGACGTCGAAAATACGTGGAATATACGTAGAATGCCCAGCTAATATCCGTATAATGTATGTATATTCTACATATGTTAAACGGTATATTTTACGTATACAAGACGTCGAAAATACGTAGAATACAAACGGAGAATATAAACAAATTATACGGATACTAGCATATATATATACGATGAAAATCAGTTCTATATTCACAATTGATAGTTCCTGAGTGTCAAGTAACGAAAAAAAAAAATTTTGAAAAAAAAAATTTTGCCCCCAGTGGGATTTGAACCCGCGATCCTTGTTTTTAGGCATATCCTCAAATTGAACATGAATTAAATTTAAAAAAAAATAGATAATTTTGAATTTCATGAATTTTTTCGACCGCTTTAGTTATCTTGCATATTCGCGGACCTTAGAGTATGTACGAGACCTGACTGGGATCTGAAACCTACCTATCTATCGAGCCTAACGAACAACCTACGGCTGGGACGCTAACCACTACACCACCGACTACTTATGGTATTCTGATGTAAATATCATATCTATAGAACACAGGCCGAGAACAATCACGTGCCAAAATCGTAGTGAGAATTTATTTTCATTACCCGAAGGTCGTTTTTGGTTCGACTTGTCTTTTAACTAAATGAAAAACTAAAATATTGAATCAGATGAATAATAATAACAATTATAATAATAAATAGTATTATTTGCAAAATTAAAAAGGTCGGAGACCACGGGATATGTGGTAGGCTAATTTTGGTTCTATTTTAAATAAACTCATAAAAACACAAAAATAATAATAATAAACAATAATAAATATTATTATTATTGTTATTAAAAAAAATTATTGCTCTCAATTGTAGAAATCGGTTTTTATTCTTAAATAACAACAATATTAAATGATAATATACTCACTGAACGTATAATATTCGTATATGTATTAAACGTTCATTGAATAGCTTCAGATTTAAGAATCGCAATCGTAAGATAATAAATATATATTATATGTATATGAGATGTACAAATTGCCACCGAGATATGTAGAAAAAAACAAGTCCAATATACGTATATATATACTATATACGTATATTGGATGTGTTTTTATCTGCAGTATCTCGGTGGAATGTTGTACATTTCATATATATATATAATATATGTTAATAATAATATATGTCATATACAGATAATATATGTTACATACAATATAAGTTAATTAAAGCTATTCAATGAACGTATAATATACGTATATTATACGTTCACTGAATAGCTTTAGATTTAAGAATCCCAATCGCAAGATAATTAACATATATTATATGTATATGAGATGTACAAAATTCCACCAAGATATGTAGTAAAAAAGATGTCCAATATACGTATATTATACGTCATTTGTCTTTATCGTAAAGTACATGTTTCGTATACTTATAATAGATGTATATAATTCGATGTCAAATGCTTATTGTATAATATAGGTAAATTATACGTATATAAAATTCTTTCACTATTATCAATAAATGGACCTAAAATATACGTTCAGTATACGTATAATACAGGTATATCATAGACGTATACATATTATATACATATATACCTGTAATATACGTATAATATACGTCAGTGTTCTATCTGGGCGCTCACCCATCCAAGTATTGGATTGAAGGAATGCTGCTTAACTTTTCTAATCTCCTACCTACCTACCTATCTGCCTACACAAACTTGACTTATGATAAATTTTTGCATGCAAAAACCTTATACGATGTAGTTCGCTGATATACTTATATATCTTTGTCTCACAGGCCTTAAATAATGTATAATCAGTGATGAAATTTATAAATCATGAACAATATGTAATTAATAGCGTTTAAATGAAGGGACGTATAATGTATGATCATTAGACATCTTTTGTAACATTGGTATTTGTCTTAAATACGTACATTAAACGTCACTTCATGGGATTTATAGGTACGTCTAAAAACTATCTAAGGGTACGTAGGAAGGGTACGTACGTAAAAACTATTAAAGGGAAGGTCCATGGACTTCCCCGGAATAAAATTTTCATCCAACATATATGATTATTGGAAGTCCCCTGGCTGTTAGGTTACGCGCGGAATATATTGACAGCTCTAAAAATATTTGTTGTGGACGTAAAATGAACTTCCGCGTTATCCTTCGATAGACGTCCCAGCAAACACACTTGGATGATTTACGAAACATTTACGTATAATTGAAATGTAATAACTACGTCATATAATGTTCATCACAAATTCGTAACTTTTTCATAACGCACGTAAACGAGATGTATATAATACGTCCTGACGATATGTAGTGTGACGTGCTATTTTTGCACACGTCACAAAGGACTCGATAACACGCGTGGAACGACCTCACTCCATGGCTGAGTCCCTCTCGAACGAAACCAACAGGGCCAAATGTTAACTTGTCGATAGATTTTAATTCATTTTTGTATTTCCGAAAATTCCCTTGAGCGAATGACGGTTCCCGTCGTTACCGACATGACGTCATCGAAGATATTCTCACTATCAAGGAAACCAGACGGGAGAGCATCGAGGCTAACGAGAGCAATATTCAACGCTCTCATCACCAACAGTTCATATACGTGAGCCTCTCTCACCACCACCGACGAGAGCCACGCACACCAACATCATTCTTCGTTGTCGCTCTCGGCATCATCGCTGAGAGAGCGCCAAAATCCAATGCCGTCGCACGGCTTCTCATCGTTCGGAGATTATCATTATTATTGTCATTCGTCCGTAATTTGGAAGAGAATCGATCGCGCTCTCGTTCTATCGCTCATGCCATCGATCTACCCGCCGCCTCGGTACGGTGGCATATTCACCGGGATCATATTCGCCGGAATCATATTCGCCGGAAAGTCCCTAGATTTCGACATCTCGAAACTGGCTTACTGGCATTAGCTATAGGTGTCACTGCAAACATATTCTGGGCTTCGAGCGATGGAATACATGATGAACCCTGACTTTAAAACACGAAAAATTAAACGCCAAGGACCTTGAAGAGAGTGGCTCAGGTTCTCAAGAGAGGGCGAGTCTAACCTGTCAAACTAAGGAAAAAGCTCTTTTGTAAAGCTCTTTTGTAAATACTATTAAGTGCATTTTGAGGTTATCGTGCGCATGTATACGACCATTGATTGTGAAATTAATTAAATAATTAATCCTGAAGTAATCAGTCATTATATTGGTTCATTTCAAGTTTTAACAATTAATATTGAAAACCAGTTACATGTTTATTTAAAACTTATTAATTAAATGAAACTCGCCGTTGGACCACTGTGTTTCCGTGTTCTGTTACTATCAAATTGTTATTGTTAATTGTTAATTGTTCATATTAAACATTTAAAAATAATGGACTTGTATTTTTTTCAATTCTCAATGAAATAAAACTCGCCGTTGTACGTACCACTGTGTTGTTGTGTTCTGTACATAGATTATTTATTTATGGATGCAATATATTTACATATATTTATAATTAATATATACATATAAAGAAAAAGCTCTTTTGTAAAAACTACATAGTGCATTTTGAGGTTATCTCGCGCATGTACGCGACCATTGATTGTGAAATTAATTAAATAATTAAGCCTGAAATAATTAGTAATTATTTTTTTATTTCAATTTTTAATAAATAATCTTACAAACGAGTTTAATGTTTATTTAAAAATTATCAATTAAATAAAACTCGCCGTCAGACCACTGTGTTTCTGTGTTTTGTTACTATCAAATTGTTATTGTTAATTGTTAACATTAAACATTTGAAAATAATGGAATTGTTTTTTTTTAATTCTCAATGGAATAAAACTCGCCGTTGTACGTACCACTGTGTTGTTGTGTTCTGTACATTGATTATTTATTTATGGATGCAATATATTTACATATTTATAATTCATATAGACAATCTTCATTGAAAATGTTTTAAAGATATAAAAACTTTTTTTTGATGCGCTGCGGAGCAAATTTCTCCCTCTGTCAAGCTCAATTGTTTTCGCTCAATTATAAAAAAATGTTTAAAAGAGTAGCACAATGAGCGAGAAGACTATTTACTATACTGTACCTACATGATAAAAAATACTTACATAAAAACGTACATAATGAAACCCTTTTTGTTGTGCTCTTATTTCTTTTCCAGTTTTCTTTGTGATTTCATACGGTTTCTTTTTTGTAATAAGCCACAAGCATCTTAATGACCAAGGCAACAAACGAGTCATTTTTTCGACAGCCTTAATATATATATTTATAAATACGCGGCATACTATCAACTCGACACCGTTCAACTGACCGCTGGTCAATCACTGAGGATTTTTGGATAAAAATTCACGCAAACTCTGTTAGCGATTGGCTCGTCGTGGTCAGTTGAACGGTGTCGAGTTGATAGTATGCCAAATACGCCAGCCTCTATCGTCCGATTTTGTACGTCGTCGTTCATTAAAAACAATATTATCTTCCTGCGGCAACCTTCCTGGCCCAGGCTTGATAGCCCGAACGAAGCTCCGCCCGGGACAACACTTTTACGCTCGTACTACCCGTAAACTGACCTGGCATCTGTTTACTTTCCGCCCATCAGTTCTTTATCTGAACAAAAAGAACCGAAAAATGCTTTAAAAACATTAGCCAAAACATCCAAAAGCTAAAAATATCCGGAAGTGTTATTTTTTTTTCGTGTACTTGAAATTCCGAACGTTCAGCTGACAAAAAAATCAACAAACATATTTTTAAACAAAGATATTGAAAGTCGCGAGTCAGTACTTGACAAATCATTATTTAAAATCATTTCCAGTTAAAAAATTTTTTTTATCAATTAATACATTTGTCGATTTTTCCTTCAGACCTTCATTTTCACGATTTTCCAGATTTACGGTGAATTAAAGAGAAAAAAAAAGAACTACTCCATTTTGAGCGTGATACATCACGCTCAACGCTTCCACGTTGTGTTGGAATTTTCCCGGAATCTTCTCATCGCCGTGAGCCTCTGAGAAACTATTGATCCAATATCGACGTTCTGCAATCAAAGAAATTTTTTTTTTTCGTTTTTTGCCAGTTATATTTGATTGAAAATTGAAGATAAATGTGCGAACCTCCATCTGCGGAGCTGGAGAAAAAACCGGAAGTTGCGGTTGCACGATCGGCTGTTGTACAGGCATCGGCACTGGTACCGAGACTGGCATAGGCACCAGCGCTGGTACAGGCTGCGGTACCGACACTTGTGACGATATCAGCGGTATGATTGAAAAAGTTGCCGGTTCCAATCTAGTAGAAGCCTCAACGAAAGCTTTTTTCGGTTGAGGCTTTTTCGGCACCACAGGTATATCCCGCTCGCTCTCTGAAAATTAACCCTTTGTCATATAAACGCAAAGTTCGTTTCTTTATGATGACGACAAAATACTGATTTTCCGTAGTTCAATTCTTCGCTAAGAGCGCAACAAAAATAGGAATTTTGAATGAAAAATTACTACCATTACCGGTTTTTCGGTGATGCTGACCACTGGAAACGGGAAATTGCGTCGACGACTCTGCCGTTTTTCCTTCACACGTTTTATTCGGCAATTGATTGGCGTCCTGAAAATTTATTGATGTAGACAATTGAAATAAAAACGGTTTCACAATTTTCTCCATTTTAGGGATTGATTTTTTTTTCAACGAACCTTCATATTCATAATTATCGAAGTTGGTCGTTCGCGCAGTACAAAGGGATGATGAAAACCCTCTTCCGAAGCATTTGCATCCTCGTCCGATGATATACTCGATAATTCACCGACCGCCTCGGACTTTGAGACAGATTTATAGGAATCTAAATGAAGAGGATGAAAATTTCATTTTCCACTGTAAATGCATTTAAGGAAAATTTTATAGAATCCTGCCAATATTTGGTACACATTTTTTAATTAAATTAAATTATTTTTATTAGTGATACTTTCATCGATTTTTCGTTCTAATTAACGTTTGAAAATTCAAATCCATAAAATATTACCTGTAAGCTCATCGACGCTTTTTCCACCGGCCTGGATCGCTGCTATCTTCCTTTCTACTTTCTTTCTTTGCTTGCTTCTGCTGCGCGGCCTTCCAATGCTTGTCCCGGTATTTATCCTCGCTTCGACACATCTACGAGAATCGAGATCGCTGCGCGGCTTCTACCAATTCGTTCATCATCATTGGGATCCCGTCTCTCGTTGCTTCGTCTTGGACTGTCCCGGATGCCACGACCCGACGAATGGACGTTTTTGTTTCTATCGCGCGATTGACTTCTTCGCTAATGATCGTTATTCTTGTGTCTCGTGTCTTTGCTGTTTCGATGATGTATGTTGATTTTGCTCCTCGTGTCGCTGCGAGTCCCGGATTTTATCACACCGCCGAGTTTCTTCTTCTCCTTTTCCTTCTCCTTCAGGACCAGTCGAAGATTTTGAGTCGATAATGCATAGGGCTTCAAAAATAATGTCGGTATTTAGCCTCGCCTTAAACTCCAATATTTTATATTAATGATATTATAATCGCTCACCTCGCCGCGATATTCTGACATAAGTGTTAAAAACTGATACGCCCCAGCAATGTTCGGCACCACGGCGTAGGTCGCATCAATGTAAACCGAAGTCTGCAAATTTTTTTGCAAAGCCTGGCGTGCCAAATGCGAAGTGATGATGCACTTCGTTCTTGGTAGCATCTGTATGCTGCGATGGCCACGCTTGCATCGAGTAATATTCCATGGCTACAGTCCCCATGTCCACGTCAACTATGTTTTTCATATGGTATGACAGTGCCTGCAACCACTGTCCATACGCTAGCGTCGGGGCAATTTGGGCAATGTTCTTTGGCATCGCCGGTTGCAATTCATTTCTCCACTTTAGCATCCTTGGCTTCATTGACACATACGTTGTCAATACGCAACATAAGATGCATCAGTTGTACATAAATTGACTTCTTTGCGAATGATCGTTATTCTTGTGTCTCGTGTCTTTGCTGTTTCGATGATGTGTGTTGATTTTGCTCCTCGTGTCGCTGCGAGTCTCGGATTTTATCACACCGCCGAGTTTCTTCTTCTCCTTTTCCTTCTCCTTCAGGACTAGTCGAAGATCCGTTTTCATTATTTCACCGGGACTCGGTGATCCGTCGCGTTTTCTGTACGATCGAGCACGGTCTGAGATCCGGTGAATCACGATTCAATGGCGGTGTTGGACTCAACGTTCGGGAACGATTGTACGAATTGCTGTCCGATGTCACACCGTCCTCCATTCTCGCAACATTCTCCTTCTCCTTTGTCTCCATTTCCTTTACCGTTTCATTGTAAATCGCGCTGTTCTTGAAATCCTTTATCAATATCTTTCGCTTGATATGCTGTTTCGCGGGTTCTGTCAAAAATATCGTGAATTAGATTTATCTCATTTTTCTTTCTCTCATGAAAAAAAATCTTAAACTTAGATATTAAACATTAACCGAAAACATATTTGAGATTTTTAGTCCTTGCCGCAGTGCTTTCAAGCTAATTAAGTACAACAATTCTAAAAATTATATTTGCCCGTTTTAAAAAACTTTGGCAATCATCCGGATAACGTGCAAATTCATTATACATGCGACTGTGGAAACAGCAGTTTTTATATTAAATTACATTGGGTGTCGAACAAACAGTTACAGGAATGAATTACGAAAAGTTATGAATTTTTTTCCTAAAGTTTCTGCCAAGAGTGTAACTTGAGCTACTTTTTACATATCGTATTAAATTTGTGTTATCTCTAGTGAATTTCATTCAAATGTAGCAGTTTGAAATTTGCAACTTTGTTCAATTTATTTCGTTGTACATGTAAATACCTCTTGTCATGTGTCGAAGAGTTGTTTCAAACCGTTCTCGTTCAACCAATGACGGAAAACCGGCGGAAAAGCCTTGAGCAAAACATAATCAACAAGTTGAAGAGTACATAGACCGCCGTCCATGTACTGCTCGTCCTTCTCCTTCTTCTCCTTGACAATTCTCTCAACTTCCTTGACTATCTCGAGATATTTGAAATGCGCAATTCCATCAATCGGTCAACTTTCTCATAATCGTTTTTCATAAATTGCGCAAGCATAAATTTTTGCAACGTTACATGTCTGAAAATAAAGAAGAGAACGATAATTTTTTTCCAATGTACCCTCGCGATCCTCAGCGCTGAGCATTCTCTTGCAAGCTTTCGTCAGTGCATTTATTAACTATGGAAATATCGTTCGGAGACCAAGGATATTGGATAAATTTCGTGAAATTGTCCTCACCATCGGGATTTTCAATCGCATGATCGAAGAACTTGAGGATCACCCATTTTGCAGCATCTTTTTCTTTCGCCGCGGTGATATCGATCCCGATTAACAGTCGGCATCAAGGAGGTTCATCTGATATAGATTTAACGAACAGATATTGATAAAAAAATCAGAATATCGTTATTAGTATTAAAAAAATGTCATATTTCAAAATTTCAAGACCTGAGGATACCTTGTTCGTGAGAAATAAATAAAAATGTGATTCCTAAATTAATAACATGAGCCTTCATGGGTTTCCGTCTATAAATATGAAATTCACAATCGTTAACAAACAAATTTTTATGAAAATTTAAGAAGTAATAAAAAAATGTATAAGGAACATTTATAGAGCTTCCTAAATTCGATTAGGTACTTGTGAGATTTATCATAAATTAATTTGTATCGAAAAATGCCGATTATTTTGAGGTTAAGCGTTGTCAAGGGTACTAAGCTTACTACGTTATAGTCACGGCAATTTTTGTTTTGACTCACTCGGTATTTACTCTATATCACATTAACCGCGTCAAAAAGATTTTTCATAATCTCTTGTTCTTCGACTGTTTGAGGATCTTGCTATTTGTAATATGTACTGGAAAGAATAATAAGCAAAAAAAGTAGTTCAGGCGTCCTTGTACTTTCTTAAAATGTACTCACTCACGAACTGTCACTGGACAAAACTGTCTGCTTCGCACGAGCAATGTGAACCTCAATATGGCGCACGCGTCGCGCGCGAAACTCATTTTCACCAATGATGGTTAAGCTACCTTACCCAACCCATGATATTAAATTAAAGAGAATCAGAGTTCGTTAACAAGAACGATCTGAAATAATTGTAAATTAACAAAAGTAATGAAAACGACAAAAAATGAGGAACAATAAAGAATAATATATTTTTTTGGCATGCAATGTAAACTGTCAATTTCATTTGTTTATCTGATCAGTAGTTTTTATAATTAATTTTTAGAATTATTATAACATTCCTTTTAGAATTATCATATAGCATTGCGCGGTAGAATTATTATAACATTGCGGTTTTACAATTATTATAACATTGCGTGGTACAATCCTTTTGCCCGAGATGTCTTCGCATCATTTTCCTCTATCATGCGCCCTATTCAACATGGATACAAACTTGCTTGTTTCTGGTGGAGCAAGGCAAAGAATCGTATTCCTATTTTGTTTGTTAACGTTGCTTTTTGGCCTCTTTGGATCGGATGACGACGTTGATGGAGCATCATGCTCGGTAAGGTTTATGTAAATAGCTCGCGGTTCGCCATTTCTTTTCTCGGTTTTCCCAATGTTTTGTCTTTCCTCCTCCTTTGGAGACTCGTGCGATTCCCTCTGCACTTTGTCATTGTTTTCTCCCTCGCAGTAATAATCGCCGGTCGGATGAATTTCATCCAATCATTCATATTGGGTGTACTCTGCTGATGCTTCGTCGCTCGAAAGGTCGTCTCCTACTAACCGTTCCTCGGACGTTGATGAGGATGACGATGTCGATTCCTCGTCGTTTTCGCTGTCATGAACCTCCAGTCCCGCCAAAGGAACGGGGTCTACATAATCGGAATAACGGTAACATATTAGTCATCAGAATCGCATAATACTATCATAATGATAATAAATACTTTGAAATATCTACTACCGGCTGGACATAAGTGCTCCGGTCGAATAGCTTCGAGAAAACGCCGGCACTTTTGTAATCTCTCGTAGCTTCCTAATGAATTCAATTCATCCAATATCTCCCATGCCTCAGAAAGTTTTTCTTCCCAATCTTTTGATTTTTTCGATTTTGGGCAATGAGGCTTCAACCCATTGTCCAAAAGGATAGTGTTCCTGTGGGCCAGTTCTTTTATTTTTGTTAAACCCTCTACGTGTAAACCAATGAAAATACAAGAGAATTATTTATGCTGGTCAGGTTCTGTCTATAGGAGATTAGTTATCAGTATATTATTAACATGAAGCATACTTAAAAATTTAAAGATTTCCGGTTTTGATGCAACCCGTTCTTTTAAACTCCGGTGGTAGCGTTCGACCACATTGTTCGTCCGACGTGTTTTTTTGTATGCACAAAACATCATCGGACCCTTCTGCTTCATCCAAAACCGTTGAAAATGACGGAACAGTTTACCCATCAGTTTATCAAGGGTTTCGTTGCTTTTTGAGCGATCGTGAAGATCGTTGAATACCTCCTGAATGAACTGGTACGGTATTAGCGCCAGATTCATCAGGTCTCGTTCGAATCTCAATGCTTCATCAAGCATTGCCGGACATTCCTTTTTTATCCGATGGACCAACTTTAATTTTTGCTGCCGGTATTTAACGATTGCCTATAACAATGCCCCAAATAATATTTTTAATCATATTTATAATAAGAACCATTTTACAATATTGCTTATGCCTTTTCTAATTGTCCTTAATTTAATAACTCACTTGGCAGAAGTGGAAAAAACAACCGTGCAAAGATGCGAGAGAAAAACGTGCACGCATCGCATTTCGCAATGCCGGCTCGTAATCGGTCATTACGTCGCAGACGTTCATCGTCGGGAGTATTTTGTCGAAAATAACTTCAAAAACCGCATCGTATGCCACCTGGCTTTTTTTACTCATTATGGCCCATGCCACGGGGAATACCTGTGTACACTAAATGACTTTTAGGCCTCGACGAGCGTTTTTGTAACGTTCGTTAAAAAAACGTTACTAAAATGAAACAATGAAGTGGGTACTCGAGTATCAATTCATACGTCCAGCGCCGCTCGATTTATTGACAACTTACTTGAATGCCCATTCAATTGTTTCATTTTAACGCTTTTTTAACGAGCGTTTTTAAAGCGTTGCTTTTGCCGTTGCTTTCTGCTTTTTCCAAATTTAGCAACGCTTGCAAAGTTCCGCTAGGGAGATAGTTCGGACAGCGATTTTGAGTCGATAATGTAGGGCTTCAAAAATAATGTCGGTATTTAGCCTCGCCTTAAACTCCGATGTTTTATATTAATGATATTATAATCGCTCACCTCGCCGCGATATTCTGACATAAGTGTTAAAAACTGATACGCCCCAGCAATGTTCGGCACCATGGCGTAGGTCGCATCAATGTAAACCGAAGTCTCGTTTGCAAATTTTTTGGCAAAGCCTGGCGTGCCAAACACGACGTGATGATGCACTTCGTTCTTGGTAGCATCTATATGCTGGGCTGGCCAGGCTTGCATCGAGTAATATTCCATGGCTACAGTCCCCGTGTCCACGTCAACTATGTTTTTCATGTGGTATGACAGTGCCTGCAACCACTGTCCATACGCTAGCGTCGGGGCAATTTGGGCAATGTTCGTTGGCATCACCGGTTGTAATTCATTTCTCTACTTCAGCATCCTTGACTTCATCGACACATACGTTGTCAATTGAGAGGCGACCACGTGTCTAAAAACATAATTAATTTCTAATTATTTATTAATTTATTAATTTACTTCTTTGCTTATTTATCAATAAATTCATTAATAAATTTTCAAATTATTTCATTGATTAATGATATTAGGCAACCTTGCAACAGTTCACATTACTACAACAACAACAACAACAACAACAACAACAACAACAACAACAACAACAACAACAACAACAATAACAACAACAACAACAACAACAACAATAATAATAATAATAATAATAATAATAATAATAATAACAATAATAATACAAAGTTGGGAAACGCTTTTCAACTGAGAACATACTCTGGAGCCGCTGCGACAGAATCGTAAATGTCTTTAGGGTTCCCGGGTTGTGTTCGCACAGCGTTATATAAGGCTTGACGGAATTGCGTTCTGTCGGTAAAGAATGGCTCAGCGCATGCGGGGACATGAGGATGGATCAGCGTAAAGTCTCCTTCAGCGTTTAATTCGCCTCTCCCAGGACATTCCAGGATTTTCGGATTATAGCAGGTCAATCGTCTTTAAAGGTTTCATTAAGGGGGTAACGGTTATATGTTTACCGTGACAGAAAAGGGACCGAGAAGGAAACAACAAATACAATTCCTTCCGTGTCCACCGGGAATCGAAAAGGAACCGGAAAGGAACCGAAGGTTGTGTCACAATTCCCAAACGCACAAGCCCAAAATGTCATAAGCCAACTAAAAAATAAACGCCCTCGTCTCCCATTTAAAATGCACCGAAATAATGGCTGTTATAAAGACACACGGCGAAGTAGTAATGATAGATGGCCTTGCATGCGTGCGTTACTCGAAATTTGAAAGGTGAAAAAATAAACACGTTTAACAAGATCTAAAATATCAAATTCGAGGAAGCATAGTTCGACGGAAGTAAGTACGTAAAAACGTACACGTTCCTTGAGATCGAGAATGGCAAATTTAAGGGAGTTTATTGATGCGGCGAATTATATCAATAATAATTATGATAATTATGGATCATTGTTCATCATTGTTTAATAAACTAGCTCACGCGCGCGCTACGCGCGACAAGCTTGCAGGATACTCGTGTAAAAAAATACAACGAGAGCAAAATATGTCTTAATGATTAGCCGAGAGGAATTCTGACTATATGAATGCATATAATACATAATATAATATTATAGAGAGAAATTTCCACATTAATTTTATGGTTTTTGCTTCAGTGATTAACTCGCTATAGATCGCGTTAACCACCCTTTTGATTTTGTCAGTGGTCAATACCATCTAGCGAGTTATGAACGCAACATTAACTATATCACTGTTCCTGAGGCGGTGTCAGGAAAGATAAAAAACACAATACAAACGTTACCGAGCAACATTTTTTTCGTTTATACATCTAAAAAGCATTTTGGTATTATTATGCAAATGACACGCCTTTTCTGCTTATTGCTCTGCTCAGTAACGTCGTTGATTTTCAATATTTCTCGTTAAGCGAATACGATGAAGTTTTCCTCTTCCTCTAGAAAGCGACGTATTTTTCGTTGTCTCATTTCGAACTTTGGAAAAAAACAGATTTATAGAACAAAAAGAAATTATTTCGCGCGTGATTGATGTATCTCTATAGATAATTCCATTAAAACAAACCTTTTAGATCAATCAATCGATGAAGTTTTATTTGCAGATAACTTTTAAAAGTTTAAAAAGTTTTTTACAAACTTATTACTTACAACATATGTTTTCTTGCTTATGACCATATCATTTATACCCTGCATCGCTTCTGTTTAACAATTCTTTTCATTTCCCTTCAATTCCACTGCCCATTCGTTTATCATTTTCGCTCTCCCTTTTTTTGGCATCATATTCCCTAAAAAACGCACATTTTCCTTTTTGTTTGTTTTCCTCCCAACATATTCGTTCTTTCTCCGCTCATCGCTCTCTCGTGGATTTCTTCTATCCGTTCTTCTACTCTTTTATTGCTTTCTCTTGATTCCCCATATAATGTTAACCCATCTCTTGTTGCCTTGCCTTTTAACCTCTTTCCCCTGTTATCTCCACTCACACCTTTACACGTTAACTCATACTATAGACATAAAGTATGGACTACGCACAGAGCGTCACCCGAGAGAAAGAGATAGCGACTAACGGGGTCCAAGTCTTGTCTCTTTCTAACAGTAGCCAATGAGGGAATTAGAGAGATAGCTATGGCCACCGTTTCGTTCTCTCTTTGTCAACCCTGGCGGACACTTTAGGCAATGGCTTCCAGTGCGGATCGCGTAGTCCATACTTTATGTCTATGACTCATACCACATCGTTATCACATATATGTCTTTTACTTCGAATAATAAAATCTTATTCGTACAACTTATTTTAAGAAGCTGATTTTAACAAACACATCAGTATCAATCTTCCTCATACACATGACCTTTTATCCATTCCAAACCTCAATCATCTCTCAATCATTTTCGCGTTTCCTTCTCCACAAAAAAGCCCCACTTGAAATTGATCCATACACTCGCTACAAGTAACTCAACAGTCTCCTTTCATCCCCTCCTTGGCACCTTTTCCTGTCTTCTCCACACACACCCTTACATATTGACTCTTACATATTCTTAAAAATCTTTGACTTTTACAAAAAAAATTTAATAACGTGAACATATAATTAAATATTCCAACACCCTTTCCTATTTTTCTTTTTTACATTTCTGCGTTTCCTTTAAACTTTATACCGACAAATATTCAAGCACAAATGTTATCCCACCGCTTCTCAAGCCTTTCTTTTGCTCGCATTGGTCTTACATCCCCCCTGCCTCTCTCCCTTCTTTCTACAACATCCAACAATCAACTACGCTTCTCTCATTCCCCATCCCCAAACCCCGTCCATACATGACCCTTTCAGCGAGAAAGCTTTCTCCAGGTCTCTTTCTTCTTGTCCAATGCACTAAACTTTCCTATAGCGCGGCTCCCCATGACTCCTCTCCAACCTCTCTTTCTTCGCGCGTAGCGCGCGCGTGAGCTAGTTTTATTAAATTTCCTATCAGGAATTTTCGTATTTGCATTGGTGGTCTAATTATTGATCTAAATATTTTGTGAACAGACATTTACAGAATATCGCGAATAATGTGTGTCGAGGAATGTAAAATTTCTTCGACATTATTCAAAACTTGATGAAAAAACTACGTAAGATCTCCTCGAAGTTTGAGTATTGTTAAAAAACTATACATTATACACCATCTAGACGGAATAAAAAAAAATCGTTGTACCTCCATCAATTTTGAGATTTTTTAGAAATCCTTTGCTGCAAATGTAGTTCTACATTAGATTGATTCAAAAAAAGCGACACTTTTTTTATTGAAATCCGCTATTAAATACTTTCAGAGAGGTGAAAAAAGATGCGTATGAAAAGCAGAGCTCCTAATTTTTATATTTAGAGGTCCTTTATCGCGAATTTCTATTGTCCATTTAAATAACACAGGGTAAATTTTTTAAAAACTTTTAAAATTTTATGCCTTGGCTTTAAGTCAATGTACCGAAATGTGCAATACATGTTCTTGTAGGGAATTGAACGCCCTACGGAAGAAGTTTCCTATGATTTTTCGATAAACTTACCACTTCAGAAGTGATTGAAGGTTAAAATTAAATTTACAGTAAATTTAACTTTTTTTTCTTCGGTTTCCGATAAAATGTTACAACTTATTACTGAATATATTTAAACTCTTGAAAATTCTATAATTTGTGATTTTTCATGAGGACAGGGGTCAGTTAACAATTATCGTTTCGTAAAGCTTAACCGTTCCACGTTCTACATCCCCATTTTTTGTAAAAAAAAACTAATTTTTTGTTTATTACCAGTGTACAGCCTTGCTTTATACTAAACCCCCCACCTTTCCTGGTAAGGCCGGGGCTGCAGCCCGCACCCTACACTTTCCCATTCTGTATCGCAATTCTGCCGAGAGTCAAGGGAAAACTGCAGAAAAACCTTCACTGATACAGACGGTAAACTACATAAGAAACCGTCGGTAGCAGTGCGAGCACGCTCCAGCACGACTATCGTCGGTCGGTTAGGTAGTTACCTCCTCTATTGTGATCCAGTGAGCCAGTTGCTTGCACAGTTAGGTGAACCACCATCCGAGCGATAAGAACCGCGTCGGCAGGCCTCACCGAAACCGTACAATTAACCGCCAACTTATCACAATGAGGTCTTTGGGATTCCATTATTTAAGGTAGGGTCCCCAATCCACCGGAATTGCAGCTGATAAACAACACTTGAAAAATTAGAATATTTTTCAGCGGTGTCGCCGGCGTTCGAACCTGGGTCCCGCGGATTACGAGACCCGCGCTTTAGCCACTTGGCCACTGCTCTCCCTTGTAAAAAAAACTATTTTTTTACAATAAAATATCAAGTTAATGAAAAGATGCCAATTCTAAAAGAAATACTGTTTAATATTCACGTAGGTAGAAAAATTAGATCTCACATATAAATTTCCTTCAACATTACTTTTGAAAATTTATTGCTCATTCGAAGTGTAAAAGTTGTTATAGAATAAACTGATGACTATTTCAAGGTTTTTTTTGTTACAATCCGGGAATCGTTGGTGATGTTCTTGTACGACTTGTAGAAGAAGTAGAAAAAAAATTTATCGCCCAAAAAATTGTGTTTATAAGATAAGGAAAGATACGTGTAAAAAAAATGATCATCTT
Source organism: Alloplasta piceator (assembly GCA_946863875.1). Classification (NCBI taxonomy): domain Eukaryota; kingdom Metazoa; phylum Arthropoda; class Insecta; order Hymenoptera; family Ichneumonidae; genus Alloplasta; species Alloplasta piceator. Next base: position 25,678,207 of record OX333074.1, read on the forward strand.
CAAATCTTCAGAATTTTCTTAAATTTTTATGTAATTTCTTCAAATCTTCAATATTTCCTCAGATTTTTATGTAATTTATTTAAATCTTCCAAATTTTCTCAGATTTTCATGTAATTTCTTCAAATCTTCAAAATATCTTCAGATTTCTATGCAATTTCAAAAAATCTTTAGAATTTGCTCAGATGTTTATGTGATCCCCACAAAAACACCAAAAATGGTGTACAAAAATTGGAGACAAGTACATTTCAAAAAGTATCTATGGTTTTACAAAAAGTTGGGAAATAAATAGATATTACTTGGAACACATATTGCCAAGAACCAGTAGTATAACATATATTTTAAAATTATATATATAATCCCTCACATAATAAATTTAAATAAAATGATAAACATGTATGAAATAATGTATATATTACAATATAAAAAAATAATAATAAGTACTTGGCAGTTCATTTATTATTTCACACGTTATAAAATTCTGTGTGAGCCGTGATCTGAATGTATACCTAAAATCGTGTGTATTCCGCCTGTTGGAAATGAACTTGCCAAGTACTTATTATTATTTTTTTATATTGTAATATATACATTATTTCATACATGTTTATCATTTTATTTAAATTTATTATGTGAAGGATTATATATATAATTTTAAAATATATGTTATACTACTGGTTCTTGGCAATATGTGTTCCAAGTAATATCTATTTATTTCCCAACTTTTTGTAAAACCATAGATACTTTTTGAAATGTACTTGTCTCCAATTTTTGTACACCATTTTTGGTGTTTTTGTGGGGATTTGTCAACTTTTTGTAAACTATTTCATCACTTCAATGGGTTACACTACCACCTCCGTAGAAAGATCGTCTTAGCGGATATCATTAATGGAAAAAATGAACGCGGTTGCTGGTTAATAAGTCTCGAAAGGAAAAGGAAATTTTTCAAGTTACGAGGTTCAGGGCGAATTTCAATTAAGTGTAAAAAATGTGATTATATTAATTGCAATCGATTTTCTATAATCATCGCGCCACTCTTTATTACAGTAAATATTTTATCCCTTCATGAACACCAAAACTTTTATAGTCATTTTTTTTACACAACCTGAAGCTTGTCGAAAGGTGCGAAAAATTCGGCGAAGGAGAAGGAAAAAAATCTGTCATTTTAACGATATCGTAAACGGCTCAATCATAATAGAAAAACCGCGATATCTTCCGTATTTGGATAGCTAGACCGTTCATTTTGGTGTCATTCGAAAGAGGAATAAAATCCGGACTGACCGTATTCCCCGAAATTCTCCAAAGCCTTATAATTTGGTAATTATTAAGAAAATAGTTTTATATTTATATATATACTTCCGTGTATAAGTGAGTTGGCAGGCGTATAAGAGTCTGTGAGCTCCTCGCGACATGTCGGGGTTAAGGAGGAAATGTACTCGTCTCAAGTCGCTACCGCGACTCTTGATTTCTCCAAAAATCTTCAAAACTTCTACAGATTTTTAAATAATTTCTTCAAATCTTCAATATTTCCTCAGATATTATGTCATTTCTTGAAATTTTCAGAATTTCCTCAGATTTTTATGTAATTTCTTCGAGTTTTCAAAATTTCCTCAGATTTTTATGTGATTTCTCCAAATTTTCGAAATTTCCGCAGATTTTTGTGTAATTCTCCAAATCTTCAAAATTTCCTCAGATTTTTATGCAATTTCTTCATGTCTTCAAAAATTCCCTAAATTTTTATGTAATTTCTTTCTTCAAAATTTCCTCACATTTGTATGCAATGTCTTGAAATCTTCAAAATTTCCTCACATTTGTATGCAATGTCTTGAAATCTTCAAAATTTCCCCAGATTTTTATGTAATTTCTCCAAGTCTTCAAATTTTCTTCAGATTTTTATGTATTTTCTTCAAATCTCCAGAATTTCCTCAGATTTTTATGTTTTTTTTCCGAACCTTCGGAAATTCCTCAGATTTTTATGTAATTTCTTCAAGCCTTCTAAATTTCCGCAGATTTTTATGGAATTTCTTCAAATTTTCAAATTTTTCTCAGATGTTCATGTAATCTTCAAACCCAAAATTTCCTCAGATTTTTATGCAATTCCTTCACATAGTCGAAATTTCCTCAGATTTTTATGTAATTTCTTCAAATCTTCGACATTTCAGCAGATTTTTATGTAATTTCCCAAATCTTCAAAATTTTCTCAGATTTTTATGCAACTTCTTCAAATCTCCAAAATTTATTCAGATTTTTATGTAATTTCTTAAAATCTTCGAAATTTCCTCAGATTTGTATGCAATGTCTTCAAATCTCCAAAATTTCCCCAGATTTGTATGTAATTTCTTTAAATCTTCAAAGATTCTTCAGATTTTTATGTATTTTCTTTAAATCTTGAAAATTTCCTCAGATTTTTATGTTTTTTTTTTCGAATCTTCAGAAATTCCTCAGGTTTTTGTGTAATTTCTTCATGTCTTCAAAATTTCCGCAGATTTTTATGGAATTTTTTCAAATCTTCAAAATTTTCTCAGATGTTTATGTAATCTTCAAATCTTCAGAATTTCCTCAGATTCTTATGGAATTCCTTCACATCGTCAAAATTTCCTCAGATTTTTATGAAATTTTTTCAAATCTTCGAAATTTTCGCAGATTTTTAATTCCCCAAGTCTTTAAAATTTTCTCAGATTTTTGTGCAATTTCTTCCAATCTAAAAATTTCGTCAGATTTTTATGTAATTTCTTAAAATCTTCAAAATTTCCTCACGGTCTCACTAATTTCTTCAAATTTGGGGACCCTCAGACCTGGCAACAATGTTAACAACTGTCTGTTAGTTCCAGTTTGCGATATATTTCAATCCGGGCAACGCCGAGTACATAGCAGCTAGTTCTTTAATTGTTTTTAAGCTGTTTTAAGGTAAATTAAACTAAAAAATTGGATTTTCCTTCAATGCAAAACTTTCGATTTTTTCTGAACAAAATTAAACGATTCTGCGTAAAAAAACAAAATTTTTGCGATTCTACTGAAGAAGAAATTCAAATAAATTCATATTAAAATTTTTTTTTCGTAATTTTGATCTTTCCTCTTCTATGACCACAATAGTTAATTTTAATGATGTTAAAATAAATAATTTAACTTCTCTCACATATTTCTTTTGTGAATAATAATAATTAACATTATGAACTACAATTCAAGCAAGTTTTGCACTTGATTCATTTTTTTACATAAAAAGTGTAATTCTTAATGTTAATTATTATAATTTACTAAGGAAATATGAGCGAGAAGGTAAATTATTTATTGTAACATAATTGAAATCAACTATTGTGGTCATAGAAGAAAAAAGATCAAAATTACAAAAAAAAAACGATTTTTTTTTTTTTTAATAAGAAGTCATTTGAAATCCCTTCTTCAGTAAAATCTCAGACATTTTATTTTTTCACGTAGAATTTTATCTTTTTTTGAAAAAAATTGAAGGTGTCGGGTTGAAAGAAAATGCAATTTTTTTGCTTAATTTATCTTAAAACAGCTAAAAGAACATAGCAATTCGATTTTTTTTTTAATTTTCGACATTTTTTTCAAAAAGTTCTCATTGGAAAAAAATGACCTCTCAACAAATAAAAATATTTTTATTATTGTAGGAGTTATGATTATTTTAAAAATATTTTTTCAAAAATCAATAACTTCGGTATGGGTTAAGAGAGAGAGCTAAAAATTTAAATGGATACTTCTTTTTGCCCGCATAATAACGTATTAAAAAATAAAAAAAATTGAAGAGGTCACCGACGAAATGTCCGTTGAATTGACACATATATACTCAACCAATATGATTTTACTTACATATATTTTTTTACCGAACGTCTTTAAACTATTCATGCATAAGTATGTCTATAACTTCCTTCACTCACATCCTGATCAATATATAGTATTTAAATATGTAAAGATTTTTATTCCGCAGTAAATTTTTTGTTGTTGTTTACTTACAGAATATTTTACTTACCGAATATCAAATCAGCTCCAATGAACATGGAGATTAATTGATCCTACATAATGTATATTAAACACCACGAACTTTTATCGATAATAAAAAGAAATTATTGATATCGCAATTATTACGCACTCACATCTTCAACACCGTATCAGTCATACTAAACATGTTTTGAATTAAAGTAGAAAATGAGGAGAAAATGGATTATGTATATCCGCGTATCGCAGCTGTCAATATTTATTATGTGACAGATCGTACACAAGAGGGTAAGCATGAAGTTGTTCATCGAACACAAACTTCACCTTGATGATGCCACAGCCAATCAGCGAACGAATAAAACGACAACAATACTTTATCGAATTTGCGAGATATTTTCAGGACGGTTTTTTTAATATAGGATTGTTGAAACAATTGTTTTAACAATTTTTTAATGACTTTTGGGCAATATTATTATTGATAATTGTTGCTTATATCATGCCGAATGTAGCTGAATTTTTTCAGATTTTTATTTCATCACGAAGTACGGAAATTTCAAACGGATGAAATTTTTCGCTGGACCGAAGATAGTAAAAAAACAAAAATTTCATGAGAAAATTCTGAAATAATTCCAGGCGATTCCGTCTGTACCTACGCTACTTTTTTTATAATTGACATTTTCTCTTGAACTCCATAGCATTTGAGTTACGTTGCATCTTTCAAAATTTGTGTCTTTTGTAGTCGAAAGTACAATAACTTTACGAGACAAAATCGTACGAAAAAATTTAAAGAATGAAAATAGAGCGGCTCCAACCTTTTCAAATGTACCGTAGAAAAAGAAAGACAAAAAAAATGTCCTTAAGTTATGCGCCCGATTTGCGATAGTCGATAAAATACCAAAAAACGGTCACTTTCAGAAATGAATACCAGGTCGAAAAAAAAAAATCATTAAAAAAATTTAAAAGAGGGAAAACAAAGCTGAATTCCTACCCGCGCGTCAAAATGCTTTTTAATAAATCTGATTATGATTTTTTTTGACGGAGTTATGCAACTTTTAGTGCAGCAAGAAATATCGACAGGTGTATCCAAACTTTTGAGCGGGGGTGTATTTCGATGAAGTTTTGGCGGTTTCGGTTTGGCGGTTTTGGCGCTTTTTGTTGGGTGCAGCACACAATGGTCTAGTTTACACCGATGAGGATTGAATTGAGATTAACGTGAGTGCGAGTGACACATCCGAGCGCAGCGTGTGCCTGTAAAGGCGAGTTAGCATGGATTCAGTCGTTTCGGCGGCTGGGTCTTTACATTACATGCGGCTGGGTCTTTACACATCCGAGCGGACCTCTCACTTGCACTCACGCTAAATCCGCTCCGAACCGGCATCGCTGTAAACGAGGCCAATACAGCACTTGGTGCTGTGCTATTTCTTGGTCCTTATTTCGGCCTCTAGCTTACACCGATCAGGATTGAGTTTGGATTAACATGAGTGCGAGTGAAACATCCGAGCGGACCTCTGACTTGCACTCACGCTAAATCCGCTCCGAACTGGCGTCGCTGTTTCTTGTTGTTTTCATTGTGTCCGGGCCTTTGAGAGGATGTGAAAGAACCTGTTTTACCGACAATTTTTCGGCCAAGTCTTTCTCGTAAATGCTGAAGAATGTAAAAAAAAAACCAAAGTTTTAGGCTCTGCGTAATGTCGTCCTGATGTAGAGCCTAAAACTTTCCTTTTGCCCTAAATGTTGCTAATCTCCGAGAAAGACTTGTCCCAAAATTTCAGCTATCTCTCTCGCACTCATGTAACATCTGATCATCATCTTTCACATTCGGTCCTCTCTCTCGCTGATACATGACCCCTATGATCCTCTCTCTCTCTCTCGCACTCGAACACGAAAAATGTCGGTATTCAGCCTCACCTTAAGAGGAGGCTAAATACCGACATTTTTCGTACGAGTGCGAGAGAGAGAGGATTATAGGGGTCGTGTGAGAGCGAGAGAGAGGATGTAATGTCACCTTCAGCCTCCTCTTAATAAAAATATGCAACCGATATGTGGGTGACAATGCTTTTTATTTATTTATATTTAATACAAATGTATCGTCGAATAATCTTAAAGGCCCATTCACATAGGGGCTTCGACGGTGCTATTATGATGATTATCTGGAAGAGAGAAAGAAAAGAAATTATTTTATGGAGAACCGTTGAAACGATCAACCGTGAGTGCGAGAGACATCCGAGCGGACCTCTGCACTCATGCTGAACCCCTGAGACTCGATTAAAACATTTTCAATTGTACTTACAGCGCACGTCTTACGCTTGGCACGACCAAAAATACCGGCCATAGTGTTTGACTACACTTGCTGCACCTCGGAATACCGTTATCCAATAATGTGCCATTTACGCATCGAGCGCAAGTGAATCGGTGCCCACACCTCGGGAATGTAAAGTCTGCCTCCATGTCCCCGCAATAGTAGCACATGACGCGTTCTTGCTCCTCCTTCTCATCCGACGAGATAACAATTACCTCTGCACAGAGAAAATTGTATAATTCATTAAAACTATAAGTATAAAATCTTTGAAATAAAAAAAATAGCTTACCATCTTCAGAATTGGTTTGTGTGCCTTGCGTTTTTTTGGTCGGCGTCATTGTAACACGCTTTGCGTAGATTGACGAAGGATGGCTTTTGTTGAATGTTTGTGAATATATATACTGATGTATCGTGTTTCAGTTGTTTCAATATATTGAAACAATTGAAAAACGATACGTTTGCAGCGCCATCAACCGATGAATGCTTGGGTGCGTTCCATCGTGCATTCGTTGGACGTGTACACCGTGTACACTGGTGTACACGCATGATGGCGCACAGGGTTTGAACCACTGTTCAGACGGTTCAAACCACCGTTAAAAAATTTGCGTTTTTTCCAAAGATCCTAACACCAGCGACTGGGGCAAAGTGCAGTGGCTAGCCCTACTGATGAGTCTGTCACTGTACCCGAGACGAAACGCTTTTCATTTTTCCTCCTTTACCATCTTCCTATCTTTCCTATATTACCGACCAACAGAACCGGACAAAACGTACGAGACACAGACAATGAATCTCTTTTATTTTTTTTATTTTTTTATTTTTTTTACTTTTTTATTTTTTTTATTGAAAGGTACAAAAATACAATAGATGGCTCTGGGAGCATGTGCCCATCTAGCCGATAAACATAACATCCTTAAATCACTACCTTACCAACTAGCAATAAACTGAACAGAATATATGCAACATCTCAGCAACATTAAATATATCACTTTAAATATATCTTTCATTCTGTAATTGTACTTTTTCTCCTTCAACACTAAATGACTCTTTTCCTTGAAAACAGAATGAGTCTCCGAGGTAAAATAAGCAAGGTACTTCGCCATGAGCACAAAAAAAAATTGAAAAAAAAAAAAAATTAAAAAGGTCAACGAGGCTTTATCATACTAATACTGTTCACAATATTAAAGATGATAAAAATAATACGTGTACGGCGAAAAACAGAGAGTCAAGAACGAAGAAAAAACGAAACCAGTAACTAATACCTGTAGTATTAAATGGACAACGAAGGTCAAACAAATAATAAAAAAAAAAAAAAAATGAAAAAAAAAATAAAATACAGAAAGAAGTCAAATAAAAATACCGATTGCATTAATAAATTTACCAATGGCTCTTACCGTGATGGGATCCAACGTACAGAGAAGAGATTCGACGCTGTATAGAGGAAGGCCATACTTCTTTTGTAACTGCGAGATAAGAACATCCCTTCGAAGGTCGAATCGAGGGCATTGCCAAAATACGTGGTTCGCGGTCTTATCGGAGGTGCCACAAGGGCACGCAGCTGACGGCACAATACCAAAACGACATAAGCTCAGCCTTAGAAAGGTGTGGTTTATCGAAACAACGGCTCTTCTGTTGACATTTACACTATGAAACCACGGGTGGGGTTTACGTTGATAGTAATTTTGGAAATAATTAATGCCCTCCTCTCGCCCTGATGAAAGACACCAATCATGAAAATCTTCTCTCAAAGAGAGCTTCCATAGGTTTTTAAAATCCGAAACAGGAACATCAAGCTGAGCATCGCGACCAAAGCCCGCGGCATCTTTAGCCGCCCGATCAGCAAGTTCATTACCTGTAATTCCCTTATGGGCCGGAATCCAATAAAGATTAACAGTCTTTTCCAGACTTGACAGCCTACAAAGCTGATCCCTAATATGTTCAACTAAATACGACTTTCTCTGAAAACTTGGAGGGCCTTTAAGTGTCATAAGAACACTGAAGGAGTCCGAGAAAATAGTAAAAATTTTCCCATTCGATTCAAAAACCCGCTCCAGGGTCTCCGCAATCGCCATAGCTTCCGCCGTGAAGATCGAAGAGAAACCCGCCGATCGGAATTCAAAACTATCGCCGGTGTTTGCCTCAATGACCGCAAAACCAACGAATGGATTCCCTGGCGACTTGGAACCATCAGTGAAAAAGCATGTAGAATTCTCTAGCGCCCGTTCAAAAAAGTTTTTAAAACTTTGCTCACAATTACGAGATTCCTGAATTACACTACCCTCCGCAAACGAAACATTAGGACGGAAAAGCAAAGACTGATAGCTGTAATTATACCAAAGAGGCTTACTTGAGGAACTAAGGAGATGAGCTTTATCGAGGTGGTCGCGGTAACATTCAACTAGCGGGATAACTCCCTCCCTATTGACGTTAACCGGGTTCCCAGTTAGCTCCACCAATTCTTGCAAAACTGGAATTAGTGGATGATCAGAATTGGACAGGGCTCTCGAGACAAAATTTCTTCCAAGATATTGAAACCTTAAAGACAAAGGTGGCTGCTGAGCTTCCGCAAGTATAACATTCGTAGGGGTCGAAGTCCTGTACCCTAAAGCAAGCCGAAGAGCCTTGAACTGAATCCTTTCGAGCTTCAGCGACTGGTTCTTGGTCAAACCATGGAAGAGAAAGCTCCCATATTCTATACGAGATCTTATAAGGGCAATATGTAGCCTAATCAGAAGGGTGGGATCTGCCCCCCACCAAGTATGTCTCAGACAGCTCAGAATTTTCAACGGATTTTGACATCTCTCGACGATGCTGTTAATTTGAGGTCCCCAATTAAGATTAGCCTGGAGCTGTAAACCCAAAAAACGTACACGTTTGCACTCCCTAATGAGAGTTCCGTTCAGATCTAGATACCGTATTCTAGGGTGATTGCGATTCCTATTTACATTAGTATTTTTCTTTTCAAAAATAACAAACGACGTTTTATCTGGAGCTAGTGATAACCCAATTCGTGCCAAGTAGACATCAATCCCGAGCAAAGTTTTCGTTAGACACTCCAACGCTTCCGGCATCGGGCTATGAGGAGCGGCAATAGCTACATCATCGGCATATTGCAGGATCAGGCATCCAGGGTCAATACATGATTCAAGATCCATAACGTAAATGGCGTACAGCAGCGGACTGAGGACACTGCCTTGCGGAAGACCTCTATGAACCCACCGAATAACGTCAATATCCCCAAATTTAAATGAAAGAGATCTCAGCGAAACCAAATTGAAAATAAACGCCAATAAGTTACTAGAAAAGCCGAGAGTTTTAAGTTTTTTGATTAGAATATCAGCCAAAACATTATCATACGCCGATTGTATATCCAGGAAAGCGGTTGGCAAAGCCGAATTTTGTTTATATGCTTTAACAATTTTGGAGTATAAGAGAGAAAGATTATCAATACAGGATCTTGATTTCCTAAAACCAAATTGAGATTTAGGAAGTTTTTTATGATATTCCAACCACCATTGATCATTTTCTCAAGAACCTTGCAAAGACAAGGTGCAGGCGAAATCGGACGAAATTTCGACCCGTCACCACCTTTGGGGATAAAGAAGATCTCATATCGACGCCATTCGGTTGGGAAGGATTGGGATAAAAATATATCATTGTAAGGGTCTAACAGAAGGTTTTTCGCTATATCCGGAAGAGAAGAAATAATTAGATAATCAATACCGTCGATGCCTGCGCTAGATTTCAAATTCAAGTTCGAGATAGCAAAATCAAGCTCCATCCTGTCAAATGGCAAATCTAAGAAGTAGTCTTGACCCTCATTCTCAAAAGAAGGAGGAGGAGCAGCAGCCCAAGGGGGGCATAGCTTTTCGATCAAAAGTTCAACATTTTTAACTTTATCACCGTTATACTCGTTTGCACAATTCGTAAAGTTGAATCTATTCTTAAAACATTTAATCTTCTTCCATAGATATGTCGGGTTTGTATTTTTCGTGAGTTTTTCACAAAAATCTCTCAAACTTTCTTTTTTGATTCTTCTAAGACCATGCTTAGCTTTACTATCCGCGATACGAAAAGCAATCTTATCCTCAAAGAGACCTGTATGCTTAAACTTCATAAGTGCTGTCTTCCTCAAGCGAATAAACTTATCACCTTCGCTGTTCCACCAGGGACACGGGGGAGGACGTGGGGGGAAAGCACTCCGCCCACAGCGCACATGAACCGCCTTCGGCCGGTTGGTAACGTTAACAACACAGCCTTCCAGAAGGGAGACAAAGCAAGAGTATCGGATATTTACTGATGGTGAGCGGTCAAGGAGTTCGTTATTTTCATTAATTCTTGACTCTAAAGTTTTGGCGAAATGGGACCAATCCGTTTTGTGAGTATACAGTTTCTTCCGTGACCTATGTTTTAAACTCGGTAAAGTATAGCAACGAAATTGAATAGAGACTGGAAAATGATCGCTGCCCCAAGAATCACCCCCCACAGTCCAACTATATTCCAGAGCCGATGCAGCGTCAACAAAAGTTATATCAATAGCCGAACACGTGTCATACGTGGCCGACTGAAAAGTTAATTGATCCTGATTAATGACAGTAATATCATATGCATTAATGCTATCTACAATAGCCTCGCCAGCTTCACAGGTACGAAAATCTCCCCAAAAAGGATGATGGGCGTTGAAATCATCACCAATCAAAAACCTACCGTTAAATTGCGAAAAAAAGTCGGACCATTCTTGCGCGCTAATAAAATTACCACGAGGGGGTCGATAGCACGATACCAGGAGTAACTCACCATCCCGAAGGCTAAGCTGAACCGCGCATAACTCGATCTTACCATTGCAATCCCGAAGACCGCGAACCACTCTATGTCTTAAAGAGTTCCGAATGAGTATTGCGACACCTCCTCCTCTCTGAGTCTGACGATCCCTCCGAACGACGTCGAATCCCCTCACGTAAAGAGGATCACTTGGGTTGAGCCATGTCTCTGAGAGTAAAAAAATATCAAAATTAGCGGAGTTATGTTCTAACTCAGGTAACTTAAATCTAATGCTTCTACTATTCCATTGACAGATTTTAATCACTGAGTCGTTTTGAGCCATTGTCTATGTTAAGGTGTAGACCAATCGTGTGCCAGATGCGATCAATGAGAATCGCCACATTTGGGGCCGATACTAGAACCTGAGCGAGCTTCCGTAGTGTATCCAACGAATCCTTTGATAAGACGTTATTGTTGCCTGATATCGCTTCATTAATAGACTGGTCGAAGTTCGAGTCTAGTCCCACTCCTTAGAATTTTTCGTTCGATGAAAGTCCCTGGTGAGAAGATCTTGAAGATCTTGACTGAGGCAAGGCCTCGTTTCTTCGGTTGTCGTCCCGAAGGAAATCCAATTTAGTCGAAGTCATACGTGAACCACCAGGAAGTGGTGGAAAATTGTCAATGGTCCTCTCCGGAGCACGGTTTGTACCAGAATTCATCTCGAAGACTCTCCTCGCAAACAAATAAGGCAGATTGTCAAAGGCCATGATGCGGTTAATCTCCTCAGCTTTGCGATATACAGGGCATCCTCGGTCAAGGGTCCTGTGATTTCCCTGGCAGTTAATGCACCTCAGTGCATTGTCCGAAACAGATTTTGACAGGGTCGATATACGCAGCAACCTGTATACGGGCATGCCATACGTACAAGCACTCTAAGAGATTTTGACCAAGAAACTCCACGAAAACTGTATCGCCTTCCACCCATGTAGATTGACCCTCGACAACACTGCGTTTCTTCAACCGAAACATTTTTCCAACTGTCACACCGGGATTTCCTTTTGTAATAGCAGCTCGAATATCCTCCAGCGAGATATCTGTTGGGATATCCCATATTTTACCTCTTCTAGAGCGTGCGTACGATGGGATGTAAGCTTTAAGGTTATGAACTGACAGATAGTCATTAGCAAGAGCCCTATTTGCCGCATCCCGAGAAGAGAATGTTAAAATCCATTCGTTCCTGCAGTACGCTTCGATCCTGTCATACCGAATGTTAATCTTATCCAATTTCTGGGAAACCCGGAGGATTGATTCCGGCTTGAACGCTTTGTCTTGCGAAGATACACAAACATGTATCAGGTAAGGAGCCTTGTAATTCTTTGCAAATACCTGTGTTTCTCTTGGAGACTCTCCTTGGCTCGTTGTTCCTCCTTTGCCCGTTGTTTGCAGCGGCACACTTGACGTTGTTGTCGTAGTATTCATACCATTGATAATGGCACTTGGCGTTGTTGTCGTAACCTTCATACCGTTGTTAATGGCGCCTTCCACGCGAACACTATTGCCACTTTCCTCCTTTTTCCGCTCACCTTTTTTTCCGCTTTTTCTCTTCTTCTTCTTCCCCTCTGAAGCCGATAAATTCTCTTCGTTGTCTTGCCTCTTTTTGCCTCGATATCTCGTAGGACCGTCATCAGCGATTACCATACTTTCAACCGATACGTCAGAATCACTCTCGGGAAGTTTGCTTTTTCCGGAGAGGAACTCTTGGAAACTGAGGCTCGAGCCTGGAGTAACAGACTTGATGTAATCAGCATACTCGTCTTGAGTGAAAACAGCGTTTTCTCTCTCGTTCATTTTCAATTGCAGATGCTTGGCGGGAGTAATAAGCTCCCACCCAGCTGCCGGTGTGCCCGAAGGCGAGGTTATGTTTGTATATGAAACACCGATTAGCCAAGAATAAAAATCAAACTTGGTTCACAATTAACAGCACAGGGCTGTTACACAATATTACTGATGCCAGCCAGAAACTTATAGCTCTAGAGGCTGGAATAACACGTTATTAATTATCGCTAATTAAAGATTATGTTCGCTAGTCGAGCGTTCGCCATCAACCCATGTTTATTTCATCCAATGAATCTCTACATAACGCACGCACGCAATGCCATCTATCATTTGACAGGGGTACTACGTCCGCATTTGTCATTGGCGATAGATGGTGGTGACATCTCACGGCAAGAGGCGACATCTCGAAAGTTAACACCACGATATGGATGTCTGCATAGACCTTATACTACTGGACCGCGCATTTCCTATCTTCCCAATAATGCCGAGATGGAGACAGAGATAGAGAGAGATTTTCTAGGTATGTGACAAGGACAAGATAATGCAGCGTTGGCCAAACAGCGTTATATTTTATTGCTATCCTTGTCTCTATCTCGACACGCGTTTCACCGTAAATGCGCGGTCCAGGAGTATAAGGTCTATGAATGTCTGGAACTAATTTTATTATTTTTTTTTCTTTAAATTTAATTCTAGTAAAAGTAAAATTGCTGTAATTTGAATTCATCATTTAAATAAAGTTATTTGTTCTAACGATGAACCTAAAATTTTGAATTTAAAATATAATCTTTATGTAAAATGAAATTTGAAGTAAATTCAACTTTTAAATAAATTTGAAATAAAATCTTTATTTAAAATGAAATTTTTAAAGAGATAGGCTGGTTAAAAAAAGCCGGGATGTATAATGGCTGGCGGTAAAATAAATGAGAGTTGACTACATATTTGGGTTTGTGCTGTAGGGGGAGGATGACATAAGCTATAAGGTTTGAATTTGCAGGGTACTTACGTTTTTGTCGCTCCCGTTACCACGCTAGTTTCTTTGCCGCGACGATGATAACGATAAAACCCACTTTCCTCGGCGCCGTACAACGTACCAGGCATACGCCGAGGAACGATTGGTTTTTCGCGATGCTTCGCTGTTACTGCCTCAACATTATAATTCACGTACTTGGATTGGACATTTTTGCCCTTACTGTTTAATCGTTGCTTCATTTTAACTGCGATGCACACGGCTCCTTGAGACTCGAAATATATTGATTTTTCGTTTTTTATTATGTATGACGCGGCGAAGAAAGAAGAAAGCAGGGGTTGCTAGCGAAACGTTTTGCTCGATCGGGGATTTAATCCTTGAGCGAGCACATTGCAGGTATACGAAGGGTAGCTCGTATCGCGAGAGCAACTTTATGGTATACCGGGACGATCGAATCGGAGAGGGAGCGCAAAGAGACTCAGGTAGTTTCCCTCTCTTCGCGAGTCGAGGAGACATTTATTTTTGGGGATCGTATCGCGAGCGAGTAAATAGTTCTCGGACGAGGTTTCCATCCTATCGCGAGTTATTGGGTGTCTCGAGTCCGTCGGATCGATCCTATGAGGATCGAAACGTCCGAGAACTCTTCCAGTAAAACTCGCCGAGGATCAAAACCTCGAGCGACGCAAAAGGGTTTCGATCTTTACCTGGCCCGATCTCGTTGGGCATAGGATGTTTCCCTCTTTGTTTTGCGTTACATTATATATGTACGATCTTGACTATTGAATGAAAAATTGGAATGGCATTTTTACATGAAATAATAAAACATTGAACTTTAAAAAAATTGTTACTGCAAAAATCTCATAGATTCCATATTATGATTAATGTAATCTTTTCAATGAAAATGTATTTTCTTTTAATATTCTACTATTGAAATGACGATTGTTTTTGAACGCTTCATTTTCTTTTGTGCATGCAACCGTTAATAGTTAATTACGTTGCGACAATTTTTTTTTTATATTTTAAGCTGACAATTATTTTTTCATCTTTAAATTCTTGGGAAACAGGAGTATTGAAATACAAATTTTTGTTAACATGATTAATGTTTGCAAATTGCCGTAATTTATTTCCGTTAATTTCGTTGTTTTTCTAAATGATCATTTCCTGTTATTCTTTTATTCGCATTATTGCTTGACAATTATCACCAGCAATGAATGTAACGAAAAATTATGATACATACAGTCGATAGGTAAGCACTAACGCAAGCCGGGCTTTCGTAAACCGGATCAACAAATAATAACATATATCTATGAATATATATGTGGCATTCCACGGTATTTCGATCAAAATCTTACCTTGATGATTTCGATTTTCCTCTAAACTTTTTATATAAATAAGGACATTCAAAAAAATTTCCCAAATTTTTTCAGAATTTTTCAGCCACGCCTTTTTTGGATTTATTTATTTATTTTTTTTAAACAAAAGCGACAACTTTGTGAAATCTGAAAAAATGCGGAAAAATCTAAAAAAATATAACAAATTTTTTGGGCTTTGTTCCATAACGGAGATTTCAATACTCTATGAGTCAAATTCAAAAAATTAAAAAAAAAAGTTGACTCATAGAGTTTTGAAATCTCCATTTTGGAGCAAAGCCCAAAAATTTTGTTATATTTTATTAGATTATTTTTTATTTTTAATGTCCTTATTTATGTTGTACCCCGAGCAAGTAGCAACAATACGTTATTGCCACATAGCAAGAGTATTGACCGGACGTTCCAGAACGTTCGATTTGTCAACGCTAACAAATAACTGCAGGTCTTTGACCGCTGCTGACAATGCAGCGCGTGTACAAATGACGAAACGCGATTATCCAAAATCGTGAGCCTCCAGCTTACGACAAAATTCGACAGTCTTCGAGGAACTCTCGAAGCGGTTGGTCGATCACTAAACTACACTTCTAATTACATATTAATCATTAGATTAACCATCCCGGTTATTTCTCAATAAAGTCAACGTGCTTTTAAATTACGTCGAACCGAGCAAATTCATTTGCCTTGGCAAATAACCCACAAATCCGGACCTCATTTCCTCCTCTCGAGTTGAGTCGAAATTCGAGGTCACAACATTGGTGGCAGCGGTGGGATGCCAACAGTTCGAAAAATCGATATAATATCGATTGTACGAGAAACTGGACGAGAGAAGATACTCCAAGACTCCAGGTGACCGAGGACCAAGGATCCGAGGATCAAGGAAGGAAGGACGATCAACCGAACCGAAGACTCCCTGAAGAGGCACTTGGTATCCAGCGACGACATCGCTGAAGAAGGCAATCAGTAGTCCAGACGACCAACGCAAAGAGGGTCAAGATCATCATGCGTCTTCTCATCTTACTGTAAGTGATGGAACAAAAATTTTGTAACTCGCCAAAGCCAGCAATTTTTTAACGTCATATGTCGGACGACGAGCTAGTAGACAGACTCAAATTACGCGGAAATAAGTCAATTTCGAGATCGCTAGAATCATTTTTTGATCGTTCATTAGATTACGATCGAGTAGAAGAATCAACCGAAAACTCAAAAAAACGACGTAGGGCAACAGACAGTTCTGAAGAATTTGGACGTACTCCTGTACCCGCTAGACGTACTAAATTTATAGAAAAGAAAAGAAGAGTCACTGTAATTGGACTCGACCCTGAATTAGAGGACAGCGACCCTGAAGTAGAGAATAGCGACCCCTTTGACGTAGTAGAAACAGAACGCAGTCGAGAAATAGACCCGATAGATTTTTCATTGCTAAATATCGACGGACAGACGAACAATATGTCTAGACAAGAAACTCCAGAGAATGCGGAATACATGTCCCTTAAGGAGGCCCGTAGCCTCATACCCCGGTTTGACGGATCGAAACCGGAAGAAGTAGACGATATAATCGAAGCGTTCGGTTATGCCGATAAAAGCGTGGCCGTGCGAGATCGCGCGTCGTTGCTAGAATCAGTATTAGCGACAAAAATCGTAGGAAAAGCCCGAAAAGATACGCGATATAAACAGATAAATTCATTCCGACAATTTAAAGAACAAATGACAGCTTTGTATGGCACGCGACATACAGTAGCTGCGTTGCAAGTCGAATTTAATACGTGTAAGCAGAAACACGGAGAAACGGTATTAGCTTACGGTCAACGACTTGAGGGAATAATGATGGAATTAATTGACGCAAGTACGATAAACGAAGCTACAGCCGCGGGCAAACAAACAATCGAAACATATGTACGTCAACTAGCTCTGCATAATTTCGAAAGAGGATTAAAAAGGGAATATCAGGTAATAATTAAGGCCCGAGGATTCACCGATTTAAGCGAGGCGCTCAAGGGCGCAATAGAAGAGGAAAAATCGATGCAAGGAGGAGATTCAATCTACCGTCAAACGCACACAAAAGAACCACAAAAATGCCACAAGTGCAACAGAATAGGGCACCTGGCCAAGGACTGCAGAAGTACAACTTCCGGCTATGGAAGACAGAGCCTTCCGGCAGCACCATTGAGAGGTATGAATCAGGTAGAGGTGATCTGCCATTACTGCAAGAAGCCAGGACACTACCAAAGGGATTGTCGCCATCGAATACGAGATCAAGGACAGCAAAAATACCAAGGACCAAAAAAGGACTACCAAAGGCAGTCAAACGCGCGCGAGAAAAAGAAAGAACATGATAAACCGCAGAACGAAAAACGAGACGGAATAATCGAAAAGAAAACCCTCAGCTCATTCGACATCGGAATGGTAACCCACAGACCCGAGAAAAACGATACAAGCACAGCTACGAGGTCAATGGTACGTACGCTACGCGACGTTGAAGATGACGCGTTCGAGACGAAGAAATACGATCCGCAGCAAGGACGTATGGAAAAAATTTTTAATTTGAACGTTCCGACGGCCGAGGAAACAGCCAACGACTTCTTTATCCCTTCAATGCACGCGAAGAGCGGGATGCTCACACTGAAAGGGGATACAGGCGCGCAGTGCAGCGTCATCAAAAAAGGCGTGCTCGATCAAAGCATCGAAATAATAGACGAAATCGTTGAATTCAGAGGAGTCACTGGAACGACGTTTCGAGCATTGTGTAAAATCATGCTGGAGCTGGAGACTCCTACGGCAAAAATAAATCACCCATTTTTTGTTCTCGGAGATGATGTACCATTAGGAATTGACGGGCTAATGGGAATAGATTTTACGAAAAAACATAAAGTCGACATTTTAAATGGAGAAACAATTAAAATGTATGGGCACTGTATGCCCTTAATCAACGGATCAAAAAAATTGTCCCTACCAGCAAGAGCGGAAATTTTAATTTGCGCAAAGGCAACCGGCCCGAAGCAAGGAATCATATCAGGACGAACCTTGGAAAAGGGCGTGCAACTCGGCGAAGGGTTTGTCAAACGTGACGGTCACTGTTGTCTAACCGTGATACGCAATACAAACGAATATTCGCTCGAAATAGAGAGACCAACGGTCGAGCTCGAGGAGGACAGAGGAGACTCTGCCGACGCAGCAGAAATTCGAGCGCCTACGGCCGTAATAAATGCAGCCAACTCATACTATGCGAATGAACGTATAGAAAACATATGGAAAGAAATTACGAGAGAAACACATCTCAATGCGGAAGAGGAAAAATATCTCAGGAATTTTTGCCAACAATATGCAGACGTATTTCATATAGAGGGTGAACCCCTATATGGCACGAACAAAGTACAGCACGAAATACACGTAAAGGAAAATACTCTCCCGATCAAAGTACGTCCTTATCGACTCCCAGAAGTACACAAACAGGAAGTGATGAAACAAACGAAGGAAATGCTGAAAGAAGGAATTATTCGGCCGAGCAAAAGCCAATGGAACGCGCCTTTGTTGGTGGTGCCGAAGAAAACCGGTGTTGACGGCATAATAAGAAAAAGGGTCGTAGTTGATTTCCGAAAATTGAATGACGTCACCGAAGGCGACTCATACCCACTGCCTAATATTACGGAGATACTGGACCAGTTGGGACAAGCAAAATATTTTTCGACTCTGGATCTCGCATCGGGTTTTCATCAGATACCAATGGCGGAAAAAGACAAAGGAAAAACAGCATTTTCAACTCCGTTAGGGCATTACGAATTCAATCGCATGCCTTTCGGTTTGAAAAATGCGCCACCGACGTTCCAAAGATTAATGGACGCCGTACTAGCAGGAATACAAGGTATCAAATGCTATGTATACCTAGATGATATTGTCGTTTACGGAAGATCGTTCAAGGAACATAACGATCGACTCGAAGAAATTTTCGAACGGCTGAGAGAGGCGAAATTAAAAATACAACCTCGAAAATGCCAATTCCTGAAAAAAGAAACGCAATATTTGGGACACATCATAACGGAGGTAGGGGTAAAACCAGACCCCTCGAAAATATCGGCAGTACAGGATTTCACTGCTCCAAAAAACGTGAAGCAATTACAATCGTTTTTGGGACTGATAGGATACTACAGGAAGTTCATTTTGGACTTCGCAAAAATTGCGAAACCTCTCACGGAACTGATAAAAAAAGATAAAAAATACGATTGGACAGAAACATGCCAACTCGCATTCGAAAAGTTAAAGGAAAAAATCATCACTGCTCCAATTTTGCAGTACCCAGATTTTTCGAAGCCCTTCGTTATCACGACCGACGCATCAGACAAAGCAATCGGAGGCATATTATCACAAGGGAAAATTGGATCGGATTTACCCATATGCTATGCGAGTAGGACGTTGAACAAAGCTGAAATAAATTATTCTACAACGGAGAAAGAAATGCTCGCGATAGTATGGGCGGTAGCTCAATTTCGGCCTTATGTATATGGAACTGCCTTTACAATCGTTACAGACCATAAACCCCTCACCTGGTTATTTAGCATAAAAGACCCAGGTTCGAGATTAATGCGATGGAGAATAAAACTTGAAGAATACGACTACACAGTCGAATATAAAGCTGGAAAAATGAATACAAACGCCGATGCCCTTAGCCGGTTGTATCTACTCGGATTGCAGCAGCAGGGTGGAGCGAGTGATGCGGCAACAGTAGAGAAAAGGGGGAGGGGAAGGCCGCGCAAGGCCGCCCGCGCGATCGCGACACCCGCCGGACACCCGGGGCCAGAGGGGCCGCGGAAAAGAGGGAGACCGCGCAAGGTAACACCACAGAGCGCGAGCCCCCCACCCGCCACCGACTCGGAGACGGAGCACGAACAACGCGATGAAAAGGAGAACACAAAAGACGAAGGAGAGAAAGAGAAAGAAATAGTGAACGAAAACTACGAATCGGAAGATAGCGACATCAGCTGTAGTGAAGAATGCGATGATAACTGGGCACATGCTAGCCCCACCGAGGACGAAAGAAAACTTATCTTGAGAGAATATCATGACACACCGTTGGGCGGTCATCAAGGAGTCCAACGCATGCTAAATAGAATAAAAAGACTATACCACTGGCCGGGAATGAAGAAAGAAATAGAAGAATACGTCGCCAAGTGTGATAAATGCCAACGGAACAAAACAGCATACAGAAAAAATGCACCTTTAATGATTACCGACACGCCAGAGCATGCATTCGAAAAATGCGCTGTCGATATAGTAGGGCCATTACCCGAAACCGAAAATGGAAACAAATATATTTTGACATTCCAGGATTTGCTAACCAAATTTAGCGCAGCCATACCCTTGAAAAATCAGGAAGCGGAAAGCGTCGCTAAAGGACTCGCGACAGAAATAATTTGCAAATATGGAACACCCAAGGTAATTTTATCAGACCAGGGAACGAATTTTTTAAGCGAAATATTCAAAGACTTATGCAAATTATTCAAAATAAAAAAGATACAAACCACAGCGTACCATCCAGAATCTAACGGTGCGTTAGAAAGATCGCATAAAACATTGGCGGAATATCTAAAGGCATTTGTGAATAAGGACCAAACAGACTGGGATGAATGGCTACCATATGCCATGTGTGTGTATAACGTTACGCCACACACAGCCACGGGATTCTCGCCACACGAACTGGTGTTCGGGAGAAACGCAGTGCTACCGACCGCGCTTCAAACACCACCGAACACACAATACACATATGATAATTTCCTGCAAAATCTCAAACAAAAATTGAGAACCGCATGGCAGGAAGCGAAAGAGAATTTAATGGAGAAAAAGTTAAAAACAAAAAAATATTATGATCAAAAAACAAAAGAACAAAAAATTCAGGGTGGGAGATAAAATATTATTATCGAGCCCAATCGTTCGCCAAGGACGGTCAGGAAAATTAACGCAAAAATGGGTTGGGCCTTACATGGTAATGGGTAAAGAATCACCCGTTACCTACATTATTGGTCGCGGAAAAAAGCAACAGAGAATCCATATAAATCGTCTCAAGCACTACGTCGAGCACTGAGACGAAGAGTATAGGGGAAAGGAGAGGTTACGACGAGCCAACAGACGGAGGCCCGCCTCGTATTTCGCTGATACCTACCTCTCCGACTCCGGCAAACACCGATCCAGCGAATAATAAGGGCACATACTCGTGCAAGAAACGAAAAATATCTTACGAAAAATGTCATACACGAAAATTTTCTTAACCAAAATGAATTTTAGGATACCACGAAAAATAAATAGATGAAAATAAAAAATAAATAAATAAAGAGAGAAGAAAATTTTGCTTGGGATTTTAAATCATTAATAAAATAAGTACAAAAAAAAAAACACAGAACGCTTAGCAAACAGAAAAGGAGAACAAAACCAGAACAGAAATAAAGAAGAGTGAATACATATGAGAAAAAAAAAAAAATATTTAATAAATAAATAAATAAAAAACTAATTGAACAATGAATATATCCGCAGGACTCTCGTGATAACAATGACCCAGGGCGCAGAAACGGGACAATGGTCATACGAAATAGAAAAATTTTCCACAGCACCAGGAATCTACTATGAAGAGATAGGAAAGATGTCGATCTCATCAAGCAATTGGAAATTAGCGATACAAATAGATTTACAACCCATCGTAAGAAAGGAAGCGAACATCAAGATCGGATTAAAAAAACTTTTAAAAGCGTGTGAAAAAGAAATACGCGAAGATGCACTATGCAACTTCCTAACGGGCTCAATAAAGCAAATGTTGCAGAAATTGGAGGACGAAGTCGAGGTAACATTCGACATCACAGGAGCAAAAAGAATACGAACAAAACGTGGATTGATAAATGGACTTGGTACAATAATTAAATCAATCACGGGAAATATGGACGAAAATGACGCAATAGAAATTAACAATAAAATTAATACCATTGCAACAAGACAAGAAAACGCAGAAACAACAATTAAAGACAATTTACAGATTTTAGAATACACCGTAAAAGCGTTCAATAAAAGTACGGAAGAATTAACAGCAAACGAAAACATGTTAAAAACTCTTGTAAAAAACGTAGAAGAAAGTCTTTCAAACAAAGTAAACGAACAAACAGCAAGACAACAATTAGACGAACGAATCACAGCATTGAGCATGATCATCGAATCACTTTTAAGCGACATGCGAAGAATGGTAGATTTTTTGTCAGGAATAACTCACGGAATAATAAATCCAGGCATAATCTCGCCCAGAAAATTAATAGATTATTTAAGGGAAGCTGTACCGAACTTACCGACCGGACTGACTTTCCCAACACGTCTAGAACGTACAACGATAAGCAATTTATTCAAGTTAGCAGATATAGGAGCGTATAGTACACGCTACACGTTAGTAGTAGTAATAAAAATACCTTTAATCGATAATAATTTGTATACTATAAGCAAAGTATATCCGTTACCGTCAAGAGTAAAAGAAAATATATTTTCGTTCGTAGAGACTACCCGAAAACATGTTATTATCGATGAAAAATTACAAACATATGTATCAATGGATGAAAACGAATTAAATCAATGTAAAAAAATTGTAAATCACTACTATTGTAAAGCAAAGAACGGAATATTAACGATAAAACCAGGAGTACCATGCGAGATAGCTATGTATAATAATCCACACACACACGCGCAACAATGCAAACATAGAATAACGCATCTAAACACTACAATACTGATCGCGCTAGAGAAAATAAATCGCTGGTTATACATAGCACCAAGCGCCGATGCGCTAACAATAAGATGTAACAAGACTCAAGCGAAACATGAAACGATAATAGATACAGGAAGACTGGCTTTGGACGAGAAATGTTCCGTCACATCTAGAAATTTTAGATTAGAATCTTTATCAGATATAGAACAAAAAGTTCAAAATTCTTATTTACCCGCAATTAACATGACATTTTTAGAAAGCGAAATAAGAAAACTAAACTTTTCAGATTTGATCACACATAATACATTAACACACGATATAGTGCACGACCCAGCGGAATTAAATCGCATTGGAGACAGAATAGAAAATTTGAAAGATCACATACTCTATAGGATCATTCATAATTATATCTATTGTAGCATTGTGCATTTATCTATACAAGAAAAAATCACCACCAATTGTTTACGCAATGCCAACCGTATCAGCGATAGAAGAACCAAGACCAGCAAAACGAAAGAATCGTACAGGTCTAACAGTAAGATTTAAGCGCAATACCCCTGCAACTGGTACGGTATAAAAAAAAAAACAAAAAATGTATGGAAAAACGTATAATTTAACGAAATTGTAACGACGACCGTTTCGAGAGGCAACAAAAATCACGGAGTGATTTCATTTAAAGGGGGAGGGATGTTGTACCCCGAGCAAGTAGCAACAATACGTTATTGCCACATAGCAAGAGTATTGACCGGACGTTCCAGAACGTTCGATTTGTCAACGCTAACAAATAACTGCAGGTCTTTGACCGCTGCTGACAATGCAGCACGTGTACAAATGACGAAACGCGATTATCCAAAATCGTGAGCCTCCAGCTCACGACAAAATTCGACAGTCTTCGAGGAACTCTCGAAGCGGTTGGTCGATCACTAAACTACACTTCTAATTACATATTAATCATTAGATTAACCATCCCGGTTATTTCTCAATAAAGTCAACGTGCTTTTAAATTACGTCGAACCGAGCAAATTCATTTGCCTTGGCAAATAACCCACAAATCCGGACCTCATTTCCTCCTCTCGAGTTGAGTCGAAATTCGAGGTCACAACATTTATATAAAAAATTAAGAGGAAAATCAAAATCATGAAGGTAAGATTTTGATCGAAATACCGTGGAATGCCACATATATTTATATAATATATATATACCCACACGGAACCGAGTGTCCATTGGACGTCCATCTATCATCCATAGATCCTTAACACGTCTAAATCCAGGATGGACGTAATGCGGACATCCATTGAACATCCATGGTATACTTTTGATTGGACAAAACGCAATGGATCACACAGGACGTATATTGTATGTCCACGACACGTACTATTTCTTGAGCTACAAATATACACAACACGGCCATCCATGGTATGTCCATAGGTAGACATTAAATAGCTTTTAATTCAGGATAGTAATTGAACATCCACTGGACGTTCCAGGTTCGTAAACGAAAATCACATTCGGAGGACGTCAATTGAACGTCTATCGGATGTTCCATGTAGGATTTCATATAGACGTGAACCTGGAACGTCCAATAGATGTCCAATTACGATACTGAATTAAGAGCTATTGAATGTCTACCTATGGACATACCATAGATGGCCGTGTTGTGCATATTTGTAGCTTAAGAAATAGTACGTGTGTGAACATACAATATACGTCCTGTGTGATCAATCGCGTGTTGTCCAATCAAAAGCATTCGTCCTTTAGATGTACATTTAAGTATTTCGGGCAGCTGTGATATGGGTACGCCGATTGACCGTTGTATGTACGTACAAATTACGTCTATCGAAGGATAACGCGGAAGTTTATTCGACGTCCACGACACATATTTTTGGAGCTATAAATATATTCCGCGCGTAACTTAACAGCCAGGGGACGTCCAATAATCATTTAAGTTGGATGAAAATTTCATTCCGGGGAAGTCCATGGGACATTCCTTAAACCACTATCGGAGATGCGAAACGGCAGCGATTCTATGTGCTGAAAAAGTTTCGTATACGTACCCTTAGATATTTTTTAGAGGTACCTATAGACCACATAAAGTGACATTTAATGTACGTATTTAAGACGAATGCCAATAGTGCAAAAGATATCTAATGATCATCTATTATACGTCCCTTAATTTAAACGCTATTGATTACACATTATCCATTAATTATAAATTTCATTACGATTATACATTATTCAAGGTTTGTGAGACAAAGATATATAAGTATATCAGCAAACTACATCGTATAAGGTTCTTACATGCATCAGTTTCTCATAAGTCAAGTTAGTGTAGGTAGGTAGGTAGGTAGGTAGGAGATTAGAAAAGTTAAGCAGCACTCTTTGAATCCAATACTTGGATGGGTGACCGCAGTGTGAAAAATCGAAAACTATTTTTTTTTCTTTTTTTCTGTAAAATATGGATATCTCGTAGGCCCCGAATATTATATAATCAGTAACAAAGTTCATAATTAATTAATAATGTGTAGTTAATAACGATTAAATTATTTAAATAAAGGGACGTATAATGGATGATCATTGGACATCTTTCGGATCACTGGTTTATTCGTCTTAAATACGTAAATCAGACGTCATTTTTTGGGGTCTAGTCCGTCTAAGAACCGTCTCAAGGTACGTATAAGGGATGTTCCCAGTACATAGAACAGGTGCCGTTTCGCACTTCTTTTAGCAGTGATAGGGATACTCATAGACGTCCTTGGGATGGAGCATTCATCCACCATGTATGGATATTGGACGTCCCATGGCCCTAGTGTTCCGTGTGGGTATAATGCATTCCGTGCGATTCCGAACGGTCAAAAAGTTGTTCCCTCTAAAAAATTGACATTTTGTCAAATTATTTAATTATATGAAAAAGGGTAGTGTACATTTTTTTCAAAATTTTGGAATCGCTTTTTTTTGAGTTTTTGAGAATTTCATAATTGTCTGAGTACCGTTATATCTTGAAACTCTATATCTATATACATATATATCCATCTTATGTACACCCCGTGATAATATATATAGGTATAGACATTGTAGCGATGACCGTACGGAGAGCAAAATTCAGGTAAGGATCGAAACCGCTCGACTCTCGACGAGTTTTGCTCCTCGAGGAGTTATACTCCATCAAGCCCATGCGCATTCGATCCTCGGCGATCGACCCGTTCAATGAGTTCCGATAAGAGATCCCATTGACTCAGTATACCTATATCTCAGAAGTAAAAAAAAAGGACGCCAAGTATTAAATCCCAAAAATTCGAATTCAAAAAAATCCCAAAAATTCAAAAGAAATCCTAAAAATTTGAAATCTGAAATTAACAAAAAAAAAACAAAAAAAAACAAATCACATAAGCCAAGCCAAAAACTTAGCGTGCGTAAATTATTAAAGACCAAGCCAAACTAAAAAACTTGGCGTGCAGGGTTAAGAAAAATAAGCCCGGGAGGTGCTGTAGGATTTCCACGAGATCAGATAGAAAATTATTATACCTACTCATATAGTGATAACACAGATTATTATCACTTGTATTTTTCACTGTCAAGTACAGTAGACGATCGGATAACTTGACTGCTCGCATATCTTGACTCTCCCTATGACCGTGTCTCCCCACTTCAAACCTTCCAACGACCGCAAAACATCTATGAGCATGCGTAGTGCGCAGCGGTTAGACACGTGAGTGGGAGAATGAGGGAAAAGTTAAGTTATGTGAATGTTTCCGGCCACGTCGGGTTCAGTTATCTGATCGCCTACTGTAGTTTGCTGACGATTACTGACCGAGAACATTTATGACAAGGAAGTAGCTATTGTGATTTATCAAATTCGGACATAACCAAAGGCCAATAAAAGATTCTCAACTATTCCAGAAATAATGATAATATCATTGTTCGTTCATTTAAGTATAAACCTTGGACAAGATTTTTCTTAGTGAACTTTTCTCATAGTTACTCACTAGTTTACCCTTACCTCTTGTGTATATTCTCGTGGTTGCTTACTAGGGCACTTGATCAATTATTTTCTCTTTCATTTTCTCATTCATTAACTCTTTCGTTAAACGATAAGGGTGGATGGTCTCGGTTTTTCCTCGCCGAGCGTATTGGTTCTTAACCCTGCACGCCAAGTTTTTTAGTTTGGCTTGGTCTTTAATAATTTACGCACGCTAAGTTTTTGGCTTGGCTTATGAGATTTGTTTTTTTTTGTTTTTTTTTGTTAATTTCAGATTTCAAATTTTTAGGATTTCTTTTGAATTTTTGGGATTTTTTTGAATTCGAATTTTCGGGATTCAATACTTGGCGTCCTTTTTTTTTACTTCTGAGAAGTATTTTGTGATTGATTTCACTTCTTTTTGAAAGTTGTTTCGAAGTATCTTTCCTGATATAATTCATTAACATGAATTTTATATTAATTGGTGTTGAAATCGTCGAAAATGCAGAACAAAAAATGAAAGTGTATGGCTTGTTGTGTATACGCAGTTAGAAATACAGTACAGTTATTTCGGTACATTCTTTGTATATCAAAAAAATTCGAATTGTTTCATTTGATTGATATCTCTTGTAATGTATCTACATTCGATAGGAATGCCTAAAATTATACGCTGAGAAAAAAATTGTTGAATGAACTATATTTGTAGTCGCATACGCACGAGTAAATATTTATTTGGTATAACTGAATAATTAGTTTCTTGAATAGATCTGCGCTTCAGTTGACCAAAATATGATTCATACAAAAAAATTGGAGTCGTACAAGTAAATATTTAGTCGTGCGTATGCGACTGAAAATTTAGTTCATTCAACCATTTTTTTTCTCAGTGTAGTAGATGCTATTTATATTAGAGGAAATATTCGCTATAAACACAGTGTGAAATTTAATTATTATCTAATACGCAGATATTCTCAAACAATGCTTTGTAAAACCTTTCCGTAGATTCGCAAGTGTCGACAAAAATGAGCAAGAAAAATAAATTCCTATAACTATTACAGCCCTATGATCCAAATTGTTGATAGTACAATATACATGGCGTTAAAAAAAAATTCTTCTCCCATATAGGCTCAAAAGTTTTATTAGGTATAATAAAGGGCGTGTGAAAATATGGGCTCTTAATATTAATGTTAACATCGTACTCATCGAATTTTTATATTTTCCATAAGAATAACAGGGCATAAATGTGCATAAACTTTCGTGTGAAACATAAATCAAGCTTTCCAGTCGTTGTAACTAATAGTTTTCACTATAGGAATAAAAAAAATGGAACGCTTTAAGAAAATTGTGCAGCAGAAGTTTGCTTCAAAATTTCATTTTTATATTAAGAAAATGACATTTTTAAATAGAATTTTAAAAAAATGTGAAAGCTAAATTCTACTGCACAACTTTTGGAAGGCGTTCTATTTTTTATTCTTATTATAGTAAGAACTAGTCGTAACATTTCTCGAAAGTTTAATTTGTATTTAACATGAAATTTTATTCATATTTTGTCGATAAAACTAAACGTTCCGTTATAAAATCGGCCAAATCTTCGAAAAATTTAACTTTGACATTGAATCACTTTTAAACGAGTGGACTTATCAAAAAGTAACTGAAAATCTTTTTTGTAGAGCGTTTAATTCTGTACAAAGATATGTCTGTAGATTTCTCTTATGATGAATCGTTTGTTAGTTATAAAAATCAGATGTAAAAATATTTTTTCCCATGTTATATTTATTCCGAAACGGCTTACGCAAATCTTCATTCAGATTTTTTTTATAGAGCGTTAACAAATATAGCCTAAAATTACCGGTACTCTGGTGTAGTGGCTAGCGTGCTCGCCTCTAAACCAGAGCATCGGGAGGTCCTGGGTTCGATTCCCTGTGCCGTAGTTTCGTCGAGAAATAAAAATATGGGCGTGACAAGCTCCAGATATATATATATATGTGGCATACACAAGTACTCGTACAGGTGTGAGTCACATGTATATAGCTGTAGTCCATGTTTATAATTTCTCGACGAAACGTGACGTAGCTCCGGCATCGGAAAGCGAACTCAGGACCAGCTATAGTGACACAGGTTTTCCGCAGTTTCCCTGTGTCTATGGAAATTGATTTCCATAGCAAATGCGCTATAGAGGGGGAAGTCGGATGCGGCCGCATGGGGATGTGGTTACTCATCCGGACCAGATCCTCAGGGGGGACTGGCTACTGACCCGGGCCGACCCTGTAATAGGCGTAAGCCTCTAGACGGGGGAAAATGCACAATGAAAAAAAAAATATAGCCTAAAATTGAAGTTAGATTGTGGTTTAGCTTGAAGTTTAAGTTAGATTTTGGTTTAGCCTTAAATTTGAATTAAACTTTGGTTTAGCCCAAAATTTGAGTTAAATTTTGATTCAGCCTGAAATTAAAGTTAAACTTGGGTTTAGGCTGAACGTTAAGTTAAATTTTGGTTAAGCCTAAAATTTGAGTTAGATTTTGGTTTAGCCTAAAATTCAAGTCAAGTTTAGGTTTAGCCTAAAATTTACGTTGAATTTTGGTTTAGCCTAAAATTTAAGTTAAATTTTGGTTTAGCCTAAAATTTAAGTTAAATTTTGGTTTAGCCTAAAATTTGAGTTTGATTTTGATTTAGCCTACAGTTTGAGTTGAATTTTGGTTTAGCCTAAAATTTAAGTTCGATTTCGGCTTAGCCTTAAATTTAAGTTAGATTTTAGCTTAGCCTAAAAATTAAGTCAAATTTTGGTTCAGTCTAAAATTTAAGTTAAATTTTGGTTTAGCCTAAAATTTAAGCTAGATTTTGGTTTAGCCTAAAATTTAAGTTAAATTTTGGTTTAGCTTAAAATTTGAGTTAGATTTTGGCTTAGCCTAAAATTTTAGTTAGTTTTTGGCTTAGCCTAAAATTTAAGTTGAATTTGGGTTTAGCCAAAAATTCAAGTTAAATCTTGGTTTAGCCTAAAATTTGAGTTAAATTTTGGTTTAGCCTAAAATTTAAGTTCGATTTTTGTTTAGCTTCAAATTGAAGTTAGATTTTGACTTATTAGCTATATATAATGCTATATATTCATAGATATGCTTTATATACATAGAAAATACTATTTAAAGAAATTAATTCTCAAAAGACCAATCTCATATTAATTGAGACCCGAAATAACGATCACCCTAATATATATCATAGTATACGTAGACTATCTGTTTTATTTATTTTATTTATTTCATTGATTTCATTCATTTTTTTCATTTTATTCATTCCATTCATTTTATTAATTTTTTTCATCTTATTTATTTTATTTATTTTATTTATTTTATTTATTTTATTTATTTTATTTATTTTATTTATTTTATTTATTTTATTTATTTTATTTATTTTATTTATTTTATTGAATATTGAATATTGAATAAGTCTATTGTGTCCCCGAAGGGTTTACAAGTCTTCCGCTCCTTCCTCCTTTACATTATCCTTATCCTATTTCCGCCGCATCTTATTTTTACATATCTTTTACTCTTAGACCTATTTTATCTATTCTAAGCCGCTTTAACATCTTTCCATCCTCCTTTGCACTCTCCATTCTTTGACATTCTTCATTCTTTTCCATTCTGTTACATTTTCCATTTTTTTTTTTTTTATTCTCTCACGCTCGCTCTCGCACGCCTTCTCGTCCTCGCACTTACTTACTAAACCGCTCGCTTCCTCGCTTCTCACATCGACCGCTCGCTTTTGCTCACCGCCTCGCTCGCTCTTTCTTTTTTTTTTTTTTATTATTTTATTTATTTTATTTATTTTATTTATTTTATTTATTTTATTTATTTTATTTATTTTATTTATTTTATTTATTTTATTTATTTCATTTATTTTAATTATTTTATTTATTTCATTTATTTCATTGATTTCATTCATTTTTTTCATTTTATTCATTCCATTCATTCCATCCATTCTATCCATTCTATCCATTCTATCCATTCTATTCATTCTATTAATTGTATTAATTCTATTAATTCTATTCATTTTTTTAATTTTATTTATTTTATTTATTTTATTTATTTTATTTATTTTATCTATTTTATTTATTGTATTTATTTTATTTTCTCCGGAGACCTCTGTGACGGTCCAGCATAATAGACATCAAATAGACGACTCGAATGAGAGAGAATATAGAGATGGCCGTAGCGCAGTCGTTAGCGCTCTTGCTTCGCAAGCCAAGGGACCCGGGTTCGTGACCGGGCGGTGCACTTCATATTTTCTCTCGTCGTCTCTGGACCGTCGCTGCCTCACTGACCGGACCCCATCACACCTCGACCAGACCATGCGTGTTGAAAAAATTATCGATAGCCTCAGGAGCAAGGCTGGAGCTTCTCGTGTCCTCGGTGCCACTGAAATTAATTTACTGCGTTATTACAAATTTTTGATGGTAACGAATATCATGATAACAAAAATTGAAATACGACGTTATAAAAGGCGTAGCCACCTTCTATACAGAAAAGTAAAGATTCATTACCTTTTGAAAGCAAGCTCCTGCTCAAGTTGCTTGACTCGTTGTTCTCTCGCGGACTAACAAATTTGACGAGTGTAGTTATTAAAAATGGCATCCAAATTTTGCAAATGAAGTCGCTGTCACCACTTGTAATTCAGAATTTTTTTAAATTTTTCCGTAGTTCATTTGCAATTAGATTCAAACTTATCGCTCCGAGGGGGAATTTTTCTCTTCGCACATTATGAGAGACGCAACACTTCTTGACAGCAATGCAATTATGTCTAATAGCATTGAAAAATTAACAAAATTAAGTCAGACCTTTTTTTCAATTTTATTTAAAACATTTTGTCTAAATAAAACATAAAATCTTTACACACGTACGCTGAATTAATAACCTTTTACGTGACATAACCTTTCACGTCACATGTGTTACATACGCTGTCAATGCGCACACTACGGACTAACGTGACACACATATTAATTATGTTACTTATTTATTTTAAATTACACGCCGTGATCAATTTTATTTAATTAAATAACAGTTTTTTAATTGAATCACGTCAGATAACCTTTCACGTCACATGTTATAAACATCATACGATTCCTATGCCCATGTATACGAACACACACGGCACGCTTTTTAATTAGGTTACTTTTTTATTTTATGTTACACTCCGCAATCAATTTTATTGAATTAAATCATAATTTTTTGATTAAATCACAATTTTTACATACGCTGAATTAACCTGTCACTTTGCACCGCACATTATGCCTACACATACATACATTCACACACGAGACCGTACGAAACGTGAGTATGACCGTGCGCATGAGCAAGCAAGGCAATGACACAGATCGATAAAAATTTTGTATAGATATACTGTCCCGTGTAGAAACACAGATCGATATAGATATACTGTCCCATGTAAAATCTTCGGACAACCATAATATAGGTATACTGCCCGTGTATAAGCCCAACCCAGGTGTGGAAGAAAAATTGGAGCTAGAATCGTGAAATTTCCGAGGTTCGATTATGATATCTCGGGAATTAATAGACGGAATGGAATAATAGATAGCACAATCGAAAGAAAAAAATAACATTCTATTCACTAAATGTCATTAGATTTCCGATTCATCCCTTCAGTTATGAGTATAATCAAGTTAAAGTTCAAATAAATTCCATTTTAACGATATTTTCGATACTTTGGCGTATATAAGAGTGCAGCAGCGCTCGCCGAGGTATCGTCACTGAGGCTATCTCTCTCTACTTTTTTAAATACTTGGCGACGAGACGCTGTCGCGTCTCTTAATATATCTCTCTGTATACGTATATATTAGACTGATTCGCGAAATTAAATTTTTTTTTTTCGAAATCTTTCATTAAATACTTTCGGGGAAGTGAAAAAGATGCCTGTTGAAAGCAGAGCTCTGAATATTGATATATTTAGAAGTCCCTCGTAGCGAATTTATATTTTAGATTTAAATGACACAGGAAAAAAAATTCAAACTGTGAAATTTTTTACCTCGACTTCGTGTGAACTACTGTTGGTCGTTTCTTTGAAAATTAGGTTCTTTACGATAATGCAATTCAAACTTTTTTTTCAAGAAAGATTTCACAATATTTAGTAATAAGTTTCAACATTTTTCCGGAAACTAAAAAAAGGGAAATTTACTCAAAATTTAATTTTAACTTTGCATAACTTTCGAAGGAGTGAGTTTTTCAAAAAATCTTGTGAGACCTTTTTTGTAAAGCGTTCCATTCCCTATAAGAATATGTATCGCAGATTTCGGTACAGGGAATTGAAGTCGAGGTATGACATTTCAAAGTATAAACATTTTTTTTCCTGTATTATTTAAATGGAAATTCGTGATGAGAGATCTCAAAATATTAATATTGAGATCTCTGCTTATATATGTATATATACGCCCGTTCATTCCTGTGCGCCCCGTGTTAATGCATATAGGTATATGTATAGTAATGATGACCATACGGAGAGCAAAATTCAGGTAAGGATCGAAACGTCTCACCTCGTGAGAGGTTTCGATCCTAAGGCTTAGTATACCTATATATATCTCTGCCTCGCTCCCTTGCTCTATATATCTCTCTCTATATCCATATATATATCCACGCTTATTCCTGTACACCCCGTGATAATGTATATAGGTATAGACATTGTAGCGATGACCGTACGGAGAGCAAAATTCAGGTAAGGGTCGAAACCGCTCGACTCTCGACGAGTTTTACTCCTCGAGGAGTTATACTCCATCGAGACCGTGCGCATTCGATCCTCGATGATCAACACGTTCAATGAGTTCCGACGGGGGATCCCATTGACTCAGTATATCTATATATATCTCTCTGTATACGTATATATTAGACTGATTCACGAAATTAGATTTTTTTTTTTTAATCTCCGATTAAATACTTTCGGGGAAGTGAAGAAGATGCCTGTTGAAAGCAGAGCTCTGAATATTGATATATTTAGAAGTCCCTCGTAGCGAATTTATATTTTAGATTTAAATGACACAGGAAAAAAAATTCAAACTGTGAAATTTTTTACCTCGACTTCGTGTGAACTACTGTTGGTCGTTTCTTTAAAAATTAGGTTCTTTACGATAATGCAATTCAAACTTTTGTTTCAAGAAAGATTTCACAATATTTAGTAATAAGTTTTAACATTTTTCCGGAAACTAAAAAAAGGGAAATTTACTCAAAATTTAATTTTAACTTTGCATAACTTTCGAAGGAGTGAGTTTTTCAAAAAATCTTGTGAGACCTTTTTTGTAAAGCGTTCCATTCCCTATAAGAATATGTATCGCAGATTTCGGTACAGGGAATTGAAGTCGAGGTATGACATTTCAAAGTATAAACATTTTTTTTCCTGTATTATTTAAATGGAAATTCGTGATGAGAGATCTCAAAATATTAATATTGAGATCTCTGCTTATATACGTATATATACGCCCGTTCATTCCTGAGCGCCCCGTGTTAATGCATATAGGTATATGTATAGTAATGATGACCATACGGAGAGCAAAATTCAGGTAAGGATCGAAACGTCTCGCCTCGTGAGAGGTTTCGATCCTAAGGCTTAGTATACCTATATATATCTCTGCCTCGCTCCCTCGCTCTATATATCTCTCTCTATATCCATATACATATATATCCACGCTTATTCCTGTACACCCCGTGATAATATATATAGGTATAGACATTGTAGCGATGACCGTACGGAGAGCAAAATTCAGGTAAGGATCGAAACCGCTCGACTCTCGACGAGTTTTACTCCTCGAGGAGTTATACTCCATCGAGACCGTGCGCATTCGATCCTCGATGATCAACACGTTCAATAAGTTCCGACGGGGGATCCCATTGACTCAGTATATCTATATATATCTCTCTGTATACGTATATATTAGACTGATTCACGAAATTAGATTTTTTTTTTTTAAATCTCCGATTAAATACTTTCGGGGAAGTGAAGAAGATGCCTGTTGAAAGCAGAGCTCCGAATGTTGATATATTTAGAAGTCTCTCGTCGTTAATTTAAATTTTAGATTTAAATGACACAGGAAAAAAAAATTCAAACTTTGAAATTTTTTACCTCGACTTTGTGTGAACTACTCTTGGTCATTTCTTTAAAAATTAGGTTATTTACGATAATGGAATTCAAACTCTTTTTTCAAGAAAGATTTCACAATGTTTAGTAATAATTTTTAACATTTTTCCGGAAACTAAAAAAAAGGGAAATGTCCTCTAAATTTAATTTTAACTTTGCATAACTTTCGAAGGAGTGAGTTTTTCAAAAAATCTTGTGAGACCTTTTTTGTAAAGCGTTCCATTCCCTATAAGAATATGTATCGCAGATTTCGGTATAGGGAATTGAAGTCGAGGTATGACATTTCAAAGTATAAACATTTTTTTTCCTGTATTATTTAAATGGAAATTCGTGATGAGAGATCTCAAAATATTAATATTAAGATCTCTGCTTATATACGTATATATACGCCCGTTCATTTCTGTGCGCCCCGTGTTAATGCATATAGGTATATGTATAGTAATGATGACCATACGGAGAGCAAAATTCAGGTAAGGATCGAAACGTCTCGCCTCGTGAGAGGTTTCGATCCTCAGGCTTAGTATACCTATATATATCTCTGCCTCGCTCCCTCGCTCTATATATCTCTCTCTATATCCATAAACATATATATCCACGCTTATTCCTGTACACCCCGTGATAATATATATAGGTATAGACATTGTAGCGATGACCGTACGGAGAGCAAAATTCAGGTAAGGATCGAAACCGCTCGACTCTCGACGAGTTTTACTCCTCGAGGAGTTATACTCCATCGAGCCCGTGCGCATTCGATCCTCGATGATCAACACGTTCAATGAGTTCCGACGGGGGATTCCATTGACTCAGTATATCTATATATATCTCTCTGTATACGTATATATTAGACTGATTCACGAAATTAGATTTTTTTTTTTTTAATCTCCGATTAAATACTTTCGGGGAAGTGAAGAAGATGCCTGTTATAAGCAGAGCTCCGAATGTTGATATATTTAGAAGTCTCTCGTCGTTAATTTAAATTTTAGATTTAAATGACACAGGAAAAAAAATTCAAACTTTGAAATTTTTTACCTCGACTTTGTGTGAACTACTGTTGGTCATTTCTTTAAAAATTAGGTTATTTACGATAATGGAATTCAAATTCTTTTTTCAAGAAAGATTTCACAATGTTTAGTAATAATTTTTAACATTTTTCCGGAAACTAAAAAAAAAGGGAAATGTCCTCCAAATTTAATTTTTACTTTGCATAACTTTCGAAGGAGTGAGTTTTTCAAAAAAATCTTGGGAGACCTTTTTTGTAAAGCGTTCCATTCCCTATAAGAATATGTATCGCAGATTTTGGTACAAGGACGTGAAGTCGAGGTATGACATTTCAAAGTATAAACATTTTTTTTCCTGTATTATTTAAAAAGTTATGCAAAGTTAAAATTAAATTTAGAGAACATTTCCCTTTTTTTTAGTTTCCGAAAAAATGTTAAAATTTATTACTAAACATTGTGAAATCTTTCTTAAAAAAAGAGTTTGAATTCCATTATCGTAAATAACCTAATTTTTAAAGAAATGACCAACAGTAGTTCACACAAAGTCGAGGTAAAAAATTTCAAAGTTTGAATTTTTTTTTCCTGTGTCATTTAAATCTGAAATTTAAATTAACGACGGGAGACTTCTAAATACATCAACATTTGGAGCTCTGCTTTCAACGGGCATCTTCTTCACTTTCCCGAAAGTATTTAATCGGAGATTTAAAAAAAAAATCTAATTTCGTGAATCAGTCTAATATATACGTATACAGAGAGATATATATAGGTATACTGATTCAATTGGATCTCCCGTTGGAACTCATTGAACGGGTCGATCGCCGAGGATCGAATGCGCATGGGCTCGATGGAGTATAACTCCTCGAGGAGCAAAACTCGTCGAGAGTCGAGCGGTTTCGATCCTTACCTGAATTTTGCTCTCCGTATGGTCATCATTACTATACATATACCTATATGCATTAACACGGGGCGCACAGGAATGAACGGGCGTATATATACATATATAAGCAGAGATCTCAATATTAATATTTTGAGATCTCTCATCACGAATTTCCATTTAAATAATACAGGAAAAAAAATGTTTATACTTTGAAATGTCATACCTCGACTTCAATTCCCTGTACCGAAATCTGCGATACATATTCTTATAGGGAATGGAACGCTTTACAAAAAAGGTCTCCTAAGATTTTTTTGAAAAACTCACTCCTTCGAAAGTTATGCAAAGTTATAATTAAATTTAGAGGACATTTCCCTTTTTTTAGTTTCCGGAAATATGTTAAAATTTATTACTAAACATTGTGAAATCTTTCTTGAAAAAAGAGTTTGAATTCCATTATCGTAAATAACCTCATTTTAAAAGAAATGACCAATAGTAGTTCACACAAAGTCGAGGTAAGAAATTTCAAAGTTTCAATTTTTTTTTCCTGTGTCATTTAAATCTTAAATTTAAATTAACGACGAGAAACTTCTAAATATATCAACATTCGGAGCTCTGCTTCCAACAGGCATCTTCTTCACTTCCCCGAAAGTATTTAATCGGAGATTTAAAAAAAAAAATCTAATTCCGTGAATCAGTCTAATATATACGTATACAGAGAGATATATCAAGAGACGCGGTAGCGTCTCGACGCCAAGTATTGAAAACTGAGAGTCTCAGTCGAGACGCCGCGCACTCTTATATACGCGAATATGCCTCAATCCACGCCCCTTTTACACTTCAATTCGATATTACTAAAAAACGAGACAACTTTTTAAAAATTTACGAATATACTTTTCTTAAAAAAAAATTAGCTTTCCATTGATACCATTATTTTTTTTTCCGCCCACGCGATGCTGAGATATCATAATATTGGGCGAATTATCTCGAATATTTATCATCAGAAAAATTCTTCAAGTTTGCATGTCACGCTTATAGATATACAAGCCCGTGTATAAGCGGTGTAATACGATTTTATAGAGAGAGGCTTGTATGTGGTAGTGAGAAAATATGAGTGTGTGCGCAGCGCTCTCTCTCACCCCTCAGCTCGAGCGTCGTGTAATACGATTTTACAGAGAGAGGCTTGCATGTGTTAGTGGGAAAATATGAGTGTGTGCGCAGCGCTCTCTCTCGCCTCAGCTCGAGCGTCGTGTAATACGATTTTACAGGGAGGGGCTTGCATGTGTTAGTGGGAAAATATGAGTGTGTGCGCAGCGCTCTCTCTCTCGCCTCAGCTCGAGCATCGTGTAATACGATTTTATAGAGAGGGGCTTGCATGTGTTAGTGGGAAAATATGAGTGTGTGCGAGATAACCACAGCGCTCTTTCGCGCCTCACTCTCCGACGCCTGCGCGCGATAGTGCTCTTTAAGGGTCAAAATAATAATTTTGAACCCACTAATATAAAGTTTTTTAGGAATTTTAAATAAATTAGTATAAAATATGTTTCATATGTTTTGTATATTTTTAATTTACATAACATAACACATTTTCCAATTCTTTATGTATTTTTAAATACAAAATTATAATCAAATCATTTTTTAGTTCCTTAACAAAATAATACTCTTCTCATACATTTGTCATACATTTTTTAATCATTTTCAATAAACTATGAATTTTGTTAAACGAAATAATACGATGCTTAATTTATTTTCATTTTTCTTTGTTTCAATAAGTTTTTTAAATCATATTTCTTAGGATAATGATTTGAATACTTAAATTAAACTAAATAATGAGTTTTTAGTTCTTATTACGTACAAGTATATACAGGTATATATAGGTATATACATACAAGTATATATAGGTATATACATGTATATACTGGTATATAAAGGCATATAGAGGTATATTCAGGTATATTTATATCTATGTACTATGTATTTCTATGTATATCTATGTATTTAAATGTTGTTTTATTAATACATGTATTTATACTATATATATTAGGGTGGCCGCTATTTCAGTTCTCAACTTATATTTAAATAGTCATTCGAGATTCGATTTCTTTAAATAGCATTTTCTATCTATAAAGCATGTCTATAAATATATATCATTATATAGCGCTAATATGTCAAAATTTAACTCAAATTTTAGGCTAAACCAAAATTCAACTTAAATTTTAGGCTAAACCAAAATCTAACTTAAATTTTAGGCTAAACTAAAATTTAACTTGAATTTCGGACTAAACCAAAATTTGACTTGAATTTTAGGCTGAACCTAAATTTAAATTGAATTTTAGGCTAAATCAAAATCTAACTTAAATTTTAGGCTAAACAAAAATCTAACTTAAATTTCAGGCTAAGCCAAAATCAAACTCAAATTTCAGGCTGAACCAAAATTTAACTCAAATTTTAGGCTGAACCAAAATTTAACTCGAATTTTAGGCTAAACCCAAATTTAACTTAAATTTTAGGCTAAGCCAAAATCTAACTTAAATTGTAGGCTAAGCCAAAATCTAACTTAAATTTTAGGCTAAACTAAAATTTAACTTAAATTTTAGGCTTAACCAAAATCCAATTTCAATTTTAGGCTAAACCAAAATTTAACTTAAATTTTAGGCTAAACCAAAATTAAACTTAAATTTCAGGCTGAACCAAAATCTAACTTAAATTTTAGGCTAAACCAAAATCCAACTTAAATTTCGGGCTAAACCATAATTTAACTCAAATTTTAGGCTAAACCAAAGTTTATCTCAAATTTTAGGCTAAACCGAAATCTAACTTAAACTTTAAGCTAAACCACTATCTTACTTTAATTTAAGGCTATATTTGTTAACGCTCTATAAAAAAAATCTGAATGAAGATTTGCGTGAAGCCGTTTCGGAATAAGAACAACATGGGAAAAATGTTCTTACGTCATCTGATTTTTATAACTCACAAACGATTCATCATAATAGAAATCTACAGACATATCTTTGTACAGAATTGAACGCTCTACAAAAAAGGTTTCGAGTTAATTTTGATAAGTCCACTCGTTTAAAAGTTATTCAATGTCAAAGTTCAATTTTTCGAAGATTTGGCCGATTTTATAACGGAACGATTAGTTTTATCATCAAAATGTGAATAAAATTTCATGTAAAATACAAATTAAACTCTCGAGAAATGTTTAAGAATAGTTCTTACTATAATAATAATAAAAAATAACGTCTTTAGAAAGTTGTGCGGTAGAATTTGGCTTATACATTTTTTTTTAATTCTATTCAAAAATAAAATCGAATGATAATATTCTGTTACACTACAATAAATGTCATTTTCTTACTAGAAAAATGAAATTTTTAAGCAAACTTCTACTGCACAATTTTCTTAAAGCGTTCCATTTTTTTTATTCCTATAGTAAGAACTATTGGTTGCAATGACTGGAAAGCTCGATTTATGTTTCACACGAAAGTTTATGCACATTTTGTCGATGCAACTAATAGTTCCAATTCTGTTTGTAGATTTCTCTTATGATGAATTGTTTGTTAGTCATAAAAATCAGAAGACGTAAAAATAATTCTTCCCATGTTATTCTTATGGAAAATAGAAAAATGCGATGAGTACGATGTTAACGATAATATTAAGAGCCCATATTTTCACACGCCCTTTCTTATACCTAATAAAACTTTTGAGCCTAATTTTTTTAACGCCATGTATATTGTACCATCACCAATTTGGATCATAGGGCTGTGATAGTTATAGGAATTTAATTTTTCTTGCTTATTTTTGTCGACAATTGCGAATCTACGGAAAGGTTTTACAAAGCATTGTTTGAGAATATCTGCGTATTGGATTATAATGAAATTTCACACTGTCTTTATAGCGAATATTTCCTCTAATATAACTGGCAGCTACTACACTGAGAAAAAAATGGTTGAATGAACTAAATCTTTAGTCGCATACGCACGACTAAATATTTAGTTGTACGACTCCAATTTTTTTTGTATGAATCATATTTTCGTCAACTGAAGCGCAGAATTATTCAAGAAACTAATTATTTAGTTATACCAAATAAATATTTACTCGTGCGTATGCGACTACAAATATAGTTCATTCGACAATTTTTTTCTCAGTGTATAATTTTAGGCATTCCTATCAAATATAGTTACATTACAAGAGATATCAATCAATTGAAACAATTAAATTTTTTTTTATTTACAAAGAATGTACCGAAATAACTGTACTGTATTTCCAACTGCGTATACACAACAAGCCATGCACTTTCATTTTTTGTTCTTCTTCATTTTCGACGATTTCAACAACAATTTATATAAAATTCATGTCAATAAATTAAATCAGTAAAGATACTTCGCAACAACTTTCAAAAAGAAGTGAAATCAATTACAAAATACTTCTCAGAAGTAAAAAAAAGGACGCCAAGTATTAAATCCCAAAAATTCGAATTCAAAAATCTCAAAAATTCAAAAAAAATCCTAAAAATAAAAAATCTGAAATTAACAAAAAAAAAACAACAAAAAAACCAATCACAGAAGCCAAGTCACAAACTTAGCGTGCGTAAATTATTAAAGACCAAGCCAAACTAAAAAACTTGGCGTGCAGGGTTGAGAACCAATACGCTCGGCGAGGAAAAACCGAGACCATCCACCCTTATCGTTTAACGAAGGAGTTGATTGAATGAGAAAATGAAAAAGTAAACAATTGATCAAGTGCCCTAGTAAGCAACCATGAGAATATACACAAGAGGTAAGGGTAAACTAGTGAGTGACTATGAGAAAAGTTCACTGAGAAAAATCTTGTCCAAGGTTTATATTTAAATGAACGAACAATGATATTATCATTATTTCTGGAATAGTTGAGAATCTTATTGACCTTTGCCCAGATAGACAAATATAGCTCATATTGGCATCATATTGCACACATCTATGACGCAAAGGAACACTCACAGCTGTGTGTCGCTTATGAGTGCTCATCTGGAAGTCACATTTGCATCATACGATGATTGACAATAACACATCATACGGGGCTCATATGGCAGTCACGGCGTGACGAAATTGTGGTGCTCATACGAAGATCATATTGTCGTCATACCCTGGTGAAATTGCTTGCGCTCATATGAAGCTCATATGACCGTCGGGATGTGAGGTATTATTGTAATTTTTATACGATTTTTTTTTTAAATTTCTATTGCTTGAAAAAAAATTTATTATGTATATTTTTTCATTTACGTAGCTTCTGAACCGATTACATTTTAAAAAAATTAAAAAAACACCCAATTTCATTATATTTTAATTTCTTCTGTCTCCAGTGGGATTCGAACCTGCGACCTGCCTACTATCCTACCTAACAACCCAACACGCTACCTATTACGCTACCGAGTACTTATGAATTTTCTTCACTTATATGATATATCAGTGGTGACATGCCAGGGAAAACGAATCACATTTGAATATTATATATACACAGTTAAAAATGAACGTAATTAATAAATTAAGAATTAAAAAAATAGACGATTCAATATAGCATCCGAAAATTCAAAAAAATGAGATATTCGTGAAAGTCAATTCCTTAGTTTTTTTTACAGTTTCGCGAATTCGAATATCTCAATCGAATCTATAGGGAAATTTGTAGAATTCAAAATGGGGGTTCTATTTGATTAAAAAAAATGATGAAAAATAGTGCAACTTTTTTAAAAGTTTGTTTGCTTATATGAAACTGAAATATAAAACAAAAAATTAAAACATTCAAAGAAAATTAGTTAAAATAATTTTTTTTCTAAGTAAATGAAAACAATTTTCAAAAATTCAATATGGCGGCCGTGATTTGCAAAAATTCTCAGATATTGGTGAACATTATTAATAACTTTATAATTAATTTTTTGGACTTGCAAAAGATGCGAGGCTTGTCACAACATGCTGTCATTTTGCAGTGATTTTGCAGCCGTCATATTGCGCTCATCGAATGTATCACTAAGAAACATGCATGTCGCCGTCATATTGCGCTCATCGAATGTATAACTGAGAAACACGCATAACGCCATCATATTGCATGCATGGCATGTATACTTTCAATGCTAACCTAGTGAATACACTAAAGAAATCATTGAATGGCTTTCATATGATATCCATCTGCAAATATTCTTTGCAGAATGTAAATTTGCCGGCTTATGAGTTCATCTTGTAGTCAACGGATGATGCATTTGTAAACGACATGATGAGATCGAAATGTTTTGAAAATTCATCATACTAAATCAACTAATGGGCATGCATCACAACATGTAGCCAATATACTGGAAAATTTGCTTCATCGAATGTATGCATGGCGTGATAATCATGGCTGTCTATCTGGGTTGGTTATGTCCGAATTTGATAAATCACAATAGCTACTTCCTTGTCATAAATATTCTCGGTCAGTAATCGTCAGCAAACTACAATAGGCGATCAGATAACTTAACTCGACGGGGCCGGAAACATTCACATAACTTAACTTTCCCCTCATTCTCCTACTCACGTGTCTAAGCGCATGCGCACTACGCATGTTGGCAATACGCATGCTCATAGATGTTTCGCGGTCGTTCAAAGGTTTGAAGCGGTGAGAAACGGTAATAGGGAGTGTCAAGATTCGCGAGCAGTCAAGTTATCCGATTGTCTACTGTACTTGACAGTAAAAAATACAAGTGATAATAATCTGTGTTATCACTATATGAGTAGGTATAATAATTTTCTATCTGATCTTGTGGAAATCCTACAGCACCTTCCGGGCTTATTTTTCTTAACCCTGCACGCCAAGTTTTTTAGTTTGGCTTGGTCTTTAATAATTTACGCACGCTGAGTTTTTGACTTGGCTTCTGTGATTGGTTTTTTTCGTTTCTTTTTTTGTTAATTTCAGATTTTTTATTTTTAGGATTTTTTTTGAATTTTTGAGATTTTTTGAATTCGAATTTTTGGGATTTAATACTTGGCGTCCTTTTTTTTACTTCTGATATAGATATACTGAGTCAATGGGATCCCCCGTCGGAACTCATTGAACGTGTTGATCATCGAGGATCGAATGCGCACGGGCTCGATGGAGTATAACTCTTCGAGGAGTAAAACTCGTCGAGAGTCGAGCGGTTTCGATCCTTACCTGAATTTTGCTCTCCGTACGGTCATCGCTACAATGTCTATACCTATATATATTATCACGGGGTGTACAGGAATAAGCGTGGATATATATGTATATGGATATAGAGAGAGAGATATAGAGCGAGGGAGCGAGACAGAGATATATATAGGTATACTAAGACTGAGGATCAAAACCTCTCACGAGGCGAGACGTTTCGATCCTTATCAGAATTTTGCTCTCCGTATGGTCATCGTTACTATGCTTTTAAAAAATGAGACTATTTTTTTAATTCGCAATCTCCAATTAATTACCTTCAGGGAAGTAAAAAAAGATTCCTGTTCAAAGCAGAGCTCTGAATATTAATATTTAGAGGTCTCTCGTCGCAAATTTATTTTTTATATTTAAATGACACAGGGAAAAAAAGTCAACCTTTGAAATTTTTCACCTCGGCTTCAAGTCAATACACCAAAACAAGCGAT
Organism: Alloplasta piceator; assembly: GCA_946863875.1. Taxonomy (NCBI): domain Eukaryota; kingdom Metazoa; phylum Arthropoda; class Insecta; order Hymenoptera; family Ichneumonidae; genus Alloplasta; species Alloplasta piceator. The sequence goes on from OX333074.1 coordinate 25,722,676, forward strand.
GCATGTTCTTGTAGGGAATTGAATGCTCTACAGAAAACGTTTCTTATGATTTTTCGATAAACACTCTCCTTCAAAAGTTATTCACGGTCTAATATATATGTATATTAGACTGTGAATATGTGTTAACTACTGTTGGCCATTTCTTTAAAAATTGGGTTATTTATGATAATGCAATTTGAACGTTTTTTTAAAGAAAGATTTCACGATATTTAGTAATAAGCTTTAACATTTTTCCGGAAACTAAAAATAAAAGGAAAATTTATTCTAAATTCAATTTTACCTTTGAACAATTTTCGAAGGAGTGAGTTTCTTCAAAAATTTCTAAACATTTTCAAACAAATTTTCCAAAAATTTTCAAATTTTATTTTCTTTTATAAATTTAAACGTTGTTTGCGATAAAAATGAGAAAAAGCTCAAAAAAACATTTTCTCATTTTAATGGTGATAACGAAGTGTTTAGGGGCAATAAACATGATTCTTCAATTTTTTTCAAAAATTCGATTGCTTGAAACTTGAAACAAAAAAAAACATCCGATAGATCAAATTGAAACTTTACAGTGTCTTTGTGGGTATGTTGAGCTGTAAAAGTTACGCTTAACATTAGTCGTTTTATCAATATTCTTAATTTCGCCTTTAATTTCAAAAAAAAAACAATAAATAGCTTTTTTCTCCTGTTCTTTTAAATTCATGGCAAGAATGGGAAAATTGTTTTTTTCAAAAAACTATTGACAATTTTTCAGAGCATTAATTTAAGTTTGTGAGACGCTCCTTCTGATTGATGTGCGATCATTGGTTGCTGAGATATCAATGGTTGAATACAAAAGGATCTTCTTTCATTAAAAGTCCAATATCTCAGCGAAAAATGGTCACAGCGAGGACTCAACAAAAAGCAAATTGAAGTTAAATAAACAAGCTATTCGGTTCATGTAATAGTTTAGCTGGAAAAAATTTGTCCAAGTAACTGCACAAAAAAAAAGATGGGTTTGTCTTACTATTTCAGATTTCTCAAGATTGCGTAAAACCTATAGCTTCGAAATTTTTTTGGCTGAAAGATCTTAAAACTAGAAACTTGAAGCTTCAAAATACTTTTTCAAGACCTCGATTGGACAATTTTTCACTGAGATACGGCATTGTTAAAAACGACTAAAAATTGGAAAATTTGTTGATCTCTTAATTTTTTTCAGTAACGTATATATAAATACATATATATATATATCTCTCTATATTATATAAATATTTCGCCGCCGCCGCCGCCGCTGCCACCGCTGCCGCCGTGTACAAGAATTGAGAACCCAAACCTCGGAACCCAAACCCAAACCGTTACGATGCGAGGGTGAAGTTGGCCATGGATTCGAGAATCGAGCGGGGTGAAGTTGGCCATGCAATCGAGAATCGAGCGGGGTGAAGTTGGCTATGGAATCGAAAATAGAGCGAGGTGAAGTTGGCCATGGAATCGAGAATCGAGCAGAGGGTTGGGGTGGCGGGGATGGGACGGGGGAGCGTGGGGGTGGGGAAAGGCGGTGGGCGGGAGTTGAGGTTTGGGTTAGAATCGAACCTCTACGACGCGAGGGCGCGTAGCGCCCGAGCCGCACGGACCCTAGTATATCTCTCTATATTATATAAATACTAGGGGCCCGTGCGGCTCGGGCGCTACGCGCCCTCACATCGTAAAGGTTCGCGTCTAACCCAAACCCCGACCCCCCGCCCGCCAGCTTCCCCAACCCCCTCCCCACCATCCCACGCCTCCCCCCTCCACACCCGGCAACCAACCGCTGAATTCGGCCATCCATGGCCAACTTCAGCGCGCTCGATTCTCGATTCCATGGCCAACTTCATCCCGCTTGATTCTCGATGCCATGGCCAACCTCACCATGCTCGATTCTCGAATCCATGGCCAACTTCACCGCGCTCGATTTTCGATTCCATGGCCAACTTCACCGCGCTCGATTCTCGATTCCATGGCCAACTTTACCCCGCTCGATTCTCGTTTCCATGGCTAACTTCACCCTGCTTAGTCTGTGGCCAACTTCAGGCCGTCTCGATTCTTGTACACGGGGGCGGCGGGGGCGGCGGGGGCGGCGGGAATGGCGGGGGCGGCGGCGACATTTTTATATAATATAGAGAGATTTCGCCGCCGCCGCCGCCGCCGCTGCCGTGTACAAGAATCGAGACGGCCTGGAGTTGTTTACAGACTAAGCAGGGTGAAGTTAGCCATGGAAACGAGAATCGAGCGGGGTTAAGTTGGCCATGGAATCGAGAATCGAGCGCGGTGAAGTTGGCTATGGATTCGAGAATCGAGCATGGTGAGGTTGGCCATGGCATCGAGAATCAAGCGGGATGAAGTTGGCCATGAAATCGAGAATCGAGCGCGCTGAAGTTGGCCATGGATGGCCAAATTCAGCGGTTGGTTGCCGGGTGTGGAGGGGGGAGGCGTGGGATGGTGGGGAGGGGGTTGGGGAAGCTGGCGGGCAGGGGGTCGGGGTTTGGGTTAGACGCGAACCTTAACGATGCGAGGGCGCGTAGCGCCCGAGCCACACGAACGAAGAGTCGAGGTCATGGCCAACTTCGACCCACTCGAGCCTCGATTCCATGGCCAAATTCACCTCGCTCGGTTCTAGGTTTGGGTTTGGAGGTTTGGGTTTGGAGGTTTGGGTTTGGAGGTTTGGGTTTGGAGGTTTGGGTTTGGAGGTTTGGGTTTGGAGGTTTTGGTTTGGAGGTTTGGGTTTGATGGTTTGGGTTTGAAAGGTTTGGACTTGCGATGCGAGGGCGCGTAGCGCCCGAGCCGCACGGGCCCCTAGTATATATCTCTCTATATTTTAGAAAAATTTCGCCGCCGCCGCCGCTGCCGTGTACAAGAATCGAGACGGCCTGAAGTTGGCCACAGACTAAGCAGGGTGAAGTTAGCTATGGAAACGAGAATCGAGCGGGGTAAAGTTGGCCATGGAATCGAGAAACGAGCGCGGTGAAGTTGGCTATGGATTCGAGAATCGAGCATGGTGAGGTTGGCCATGGCATCGGAAATCAAGCGGGATGAAGTTGGCCATGGAATTGAGAATCGAGCGCGCTGAAGTTGGCCATGGATGGCCAAATTCAGCGGTTGGTTGCCGGGTGTGGAGAGGGGAGGCGTGGGATGGTGGGGAGGGGGTTGGGGAAGCTGGCGGGGGGGTCGGGGTTTGGGTTAGACACGAACCTTCACGATGCGAGGGCGCGTAGTGCCCGAGCCACACGAACCCCTAGTATATATATATATATCTCTATATTATATAAATATTTCCCCGCCGCCGCTGCCGCCGTGTACAAGAATCGAGACGGCCTGAAGTTGGCCACAGACTAAGCAGGGTGAAGTTAGCCATGAAAACGAGAATCGAGCGGGGTAAAGTTGGCGATGGAATCGAGAATCGAGCGCGGTGAAGTTGGCCATGGATTCGAGAATCGAGCATGGTGAGGTTGGCCATGGCATCGAGAATCAAGCGGGATGAAGTTGGCCATGGAATCGAGAATCGAGCGCGCCGAAGTTGGCCATGGATGGCCAAATTCAGCGGTTGGTTGCCGGGTGTGGAGGGGGGAGGCGTGGGATGGTGGGGAGGGGGTTGGGGAAGCTGGCGGGCGGAGAGTCGGGGTTTGGGTTAGACGCGAACCTTCACGATGCGAGGGCGCGTAGCGCCCGAGCCACACGAACCCCTAGTATATATATATGTACGCCCGTTTATGCCTGTGCGCTCCGTTTTCATCTATATAGGTATATGCATAGTAGCGATGACCGTGCGGAGAGCCAAACTCATGTAAAGATCGAAACCCTTTCGCTTGGCGAGCGGTTTTGCTCCTCGAGGAGTTATACTCTGTCGAGATCGTGGGGATCCGATCCTTGAAGAACTTTTACCTGTCGAGAGCGCCGGGATTCAATCGTTGAACGATTCAAACTGCCCGATCCTTCCGACTCGGCGCTCGTTCGAAGAGGGGATCGTCTCCCGAGTTTCGTGTGCCGTTCTTTCGAAGAGTTATATCGCGGGGGTATTAACTCGCCAACGAGTTATATAGCTACCTGCTCGGTACGAGCATGCTCACTGAACGAGTAAAACTCGCAAGGATCGGAGATTTTACCTGTCCTTCGGCTCGCTCGCGATTCGCTCGCAATCCCTGGAAGAAAGACGATTGACGATCGTCGATTGTTTAAACTGTCTTTTGTCTTACGCGCGTTGCAGCATGGGAAGTTCGTGCGCCAACGTATACACACATGAAACTCACGTGTACGCGCACAACAAACACACACACACACAAAAGAGTTAATAAAAAATTGAAATAAATTTCTTTATTTTATTTAATTCCGTACACGTTATCGGGAAAAATGCATTGCCCGTTTTTAAAAATACAGGCTGCACTTGATCACGTGGTCGAGTAACGCAGCGTAACCATTGGTTAAAATGAGTTTCGCACGCGGCGCGTGCGCCAGAAGCCAATGGTATCAGTAGGACGACGACGCGCGTGCGCCACATTGAGGATCACCCTGATGCTCGTGCGAAGCCGCCGACGGTTTTGTCCGGTGACAGTTCTTGAGTGAGTACATTATAACTAAGTACAAGTACGCCTGAACTACTTCTTCTGCTTATTGTTCTTCCCAGTACATATTACCAGAGAACATAGATTTACATGGAAGCGTAGGCCCCGTGTTAGCATTTGGCAGACTTTCTCATAGGCTTTCTCGGGGTGCTGCCTACTGCGCAACACGCGAGCACCCCGAAAAAAGCGTGCCAAGCGTTCCTATAAGGCCTACGCTTCCATGTTAATCTATTTTCTCTGATATTACAAACAGCAGGATCCTCAAACAGCCGAAAAACAAGAGATTATGAAAAATCTTATTGACGCATTGTGCTCGAGCTTACTGCCGGCTGTCAATCGGGATTGATTTCACCAAGGCGAAGGATTATACAACTGATGAACCGTATGTTGGGTATTGACAACGTATGTGTCAATGAAGTCAAGGATGCTAAAGTGGAGAAATGAATTGCAACCGGCGATGCCAACGAACATTGCCCAAATTGCCCCGACGCTAGCGTATGGACAGTGGTTGCAGGCTCTGTCATACCATATGAAAAACATAGTTGACGTGGACATGGGGACTGTAGCCATGGAATATTACTCGATGCAAGCGTGGCCATCGCAGCATACAGATGCTACCAAGAACGAAGTGCATCATCACGTCGTATTTGGCACGCCAGGCTTTGCAAAAAAATTTGCAAACGAGACTTCGGTTTACATTAATGCGACCTACGCCGTGGTGCCGAACATTGCTGGGGCGTATCAGTTTTTAACACTTATGTCAGAATATCGTGGCGAGGTGAGCGATTATAATATCATTAATATAAAATATTGGAGTTTAAGGCGAGGCTAAATACCGACATTATTTTTGAAGCCCTATGCATTATCGACTCAAAATCTTCGACTGGTCCTGAAGGAGAAGGAAAAGGAGAAGGAGAAACTCGGCGGAGTGATAAAATCCGAGACTCGCAGCGACACGAGGAGCAAAATCAACATACATCATCGAAACAGCAAAGACACGAGACACAAGAATAACGATCATTAGCGAAGAAGTCAATCGCGCGATAGAAACAAAAACGTCCATTCGTCGGGTCGTGGCATCCGGGACAGTCCAAGACGAAGCAACGAGAGACGGGATCCCAATGATGACAAACGAATTGGTAGAAGCCGCGCAGCGATCTCGATTCTCGTAGATGTGTCGAAGCGAGGATAAATACCGGGACAAGCATTGGAAGGCCGCGCAGCAGAAGCAAGCAAAGAAAGAAAGTAGAAAGGAAGATAGCAGCGATCCAGGCCGGTGGAAAAAGCGTCGATGAGCTTACAGGTAATATTTTATGGATTTGAATTTTCAAACGTTAATTAGAACGAAAAATCGATGAAAGTATCACTAATAAAAATAATTTAATTGAATTAAAAAATGTGTACCAAATATTGGCAGGAGTCTATCAAATTTTCCTTAAATGCATTTACAATGGATAATGAAATTTTCATCCTCTTTATTTAGATTCCTGTAAATCTGTCTCAAAGTCCGAGGCGATCGGTGAATTATCGAGTATATCATCGGACGAGGATGCAAATGCTTCGGAAGAGGGTTTTCATCATCCCTTTGTACTGCGCGAACGTCCATTCGTCGGGTCGTGGCATCCGGGACAGTCCAAGACGAAGCAACGAGAGACGGGATCCCAATAATGATAAACGAATTGGTAGAAGCCGCGATATAAAAAAGTACAGCGATCTCGATTCTCGTAGATGTGTCGAAGCGAGGATAAATACCGGGACAAGCATTGGAAGTCCGCGCAGCAGAAGCAAGCAAAGAAAGAAAGTAGAAAGGAAGATAGCAGCGATCCAGGCCGGTGGAAAAAGCGTCGATGAGCTTACAGGTAATATGTTATGGATTTGAATTTTCAAACGTTAATTAGAACGAAAAATCGATGAAAGTATCACTAATAAAAATAATTTAATTTAATTAAAAAATGTGTACCAAATATTGGCAGGATTCTATAAAATTTTCCTTAAATGCATTTACATTGGATAATGAAATTTTCATCCTCTTCATTTAGATTCCTGTAAATCTGTCTCAAAGTTTGAGGCGGTCGGTGAATTATCGAGTATATCATCGGACGAGGATGCAAATGCTTCGGAAGAGGGTTTTCATCATCCCTTTGTACTGCGCGAACGACCAACTTCGATAATTATGAATATGAAGGTTCGTTGAAAAAAAAATCAATCCCTAAAATGGAGAAAATTGTGAAACCGTTTTTATTTCAATTCTCTACATCAATAAATTTTCAGGACGCCAATCAATTGCCGAATAAAACGTGTGAAGAAAAAACGGCAGAGTCGTCGACGCAATTTCCCGTTTCCAGTGGTCAGCATCACCGAAAAACCGGTAATGGTAGTAATTTTTCATTCGACATTCCCATTTTTGTTGCGCTCTTAGCGAAGAATTGAACTACGGAAAATCAGTATTTTGTCTTCATCATAAAGAAACGAACTTTGCGTTTATATGACAAAGGGTTAATTTTCAGAGAGCGAGCGGGATATACCTGTGGTGCCGAAAAAGCCTCAACCGAAAAAAGCTTTCGTTGAGGCTTCTACTAGATTGGAACCGGCAACTTTTTCAATCATACCGCTGATATCGTCACAAGTGTCGGTACCGCCTGTACCAGCGCTGGTGCCTATGCCAGTCTCGGTACCAGTGCCGATGCCTGTACAACAGCCGATCGTGCAACCGCAACTTCCGGTTTTTTCTCCAGCTCTACAGATGGAGGTTCGCACATTTATCTTCAATTTTCAATCAAATATAACTGGCAAAAAACAAAAAAAAAATTTCTTTGATTGCAGAACGTCGATATTGGATCAATAGTTTCTCAGAGGCTCACGGCAATGAGAAGATTGCGGGAAAATTGCAACACAACGTGGAAGCGTTGAGCGTGATGTATCACGCTCAAAATGGAGTAATTCTTTTTTTTTCTCTTTAGTTCACCGTAAATCTGGAAAATCGTGAAAATGAAGGTCTGAAGGAAAAATCGACAAATGTATTGATTGATAAAAAATTTTTTTTAACTGGAAATGATTTTAAATAATGATTTGTCAAGTACTGGCTCGCGACTTTCAATATCTTTGTTTAAAAATATGTTTGTCGATTTTTTTGTCAGCTGAACGTTCGGAATTTCAAGTACACGAAAAAAAAATAACACTTCCGGATATTTTTAGCTTTTGGATGTTTTGGCTCATGTTTTTAATGCATTTTTCGGTTCTTTTTGTTCAGATAAAGAACTGATGGGCGGAAAGTAAACAGATGCCAGGTCAGTTTACGGGTAGTACGAGCGTAAAAGTGTTGTCCCGGGCGGAGCTTCGTTCGGGCTATCAAGCCTGGGCCAGGAAGGTTGCCGCAGGAAGATAATATTGTTTTTTAATGAACGACGACGTACAAAATCGGACGATAGAGGCTGGCGTATTTGGCATACTATCAACTTGACACCGTTCAACTGACCACGACGAGCCAATCGCTAACAGAGTTTGCGTGAATTTTTATCCAAAAATCCTCAGTGATTGACCAGCGGTCAGTTGAACGGTGTTGGGTTGATAGAATGCCGCGTATTTATAAATATATATATTAAGGCTGTCGAAAAAATGACTCGTCCGTTGCCTTGGTCATTAAGATGCTTGTGGCTTATTACAAAAAAGAAACCGTATGAAATCACAAAGAAAACTGGAAAAGAAATAAGAGCACAACAAAAAGGGTTTCATTATGTACGTTTTTATGTAAGTATTTTTCATCATGTAGGTACAGTACGGTAAATAGTCTTCTCGCTCATTGTGCTACTCTTTTAAACATTTTTTTATAATTGAGCGAAAACAATTGAGCTCGACAGAGGGAGAAATTTGCTCCGCAGCGCATCACAAAAAAGTTTTTCTATCTTTAAAACATTTTCAATGAAGATTGTCTATATGAATTATAAATATGTAAATATATTGCATCCATAAATAAATAATCAATGTACAGAACACAACAACACAGTGGTACGTACAACGGCGAGTTTTATTTCATTGAGAATTAAAAAAAAAACAATTTCATTATTTTCAAATGTTTAATATTAACAATTAACAATAACAATTTGATAGTAACAAAACACAGAAACACAGTGGTCCGACGGCGAGTTTTATTTAATTGATAATTTTTAAATAAACATTAAACTCGTTTGTAAGATTAATTATTAAAAATTGAAATAAAAAAATAATTACTTATTATTTCAGGCTTAATTATTTAATTAATTTCATAATAAATGGTCGCGTACATGCACGAGATAACCTCAAAATGCACTATATAGTTTTTACAAAAGAGCTTTTTCTTTATACGTATATATTAATTATAAATATATGTAAATATATTGCATCCATAAATAAATAATCTCTGTACAGAACACAACAACACAGTGGTACGTACAACGGCGAGTTTCATTTCATTGAGAATTGAAAAAAATACAAGTCCATTATTTTTAAATGTTTAATATGAACAATTAACAATTAACAATAACAATTTGATAGTAACAGAACACGGAAACACAGTGGTCCAACGGCGAGTTTCATTTAATTAATAAGTTTTAAATAAACCCGAAACTCGTTTTCAATATTAATTGTTAAAAATTGAAATAAAACAATATAATGACTGATTACTTCAGGATTAATTATTTAATTAATTTCACAATCAATGGTCGTATACATGCGCACGATAACCTCAAAATGCACTTGATAGTATTTACAAAAGAGCTTTACAAAAGAGCTTTTTCCTTAGTTTGACAGGTTAGGCTCGCCCTCTCTTGAGAACCTGAGCCACTCTCTTCAAGGTCCTTGGCGTTTAATTTTTCGTGTTTCAAAGTCAGGGTTCATCATGTATTCCATCGCTCGAAGCCCAGAATATGTTTGGAGTGGATAGCTAATGCCAGTAAGCCAGTTTCGAGATGTCGAAATCTAGGGACTTTCCGGCGAATATGATTCCGACGAATATGATCCCGGCGAATATGTCACCGTACCGCCGCCTCGAATCAATCGCGCAATCGATTATCAAATCGCGCTAACATTCGACTCGAATTACATAAGGGTGGGGGTAAGAAAACGAGCTTACGAGGGCGATCAGGAAGTTCTCTCGAGAACTCCTGCCGAAGTGTTGAACGAGGAAGGACGTTGTTACCGTGGCGTTATCGAGGACCGTTGCTCAAGAAAGCGCATCCGCCGAATATATCAAAGATTGAGCTCCTGCTACCATACGGGACCTTTCGGAAGAGAACGAACCGGTAGGACTGTCGTTTCGCTCCATTTTGGGAAAGGGTAAAAGGGAAACTCGCGTACAGAAGCAATTCCAATGGCCAAAGGCCCAGAATCGTAGCGATATTGTCGTGATGGCACGTTAACGCCCGCTAATTCGAGTCTTTACCCTGACTAAAATCCTTGTGCGTTCCGTTCTCGTTGTTTAACTGGTAGAATCGCCGAGAGGGATTCATTTTTGTCATTACGCGGAGGTGAGGGTCCACTAGGTTAATTAATTATCGTTCGTGTCAAGTTCTCGGTCAAAGGTAATTCATGGAAAACGTGTTATCGAGAGGTAACGGCCATTTTATGCAAGCGCGTCGTAGAAAGGAAAAGCGTTGAAGTAACGGCCATTTTGGATTTGAGACGAAATTGGACAACGAGGCTGAGAGGATAATTAAGAGAATCATCATTTACGTTATCGTTTGTTACCTTACTTGGTTACGTCCTTTTGCTATCTCGGGGTACCTATTGTTATCGTCAATAATTAGAGGGAAGTAACAGAGTGGAAATTATTGATCGAGAAGATTTTGATACTTCGAAAGTAAAGAAAGCGAAAGCGAGATCTCGAAAGTATTCGATGAGACATTTTTAGTTAGATAAGCGATTAAGATTGTATAGAAGCAAGACGCGAGCTTGTTACTAATCATTAAGGATTTTTGTCTGAAAAAGGGAAGTTCTGATATTTTGAGTTTTGGTAATTTTGACTTTTGATTTTCGTTTTCGTCTCGCCTTCTGTGAGACAACATAATAATTTCGGTTAATCAAAGTACTTGTTGTGTTTCCCGAACTTCGTCATAAACGAGTATTTATTTGAGCAATTCCAACGATCCCCAACCGCGCCCCTCTACCATCCTCAAGGGCAGCTAGCTGGACAAAGAAAGAACTCGCGAGAAAGCTCAAGGAAATATAAATTTTGCTATCGTAATTTATTGTGATAGCTGGCGCCCAATCCTTGAGCGATCTCGTGAGCTGTTTTGTGACTCGAAGAGTCGGCTTTTCATACGATAGGAAAAGTCAGTAGTAGTAAGGAGGTCAATGAAAGATGTAGGAATTACGGAAAACTATAGACATCCCAAATACGTAACATTAATACGTCATGATCTCGTCATTCTTATACGAGATATTAACATGTACTGTAAACTTGTCAAACTGTTACGAGTCGATGCTGTAACAATTATAGAACATTGGTGATATTATAATCTCGTAGTATAGGCTTATACGTAGCAAATATGTCACACTGTGACATAAATGTTATAAGACATTTCTTGTAACAAATCCGTAACAATTATAGAACATTGCTGTAACAATTATAGAGCATTGGTGATATTATAATCTCGTAGTATAGGCTACGTAGCAAATATGTATAATGTGTGACATAAATGTCACAAGTCATTTCTTGTAACAAATCCGCAACATATACGTATCATATATTACGAGAAATGTCTTCAATCATTTTAAGGTTATGTCGATTAAGGAACGTAAACAATATGTGAGTGTAAAGTACGAGGAGGTGATATCGAATAATCCAGCGTAATACAGAATAAACCAGAATAATACAGCATACATTGCAAGAGGTAAGTTTAATGTGATCCCTTTATTTAAAAGAAAAAAATAAGTTATATGGGTATTTGCCGTGATGGAAAACACACAGGAATTTCCCTTACTCGGTTTATAACCTTATTCGCGTTGCACGTTCTCTTAATTTCTCTTTGCCCTTTCTTTCTGTGTTGCAGGCCTGTTTGAAATTGATAGCCTATTTTCAATTTTCCAGGCATTGTCCTGGTCACAATTTTGACTTTAATCGAAATTTGCCGCGCTCATTCCATAATAAAAAGTGTTACGAAGGAAATGAGACGTCGTAGAACAAAATCTATCTAGCAATTCTTTCTGAATCATGCGCAGAGTGTAAGAACCCAGTTTTGAGTTTTTACACTCTGTGTAAAAACCTAGCTTTGAGTTTTTACACTCTGCGGCTGATTCAGAAAGAATTGATAGACAGATTTTGTTCTACGACGTCTCATTTCCTTCGTAACTCATTTTCCCATGGGATGAGCACGGCACATTTTTTTGCTCTTTATTTCAGAGTTGCAGGCCTGCTTTGAAAGTGTTAGCCTATTTTGAACTTTCCAAACATTGTTCCGGTCACAATTTTGACTTTAATCAAAATGTGCCACGCTCATCCCGTGGGAAAAAGTTTACAAAGGAAATGAGACGTCGCCAGCAGTTTATTAGCACAGAGTATAAAAACTCAAAACTAGGGTTTTCAGGACACCAGTGCACCTTGAGGGTTCTAACGAGTCGCAAAAAATTGTTCATTTGGTAACTCAAATGGAGGACGATACATCATATTTGTAGGTATTCTACAAAAATTATAAATTATAATTAAAATGTACTTTTCAAATGTTTAAATAAAAATAAAACTCCAACCCAATATGAAGGTCGGAAATACATAAATTTCTTGTAATTTGTTCATAAAATATGTATATACGTAAATTACCTGTAACCACGAAATCACATTGAGGTTATCGCAGGTTACCAGGGTTACGTTTCGTTTCGCAGGAGTTACATCAATGAGCTGAGTTTGTTACAACTATGATCTAAGTTTGTTACATCTATTATCTGAGTTTGTTATGGCTATGTGATGAGTTCGTTACATCTATGAGCTTAATATGTTACATCTTGGGTATGAGTTTATTTCATTATTATTTCTCGTAGATGTTTCGTATCTGTGACTTGTTTATAGGATGACATATTTAAGAACAAACTCTGCTTCATTCACGGAGTTTGTGACATAAATGTTATGTCCAATGTAACACACGTTACGTAACATTTTCGTAAATATTTCGGAACTGTGTTTGCTGGGGTAATTTGTACGTATATAAGACGGTCAAGCGGCGTATCCATTTCGTAGCTGCTCGAAATACTTAATTGTACATCTAAAGGCCGAATGCTTTTGATTGGACAAAACGCGATGGATCACATAGGACGTATATTGTATGTCCACGACACGTACTATTTCTTGGGCTATAAATATACACAACACGGCCATCTATGGTATGTCCATAGGTAGACATTCAATAGCTTCTAATTCGGGATAGAAATTGGACGTCTATTGGACGTTCTAGGTTCACGTCTATATGAAATCCTACATGGAACATCCGATAGACGTTCAATTGACGTCCTCCAAATATGATTTTCGTTTACGAACCTGGAACGTCCAATGGATGTCCACTTATTATCCTGAATTAAAAGCTTTTTAATATCTACCTATGGACATACCATGGATGGCCGTGTTGTGTATATTTGTAGCTCAAGAAATTGTACGGGTTGTGGACATACAATATACGTCCTGTGTGATCCATCGCATTTTGTCTATCAAAAGTATACCATGCATGTTCATTGTATGTCCGCGTCCATCGTGGATGTAGACGTGTTAAGGATCTATGGATGATCGATGGACGTCCAATTGACACTCGGTTCCGTGTGGGGTAGATGTATAGGTATAAATCGTTTCTTTTCGTGATCACTGTTAGTTTATCTAAAGGTGAAGAAAATATATATATCTCCTCGTAGGTAGTTATTGATTTTATCAATATGAAGCCTCATCTCTTTGGAATTACAACATTGCATCATATGCTACGAATGATAATGCTACAAGAAAAATTGATTAGTATTGTTGGGATGTACGCTTACGAGGTAATTAAGAGCTTTTAGAAATAATTCGGACCAAAATTACGACATAGAAAGTCTGCAAGTGGGGATGGAGAGGTTCTAGAGAAGATGAATAAAAAAAATAGAAGAATGTTGAAGCGACAAGCACATAATGTACGGAGAGAAAATAAAACTAGATAAATCGGCTATGATAACAGATGGTACTGCTCTGTATCTCATCGACATGTCGACATAAAGACGGTTTTTTAGGATTTGTTTTTTTTCCAACTTGCTGTGAAGACATGCTAATTTGCAGGAGATAGAACACAGTCATGGATATACGTAGTTATCCAATTTCATTCTCTCTTTCGAAAATTATCCAATACAAATCTTCTACTTAATACAACGAAGTATCATGATGTATGCGGCATTGAAGCTTTCTTGATGAAGCTATGCAACATTTTCATATAAGTAGCATTTCGATTAAACAATAATTATACTTATTGTTGGTGATTTGTTGAAAATAAATCTTCGAAAAACTGATCGTTCGTTATTGTTATGATGTCAAGTACATTGATTATTCAATATATATTAATCGTTCTACCTTTGGTCGGTGCAAATTCGATGTTACCGTCGTCGAAAAATATTAACGGCATTTGTAACCAGTATTTTGTTATGAAATATCCTCGGAAACCTCGGAAGTGAAAGCTATTGTAGTAACAAAGTAGCGATGGATAACCGTCTACCATAAACTAGTCCACCATTCTTGAAATTGTATTTACTTTGTCATTGCTGGGGATTTGAAAGTGTAGATAATTACGCATCGTTTTCCACGCCCCATTAGACATAACATATATTTCTTTGGATATCTAACAAATTAGCCGAGAGTATTTCTCAAAAATCTACGATTAAAACAAGCGTGTTCCGACGCGTCTGGAATAGTCCCTCACACATAGTTCAGTCAGTTTGTTACCTGTTAGATATCAATACTAAATCTGGAAAGTTTCTTTCATGTTTCTCTATTACACGTAAAGTGTAAACAGTTGGCTGTTAAAGATAACACCAAATTTTCCAACTGAGAAGAGAAAGGAGGAAAATGAGGAAGCCATAGATCGTGAAAAAAATATAGGACCAAGTTTTGTCTTCAAGAGTACCACGGGGAATTCGCGATAGAAATAATATCATTACGGGAGACAATAATTTGGATAGAATTTAGATAATTGGAGATAATAATTTATTTATATGGCGTACCTGAATGGTACATAAATACCCATGCAGAAATTTCTTAGGGAAGCCCACGTCCCATCGAATTCCGATCGGGATTAGCCATGGATTCCCGAAAATCAGCGTCCCCATCAGAATCCCAACCGGGATTTGCCATGGATTCCACAAAACCAGCGTCCCTATCAGAATCCCAATCGAGATTTGTCATGGATTCCCCAAAATCGGCGTCCCTATCAGAATCCCGATCGGTGAGAAAAATTAGAAATAATGGCGCTACATGCATTCGCGGTATTCCTATTCGATCCCTATCGTAATCGAGTACAACGATTGCAGATTCTAGATGATAGGGTTATAGATAGGATGCCAGTTAGGTTTATCCACGATATCATCTCTCGATATATTCTTTTTTTATCCTAGAATTTAGTTATATATGTTGTAACACGAAATCGTGCAGATATGGACAATTCGGAAATAATGTCGGTAGTGGGTTGGATAGCTCAGTTGGAAGAGCACTCGACCGGCAATCGAGAGGTCCCGGGTTTGAATCCCGGTCCCGTCCCTCCGCATTTTTTTCTGAATTGTCCATAACGCAAAAAGCGTTATAAGTGGCGCCCGACAATGGGACACGGCCTCTGAATAACCACGGAAAATTAATTTCGTGGTTGCCGTGTAAAAAGAATCCAAATCTCTGAGATTCACCTCCCACCTTTCTGCTAGCCAAGCTCCCCCACTCCTCCCTCAGGCCGACGCCTGTAGTACCCCTTCCCATACCTCATACCCCCCCCCCTCAGACAATCCCAGTCTGTTGTACCCGTTGCGTTTGAGTTGAGTTTGCGTTTGAGTTCGAGTGCGAGCCGCTAGATGGCGGCTCGACTCTGGCAGGGGAGATTGTAACACGAAATCGTGCACATATGGACAATTCGGAAATAATGTCGGTAGCGGGTTGGATAGCTCAGTTGGAAGAGCACTCGACCGGCAATCGAGAGGTCCCGGGTTCGAATCCCGGTCCCGTCCGTTTTTTCTGAATTGTCCATAACGCAAAAAGCGTTATAATGTATATATATAATATATATATACACTAGAGTGGTTCTTATTTAGGGCTCGGACGAATTTTTTATCAGACGCCCCCCAAATCGACTCCAAATAATTCAACATAATACCTAATTTTTTCAGATCTTTATCTAGACTAACCCCACCCAAAATGAGGGTAGATTTCCCCATTTGAAATACACGTGTTTTGGCCATATTCTCCGGATATATTTTATTCTAAGTGTACCAATTTTTCAAAAAATCTGTTACTGCGTGATTTTAGTGTTCATTGATGCTACTATTTGAGGAAAAATTGACATTGTCATGTGGGTAAATCTAGACGAATTGCACCCCCCTTATTCTGATTTTTTTTCCATTCAACGAAATATGGTACCTTGTAAAAATGATGAATGTTTCATAATTTTCGTCTGCTTAAGGTCACACACGACATTTTATACCAACTTTTAGTAATTCGACCTTGCCGATTTTCGTATAGGGCATTCCATACCAAGTCGACCTGAGTGTGACCCTTGAACTCGCTGCTTTTGTTTACGATTTTTTATATGTCTCTTCAAACTCAAAATAGCATTCAGAATTTTTTTTAGATTTTTAAAACCACATTTGAGTACGTTATGATTTTTTGAACATTTTTTTCGAAAACCTCGAGGGCCGTGATTTAAAAAACTAAATATTTTTTCAAAAATCCGGTGTCGAAAATGAAAATTTTTGACCCAAAATTTCTGATGTCCAGGATCTCCCTTCCACCTCTATTTTAGGTTTTATGAAGAAAACGTAAAAAAAATATATGCAGATCTACCGTGAAAAGAGGCTTGAATATTTTTATCGTTAACCAACAATTTCCAAAAATAGTTGGTTAATTTCCGCATCTTTTTTTTACGTTTTCCTTATACAAACCTAAAATCGAAGTAGAAGCAAGGGGGCGTCCATTGATCACGTGATGCATTTTTAATCCATTTTAGACCCCCCCCCCTCCCTCCCCCTCCGTGATCATCCATGAGGTTTTGTTGAACCCCTTCCCCTCTCCTGCCGTTGTCACGTGATTTTTTTTACCGATGGCAATAGTGATAAATATATTTTCAAAAAATTAAAATTCGATAGTTATGCATATTACAATTAGTAACGTGATCCGGATGCAAAGAATTGTATTTAATAACTTTTATAGAATCTACATGGGGTATTCCATTTCAAATCGACCACTTTTAAATCCGACCCTTTTCGCTTTGGCTGAAATTTTGTTTTCCGTTTCTACCCAATTAAAAACATTTTTCAGGAAATTTGCAAATTTTGTTATCCAACGCAAAAGTAAAAGCTTTTGTTTTTAAATGACTATATAATAAGTTATTAATGATGTTCACCAACATCTGAGAATTTTTGCAAATCACGGCCGCCATATTGAATTTTTAAAAATTGTTTTCATTTACTTAGAAACAAAATTCATTTTAACTAATTTTTTTTGAATGTTTTAATTTTTTTGTTTTTTTATTTCAGTTTCATATAAGCAAACAAACTTTTACAAAAATTGCACTATTTTTCATCATTTTTTTTTATCAAATAGAACCCCTATTTTGAATTCTACAAATTTCCCTATAGATTCGATTGAGATATTCGAATTTGCGAAACTGTAAAAAAAACTAAGAAATTAACTTTCACGAATATCCCATTTTTTGAAATTTGGATGCCATATTGATTCGTCGATTTTTTTTATTTCATTTCATTGTTAACTGTATATTTTTATTTCATTTTTAACTGTATATATACAATATTCAAATATGACTCGTTTTCCCTGGCACGTCACCACTGATATATCATATAAGTGAAGAAAATTCATAAGTACTCGGTCGCGTAATAGGTAGCGTGTTAGGTTGTTAGGTAGGATAGATAGGCAGGTCGCAGGTTCGAATCCCACTGGAGACAGAAGAAATTGAAATATAATGAAATTGGGTGTTTTTAAAAAATTTTTAAAATGTAATCGGTTCAGAAGCTATGCAAATGAAAAAATGTACATAATAAAAAATTTTGCAAGCAATAGAAATTTAAAAAAAACCGTATGAAAATTACAATAGTTACAATAATACCTCACATCCTGACGGTCATTTGAGCTCCATATGAGCGCAACCAATTTCACCACGGTATGACGTCAATATGATCTTCATATGAGCACCACAATTTCGTCACGCCATGACTGCCATATGAGCCCCATATGATGTGTTATTGTCAATCATCATTTGATGCAAATATGACTTCCAGGTGAGCACTCATAACCGACACACAGCCGTGAGTGTTCCTATGCGTCATAGATGTATGCACTATGATGCCAAAATGAGCTAAATTTGTCTATCTGGGTAACTTCTTCAAAAATTGACTAATTGGGACGTTTTTTTTTAATTTTTGAATGTACTTTCCGAAAAAAAATCAAAAAAAATGTTAAGATATTAATATCTATGAAATTTTTCATTCTTTCGTGAAAAATCATCTCTTTATCGAAGTTCGCCATTTTTAATTTTTTTTTCACTCAAAAAATACTTTGATCGATTCCAGAAAAAATGCCGCCCAACCTGGAGTGGCTTGACTTTTTCTTCTATTTTTTTTCACCTAAGAACAAAAAAACAATCGACGATTACCGTTTTCAATTTTCTATTTCTCCTCAATTTTTTAAATTCCGAGGTCCTTCATGATTCCTCAAACATTTCCAGAGTGGTACTTTGCGAAATAAGTCCGATTGAGAAATTTCTCTTTTCCAATCATCGTTAGAAAACAATAAAAGGAAATGTCGACCTACTCCAGGTTGGGCGGAATTTTTTCCGGAATTGATTAAAGTATTTTTTGAATGAAGAAAAAGCGAACTCCGATAAAACGATGATTTTTCTCCAAAAAAAGTGAAAAATTTCTTAGATTTAAATATCTTAACATTTTTTTTGGATTTTTTTTTGGAAAGTATATTTAAAAAGAAAAATTTTCAATAAAAAGAACGTCCCAATTAGTCAATTTTTGAAGAAGTTATAGTCATTTAAAAAATAAAACCTTTTTTTTTTGGGTTGGATACTTACAAAAATTTGAAAATTTCCTGAAAAATGTTTTTAATTGGGTACGTAGAAAAGGAAAAACAAAATTTTAGCCAAATCGAAAGGGGTCGGGTTTAAAAGTGGTCGATTTGACATGGAATGCCCCATATAAGATATTCTATTTTATCAACAATTAGTAAGAATAAATATGATGCTGAATTTCGCATCACTTAGATGCAACAAAAATAATGAATTTTTCAATCTAATTCACACTTCCTAACAATTTTCACCGTGAAAAATCGTTAGTTCTATTAAAATAAATTAATTTATCGCTTGTCGGTAAGTAAAAAAAAAATCCCAAATATGCTAAGTTTTATGAAAAAAGCGCTAAATAAATACACGTGATATTGCCCGAGACCCCCCCCCCCCCCCCTATGTGATCAATCGTGATATCCATCGTGAGTCTCACGTGATTAATGGACGCCCCCCAAAAGCCTGGACATCAAGAACTTTGGGTCGAAATTTTTATTTTCGACATCGGATTTTTGACAATTTTTTTTGATTTTCAAATTACAGCTCTCGAGGTTTTCGAAAAAAAAATTCAAAAAAATTTTCCATTTCACCTCGATTTTAGGTTTTTATGAAAAAAAAACGTAAAAAAAAAATAGATGCAGATCTACCGTGAAAAGATTCTTGAATATTTTATGGTTAACCAACAATTTCCAAAAATAGTCGGTTCATTTCTGCATCTATTTTTTTTACGTTTTCATTATACAAACCCAAAATCGAGGTGGAAGCGAAAGCTTGGACATCAAGAATTTTAGATTAAAAATTTTCATTTTTGACACCGAATTTTTGAGAATGTTTTCAGATTTTTAAATTACAGCTCTCGAGGTTTCCGAAAAAAATTTCAAAGATTCATAACGTACTTAAATTTCATTTGAAAAATCTGAAAAAAATTTTGAATGCTATTTTGAGTTGGAAGCATCATTTAAAAAATCGTAAACGAAATCAGCGAGGTCGAGGGTCACACTCAGGCCGACTTGGTATGGAATGCCGCATACGAAAATTGGCAAGGTCGAATAACTGAAAATTTGTGTAAAATGTCCTATCTTACAATCGTGTGAGACCTTAAGAAGAAGAAAATCATGAAACATTCATCATTTTTACATATAGGTACCATATTTAGTTGAATAGAAAAAAAAATCAGATTAAAGGGCATGCATTCGTCTAGATTTACCCGCATGACAATGTCAATTTTTCTTCAAATAGTAGCATCAATGAACACTAAAATCTCGCAGTTACAGATTTTTTGAAAAATGTTTACACTCAGAATAATATATATCCTGAGAATATAGCCAAAACACGTGTATTTCAAATGGGGAAAACTACCCTCATTTTGGGTGGGGTTAAAGTCCGATGAAGAATTCGTCCTAGCCCTAAATAAGAACCAGCCTAATCTACACACACTTAGTCCATCAGTATATCACTTGAATCCAGGATACCTCAACCCTTATAACTTAAGTGACCTCGCACAGCGACCTGTCATAGTTTAAAATCTCGCCCCTTGACCCCTTTTAGGTTATGTAAAGCCTCAAAACTTCATTCGAGAAATTGACCCCTTAAGATCACTCAAATGACCCCTCATAACCTAATTTCGTGATCCCTGACCCCTCGTAGGTTTTGTAAATCCTTAAATAATAATTCCAGGATTCTTGACACCTCATAAGTTAAGTGCTACACATAAATTAAGTGACCCTTCGTAACTTAATTTCAGAGTCCCTGACCCCGCATAAGTTATGTAAGCCCTCAAAACTGTTTGAAAAAAATCGTGACCCCTCATAAGTCAAGCGACCACTCATAAGTTAAGTGACCCATAATAACTCAATTTCAGAACCACTGACCCCTCATAAGTTATGTAAGCCCTCAAAACTGTTTGGAAAAAACCGTGACCCCTCATAAGTTAATTTCAGGTTTTCTGACCCCTCATAAGTTATGTAAACCCTCGAAACTTATTTTCAAGGTCGTACTGATTTTGTTATCCGTGTACGTATATATTTTTTTGGCTTATGTTTCATAAATATAAAATACACGTCAGAATATCATAAGTAATCGATGGTGTAGTGGTTAGCGTGTCAGTATTAGGTCCCTAGATAGGCTCGATAGGTAGGTAGGTTTCGATTCCAGACTAGGCTCGTAAATATTCTTCGGTTCGCGTATATACAAGGAAAATTAATCAGTAAAAAAAATGGATTAATTTTCAAACATTTTTTTTCATATTTAATTCGTTCTCGATTCAAAGATACGCGTAAGAACAGAGGGTCGGGGGTTCAAATCCCAGTAGCGAAACTTTTTTTTTCTTTAAATTTTGTTTTTTAATTTTAGTTGATCTTTAGAAACTACCAATCACGAATAAAAAACTGATTTTTACGTAACTACTAGTAAATGTACGGGATAAATAAATAATTTTGGACTCAAATGTCCTTACAAAAAAATCAAACGTCTCCTTAAGATCCGGCCTGGATTCCAATAGGGATCCCTAAATTCGGATTCCCTATGAGGATCCAGTGGGCGGTTGTTACATTCCCTATCGGGATCCAATGTGATGTCGGATCAGACCCCAATCGGGAACTCGGGATGCGAGCCAGGATCCAGTCGGATCCCTGCCGAAATTTCTGCGTGGGTAAAAAAATTCATCTTTTTTACATGGATTAAAAATAAATTATGAAACATTTTTCGGCCCTGCCGGCTTTGAAAAATAAACTTCTGAAGTTTCTTTGCGTTCCACATGATTCTGAGCGCAAATGATTTTGTTCAGAATTAAAAAATTCCAATGTTCTGCGAGCAGAAATATTATGTTTAACGAATAAACCGAAACAAAGAGAGTTCTGAAAAAAACCGAGGATCAGAAACGTAACTATATATATGAGGGTGGTCTTTAATCAGGTCATATCGGAATAATATCACACGGATCGACTCAAATGTTACCAACAAAATAACAAAATAAATTCCTATTCCAAATAATCAAGCCCAAATATCAGATTTCTTCGGGAAGTCTTACCTTTGAGGGTAACTAACAAGCGGAGCGCCAAGTATGGTACAAACGGATTTTGATGTGTTTCAGGTATATTGTGAGAGCGTAAAACTTTGGCGTCGATTTTCTCAAAAACCAGGGCGCATTTGAAAGAATCCCTTTAAGGTGGTAGTGTACTGCCCCTCTGGGGCAGTGACCTCACAACACAGATGAGACCTATCAAAATCCGTTAATACCATACTTGGCGCTCCCCGCAAGAAAGGCAGGTCTCAACGCGAAACGCATATCTGGGCAAGTCCTGACTCAGACAGTACAATGCGGGTCAATGGAAAAAATTCTGTATTGACTGAGTGGTGTGAATCCATCGCATGGTAAGGGAATATCATAAATCGTAGGGTAATATGGGTCAACGACAAAAAGATGTGTATTCCCTCAAAATAGGGGCAGGGAAAAAAATGTGTCTACACTGGGATTTGAACCCCTGACCCTCTGTTCTTACGCGTATCTTTGGATTCAGAATGAGCTAAATATTTTATAAAAATCGTTTAAAAATAAATCAATTTTTTGACTGATTAATTTTCTTTGTATACACGCGGACCGAAGAATATTTCCGATCCTAGTCTGGGATTCGAAACCTACCTACCTATCGAGCCTATCTAGGGACCTAATACTGACACGGTAACCACTACACCATCTACTACTCATGATATTCTGATGTGTATACCATATTTATAAAACATAGGCTGAAAAAATATATGTGTACATGGATAACAAAATCAGTACGACCTAGAAAATAAGTTTAGGGGGTTTATAAAACGTATGAGGAGTCAGAAACCCTGGAATTAAGTTATGAGGGGTCATTCAACTTATGAGGGGTCACGGTTTTTCTCAAATTGTTTGGAGGGTTTGCATATTTTAAGAGAGATCGAGGACTCTGAAATTAAGTTGTTAGGGGTCACTTAATTTATGTGCAGCATTTAAGTTATTAGGGGTCCGGAATCCTGGAATTATTATTTGAGTTATTACATAACCTACGCGAGGTCAGAGGTCAAGGGGCGAGATTTTAAGTAACGAGAGGTCGCTATGACAGGTCACTCAAGTTATAAGAGCCGAGGTATCCTAGAATCAAGTGATATACTGTGTGTGTATTGGGCTGTCCGTTATTTACCAAGATGGGATTTTTTTATCCCTCCCCCACATCTAGATCATTTGTATATAACCTAAAACGAATTAAAAAAAACCGTTTTGCCTACACGACAATAATACGTCTTTCGGACATCGAGCCAATTATCCCGTGATGGTAATGGGACGGTCCCATGGGATTCCCATGGGCTCTAAAGTGTCCGAAATTGTCCATAGTGATTACCGGAATGGGATCATCCCATTGCCATCCCGGGATGGAGATATCGATAAGATATTATCGAGACTTCTTAAAGACGTCACCAAGATATTCCAAAATTATCAGACACAGCAATAATACGTCCCAAGTACGTCTTTCGGACATCACGTCAATTATCCCATGATGGCAATGGGATGGTCCCATGGGATTCCAATGGGCTCTGAAATGTCCGCAGTAAATACCGCAATACGATCGCCCCACTGCCGTCCCGGGCTGTCTTTGGGATGCCTTCGGAACGTCTATTGGACTGCCAACACACCAGTGGATAATTATTTTTATTTCGATTTAATGTTAATGAATTTTAATTAATTAATTAAATTTCAATAAAATGGGTACAGTGCAGAGGGAGACAGCAAGTACTCCTTGTAGTATGGCCTCTTTTGAGGTCTGACTCCTTTCGGTGTCAAATATCCGTGTTCACGCTCGGCTTTATAAGCATTCTATTTGCATGATCCGTATGTGAAAGCGTTTGCCATCTGGCGGCAAATCTGGAACTAACGCCGTGCAATGGCTGATCTCCTACAGATATCTCTAAGAGAGCCCGCTGGAATGTCTACACACGGTTACGGCAGGATATCCTCAAGACATCCCATATTAATCTCGCGTAGAACAATGTCTTACCGGTACCTCCCAGAGACATCTCTAAGAGAGTGCGCTGGGATCGTCAAAACACGGTTACGACAGGATATCCTCAACACATCGTATATCAATCTCGCGTAGAACAATGTCTTACCGGTACCTCCCAGAGACATCCCCAAGAGAATACGCTGGGATCGTCAAAACACGGTTACGATAGGATATCCTCAAGACATCCTATATTAATCTCCAGTAGACCAATGTCCTACCCCTACCTCCCACAGACGCCTATAAGATAGTGCGTTGGGATCGTCTAATTACGGTTGCGACAGGATATCCTTAAGACATCCAATATTAATCCCGGGTAGAACAATATCTTATCCTCCCATAGACGTTCATAAGACGTACTATCTTGGCAGGACCCGAATGGGACTATCTCGGGATCGTCTCGGGATCAATTTTGCTGTGTGGGTAGAAGTGATTTGACCGTGCCTTTTAGACCGTTTTCTCCCTATTCAAAATACATGAGATTTTTGCGTTTGTTGCATTGTATTTTTTGTCTGCCGCCGAAAAATTATTAAAAATAAAACAATCATTGATCCAGCTTCAAATAAGGTTACTTTAAAAGGAAACATTTTTTAATTGGCGAAAAATAATATGGTGATAATCTGCACAATCTTTAAAAAGCTACAAAATTTTATTCTTTTTTATTTTCGGCAAATTATTAATACCTGATGAATCGTAATCTTATATAATCATAGCAAACTTTGTCACTTGAATAGTGAAGAACAAATAACGTGTTTTTCAAATTAGTTAAGTAATTTACTTTTTTAAATTTCAATTCATTTATGAGTTATTCCATCCCAAGTATGTAAACCCGAGACCCTGACCCTCTCGTATTTATTTGATTTTTTTCATATGATCGCATTCAGTCAAAAATACACCCTCATAATTTTTTTTACATTTTTCCAAACATCCTATATTAAAAAAAAAAATTATTGAAAAAAACTGCCATTTTTTTTAAATCTAAAGAAAATTTGAAAAAACCATGATTATATAAAAAAAATTTCAAGCTATCACCCGTAGTGGGCAGATTTTTTTCTGTGTTTTAGAAGCTATTAACGTTCTCAAAATTCCAAACAATTCTCAAATAACTCACCTTGAGCAGATACTGAATTATGTTGGTACTTAAATTAATTTCGCTTATGATTTTCGAATAATGGAATACTAATTGTAAACCTTAAATGAGAATTAGTGAAGGGAGGAATCGGCTGCGATTCGGCCAGTGGTTCCAAATAAAATTGGATCCTCGTCAGATTTATTATTTCTAAAAATTACATCCATCTTAGTCTTATTTTGTATAATAGATTTTGGTATGTTTTGACATGGCTTACATTATAAGTTTGTGTTGTGTGTCATGACTGACCTGAATTTGTATGGGTACTTTTTGATCATTTGATGAATCTTGGATGATATTCATTGTGAATTTATTGTATTAAGACGGTCGTTTTTTGCGTTTTTTAGTGTTTAGTTAAAAAACAGGACAAACAAAAAGATATCTAAAAACCAGAATCAATGAACACAAAAATAGTCTAAAACACACCAACACACAAAATACAGCGTTAGCTGAACTAAATCACAATTTTAAATTTTACGATGTCAAAATTTTTTATAATGAAAAATTTCTAAAAAAGCGATTAATTCTTGAAATGATACAGATTAAAGCCCAAAGCGATTAATTTCAGAGCCGACATCGATAAACTAAGCAGCCTATAGAATTCAATAATTTTAAAAAACTTTGAATAATAACTGACAAACCTTAAATTGCCAGCCATCGGTTTAAAACTCATTACCAAATCAAACAGTTATCAATTCAAAACCGGTTCAAGCTCGTTACCACAATTCGTCCAGCATGTGAAAATAATAAACGGAAACTTCCTCAACCGTGACAAACACCCCCACTCTTCAATACTCGATCCCACTGCCCCAACCTCCTCACTCGTCTCTAATACTCAGTCACTATTAAGCTCTTGAAACATCTTGACCGTTTAACAACATCATGTAATGAAAATTGTTAATTTTGATCAAAAATGAATCTTGGAAATTATCAAATACGAAAATCATAGGTAAGTAACATGTACACACCTTCTCACAAAGAACATTAACTAAGCACTAAAATATCAAAACCCTCTCTCTCGCAGACATCAAAGATCGCAAAAAAACGACCCATCTTAATACAATAAATTCATAATGAATATCATCAAATGATCAGAAATTACCCATATAAATTCAGGTCAGTCATGACACACAACACATAAACTTATAATGTAAACCATGTCAAAACATATCAAAATCTATTATACAATATAAGGCTAAGATGAATGTAATTTTTAGAAATAATCAATCTGAAGAGGATCCAAATAAGGATCAAAACGTCATACAAAAATTGTCCAATTCTATTTGGAACCACTGGCCGAAGCGCAGCCGATTTCTCCCTTCACTAATTCTCTACACGGCCGCATATCCAAACCAACACTTAAATGAGAATAATGCCTTCTCATTTTATTCTTATTTTATGGTTACAATTCGTATTGCATTATTCGAAAATCATCAAAAAAATTAATTAGAGTACCAAAATAATTCAGTATCTGCTCAAGGTGAGCGATTTCAGTTTTTTTTTGAATTTTGAGAACGTTAATAGCTTGTAAAACACAGACGAAAAGATCTGCCCACTACAGGTGATAGTTTGAATTTTTTTATATATTATCACGGTCTGTTCAGAATTTTTTAGATTTTTAGAAAATGGCGTTTTTTTCAAACAAATTTTCTTTTTTTAATAAGGGATGATTAGAAAAATGTAAAAAAATTATTAGGTTGTATTTCAGACTCAATGCAATCATATGAAAAAAATCAAATAAATCCGAGAGGATAAGGGTCACGGGTTGACACACTTGGGCTGGAATAACTCATAAATAAATTAAAATAATAAAAAAGTACATTTTACCTAACTTATTTGAAAAACATGTTATTTGTTCTTCACTATTCAAGTGACACAGTTTGCTATGATTATATAAGGTTAAGATTTATCAGTTATTAATGATTGGCCAAAAATAAAAAATAAAAAAATTCGTATGTTTTTAAACCTTGTGCAAATTATCACTATATTATTTTTCGCTAATTAAAAAATGTTCCCTTTTAAAGTAACCTTAGTTGAAGCTGAATTAATGATTGTTTTATTTTTAATAATTTTTTGGTGGCAGAAAAAAATTCAATACAAAAAACGCAAAAATCCCATGTATTTTAAATGGGGAAAAAACGGTCTAAAAGGCACGGTCAAATCACTTCCAAAACGGTTTTTTTAAAATTCGTTTTAGGTTATGTACAAATGATCTAGGGGGGGGGGGGGGAGAATTAAAAAAACGCCAACTTGGCAAATAACGGACAGCCTAGTATGTATATATATATATACACCCCCTAAAACAGCAAAAATGGTGTACCAAAATTGGAGACAAGTACATTTACGAAAGTATCTCTAATTCAGTCTTCTTACAAAAAGTTGTGAAATAAATAGACATGAAACTCACAACACGCATTGCCAAGCACATGTAGTTTCCAAATGTGACGTTAAGGGGACCGAGTCAGCGTGAAATCGGAAAAAAATCGTTAATTTTTTTAATTTTTTTTTCACGTTTTACAAACTCTTTTGCACCTTTTTACCAAGCCATAGACCCCAATTTTGAAAAATGGTAAAGTTACAGACGAATCTGTAAAAGTATAATTTCAAAAATTTCGAAATCGATTTTTCAAATTCTGCTAATTTTTGTTCACAGATTCTGGGTCGTGAATAAATAATTTATATCATGATTAGAAAGTGGGATGCGGCTGCCTCCTTTCTTTTTTAGAATTTTTTTTTCTTTGTGTTTCTAAAATTAAAAAAAATAATAATAATTTATAATATTTCTTATAGAAGTGAAAAAATAAAACAAAAATAAAACACGTCTTGAAAAATTTTGATATTTTGCATATTCTCCAAAGTAAATGAGAAAAATCTTTTATCGAAAAAAAAGTATTCTCATTTATTTTGAAAAATATGCAAAATATTGAAATTTTTCATATGATACATGTATGGACCAATAAAAACGCTCGAAAGACGTGATTGGCCCATACAATTCTATGGGCCAATCAAAAAAATTGTTGAAAGTGATCAGAAAGTGCCTCGAAAATTTTCTAGTAAGTTTTCCTAGTTACTAATTTTTTTTTACCAGCAAATTATTAGTGAGTTGCGGAACACATGTTCGCTCGTGGTTTATTTTCTTTTGTATTCAATTATTTTTATCAGTTGTTTATTCTTTTTTTAAATGTAATATTAGAGATTTACGCTAATCAATCGAGAAATTACGTGCAAGTGCTTTTTCGATCTCGACAAACGACACGAGAAGGTTCACAGTGGTTAGTGTCGCTTCATATGTTCATATGTTCATATGTTTATTATAATCACTTATTTTTATAAACAATGGTGTTCGCTGTGTTTGCGAAATAATCAAATTAATTTTCATACTCCTCTAAAAATTTTTCAGTGAGTGAATTTAATTTTGTGCCTTGTATACAGATAACCTCTATATATAACCTCTAAACTGGCAACAGAAGAGTTTCCAGTTATTCTTAAATTTCGAGCAATTTTTTGGTAAATTTTTTTTTTATTAAGAATAATAAAAAACATAAAAAATGAAAAACCGTGACAAGCACGTGAAAAATTTGTTTTTTTTCTTGTCATAACCTTGGAAAATCTTGTTTGTTATGCAGATACATAAATCAGTGGAATGAAGGACTGTGGAAGCTTTTTGCCACACATTTCACTTCGGAGGCTGTTTCCCAAAACCTGGATCTTCGAACACGCTGCCCGCAGTCCTGGCCAAACCGCTTGATGGATTTTATCCTGGGACGTCTCATTTTCTTTGTAAGACTTTTCCGGACCGCTTGTATACGACACATTTTCATTAAAATCAAAATTGTGTTGTGTGCGATGCTCTAAAAACCAAAAATTGTTCAGACATTTAAAAAGTGGCCTGTAACTCTATAATAAGAACCTAAAAAAAATGTGTCATATACAAGCGGTCCGGAAAAGTGTTACAAAGAAAATGAGATGTCGCAGGATAAGATCCATCAAGCGGTTTGGTCAGGATTGCGCGCAGCGTGTGAAACTCAAAAAATTATTTATGAGAGAACGCTGCACCTTAAGGGTTCTAATTAGGGCCAAAAATTTCTACAATTGATACGTCAAATGATAGATCATTGATGAAGCTTACACCAATCCTACGAACATTTATATTTATGTTCGAAAATCGGCGTTTTGACGCTGACTGGGTACCCTTAACTGTGTAATCATGATTTTTAGGGGTGGAGTCGAAATAAAAAAATTCGAAAAAATCTTGCCGGTAAAAATTGAAGAAATAGTGAAATCAAGTGAAAATTGTTAACAAAGGGAAATTATCAATGAAAAAAATAATCAAAAAAATAAAAAGTTCTAGGCGAGTTCGTTTTTAACGGATGATCAGTCAATACGGGTTTTTAGTTAACAGGTGAAAACCAGGTATGCTCAGTGAAAAAACTCGCCAAGTACTTTTTATTCTTTTGATTATTTTTTTCATTGATAATTTCCCTTTGTTAACAATTTTCGCTTGATTTCACTATTTCTTAAATTTTTGACGTCAAGATTTTTTCGAATTTTTTTTTTTTTGACTCCACCCCTAAAAATCATGATTACACAGTTAACGTTGCATTTGGAAACTACATGTGCTTGGCAATGCGTGTTGTGAGTTTCATGTCTATTTATTTCACAAGTTTTTGTAAGAAGACTGAATTAGAGATACTTTCGTATATGTACTTGTCTTTAATTTTTGTACACCATTTTTGGTGTTTTTGGGGGTGATTTGTCGACTTTTTGCAAAGTGTATCCATTCGGTTTTCCAACTATACATAATTCATTATTCTATTTGATTATATAATTTAATATTATTTATAATTTCACGTTATTATATTATTTTTATATACTTAGTTCATAATTTCGCTTGTCCGATGGACTGCAAAATTTTTTTTTCCTACACGAAATCATTCATCGATGAGAGAACGAATCATAAATCTCAATACAGATTGAAATTTCTTCATTGTGCAGTGAATAAAATGCTATTTATACTAAGGTTCATTATTATTTTTCATCACCTAACTCCACAAATCATATTTTGGATACAAAAACTCCCATCGATGAGTTAAAAAATCATAAACTTCATTATTGATAAAATTTTTACCAGTGCACAGCAAACGAAATGCTATGAAATCTGAAATTCTTGGTTTTCTCATCAATTACCATGAATCATAATAAATGATATACCTCATAACCGATAGTCCTTACCTACTCCTGACCTTGACTTCCGCTATATCATTTATTGGTTTTAAGAAAAAAACCATGTGTGCAGCTTTGGCGTTTCGCGGCCAGCCCGTTTTCTGGAGCAAGTATCATCCGCAATAATCCAGAAGGATGTATATAGTATAATATTATTTATAATTTCATTTAAATATATAATTTTCATATAATTATAATAATTTTTTTGTCCAATAGAATACACAATTTATATTTGAAACAAAAACGTCCATCGATGAGAGAGAAAATCATAAACCTCAAGATGAATAGAATTACCTTCATTATGTAGTGGACAAAATGCTATTAATACTGAGGTTCATAACTTTTTTTCTTTAACTAACACCACAAATTAAATCCTGTATACAAAATCTACCAACGATGAATAAAAAAATCATAAGACTCATTATGAATAGAATTTTGTCCACGTTGCAGTGAACAAAATCATGTTGTCCTGGTTGTCCATTGTGCAGCGAATAAAATTCTTCATTGTGCTATGGACAAAATAGTATTAACATTAAGGTTCACAATTTTTTTTCAACTAACATCACGAATTGGATTCTGGATACAAAATCTTCCGTCAATGAGTAAAAAAATTATAAACCGCATTATGAATAGAATTCTGATCGGTGCACAGCAAACAAAATATTATAAATACTAAGATTGATATTAATAGTATCAAGTGTGGTATTAAACTGTATGATATAAAAAATTTTCGATGGATCATAATGAATTCTAAATACATTTTTTTACAGATCACAATAAATTCTGAATAAATCTTTCTGAAAAAACGACGAACATGTTACATTCATAAAAAATTGAAAGTCTCCGGAAGTTCTTGGCAACAATTCTTAGACCGCCTTCCATAATTTAGAAAAATCATTTACCAAGAATTGGCAAACCCTTTCAATTTTGCATTGAGTGAATAAATTTATAATTTTTGTTGTTCAAGGAAACATTCGAATCTTCAAGTACATATGAATTATTATATTCTGGCAGCATAAATCACGACACCAATTTTTTCTATACAAACTGTAAATATGGTTTTTGAATTTTTATTGAGCCCATGTAATTTTTATTTTTTTAAGGTTTTCAAATATTAAAGATGAATTCAAACAAATGTGATACATATATATTAACTCGATGCACGTTTTGTAACCAAATCATTTCCATTTACAATGAGTGTTGTCAAACCACCGGTGAATTTAGAGTATTTTTAAAAATAATATATGAAAATAAACTAAAACGAATGCGACGATACATATGAACTACAATATGTATATATATATATTAACTCGATGCGCGTTTTATAAACAAAAAAAATGAAATCGACACTGCAATTAGTAAATATAAAGGTGCTCGGGAAGACAGCTGCATCGATATTTATTTTTTAGGTTATACATGATGGTCGGTACGTAAGTTTCTGCATTCATCATTTTGGTTGTTTGATCCGCTGTTAGATGGTGCGAAGATAAATTTCTGTGTGGTTCGCTTTATCGTCCCACCACGAGCCAATCACTGAGCACAGAAATTGTATCAGCGATTGGGATTGGCTCGGGCAGTGGGAATTCGTTCTGCGAAAAATCGAGGAAGGAGAAAAACCATGATGGTCCTAATATTCGAGAAATAACAATATAAATTCGATGTCTTCCATATGCAAACACCTGTATCATTCATTTGGATGTCGACGGAAAGAGAAAAAAATCACTAACAAAACGTGCATTTTTTAAATTTTCTACACCGTATATTTCAAATATAATCGATAATAGTATATTACACCACAAGGGCAGAAAGTTTGAGATTCCTGCACTGCGCATCGTGATGCCCGAGGCGAAGCCGAGGGCCATCATGTTGCGCAGTTCAGGGCTCTCAAACTTCTGCCCGTGTGGTGTATACTATTTTTCTTTATAGCCGGTCGAAAGTATGGTAATAAAGTTCAATTGAGTACGATAGATTCATGTTTTGATGCCTGCCCCGACATTTGCGGCACGAGCGAAGCGAGTGCCAGCTGGTCGGGGGCAGGCATCAATAGAAAAAAAGGCAAATATTATTAGAGTAAAAAAACAACAATAATAAATTCGAACTTATACAATTTTTTTATTTATTTATGTCAATGTTGTCGTTTGTATTCAATGTTTTTCTCAACATCGACCAAATGCTCCATAGTGTTTATGTTTTCAGCTTTTTTGTTAAATCTTTAAAATAGACGGTCAAATTCGTTTCTTCCGAGCTTGACAGAGAACTTTCATGCTCCATCTGTCATTTTTTATAATTCTCGTTGACAAGCTTGTATCGGTCAGGAGACTTTTTCGGTTACGTTTCCGTCTGTATGATCAATTCCGCCTCTCCATCGAAATCTTCGAATACCTCTTCCTCGTCCATGGATTCGTCAGTTGAGACTGTGCGGTTCATTATTTTTCCTCACAACACTGATTCTAACTAACGAAAGAGCAGCTTTGACGTCAGAAAAAAAATGGTTAGAAACAAGTCACCGATGACAGTTGCGGGAGTCTCACATACAGCTGTGCGTGAAAAAAGTTTTTGCTCCCGCCGTCACTCCGTTGTTTTACCAATGCAAGAATCTTGGTCTTTCTGCATCGAAATTGATGCCGGATGTACGTACTTTCGACCGAGGTATAAAGAAAAATCTATTTTTTAATATAGATATACTCCTGTATATAAGCAAGATCCTTGCTGTATAGAGAGTCCGCTGGAAGCTCCTCGCGTCGGTAAGTTTAGGTAATGTACTTATCTCGAGTCGCTGTCGCGACTCTTGATATTAGGGTGACAGTTATTTGAGCTTTGGCGAAAAAAGTTCGACGCCACCCCAAAAACATAATCAAGGTGTATCAAAGAAAATCTGTGTAAAGTTTGGAGGCGCTCGGAAAAATGGAACACGCGCCACCGAGCGATTGAAATTTTAAATGGTACACTTATTGTGCATAGTATGGTGTACAAAATCAAATTTTTTCAATTATTTTCGTTCATAATTTTGTTAATGACAAGCTCTGTAGAGACGTCCATAAAACGACATATGGGCATCTCTACAGAGCTTGTCATTCACAAAATTATAAATGAAAAAAATTGGAAAAAATTGGTTTCGTACACCATATTATGCACAATAAGTGTACCAAGTTAAAAAATTTTCTCATCAATATTATACTCCGAGTGATTGAAATTTTAAAGGTAAAATATGTACATGTATTTATCCCACGCATCAATGATTTTTTTTCCGAGGATAATATTAATGAGAAAATTTGAAACTTGGTACACTTATTGTGCATAGTATGGTGTACAAAACCAAATTTTTTCAATTTTTTTCGTTCACAATTTTGTTAATGAAAAGCGCTGTAGAGATGCCCAAAAAACATTTAAAATTTCAATTGCCCGGTGGCGCGTTTTCCAATTTTCCGAGCGCCTCCACACTTTACACAGATTTTTTTTATGCACCTTGATTATGTTTTGGGCTGGCATCGAAGTTATTTCGTCAAAGCCTAAATAACTGTCAGCCTAATATATATATAACTTAATTCCAGAATCAAAAAAGCATACATCGAGCAACGATGTCGTGGGTCAACCTAACTGGCATCCTATCTATAACTCTATCATCTGGAATCTGCAATCGTCGTACTCGATTACGATAGGGATCGAATGGGGATACCACGAATGCATTTTTTTAAATTTTTTTAAATTTTTCTCACCGATCGGGATTCTGATAGTGACGCCGGTTTTGGGGTATCCATGGCAAATTCCGATCGGGATTCTGATAGGGACGCCGATTTTGGGAAATCCATGACAAATCCCGATCAGGATTTCGATAGGGACGCCGGTTTTGGGGAATCCACGGCAAATCCCGATCGGGATTCTGATAGGGACGCCGGTTTTGGGGAATCCATGGCAAGTCCTGATCGGGATTCTGATAGAGACGCCGTATTTCGGAAATTCATGGCAAATCCCAGTCTGGATTCTGATATGGACGCTGGTTTTGGAGAATCCATGGCAAATCCCGATCACGATTTGATGGGACGTCGGGCCTCGCTAAGAAGTTTCTGCATAGGGAGTCACATTTGAATATTATATATTCATTGATACCATCGACGAAGAAAATAATTGCACATTTTCACAATCACTAAAAACAAATAGGTTATTTTCACGCGGCCACGAGCTCCACTGGGAACAACCAACCTCGATCATATGCTCCTCCGTCGCATCTGCGCACGCACCACGCGCTCGTGCGTGCGCAGATTTGCTAACTATTAACGCTCAGATATGTTTACTATCAACAAATCATGTACAGATTTCTTAACTATTAAAAAATCCTTATTTAAGATGAGTCGTTGGTATTTTAACCGTTATTTGCTAACTATCAACAAGGCTATATCTGATTCAACTAAATATTTGTTTACCATCACCAAATATTCAATTTGTGAGAAGTCAACGACTGTTTTATTGCAAGCCTACTGGGCCAACATATCAAATAAAAGTTCATTAACGATCACTAACAAATTTTGTAACAGTTAAGAAATATTTCAGTAAAAGTGCCAACTAAATATATTTCTTAAGTATAAATAAACTGTTTTCTCAGTGTTCCTTTGAGGGTCCTGACTCTGGCCCTAAGGATATTTTGAGCGTTGTTTCAAGCAGATTTTTAGAAAGGAGCCTTCGTTTTTTATGATAATGTTGCATATTTATTAGACTGATGAAAGAAAATCGATATTTTTTTATCAGCTTTAAACAATGTGAAACTCTACTTTGACATAAAAAAATAATCTACGCGAAGTGGGGGCTTGTCGCTCAAGATTTAGAGGTCGCTCCTTGAACTTTTGTCTTTTTGTATTTAATTAACACGTAAGTAACGAATTTGCGTCAATGAAACCTGAATTATTATTGTTCCAAATGATGAATTATAATCTAAATTCATATATGTGGGGCATTCTATCCCAAATCGGACAGTTTGAAAAACTTTTCTTCTTATTTCCTTAATTTTTTACATTTTTTAGTACCCATCCAAAGACCCTTCCTGTTAAATTTTGAGATTTTTTCGATTACTCGTTCAAAAGATATTAAATTCTCTTTTTTTGGTATTTCGGTCATAACTTCTTCAATAATGGTCCAAATTAAATTTTTTTTTTCAAAATTTTTGTTTTTCTATGGCCTTTTCAAAAAAAAATACAACAAAAATATTCGACGTGTTTTTGAATGAGTCTTTTGAGTTTTAAATGTAAAATCGCGTTTTTAAAAGTAAATGTCATTTTTTTGTTCCAAAAATCTATCTATTTAACAATTTATAAGACTAGTCCGATCGTGGGATCTCAATGACTGCTATTTTTTTCGATTTTTGAAAATTAAAAAAAAAAAATTTTCATAAATTATTATGAGTACCAATTTTTGTTACTCTATAGTACTTTTTTCAATATTTAGAATTTATTTGGACACTTTTTTTTATTGTTAACGAGTTCTTAAAATTAATAATTAATCGTTCAGTCTGTTTATGAACAATAATAACATCAGTTTTTATTTATTTACGTATTTTTTTGAAAACCTTACATATACAATTTTTTCCTGAATTAAAATATTCCTTTGCCAATACGGTTCCGATGCTCATTGGAATAATTAAATGAAATTTTTGTGTCCCCCAGTGATTGACTTCGCAGTATTTTTTCGCAAATAAAATCTTTCTTATGCATCTGACTAATGTTTCTCATGTGAAAATTTGACAGCAATATTCGGTAGACTATTAAGGTTCAATGCCCACTCATACAATTCTTGAACTATTGTTATTTGCTCATTGATTAATTATTAATTTTAAAAATCTGTTAACAATGAAAAAGTGTCCAAATTAATTCAAAATAATTAAAAAAATACTTTACAGTAACAAAAATTGGTATTCATAACAATTTATGGAACATTTTTTTTTTTTTTAATTTTGAAATTGTCACGGTATGATACATAGAATTCCCCACATTCCATATACTCCTTTCTCACGCCATCCATCCACACTTCTTTCTTATCGCTTCACTCTCACGCTCAAACCTCTTGCCTCAGCATTTTCCTAATCACCTTTCTTCGAAACCTCTCTAACTGTCCTTGGTCCCATGGGCACTATTTCTCCGGCTCGTGGCCTCCCTCCACTCGCCTGGACCCCTACTTCACCCCACTTCCAACTTCACACTTTCACTCTCTCCTAATCTCAAATCAGTTCATCTCCAGCATCTCAACGAGCAAGATCAGCTCCACCTTCCGACATCCACCTAATTAAGATGTGCACTCTCTCCAAACTCAACAATCATATAATAAATCAACAGCAATATTTAACCTCTACAACGACATCTAAAATCACTCATTAAAACCCGCTCGTCCGTCACATTTTGGCGTCAGAAGCGCGATCCTGAAAAGCTCACATCAGTGGTGGAAAACGCGTAAAAATCTATTTCATCAAGTGACAAAGTGACAAAACAAAAAAACGTGAAAAGCAGTTTAACAGAAAAACGAAAAGTGAAAGTGACAAGGAAAATCAAGAGAGTGGAAAAAAATCAATCAACAACGACAAAACAACATATCAAGACACTGATGAAATGACAATTTTTTAATTAAATACAACAACAATTAAAAAGTGAAAAAAAAACAAATATAACAAATATCATAATAACATCGAAAACTGACATTTGTTTTTCTAACAACACAATCGAAAATCGAAAAGACATACGCACAAGTGAAAAAAAAAGAAAAGGTCATAATGAAAAAAAAGTGAAAAAAAACGATAAGTGACAAGCGACAAAGACGACAAAACACATTGATAAGCAACGGAGTGAAAAAAAACGTTTTTATTAATTTCAAAAAAAGAACATCGAAAAACGACACAATTGTTTTCTTATTCTCACAACGAAAAACAGAAAATTCGATAAACAAAAAATCCTTTATTGAAAAAACCGTCCTGAAAATATCTCGCAAATTCGATAAAGTATTGTTGTCGTTTTATTCGTTCGCTGATTGGCTGTGGCATCATCAAGCTGAAGTTTGTGTTCGATGAACAACTTCATGCTTACCCTCTTGTGTACGATCTGTCACATAATAAATATTGACAGCTGCGATACGCGGATATACATAATCCATTTTCTCCTCATTTTCTACTTTCATTCAAAACATGTTTAGTATGACTGATACGGTGTTGAAGATGTGAGTGCGTAATAATTGCGATATCAATAATTTCTTTTTTTTATCGATAAAAGTTCATGGTGTTTTATATACATTATGTAGGATCAATTAATCTCCATGTTCATTGGAGCTGATTTGATATTCGGTGAGTAAAATATTCTGTAAGTAAACAACAACAAAAAATTTACTGCGGAATAAAAACCTTTACATATTTAAATACTATATATTGATCAGGATGTGAGTGAAGGAACTTATAGACACACTTATGCATGAATAGTTTGAAGACGTTCGGTAAAAAAATATATGTAAGTAAAATCATATTGGTTGAGTATATATGTGTCAACTCAACGGACGTTTCGTCGGTGACCTCTTCAATTTTCTATATTTTTTAATACGTTATTAACTATTATGCGGGCAAAAAGAAGTATCCATCTAAATTCTTAGCTCTCTATCTTAACCCATACCGAAGTTATTGATTTTTGAAAAAATATTTTTACAATAATCATAACTCCTACAATAATACAAATATTTTTATTTGTTGAGAGGTCATTTTTTTCCAATGCACTTTTTAAAAAAATGTCGAAAATTAAAAAAAAAATCGAATTGCTATGTTCTTTTAGCTGTTTCAAGATAAATTGAGCAAAAAAATTGCATTTTCTTTCAATCCGACACCTTCAATTTTTTTCAAAAAAAGATTATAAAATTCTTCGTGAAAAAATAAAATTTCTGAGATTTTACTGAAGAAGGGATTTCAAATGACTTCTTATTAAAAAAAAAAAATTTCGTTTTTTTTTTTGTAATTTTGATCTTTTTTCTTCTATGACCACAATAGTTGATTTCAATTATGTTACAATAAATAATTTACCTTCTTGCTCATATTTCCTTAGTAAATTATAATAATTAACATTAAGAATTACACTTTTTATGTAAAAAAATGAATCAAGTGCAAAACTTGCTTGAATTATAGTTCATAATGTTAATTATTATTATTCACAAAAGAAATATGTGAGAGAAGTTAAATTATTTATTTTAACATCATTAAAATTAACTATTGTGGTCATAGAAGAGGAAAGATCAAAATTACGAAAACAAAATTTTAATATGAATTTATTTGAATCCCTTCTTCAGTAGAATCGCAAAAATTTTGTTTTTTTACGCAGAATCTTTTAATTTTGTTCAGAAAAAATCGAAGGTTTTGCATTTGAGGGAAATTCAAATTTTTAGTTTAATTTAGCTTAAAACAGCTAAAAACAATTAAAGAACTAGCTGCTATGTACTCGGCGTTGCCCGGATTGAAATATATCGCAAACTGGAACTAACAGACAGTTGTTAACATTGTTGCCAGGTCTGAGGGTCCCCAAATTTGAAGAAATTAGTGAGACCGTGAGGAAATTTTGAAGATTTTAAGAAATTACATAAAAATCTGACGAAATTTTTAGATTGGAAGAAATTGCATAAAAATCTGAGAAAATTTTAAGGACTTGGGGAATTAAAAATCTGCGAAAATTGCGAAGATTTGAAAAAATTACATAAAAATCTGAGGAAATTTTGAAGACATGAAG
Source organism: Alloplasta piceator (assembly GCA_946863875.1). NCBI lineage: Eukaryota > Metazoa > Arthropoda > Insecta > Hymenoptera > Ichneumonidae > Alloplasta > Alloplasta piceator. The sequence goes on from OX333074.1 coordinate 25,761,592, forward strand.
AAATTACACAAAAACCTGAGGAATTTCTGAAGATTCGAAAAAAAAACATACAAATCTGAGGAAATTTTCAAGATTTGAAGAAAGTACATAAAAATCTGAAGAATCTTTGAAGATTTAAAGAAATTACATAAAAATCTGGGGAAATTTTGGAGATTTGAAGACATTGCATAAAAATCTGAAGAAATTTTGAAGATTTTAAGAAATTACATAAAAATCTGAATACATTTTGGAGATTTGAAGAAGTTGCATAAGAATCTGAGGAAATTTTAAAGATTTGGGAAATTACATAAAAATCTGCGGAAATTTCGAAGATTTGAAGAAATTACATAAAAATCTGCGGAAATTTGGAAGGCTTGAAGAAATTACATAAAAATCTGAGGAATTTCTGAAGGTTCGGAAAAAAAACATAAAAATCTGAGGAAATTCTAAAGATTTGAAGAAAATACATAAAAATCTGAAGAAAATTTGAAGATTTGGAGAAATTACATAAAAATCTGGGGAAATTTTGAAGATTTGAAGACATTGCATACAAATGTGAGGAAATTTTGAAGAAAGAAATTACATAAAAATGTGGGGAAATTTTGAAGATATGAAGAAATTGCATAAAAATCTGAGGAAATTTTGAAGATTTGGAGAATTACACAAAAATCTGCGGAAATTTCGAAAATTTGAAGAAATTACATAAAAATCTGAGGAAATTTCGACGATGTGAAGGAATTGCATAAAAATCAGAGGAAATTTTGAAGATTTGAAGATTACATGAATATCTGAGGAAATTTTGAAGAAATTCTATAAAAATCTGCGGAAATTTTAAAAACTCGAAGAAATTACATAAAAATCTGAGGAAATTCTGAAAATTTCAAGAAATTACATAAAATCTGAGGAAATATTGAAGATTTGAAGAAATTACTTAAAAATCTGTAGAAGTTTTGAAGATTTTTGGAGAAATCACATAAACATCTGAGCAAATTCTGAAGATTTTTTGAAATTGCATAGAAATCTGAAGATATTTTGAAGATTTGAAGAAATTACAGAAAAATCTGAGGAAATTTGGAAGATTCAAATAAATTACATAAAAATCTGAGGAAATATTGAAGATTTGAAGAAATTACATAAAAACTTAAGAAAATTCTGAAGATTTGAAGATGATCATTTTTTTTACACGTATCTTTCCTTATCTTAAAAACACACTTTTTTGGGCGATACATTTTTTTTCTACTTCTTCTACAAGTCGTACAAGAACATCACCAACGATTCCCGGATTGTAACAAAAAAAACCTTGAAATAGTCATCAGTTTATTCTATAACAACTTTTACACTTCGAATGAGCAATAAATTTTCAAAAGTAATGTTGAAGGAAATTTATATGTAAGATCTAATTTTTCTACCTTCGTGAATATTAAACAGTATTTCTTTTAGAATTGGCATCTTTTCATTAACTTGATATTTTATTGTAAGAAAATAGTTTTTTTTTGCAAGGCAGAGCAGTAGCCAAGTGGCTAGAGCGCGGGTCTCGTAATCCGCGGGACCCAGGTCTGAACCCCGGCGACATCGCTGAAAAATATTCTTATTTTTCAAGTGTTGTTTATCAGCTGCAATTCCGGTGGATTGGGGACCTCACCTTAAATAATGGAATCCCAAAGACCTCATTGCGATGAGTTGGCGGTTAATTGTACGGTTTCGGTGAGGCCTGCCAACGTGGTTCTTATCGCTCGGATGGTGATTCACCTAACTGTGCAAGCAACTGGCTCACTGGATCACAATGGAGGAGGTAACTACCTAACCGACCGACGATAGTCGTGCTGGAGCGTGCTCGCACTGCTACCGACGATTTCTTATGTAGTTTACCGTCTGTATCGGTGAAGGTTTTTCTGCAGTTTTCCCTCCACTCTCGGCAGAATTGCGATACAGAATGGAAAAAGTGTAGGGTGCGGGCTGCAGCCCCGGCCTTACCAGGAAAGGTGGGGGGTTTAGTATAAGGCAAGGCTGTACACTGGTAATAAACAAAAAATTAGTTTTTTTTTACAAAAAATGGGGATGTAGAACGTGGAACTGTTAAGCTTTACGAAACGAAAATTGTTAACTGACCCCTGTCCTCATGAAAAATCACAAATTATAGAATTTTCAAAAAAGATTTTAATATATTCAGTAATAAGTTGTAACATTTTATCGGAAACCGAAGAAAAAAAAGTTAAATTTACTGTAAATTTAACTTTAACCTTCAATAACTTCTGAATTGGTAAGTTTTTTCGAAAAATCATAGGAAACTTCTTTCGTAGGGCGTTCAATTCCCTACAAGAACATGTATTGCACATTTCGGTACATTGACTTAAAGCCAAGGCATAAAATTTTAAAAGTTTTTAAAAAATTTACCCCGTGTTATTTAAATGGACAATAGAAATTTGCGATAAAGGACCTCTAAATATAAAAATTAGGAGCTCTGCTTTTCACACGCATCTTTTTTCACGTCTCTGAAAGTATTTAATAGCGGATTCCAATAAAAAAAAGTGTCGCTTTTTTTGAATCAATCTAATGTAGAACTACATTTGCAGCAAAGGATTTCTAAAAAATCTCAAAATTGATGGAGGTACAACGATTTTTTGTTATTCCGTCAAGATGGTGTATAATGTATAGTTTTTTAACTATACTCAAACTTCGAGGAGATCTTACGTAGTTTTTTCATCAAGTTTTGAATAATGTCGAAGGAATTTTACACTCCTCGACACACATTATTCGCGATATTCTGTAAATGTCTGTTCACAAAATATTTAGATCAATAATTAGACAACCAATGCAAATATGAAAATTCCTGATAGGAAATTTAATAAAACTAGCTCACGCGCGCGCTACGCGCGAAGAAAGAGAGGTTGGAGAGGAGTCAAGGGGAGCCGCGCTATAGGAAAGTTTAGTGCATTGGACAAAAAGAAAGAGACCTGGAGAAAGCTTCCTCGCTGAAAGGGACATGTATGGACGCGGTTTGGGGATGGGGAATGAGAGAAGCGTAGTTGATTGTTGGATGTTGTAGAAAGAAGAGAGAGAGGAAGGGGGGATGTAAGACCAATGCGAGCAAAAGAAAGGCTTGGGAAGCGGTGGGATAAAATTTGTGCTTGAATATTTGTCGGTATAAAGTTTAAAGGAAACGCAGAAATGTAAAAAAGAAAAATAGGAAAGGGTGTTGGAATATTTAATTATATGTTCACGTTATTAAATTTTTTTTGTACAAGTCAAAGATATTTGAGAATATGTAAGAGTCAATATGTAAGGGTGTGTGTGAAGAAGACAGGAAAAGGTGCCAAGGAGGGAATGAAAGAAGACTGTTGAGTTACTTGTAGCGAGTGTATGGATCAATTTCAAGGGGGGCTTTTTTGTGGAGAAGGAAACGCGAAAATGATTGAGAGATGATTGAGGTTTGGAATGGATAAAAGGTCATATGTATGAGGAAGATGAGGAAGATACTGATGTGTTTGTTAAAATCAGCTTCTTAAAATAAGTTGTACGAATAAGATTTTATTATTCGAAGTAAAAGACATATATGTGATAACGATGTGGTATGAGTCATAGACATAAAGTATGGACTACGCGATCCGCAATGGAAGCCATTGCCTAAAGTGTCCGCCAGGGTAGACAAAGAGAGAACGAAACGGTGGCCATAGCTATCTCTTTCTAACTCCCTCATTGGCTACTGTTAGAAAGAGACAAGACTTGGCCCCCGTTAGTCGCTATCTCTTTCTCTCGGGTGACGCTCTGTGCGTAGTCTATACTTTATGTCTATAGTATGAGTTAACGTGTAAAGGTGTGAGTGAAGAGAACAGGGAAAAGAGGTTAAAAGGCAAGGCGACAAGAGATGGGTTAACATTATATGGGGAATCAAGAGAAAGCAATAAAAGAGTAGAAGAACGGATAGAAGAAATCCACGAGAGAGCGATGAGCGGAGAAAGAACGAATATGTTGGGAGGGAAACAAACAAAAAGAAATATGTGCGTTTTTTAGGGAATATGATACTAAAAAAAGGGAGAGCGAAAATGATAAACAAATGAGCAGTGGAATTGAAGGAAAATGAAAAGAATTGTTAAACAGAAGTGATGCAGGGTATAAATTATATGGTCATAAGCAAGAAAACATATGTTGTAAGAAATAAGTTTGTAAAAAACTTTTTAAAAAGTTATGTGCAAATAAAACTTCATTGATTTATTGATCTAAAAGGTTTGTTTTAATGGAATCTATAGAGATACTTCAATCACGCGCGAAATAATTTCTTTTTGTTCTATAAATCTGTTTTTTTTCCAAAGTTCGAAATGAGACAACGAAAAATACATCGATTTATAGAGGAAGAGGAAAAATTTCATCGTATTCGCTTAACGCGAAATATTGAAAATCAACGACGTTACTGAGCAGCGCAATAAGCCGAAAAGGCGTCTCATTTGCATAATGATACCAAAATGCTTTTTAGATGTATAAACGAAAAAAATGTTGCTCGGTAACGTTTGTATTGTGTTTTTTATCTTTCCTGACACCGCCTCAGGAACAGTGATATAGTTAATGTTGCGTTCATAACTCGCTAGATGGTATTGACCACTGACAAAATCGAAAGGATGGTTAACGCGATCCATAGCGAGTTATTACTGAAGCAAAAACCATAAAATTAATGTGGAAATTTCTCTCTATAATATTATATTATGTATTATATGCATTCATATACACATAGGGGTCAGAATTCCTCTCGGCTAATCATTAAGACATATTTTGCTCTCGTTGTATTTTTTTGCACGAGTATCCTGGAAGCTTGTCACGAGCGTAGCGCGCGCGTGAGCTAGTAACATAAATTGACAAAGAAAAACTAAAGGAAAAAGTGACGAACGGCGACAGAAGAAAAGTGCACACAAAACGCCCTATATACCAGCATCACATGCTAAAGGCAAGCGTGCTTCATTGGCACACATACACACACACATCAATAACGCACCAACGCTACAACGACGTATGGATCACACGCATATTCATCGAACTAACTTCACTACTCACAGAAGCTACATACAGAGGACTAATACATATATATTTGTATTGAATAAAAGAAGGAAGGAAGGAAGAAATCCGGAAAATCTACCAAATCAACCAAGCATTAATTAACAGCATACAATCAATCCTGCAACAACAACGTAAGTAACTTTATATTATCGAGTTTAATATTTTATTACATACAAATTTTGAAATTTTTGATCTCTCCATACATGTAAATCAAAACACATATAGTTTTTAAATACAAAATCGTTTGCATAAATATTTTTGGTTTTCTCTCATACGAATATTCAAAGAAAAAGTTAAATTCAGCAAAAAATCTATTTGGAAGTCACTATATAGTTTGCAAGAATCGTCCATTTGTTTTCTCTCAGTGCTATTGCATCATTCACAACAAAAAAAAACAGCAGCATCAAATTTAAAATTATTACATTTTTTTCTTTTTTTTCCATTCGAACTTTCATTTTAACAATAACGAAATTGAAATATTATTTTTCCCTCAATAATAAATGTGATTTTATCTAGGATGAATTTGTTTTTTTAAATCTTTTAGATGCGAATAATTTTTTTATAAGAACTAATTCGAGATTTTTGCTTATTTAAGAAAAAAACCCATTTCAGGAATACTTCTATCGTAATGAATACGTTACCCTACATACACGTACGTTATACACATGAACAAAAAGCTCAATTGAACATAGTAGAGCCATCGTACAATAAATTAATTTTTATGGAAACAAATTTTTTTTTACGCCGCCTATTAATTCAACTTGCATCGAAATTTGACCTTTATCATACCGATAATTATTTAGAAAAAATGATTACAATTGTTAACATAACAAATAACAAAGCACACAAAAATTAAAGTTACATAAGACAGCAGTGAAGTACCGAAAATAACAGAAACTAAGCTTGAAAATAGAATCAAGCAGCTCATTAAAAACGAACAATAACTGAAATTTTATCGAAATAGCACAATACGTATCAACCGAAACCACCCGCGATCCTCCACAAACAGGAGATCACGCCACAATTGAAAATCGTTCCAAAGAAGTAAGACTGGTGGTGGAATCTCTAGGACTCAGTTCTAATCTTGGAGGCATAATCAAACACCTCTACAATTCAACTAACGAAATCGCGAACGTAACGCGAGTGACCATTGAGGACTTAAAAGAAAAATGCAGGCAACTTGCAGGCGATGACCCATTCGAACAAAAACTGTGGATTAAAAATTTTATGGATATAATACAATACGTCATGAAAAAAGCTCTCGATGACATTTTTTTAAGCATAGAGAAAGCATTAGAAATCCCAAGATCCCAAACAATTAATCAAAAATTAAACAAAAAAAACACAGCGAAAGTTCATTTTTCCGAAACATACGACAAGCCAAGCTCAAAATATTGCTATTTTCACAAGTCAAATACACACCACTCCTCAGAGTGTTTCTCAGTAAAAAATAGGGACCAAAGATCTCAACAGATTAGCGGAAACAAACGAAATAACTCGCGAGTCTGGCATCGCAGCGAACCGCGCGACCAGCAACGTAAACATACGTCACACCAACACAAGTATTACAAAAACTACTTACAAGAAGAACCCCAAAATAACTCACAGAACTATCAAAACAGTAACTCAGACGACGAATCAAAAAACAGCTCAAGTAATAATTCGAACCAGCAACGCGAAAGATAACGTGGCCGAAAACGCGATAACACACTAGCACAAAACAATAGTCGAATTACAAAAGAGCCATTCGAAAAACACATTTATCAAAAACTACATTCACACGAAAACCCCACAAGGCGCCGATCTGAAGAGCGTACAATTATAGTATAATTAACACAATGGTAATCACAGAAAATCGGATGGTAACAAGAAACAGGAAGCAACAAACAAAGGAGTGCACGCCCAAAGGAAAAAAAACATCACAAACTTATAGACGATCACAACCACCAAGCGTCGATATCTGAAGAGAATTTGGACTCACGGCAACAACTAAGGAATGTATTTGGACAACTCTACACGGAAATGAAACAAATTTTTTTTTATGACACAATCGGAAAATCAGCCTAAAGCGTACCTGATCAACGCGTCACGGGAGGGAAAGGCTAACGAACTAGGCAAGACACACGGCAAATGAAATGGAAGACAAGATTCGAGTGTTACAAAGAGGGTGCCTGCCCACCCCTAATCGAGAAAATGGTGCCAGCTCACCCGTAATCGAAACTCCGGAAACGTCGACACAATAAAATTTCGAGGTAAAGGCTCATCACAGCCAAATAACGGTTTATCACAACCGATCGCAAAGGCCGAAAAATCAAACAATTAGAAGTAAGCAACCCGTCACCCGAAATTGGGGACGAACAAATCGCACACACGTGATTAGAAGTAAGCAATCCATCACTCGCTACCGGGGACGAACAAACTGCGTACACGCAACTAGAAATAAACAAGCCGTCACTCGCAAGTCGAGGACGAATACAAGAAAGGGTTATCATAGCCAAATAACGGTTCATCACAACCGAGAGCAAAAAAGCTCCATAAACAAAAAGGCTTAACGCAGCCAAATAACGGTTCATCACAACCAAGAGCAAAAAGCTCAATATATAAAAAGGTGGCTGATGAAGCTCCCTGCTCAGAACTTTATAGCAAACTAAAATGATCTCAAGAGTAAAATGGACCCCCCTATCAAAGATTCAAAGCTCGTGTTTGCATTGGGAAACCCCTAAGCTACTTGCAATGATAATATTGGCGACCACAATATTTACCCAAAGTTGTGGACAACAATAAACATATGACGAACAGGCGACCGAACAAGGAAACACGAATTGTCAAAAAAAAGTGAAACAGGAGACGCCGTCAACAAGCGGCAAACCTCAATGTCAGGTTATCATCACCCAATAAACAAAACAAACAACGAGGGGGTAAGCGCAAAACTGTGCATGTGCAAACGGTTTTTTTTTCTCTAATCACATTATCACCATCGTGGAGCGACCTTCAGAATATCGAGGAAGGTTTTCAACGACGTATTGAGACGTTGTCAGACTTGGAAATGTGGACAAACCAGGTATAACATCATCGAATACAACACGTCCATCCTTATCGAAAACACCGGAAAGCCTCGCCATATACATCAGAGATGAAACGTGTATCTGGCATACCACAGTAAAAATCCAGCCAACCGATCCTCAATATCATCACTCAAGTGAGCGATCGGATAATCATCGAAATTCAACAACACAACAACCGAAGATTTTCCCAACATCTAGTAGAACGAAAACTGCTAATGTAAATTCAAACTTGGAAAAACGAAATTTTCGACGATAAATATAGAAATTGTTAATTTTTTTTCTCAAAATGAGAATCCCTTTTATAAAGAAAACGCATACACAAATCTTTACGGTTCACCGAACACATTCTTATACATATAAAAACAAAACAATTAAATGTATTAAGATAAATGAATAATCGACATAAAGAAACCATAGCCAACTATGTAAGTTAATTTAGGTAATTAGTTTTAAGGACCCTACATAGATTAGACAAACAATTTCTAAAAAGCCATCACCAACTATGTGAAAAATATGACCATCAAATTTACAACTACAAGAAGAAATAACAAGATGAGAAGAATTCATTCAAAAACAAAAAGAATCAAAAGACTAAAATAAGAAAATTACCGCGTTATGGCTCAAATTCGAGCATGTGTATTTGATTGTCAATAAAGATTCCATATAGAATAAATAGAACATGAACACTTACTTCAACAAGATATGACACCATAACAATACAAAATTATAAACTAACCCTATTATTATACTATTACTTTTAAGTTATTTGCATGTAACATTACTTATTGTATTACATTATCCATAACACAACAAAACTACTTTATTGTAAGCCGTACCTTTAATACATCTGAAGCAATCACTAAATCCATAAAAATAATAAAATTTAAAATATCACGAAGCTACAAATGGAAATAGGAAATCGACCAAATCACAAGACCTAAATACTATTGACAGCCCCATAGAGCAGGCTGGACGAAATTGAGAACTATTTTTACTATAATAATAATGAAATTGTAAAATTATAATTACAAAAGATCATGGAATCGTACTAGAGAAAACATTCTTGATAACACGAGATTATGTATATAGCTACAGCACAAGAAGTATACTTTATATCTGTTTTAGTTTACACCATAATAAACCCCATAATGAAACAACGGTACACATATTCTAAACACAACACATCCGAAAACCATAAAAAAAGGTTAAATCCATTTTCACAATTACACCAACAGGACACTTCATTACACCAGTACACCTATTCACTACTTAGTACATCAATGATTATTATTCTATTCATTTACTACTTTACTATTATTACTGTTATAACTATTATTACTATTACTATTACTACTACCATTATTATTATATTCCAACATTTATTCTCTACAATTGACTTCTTATTCATGTATATTCATATCTTTATATACATATTCTTAATCATCAACCCACTTCAATATTACCTTTCTAATTTCATAAAATAAATACATCTTCAACTACTTCAAAAGCGCTCAAGTATCGCTCAGTCGTCACACCGGTCAACCGAAGAACAATCCCACCAGATCCTGGCTAACACACCTTTTCCCACTAACAGATGCTAATAAGTACTTAAACTGTTTCAGGAAATCTACAAATTAATAAGAAATTTTAAAAATAATATGGAATATATATAACAGGATTGGAACAATCGATCGAAGAACCAATAAGAAGGAAAAAATCTGCAAAACTCTTTGGTACAATAATCTACAGGAAACCGATAAAGGAAATTACAAAAAGAAAGAACCAATAACAGAAATAAACTACAAAAATCCAACGACAACCGAAACTTAACAGGGAGAAATATGAATCACATTATTATATATTAAATTTAAGCACCCTCTCGACCATTCATATCCAAATAACAAACCAACCCTACTAATACGACCACTAATCCGGATATTTGGTTCCAGATTTTACAGCATTCTCAAAATTTACAACAAAACAATAACCACAATTCAACCATTTTTTTGACTAAAAGAACAAGAAGATAAAAAAATGAAATTAGTATACTACACACCTTCTTTTCCAGTAAATAAACACACATTTCATTATATCGAATCACACATAAAAACAAACCAAATGTAAAAACATTTCCATTATATAGAAGCAAATTTTGAACCAAATTATTGTAACCTAAGCTGGGGACCATCGATTTTTTTAAGAGGGGGAGTGTCACGGTATCATACATAGAATTCACCATATTCCATATATTCCTTTCTCACGCCATCGATTCACACTTCTATCTTATCACTTCACTCTCACGCTCAAATCTCTTGCTTCAGCATTTTCCTAATCTCCTTTCTTCGAAACCTCTTCAACTGTCCTTGGTCCCACGGGCACTATTTCTCCGGCTCGTGGCCTCCCTCCATTCGCCTGGACCCTTCCTTCACCCCACTTCCAACTTCACACTTTCACTCTCTCCTAATCCCAAATGAGTTCATCTCCAACATCTCAACGACCAAGATCAGCTCCACCTTCCGACATCCACCTAATTAAGACGTGCACTCTCTCTGAACTCAACAATCATATAATAAATCAACAGCAATATTTAACCTCTACAATGACATCTAAAATCACTTATTAAAACCCGCTCGTCCGTCACAAAATATCGAAAAAAATAGTACTCATTGAGATCCCACGATCGGACTAGTCTTAAAAATTGTTGAATAGATAGATGTTTGAAACAAAAAATTGAAAAAAATAAATTAAAAATGACATTTACTTTTAAAAACGCGATTCAACGTTTAAAACTCAAAAAACTCATTCAAAAACACGTCGAATATTTTTGTTGTATTTTTTTCTGAAAAGGCCATAAAAAAACAAAAATTTTGAAAAAAAAACTTTTAATTTGGACCATTATTAAAGAAGTTATGACCAAAATACCAAAAAAGAGCGGTTTTTTGTTAATTTAATATCTTTTAAACGGGTAATCAAAAAAATCTCAAAATTAAACAGAAAGGGTATTTTGATGGGTACTCAAAAATATAAAAAAATTTAGGAAAAAAAAAGTTTTTCAAACGGTCCGATTTGTGATGGAATGCCCCATATATACGAAATATAGTATGGTAAACAGTCTTGGTTTTCGCAACAACAATTATCAATTGATATACAGGGTGTCGAGCGAGAATAGTGAAAAAAAATTCATAGGAATGTTCTGAAATAATTCTAGGCGATTCCGTGTATATCTATGCAACTTTTTTCATATTTGACATTTTCTCTTAAATTCTATGGTTTTTGAGTTACGTTGCATCTTTTAAAATTTGTGTTTTAAAGCCAAAAGTAAAATAACTTTGCGAAAAAAAATCATACGAAAATGTTTAAAAAACTAAAATTGGGCATCTGCTAACCCTTTCTGTTTGGGAGAGACCGTCATTCTGGGGTGAGGTGACCCCGAGGGAAAATTTGAGGAGGTTCGTGAAAATGAAGAGGCCGGAAAGAATACGAAAAGAAAGTCACCAATTTAACAACGTAACAAAACTTAATATTTATTATCACAAATCGTTGAATTGGTATAAGCCGTGGTCGAAATGAGAATTGTAGGAATTTTCACGCGCGCGAACAAGCGCGTGCTCACCGGCGCGTGCTCGAAGAGACCCGAAAATGTCGTTCGAAGATATCTCACGAAGTAACTCTGTTTTAACCGTTCGAAGTGTCCGAAAACTGTCCCACGATCGCGGTAATCAACGCGGGCGTAAATCGTGTTAAATACGTTGATCAGAAGCCGTAAGAAAGTATGAAGAGGCCCGGAATGAAAGTAATGAAAACTAATGGCACGTGAACGTGTTAATTCTCCATGCGGTTGACGCGAAGTGACGAACAAGAAGCCGGAAATCGAAGAAACGATGGATAAAAGAGTGGGGGAATTTATCGATGATCTCGGAGTTCAAGCGAGCAACTGGCCATGAGGTGCTGGCCTCTCGTGTGAACTCTCGAGACCTGACGAATCCGTAACATTCTCCCCGCTTTCGGCGACCGATGTCGTCGAAGAATCCACAGGAAGTATCGCCAGCTTTGAAGTAGGTCTCTTGAAGGTTGATGCAGCTGTGCAAAGTGTTACGACTTGAGTAAGGCCGTCTGAACCAGGATGAAATTCGACTACTCGAGCCAACGGCCATCTCGAAGGTGGAAGTCGCTCGTCTGTGATTAGCACGAGCGAGCCGACTTTTATCTCGTTCGAAGGGTGTCTCCATTTCGAGATAGATAGGCTCCGTTGAAGATATTCCGATGACCATTGCTGCCAGAAGTGTTGAAGTTTCGCTTGAAGAAATTGCCATCTTGAAAGACGGTTCTCCGGAAGTGAAGTCAGCGATGGCTCAGGCAATGTGGTTAATGCCTCTCCGATGAGGAAGTGACCCGGTGTAAGCGGCGAAGTGTTCTCCGGATCGTCCGACAACGGACAAAGAGGCCTTGAATTCAAGATCGCCTCGACTTGCGTAAGAAGAGTCGTAAATTCTTCATACGTGAGCGAGGTATCTCCGATGATCCACCGAAGATGAAATTTGGCCGACTTGACCGCGGCCTCCTATTTTCCACCCATGTGCGGTGCTGCCGGTGGGTTGAATGATCACGAAGTTCCCAGGTTGGTCAGAAAAATAATTGAAGAGTTCATTTATGCTGAGCCAGCCTTGAAGAGGGCGCGAAGTGTTGCATCCGCGCCGATGAAGTTCGTGCCACAGTTACTGTACAGTTCGTGACACACGCCTCGTCGTTCCGAAAATCGCCGATACGCGGCGATGAAGGCCTCTGACGTGTAGTCAGTGACGAGCTCAAAGTGAACGGCAGAAGTGGCGAAGCACACGAAAACGGTGAGGTAAGCCTTATATGTTCTCGTGCCTCGTCCGCGCCACGTCTTGATCGTGAAGGGCCCCGCGTTATCAAGACCAGAATGGAAGAAGGCTTGTGAAGGCGTGTCGCGGGCAGGCGGAAGTTGTCCCATCAGCTGTTGTGCCTGAAGTCCACGAAGCCGCGCACACGTCGTGCACCGAAGAATATGCGCTCAAACCAGCGCTCGACTGCCCAAAATCCAATACGATTGGCGAAGCAAGCTCAGGGTGGACTGTGTGCTACCGTGAAGCGTCCGGAAGTGCGCATCTGAAATGACTAATGTGAAGTATGATTTCCGAGGCAAAATCGGTGGATGTTTTGCCTCGGATGACAGGGGCGAATTTTTTAGCCGTCTGCCGACACGAAGAGTCCCAAGTTGATCAATGAAGGGCGTGAGGGCTGAGCGGGGGTTGCTAGTTTGAAGCGTCGCCCCGTTCGAAATGGTTCTTACCTCAGCCGAGAAGTACGTTCGTTGTACGAAGCGGATCCAGAAGAATTTCGCTTTTTCCAAGTCTCCGGGTGTCAATGGAAACCACATGGACGTACGAGGAAGGCGTTTGAAGCGAGTGACGGCTCGTTGACATACGGCCGTCACTCGAAGAAGCTTGGTGAGAGACAAATATCTCTCCAGAAGGTCCCAGATCTGAAGTCGCTCTGAAATTGCCGTGAAGGCGATCCTTGGTTTTTTCTCGAGGTCGCAATCCGAGGAAGTTTCGGCTGAGGAAGATGGCGGAAGTACAAGCCATTTTGGCCCGTCCCACCATAGACGATGTTTTGAAAGTTGCCGAGGAGTTAACCCACGAGACGCATAGTCCGCTGGGTTCTATTTGCCCGAAATAAACCGCCATGCTGCCCTCGAAGTAAGCTCTTGAATGGAAGTGACTCGATTTCTGACAGTCCTTCCATCAAGCTCGATGCGAAGTGATCCACGTCAAGGTGACCGAAGAATCTGTCCAGAGGGACACAGGAACATTTTCCAAGTTCAGTGTCGTCTGAACATGCGAAACCAACCTTGAAAGAAGACGGGCTGCCGGTAGTTCAAGACGTGGTATAGTCAGTCGCTTGAGCGGCGCTACCTTTGTCTTCGAGCAGACAAGGGTGATAGTATTAGACCCATCGCCTGATGTCGATCGAAGGTAGACCACGGCTGACATTGCGAGCTGTGAAGCGTTCGAAAATCCGTGAAGTTCCGCAGTAGCTGAAGGCGAAAGATGGAGCCACCGAGGAAGAGAGATGAGTGAAAGATCACTTAAATTCTCTCTGAAGTTACACCATTTCCCGTGAAGTCGAATGGACAATTTGTCATGCCAGTGAAGTTTTGCCAACCACAGTTCTTGCAAGAAGACCTTCGCTGTGATTATCATTGGCGAAATAAGGCACAACGGATCGAAAAGTGAAGCAGTCTCCGACAGAACCGTTCTTTTTCAAATCTCCGAATTGAAGTTGAGCTGAAGCGTGAACTTGAAGTTATCCTCGTTCGAATCCCATACAAGTCCGAGAAGTTTCACGTTGGGATCTTCCGATTCGATCGCGACTGCGTCCGGTCGAGCTTCTGAAGTGACATGGTGAAGAGCTTCCTTGATATTCACTGTCCACGTTTGAAGTTGGAAACAGCCGCGCTGACAGCTGCCCTGAAGTTGCCTGGTGATTTCCTGAAGTTCTTGGAGAGTGTCAGCGCCCCCGAAGATGTCATCGACGTACCTTCCATTCGTCAATGGTGAAGTGGCCAATGGAAAATCATGCCCCTCGTTCACGACAAGTTGTAGCATGACTCTGATGGCGAGGAAGGGAGCGCAGCTCAGCCCGTACGTGACCGTTGTTAAATTATATGGGACGACTTGATTGTCTGAATCGACCCATAAAATTTGCTGAAGATCCCAGTCGTCCGGATGGACAGAAGTCTGACGGAACATCTTTGTTACGTCCGTCGCGAAGATGTACCGATCTCGTCCGACCCAAAGAAGCACGTCGAAGGTATCTCGTTGAAGTTTGGCCCCGGTGTGAAGAGTTTTAGTGATCGACACACCGCTGGTCGTGTTAAAGGACCTGTTGAAGACGACACGAAGTTTTGTCGTGGCACTGTGAGCGCGGAAGACGCCGTGATACGGAAGGAAGAACCTGGGTTTGGAAGAGTCCGCGATGACTGCACGAGCCATGTGCGATATGGTCTCGTACTCTTGATGAAATCCGTTGTAGAGCTCGCGATACGATCCGTTCGTAGCAAGTCGCCGGAGAAGTTGAAGCAGACAGCGTCTAGCTCCCGAAAAGGAATCTCCGAGAGACGAAGGTGATGCCTTGAAAGGAAGCCAAACCACGTAGCGGCCATTTTTGTCTCTCGAATGTGTCTCTCTGAAGTGTTGCTTGCAGGTGGACTCGTCCGGCTCATGTGTAGGGGCTGAATCCGAAGGAACTTCCTCCTGTTCCCAAAACTTCGAAAGCAGAGAAGAAATCTCATCATCGATAAAAGTGTGCTGGATGCGAATCAAATTTGAAGTGGAATCGTTGACTGGGCCAAGCACGATCCGTCCCAGAAGAGTCCGTTGAGCGATTGGCTCGTGGGCTCGACCCTTGATGACCGCTGACTCGACCAAAAGACCGTAAGAATCTGCTCCGATGATGATGTCAATTGGTTCGGGTCTTCGAAAGTCGGGGTTGGCCAAAAGAAGACCTTGAAGATGTTCCCATTGCGCCGAAGTAGGAAACGACGGGAGTGTGGACATCAACACGTTCAGAATGAACGCCGTGACCTCGAAGTTTGACGTTGAATCATGGATTGACGAGAGGAGGACGGTGGTCGCTCCCCGCGTGCGACCAGCTGACCGACTTCCATTCCCAAAATGTTGATTGAAGCGGCCATTTGTTTCAATCGAAGGAGTTGAACCGTTCGTTCAGAAATGAATGAAAGTTCAGCAACGGGATCAATCAGAAGCCGAACTCGATGTGAACTGCCAGAAGAAGAGGTCAAAATTGCCTGGCTCGTTGCCAGCAAAACTGACGGCCGAATAGCCACGTTTGCCGAAGCGCTCCTTGAAGTGGCAGAAGACTCGAAGAAGTCCGAAGTTGCCGAAGCAATAAGTTGCACCGGAGTGTCCGATGCGCCAGATAAAACGTCGCATTGTTGACTTTCCTGGCTAGTATCGAAGTATTTCACTGAAGTTAATCCCGAAGACAACCACAAGATCGAATATTGACCGGTCGTAAATCGTTCAACATCTTTCTCAAGAAAGAAGACCGCGAATGAATGTTAAATTTCCGTTCATTCGGAGTGAATCGTAGGATTCGAGAAACTGAAGTTGGTGTTTTGCAGAGTGGCCGAAGCAGTGTTTTCGGCGAGGGCCTCAATGCACGAAATCGAGCTTATGAGCCCGGTGATGCGACGCTCCATCTTGGCGACGTTGCTTAACATTGTCGAAGCATGCCAAAGAAACTCGAAGAGGACGAAAAATTCACTTTAACACGCGTAGACGCGCGGAGGAATGCCAAGCGCGCGAAGTGTCACGTGATGCGCACATTCGAAGAGCCCGAAAACCTGCGAAAAATCCCGAAGCCCGCAAGCACACTCGATCGTCGAGAATGTTCGTGCACTGCGCACACCGAAGGGTCTGGGAGAAAACTCGAAATACGCGCATACACAGGATGCACGAGAATGTTCGTGTAACGCGTTCGCTCGAAGAGTCCAAAGATTTGCGGAAAACTTTTCATTGAAGCGACGAAGAGTCAATGCGCGCGAAGCGATCGCAAGCGCGCGAGAAGTTACGTGACACGCACACACACTCGAGAAACGAGAATGTCTGTGATGCGCGCACACTCGAAGGGTCCGGAAAGTTCACGAAGAAGTTTGAATTACGCGCACACACTCATGGAGACGAGAATGTTTGCGATGCACGTAAAATGAAGGGGCCCAAAATTCACGAAATGCGCGCACACATTCGACTCGCGAGAATGTTCGTGTAATACGCACAACGAAAATTCCGAAAAAGAAACAAAACCCTTGAAGTACGCGCACACACTCGATGCACGAAAATGTTCGTGTGACGCGTAAACTAAAAAGTCGACGAGAACCCAAAAGCACTTGAAGTACGCGCACACACATGTCAAACGTGAATGTTCGTGTCGCGCGCACTCGAAGAGACTGAAAAAAACACAAAATACGCGTACACATACGTCAAACGTGAATGTTCGTGTAGCGCGCACTCGAAGAGACCGGAAAAAACACGAAATACGCGTACACACACGTCGAACGTGAATGTTCGTGTAACGTGCACTCGAAGAGACCGGGAAAAACCACGAAATATGCGTACACACACATCAAACGTGAATGTTCATGTAACGCGCACTCGAAGAGACCGGAAAAAACGCGAAATACGCGTACACACACGTCAAACGTGAATGTTCGTGTAACGCGCACTCGAAGAGACCGGAAAAAACACGAAATACGCGTACAGACACGTCAAACGTGAATGTTCGTGTAACGCGCACTGGAAGAGACCGGAAAAAACACGAAATACGCGTACACACACGTCAAACGTGAATGTTCGTGTAACGCGCACTCGAAGAGACCGGAAAAAACCACGAAATACGCGCACATACACGTCGAACGTGAATGTTCGTGTAACGCGCTCTCGAAGCGAAGAAAATCCAAGCCCGTGAAGAATTCACGAGGGCGCGAAGTCACTGTCTCTCTCCTGCTAACGCGTGTGAGAGAGCGTGCGGATGGCGACGAGGCACAAGCACGCGAAGAAAATCACAACCTAGCGAAGAGTCACGTGACACGCATACATGCTCGGGAAACGAGAATGTCTGTGATGCACGCATACTCGAAGGGTCCGGAAGTTCACTAAAGGGTTTGAATTACGCGTAAATCGAAGTGACGAAGAAACCCAATGCGCGGATAAACACATGGTATATGTCACAAAAAAGAAAAATCCAAAGCGTGAAGAAGCCGAAAAGCGTGCGAAGGGAATCGGGTGATACGCGCACACAACGAAAAACCCGAGAATGTCCGTGTAGCGCGCACTCACGACGAAAAATGTCCCACGAAGAACGAAGATCCGCACAAAACGGACGAAGCGATAACTTTCTTGGCGCGCGCGAAAGCGCGATGTTATCCCCGCGCGCTCGACGAAGAAATTTCTCGAAGCGTCCGGGCTCTCCTCTCGCGCGAAAGTGAGAGAGAGAGACTTATGGCGCACTGAACGCGAGCGAGAGAGACTGAGATAACGAAGCGTGGCCAGCACGTTGTCGAGCAACGGAACGCCGGTTCTCTCGCGCACTTTTTTCTCTCGCGAACCGAAGCACTTCCAAAAATCCCGTTTATTTTTCAGCCACCACTTAAAAATCACTCACTGGCCATCCCGATCCGGCTCGAAGGACCATTAAATGTTTGGAAGAGACCGTCATTCTGGGGTGAGGTGACCCCAAGGGAAAATTTGAGGAGGTTCGTGAAAATTAAGAGGCCGGAAAGAATGCGAAAAGAAAGTCACCAATTTAACAACGTAACAAAACATAATATTTATTATCACAAATCGTTGAATTGGTATAAGCCGTGGTCGAAATAAGAACTGTAGGAATTTTCACACGCGCGAACAATGGCATGCTCGCCGATGCGCGCTCAAAGAGACCCGAAAATGTCGTTCGAAGATATCTCACGAAGTAACTCTGTTTTAACCGTTTGGAGTGTCCGAAAACTGTCCCACGATCGCGGTAATCAACGCGGGCGTAAATCGCGTTAAATACATTGATCAGAAGCCGTAAGAAAGTATGAAGAGGCCCGGAATGAAAGTAATGAAAACTAATGGCACGTGAACGTGTTAATTCTCCATGCGGTTGACGCGAAGTGACGAAGAAGAAGCCAGAAATCGAAGAAACGGTGAATAAAAGACTGGGGGAATTTAACGATGAACTCGGAGTTCAAGCGAGCAACTGGCCACGAGGTGCTGGCCTCTCGTGTGAACTCTCGAGACCTGGCGAATCCGTAACACTTTCAAATGTACTGTAGATAAAAAAGTCAAAAAATTTCCCTAAGTTGTGTGGCCACTTCGCAGGGGTCGAAGACAGGGGAAAAAACGGTCACTTTCATGTGCATACCGGGTCGGAAAACATTTTTTTTCTCTTTTTTTATCTACGGTACATTTGAAAGGGTTAGCAGATGCTCTATTTTCGTTCTTTAAACATTTTGATATGATTTTTTTCTCGCAAAGTTATTTTACTTTTGGGTCAAAAGAGACAAATTTTGAAAGATGCAACATTACTCAAAAACTATAGTGTTTTCGATGAAGAATAAATTTAAACAGCGGAGCGTGGTGGAAATGAAAGAGACAATTAAGACAGAAAGTTAAGGATTTATTATGGCAAAAAAACCTCCACAGCGTGGTGGAGGAAAAAACCGAAAAATCTTGTTTAAATATAAATCAAAATCACAATATCATTCAACAAAAAACAAACCTTATACACGACGTGGTACAGATAGCAGAGCCGCAAGGGCTGTCAAATCGAGGTTGCCAGCTTGGGTCGGAAACAGTCTTTCAGAGGTTTGGTATTTTCACAGGGCAGTAATCGATCAACAGTATAATTATCAGATAAACACAGAGGGATGAGATCAGCTCAATAAAAATTTCACCAGATCAGAATATACATTTTATCACACACGAATGGAAAAGAGATGAGAACAGCTCCACGTGTCTATCGCGTCTGTCACTTCAGTAAGGTAAACGGCCCAGTTACTGACCCTTCTAGCGCGGCAGCGTCGGATTTCGACTATTTATTCATGTGTGATATAGCCAAACCGGTTTCAACGTGTGCATTAAAGCCCCCCAAAGGAGATTCACCGGTTATGAAAGTGAAATAATTAAGATTTATTAATAAAATCATTGTTTTAATAATGGTTCTCTGCTGTCCGGGTTACTGACCCTGTACATAAGCCCCATCTTCGTTTGTGAACCCTACGTGTACCGATTTCGATTCACTGGTCTATTTCTATTTTTAATATCTCCTTTAGAAAGGTCCCTCTCTCCAATAATAAAAAGTGAAAAATTCTCTTCAATTAGCCGGTAATTGGATTATTATTCGACAAAAACTGTATTTATGGCAATCAAAATGGTGCCATTAGGGTCACTATCTGGGACAGGGTCAGTAACTGGGCCGTTTACCTTACACACAAACAAAAGTCAAATAAAAACTCATAGCGACGGTGTGTAAAAGAAAAAGTGAGCAACAGGACACGGCTGCCATGAAATATATATTAAATAAAACGTGAAGTACGTAAACATTCCGCCCGCCTTCGTCCGAGAGACGAATCGATGTCTCAGTTTCTTGATCAAGGTTCCGCCCATCCTGCCGATTCTTCTGATATATCATTGGGAAGATATAATTGACTCAGTCGAGTTATATGACGCCGTAAGGTAGTCGTCGCAGTTTTTACAGTAACGACTCGAACAAGAGGATCGGGACCGCGATGAACTTCTACGATCCGTCCTAACTGCTATTTCGAAAGGGGGTAACGGTCGTTCTTTACGACGACTAATTGTCCTTTTTCAAAATTCTTTGTTGGTCCACGCCACTTGCCTCTTTCTTGTAAATGATGGAGATACTCGTGTGACCATCGCTTCCAGATATAATTGCGTATGCGTTGTAATAATTGGTATTTAGTAAGACGATATTCAGAACTTTCAGAAGGCTCTCGATCGGGAATAAAATATAAAGTTCCCCCAGTTAGAAAATGCGCAGGGGTGAGAGCAGAAAGATCTTCAGGATCTAAAGTCATTAGGCACAGTGGATGTGAATTGAGACAAGCCTCAATTTCTACTAACACCGTGGAAAATTCCTCAAAGGTAAGAGTATGATCGCCGATAACCCTCTTCAGATGGTGCTTGGTTGACTTGACACCAGCCACCCAAATACCACCACAGTGAGGTGCATTTGGTGGTATAAAGGTCCAGTTTGTCCCTTTATTCGCAAAAATTGAAGCAACCTTGTGATAAAATTGAGATGACGCGTCAAACATCTCCCCAAGTTCTCTGGCAGCACCTTGAAACGTAGTTCCGTTATCGCTATAAAGATGGCGACAAACGCCCCGCCTGCCCATAAACCGACGATAGGCTGCCAGAAAGGAAGCAGTTGTCAGATCGCTCACCAACTCTAGATGAATTGCATGAGTAGTGAAACAGAAGAACAGAGCGATGTATCCTTTGTATGACCGATGACCCTTGACTTTGGTTGTTCGAATTTGAAAAGGTCCAGCATAGTCGAGCCCTGTGCAAGTGAAAGGTCGTTTTGGAGTTACACGGACTGCAGGTAAATCTCCCATTAGCTGATGAGCCAGTTTAGGCTTTGCTCGTTGACACCGAATATAGGTACGGATTTCATACTTCACTAATCTCAGACTATCCAAAATCCATATATTTTTGTGAAGAATTCTTAACGTCAGAGTGGGTCCGCCATGAAGAGAGATTTGATGAGCTTGATATACAAAGAGACGACTAAGAGCTGAAGATTTAGATAGAATAGGCGGATGTTTTGATTCATCTGAAAGAGACGACTATAGGAGACGACCCCCGATCCACAAAATTCCCTCAATTTCATCGACAAATGGACTTAGCCTCCGTAGTTTGTTATGTATTGGCAACGATTTATTGTCATGAAGTAGCGCGATTTCAGTAGAGAAAGCCGCATTTTGCGATAGACAAATGATCAGAGCGTGAGCATCTTTGAGTTCGGGAGAGGTCAGGAACGAAGTATACACCTCCTCCTGATTTTTCTTTCGACGAAAATTAAGAAGAGGACGTCTACAATAAGCAACTACCTGTATAAACATGAGAGCCTCGAAAATCAAGAGAGAATCTCCGGTTCGTCAAGTTGCTTTCGAACATGAAAGGTTTTAATAGGGTCAGATGTTTTCGACCAGGTTTCCACGGATGATGAAAGCCACCATGAACCATGCCACCATACGTTAGAATCCCGTAGCTTGGCAGGGTCTTCTCCACGAGTAGCGAGATCAGCCGCGTTTTCTTTAGTCGATACATGTGCCCATTCCGCACAGGGTAACTCAGTTTGTATCTGAGATACACGATTTGCCACAAGGGTTTTCCAATGACACGGATGCTTCCTTAGCCAAGCAAGAACAATCTGACTGTCAGACGAAGCATATACTGGAAGATCCTTGAGAAAGTTCAGCTTCCGAATATGGCAAATCAATTTCACCAGTAAAGCAGCCCCGCAGAGTTCGAGATTGGGAATGCTTGTAGATTTCACTGGTGCTACCTTAATTTTGGCAGTCAAAAGCGAGATGTGATAACAATTTTTAGTCGAGCCAACCCTAAGGTACACTAAGCACGCGAAAATGCATCAGAAAACCCGTGCAGTTGACACGAATGATCAGCAGAACCTCCCAACCAACGATCAATTGATAGAGATGGAATGTCAGCAAGTGAATTACAGTATTTTGTCCAACGTTTTCGTATTTCCGTCGGTAGAGGAGAATCCCAATCACATTTCAATATCCAAAGATCTTGCATTAGAATTTAAGCAACAACTGTGACTGGAGCCAGCCAACCAAGAGGGTCAAACAGTCGTGACACGTTTGACAGAATCGAACGTTTTGTTGGAGCTTCATTAGTTACGCTTAATTTTTGTGTAGAAAATCTAAACTCGTCCTTGACTGGATTCCATTGAATGCCGAGCGTTTTAACTGATTCGTCTAGCCTGATCGATTTTTCAGACTCGCAATTGATTGAACGAACGGACGTTAGAAGAAGAACCGCATGATTCGGAACCCACTTATCCAGTCCAATCCCGGCAGAACGTAAAAGCTCGACAAATTAATCTCGTTTTCGTATTGCAACAGACAGATCATTAGATCCCGAAAAAGTATCGTCAACGTAGATATCTGTCAAAATACAACGAGGTCCAAGAGGGAATCGACTTTCTTCATCACGTGCCAGCTGAATGAGAGTACGAATCGTACGGTAAGGTGCACAGGCAGTCCATAGGTCCATAGGTCCATAGGTCACTGTAGTCGAACGATAATCGATCGGAGGTTCTTCAGGAGTTGGTGCCCACAGAATCCGCTGTAAATCCTGGTCATCTGGATGAACACGGATTTGATGAAACATTTTAATAATGTCCACAGTGAAAACATACCGATATTTTCGCTATTTCAGAAGGATAAGAGAAAGATCACTCTGAAATGCAGGTCCACTTTGCAGAAACTCATTTAAACCATGGAACTCGTGTACTCGCCTTGATGCATCAAATACAACTCTGAGTTTCCAAGAGGAAGATTGAATCACCGTATGATGCGGCAGATACCACACCCGTGGATTCCCCAATTCAGAGCTTGGAACCTTTTCCATATGACCGAGTTCTTCATACACCTTCATGAACTCACGACAGGCTGTAGTGAATTGTGGATCTCGAGACAGGCGACGATACAGAGAATTAAGAGAACCTAAACACATTCGTCGAGTCTCCAAAGCCACATTCATGGGCTCCGATTTTAAAGGGAGACGTACGACAACGCGACCATCTGCGTTACGAGTATGGGTCTCTAAAAATTGTTTTTCGCAAACTTCATCTTCGGGCAATAACTTAAAAGCAGGATTTGATACCTCCTCAAGATTCCAAAATTGCTGAAGAGACTCCTGTAGACAATCCTCAGTAGAATAGTACATGGCGAGGAGCGAAATTTGCCAGGGAAGTCCCACTGACCTTGAAGCACGTGACTGAGTTGAACTAGCAACAACCCAACCCCAAACTGTATCTTGAGCGATTATTTGAGACGATGAAAACCGACGGAGTCCAGGTTTCAGTATTTGGCAATATACATCTGCTCCAAGTATCAGGTCAATGCGATTAGATACATGAAAATCTCGATCAGCTAGGATCAGTTCCGAAAACATGTCGAAATCTGCTCGATGAGGTTTCTCGAAGGAAGTTGCGATGTAAGTATTGTCAAAATCAGGGCTTTTGTCTCCACAAAGAAATTCCGTTCATTCTAGGAACCCAATTTCAGTTTCGTAATTGACCTGGCAATTCCAGAATTTGACCCTCCAAGTCGAGATAGCGAAATCCTTGTGTTTTGTTTCTACAACTCTAGCAATTGCGTAATGGCTTCTGTAACAAAAGGCGCTTCCGATCCTTGATCGAGCAATGCACGGATCCGATATTGAACCCCTTGAGGCCCAATAAGTATGACTTGTGCAGTAGCAAGAAGAACAGAATGACGTGGAGCAGCCAACCGTGCACTAACGGTATTAACTCTTTTCGAAAGTTGTGTTTGTCGGTTTTGTTGAGATTGGTTAGCATCTTCAATAGTTTGAGAATTAGAAGACGTGTGCTTCCCAGGAAATGCATGAAGCAAAGTATGATGCTTATCCCGACAAGTGCCGCATCGACGATATGATTCACACTTTTGGTAATTGTGAGCGCCGAGATAATTGAAACACAGACGTAATCGACGCGCCTCATTGCGACGATCGTGAAGCGATTTTAAAATAAAACTCGGACAGAATCAAATATAATGTCCCCCTGAACAAAGGCTGCATTTACGATGAGTCGGCCGGCCTTTGTTATTCCGATTGTTTGAATCCGTGCTGGCATGAAATACTTTCTTAAAATGCGATGCTGATTTCATCGAATTGGGACCAGGTTTTTTGTTAACTTTAGCTTCAGCAGCGATCATATTCAGTGCTTGAGAACGTCGCTCGAGAAACTCAACAAATTCGATGAACGTTGGGAAGCGACCCAATGGATTGATTTCAGTGGAAGGATCGGCAGCTCTTGTCACAACTTGCCGATCTTTGAGACTCAATTCAGCCTGCCATAATTTTCTGGATTCAGGATCTAAACGGCTGCCCATCACGTATACCAGCCATGTATCCCAATGATGAACTGGCATTTTATGATTGGTCAATGCACGAACAATACGTTGAGCTTCATCGCTGAAAGCTCGTAACTCTTCAGCGGATTCTCTTTTTAGATAAGGTGAATATATCAAAGCAGAAATGTGATTGTTCACAGTAAGTCGTGGGTTTGAGAATCAAGATTTAAGAGCTTGCCAGGTAGAGAGATAATTCGCGTTTGTCGTCGATACATCCTTTACAAGATCAGCCGCAGTGCCTGTGAGACATGATTTCAAGTATTGTAACTTCGTAACATTGGGCAGACTCGGAACGTCATGGACCAATGACCCAAAAAGGTCACAAGAATTTTCCCAGTCTTCATATCGACCAGAAAATGTCGGAAGATCCAGTTTAGGGAGTTTTGCGGTACGAGAACTGAACTCTGAATCATCCTCGTCAAGTTCTCGCACCGCATTCACGTTTGCCGAATCGAACGTATCAAGATCGCTGAGCAGCCTCAACAATTTATCATGGATGGCTGTATATACGTTTTCAATTTGTGCAAAAACATCATTGGTGATATAGTCGCTGTTCTCTGAATCCTCTCTCGTAATAATTTCATTATGAGTGTTGAGAGCCTCATCCCATATTTCGGTTATTGATCCAAATCGAGACTCGATAATATTCCGAGTAAATGCTCTTTGATCTTCATCTTCAAATCGTGCATGCATTCAGTTAATTTCAGCTGCACGAGAACTTTGCAGCGCTGTCAATTTCCTCAGCACATTAGGAGCCATGATTTATACAAAAATCTGATTCCAAATATGCGGTATGGATGAACCTTGAAATGAATTCAATTAAGAAATTAAACCTTCGAATAATGAATTAGTATTAACCTAGTAAAAATATATGCATTACTTTTTGATTATAGCAAATAAATTCCCAACATGCTCCAATCCGGCTCGAAGGACCATGTTTTCGATTAAGAATAAATTTAAACAGCGAAGCGTGATGGAAATAAAAGAGACAATTAAGACAGAAAGTTAAGGATTTATTATGGCAAAAAAAACCTTCACAGCGTGGTGGAGGAAAAAGCCGAAGAATCTTGGTTAGATACAAATCAAAATCACATTATCATTCAACAAAAAACAGACCTTATACACGACGTGGTACAGATAGCAGAGCCACAAGGGCTGTCAAGTCGAGGGTGCCAGCTTGGGCCAGTAGCAGTCTTTCAGAGGTTTGGTTTTTTCACAGGGCAGTGATCGATCAACAGTATAATTATCAGAGAAACAGAGAGGGATGAGATCAGCTCAATAAAAATTTCACCAGATCAGAATATAAATTTTATCACACACGAATGGAAAATGGATGAGAACAGCTCCACGTCTCTATCGCGTCTGTCACTTCAGTACACACAAACAAAAGTCAAACAAAAACTCATAGCAGCGGTGTGTAAAAGAAAAAGGGAGCAACAGGACACGACTGCCATGAAATACACCGGGTGTCCCATTTTAATCTTACAGTTGATTTATCTCGAAAAATACAGCTCCGATCAAAAATTGAGTAGGATGGAACTTTTAGGGTTCAAAAGGAGACGTTTAAAAAAAATTTCTTTTTTGGTCCAAAATTCAAAATGGAGGTATTAAGATAGCCGACATGTTTTTCAAAAAGGGGAGTCAAAAAAAAATGTCGGTCCAAAATTAAGAACGTCGGTGTTAAGATGACCGACATGTTAAAAAAAAAAAAAATAGCACGCCTACTTACACTTAGAATGTTAAAGATTTTACCTCATCCTCGTGGTTTTCCTGGATAACGCTAAAATAATAAAAAATGGTGATCTATTATGGATTGTATCAAAAAAATGTTCCTACAAAAGTTGTTAGTTTTGACCTGACAAATTTTTTGATAAAAAAATCGTGTTTTTATTTTTTGAAAAACATGTCGACCATCTTAACACCGCCATTTTTAGTTTTAGACCAAAAAAAATATATTTTTTTTAACGTCCCGCTTTAAACCCTAAAAGTTCTATTGTACTCGATTTTTGATCGGAGCAGTATTTTTTAAGATAATTCAGCTGTAAGGTTAAAATGGGACACCCTGTATTATGGACTGTATCGAAAAAATGTTCTTACAAAAGATGTTAGTTTGGATCTGACAAGTTTTTTGGTGGAGAAAAAAAATCATGTTTGCATTTTAAAAAAACATGTCGGCTATCTTAACGCCGCCATTTTGAATTTAGGACCAAAAAAAAATTTTTTTGAAGGTCCCCCTTTGAACCCTAAAAGTTTCATACCACTTAATTTTTTATCTGAGCAGTCTTTTTCGAGATAAATCAACTGTAAGATTAAAATGGGACACCCGGTATATTAAATAAAACGTAAAGTACGTAAACATATAGAATTTGATAGGAAATGTCAAGCATGAAAAAAGTAGCGTAGGTATACACGGAATCGCCTGGAATTATTTCAGAATTTTCCTATAAATTTTTTTTTTTACTATTTTCGCGCGACACGTTGTATATCAATTGATAATTGTTGTTGCGACAACCAAGACTATTTACCACAGTGTATTTAGTAGATATATATATGTATAAAATTATATATAAATTCATTTTGAACAAGAATAATTCATGTTTCATTTATGCAAATTTGTTATTTCCATGTTAAGTAAGTTCGAGGAGCAACTTTTAAATCTCGAGCAATAGTGCGCTCACTTCGCGTAGATTATTCTTTTAATGTCAAAGTAGAGCCTCAGATTGTTTAAAGCTAAATATCGATTTTTTTAAATCAGTCTAATATTTATATTATTTAATTTATATTAATTCTTACGGGACCAATATGGACCACTTCGATTACGTAATGAGAAATAGGATTGTGTACTGTCCCGATTCACATTAACACCGTACACATTATTAAGAAGAATAAAGTTTTCAATAGTGAATTTGATTTACGTTTAGAGGTTTTTTAAAAATTATTTTCAAAACCTTGTATCTGCCAGTATATTCCATACTCAATACTTCATAAGTATTGCCATTTTTTAAAAATAAATATAATAAAACTCTCTTCTCATTTTTTCTATTGTAAATACTTTTTACCTTATATTATGAGATCGTATATATCTTTTACTACAGGGAAAGAAAATCTGTGGAATGCACACAAAACTTACTATTTGCTCTTATAATGTATCTTATAGGAATACTTTTCGCCAATTTTTACAGTGTAAGTATAACAATACCAAATCGCTTTTAGATGTCATCTTGTTGGTCACTTATTTAGCTTGGCGCTGTTCACTTCAGATCCATTCCATTTTTTGGCGTTGTTTAGAGAACAACCTAGTGCCCTAAGCACGTTATTTCTCTCCGAGCAAGGAGACTTAATTGCAATGGCTCGACTCTTAGCTTCAAAGGCTCTTATGTCAGAATAAACCGTTATGTGGAATTAGCACGCAATTAACGAACCTATTATTGGATGGGACTGCGGGGTTATGTGAAGAATAGAAACTGAGCCTAAATTTCATTTTGGTCTCAACTGTTAAATTCTGTTTTTGAAAGTTTTAGGGTATTTTATTTAACGTTTGAGTATGTGGAACAAATTCATCTAATGGTAAACATTTATTTGTAAGCAGTCTGTAGAGAATTGTTACGGCAAGATTATTTTATAGAGATTTCAAACGGTATATTCTATGCAGATTCGGTGACTGACATCACCTCCCCTTTTTTATATCACCCTTACATGTATCCACCACTGTAGACTAAAATCGGCATGTGTTTTAGCACGTTTTGTCCTTATTTGTAATAAGATTACATAAAGAACCCATATACTATATAGAATTACTGCACCTACAAATCGCAATCTTCAATCAGCGATCAAAATTAACAAACGTTTTTCTCGTGAATTTTTTTTTGGCTGAATCGCTATTTTTCTAAATATCTTTCTTACTTAAGCCCAACTTTTTCTGTATTTTTTTTTATTATATCAATACTGATATTTCATATACAGTAGACGCTCCCATAAATTGACTCGTCGCGACCAGAAACGCTACCATAATTCGATTTTCCCCTCATTCTCCGACTTTTGTGTCTCAACACATGCGCACTGTCTTTTTGCGCGGGAAATTTAAATTGTGATTTGTGCCTGCGCATTACGGATATACATTCAAATAACTGACAGTGCAATTATTGCAGAATTTTGTACGTTTACTAAAGATTTATTGTTAATGATTCTGAATCGAAAGAATGAAATAGAAAATAAATCTATCCGTCTATTATTGGAATGCTCGCGATACATTCTACCGGAGTCTAGTAACTAGGAACAAAAATACACAGTTGCGTATGGTTTCATTCCATGTCAAATCAACTAATTTTAAACCCAACCCCTTTCGATTTGGTTGATTTTTTTCCTTTTCTATCCGATTAAAAACACTTTTCAGGAAATTTTCAAATTTTTTTACCTAACCCCAAAAAAAAACTTTTTTTTTTTAAATAGCTATAACTTCTTCAAAAATTGACTGATTGAGATGTTTTTTCTCAACATTTTCGTCTTCGAATATACTTTCCGAAAAAAAATCATCTTTTTCTTACAGTTTGCTATTTTCAATTTTTTTTCACTCAAAAAATACTTTTATCAATTCCGGAGAAATGCCGCTTAACATCGAGTGGTCCGACATTTTCTTCTATTTTTTTTCACTTCAATAAAAAAAATTGAAATTTTTTCGAGAATTACCATTTTCAATTTTTTTTCATCTCAATTTTTCAAACTCTGAGGTCTTGTATAAATTGTCAAGAATTTCCAGAGTGATATCTTGTGAAGCCCGGGAATTTTTTTTTTCAATCGATAAAAAGAAATAGAAGGAAATGTCGGCCCACTCCATGTTGGGCGTCATTTTGTCCGGAACTGATCAAAGTATTTTTTTAGAGAAAACCAAAATTGAAAATGGTCAACTTCAAGAAAAAGATGATTTTTTTCGAAAAAGCAAAAAATTTCATAGATTTTAATATCCTAAAATTTTGTTGTATTTTTTTCGGAAAGTACATTTAAAGATGAAAATTTTGAAAAAAAACGTCGCAATTAGTCAATTTTTAAAGAAGTTATCGTTACACTAGTGGAAAAAATTGAAGGATCAAAAAATCTTCCCAAATTTTTAATGGTTTTTAACAAAGCTGTATCTCAGTGAAAAATGGTCGTATCGCGGTCTTAAAAAAGCGTTTTGAAGCATGAAGTTTCTAGTTTTCAGATCTTTTGGCAAAAAAAATTCGATGCGACAGGTTTCACGCAATTATGAGAAATATCAAGAAAAAAAAATTTGGCAAATAATAAGATAGGTTCATCAGAATTAAGTCTTTAAGGGGAGACTGACAGCGTCAAAGGGCCGATTTTTGAACATCAATATAAATGTTCATGGCATTTGTGGAAATTTCACAGATAAGCTACAATTTGATGTATCAAATGTAGTAACTTTTGACGCTAGTTAGAACCCTTAAGGTGCAGCGGAACTCTCATAAATCAATTTTTGATTTTCACACGCTGCGCGCAGTTCTGACCAAACCGCTTGATGGATCTTATCCTACGACATCTCATTTTTTTTGTAAAACTTTTGCGGACCGCTTGAGCACGACATATTTTTTTTTATCCTTATTTTGGAGTTACAGGCCGCTTTTTGAATCTTTGACCCATTTTTGGTTTTTAGAGCACTGCACACAAAACGATATTGATTATAATAAAAATGTGCTGCACTCAAGCGGTCCGTAAAAGTGTTACAAAGAAAATGAGATGTCGTAGGATAAGATCCATGAAGCGGTTCGGTCAGGATTGCGCGCAGAGTATTTGAAGATCCAGGTTTCGGGAAACAGCCTCCGAAGTTGAATGTATGGAAAAACGTTTCCTCAGTCCTTCGCTCCACCGATTACTGTACCTGTATAACAAACAATATTTTTCATGGTAATTGCATGCAGACAAAAATTTTTTTAACACGCTTTTCACGGTTTTTTCATATTTGTGTTCTTAATTATTTTTAATATTTACTTCTTTGTACACCAAAAATTATATACATCTTTTACAATATAACCTCCAATCCGTTGACAGTTTGGAGGTTATATTGTACATTTAAGGCACGGAATTCAATTTACTGACTGAAAAAAGTGTAAATAAATATGAAAATCAACTCGATTATCTAGTGAAGACGACGAATACCATTGTCTTTACACATAATTGAATATAATAAACATATGAACTGACGTATTACTAATCACTGTGAAACTGCTCGTGTCGTTTGTCGAGATCGAAAAAGCACTTTCACGTAATTTCACGATCAGTATAGATATTTTATATTACTTTTGAACCAATAAATAAACACTCGATAAAAATAAGTGAATACAGTAAAAAAAATGATAAACCACGCGTGAACGTTTGTTTTCTGTTACACTTTCTGATCACTTGCGACAATTTTTTTGATTGGCCCGTAGTCACTTCTTTCAAGCGTTTTGATTGGTCTGCAGAGTTGTAAGTGCGCAATCGCGCGATATTTAAATTTCGATTCAACAGTACAATAATTATTTTTCTACCAACTCTACAGGAATCTGAATAAATAATCAATTGTATGTATATATATATACAGGGTGGGCCACGAACTGTTGCCACCTTAAATATCTCTGTAATTATCGATGGCACAAAAAAAAATTTCAGACAAAAGTTGTACGGTATGGAAGGGGTCATCAAATGCGACATTTTTTTTCATTTCGGTGGAGGCGCTGACGCACAGTAAGGGTCACCTCCACTTTTTTAAATGGTAAGGTACATTTTTTTTTCAATCATCTTGTAGAGCATCGCAAACTGCATAAAAAACATTCGGGGGTCAGAGTCGTCCAAGGTCATTCAAGACCGATAAGTGACATGAACTTTATTTTTATGTGAAATAAACTTTTTTTTACAGAAGGTGTTCAAAGACATCACCATTGGAATCAATGCAATACTGCAATCTCTCTATCACGGATTGTGTAGAATTTCTTATCATTTCGGCACTTAACGAATCACATGCTCTAACAATTCTCTCTCGCATATCATCAGGCGTAGTTGGAGGTTCTTTATAAACAAGATCTTTCAAGTATCCCCACAAGAAAAAATCCAGAGGCGTCAAGTCTGGCGAACGAGCCGGCCACGGTACAGCTCCTCCGCGTCCAATCCAACGATTCGGAAATCTCTCTTGCAACTCATTTCTAGCTATCAGCGAAAAATGTGCCGGACACCCATCGTGTTGATACCACATTTTGTTCCTTGTTTCTAAAGGTATTTCTTCCAATAATGAACCTAATGTTTCTTGAAGGAGTGTGGTGTACTTCCTTCCATTAAGATTTCCTTCGATGAAATAGGGACCGACAATTCTGTTCTCAATAATCCCACACCATACATTCACTGACCACGGTTTTTGGTGTGCAACTTGCCGTAGCCAATGTGGATTTTCAGTTGACCAAAAATGCATGTTATGCAAATTGATATTTCCATGATTCGTAAATGTTGCTTCATCAGTAAATAAAATCCAATCAATAAATGAGTTATGTCTCTGAATCTGAATTTGAGCCCATCGGCAGAATTCAATGCGATTCATGAAATCCGTACCAGTTAATTCTTGGTGGAGACTGATATGGTAGGGATGATATTTATGGCGATGCAGAACACGAAGAACACTTGTCTTGCTTACACCAGATTCCCTCGCAATTTGACGCGAACTGACACAAGGATCTCGAACCACAGTCGCAAGAATGTCAATTTCCGTTTCTTCGTTAGTCACTGGCTTTTGTCGCGTAATTTTCCGACGGGTTAGGGATCCAGTTGTTCTCAATTTATTGTACAAAATTTGAAATGTACGGCGTGTAGGGTGAGAACGTTCAGGATATCTGTCAGCGTATAAGTCTCTAGCTCTCACTGCATTTTTCTGACATTCTCCGTAAATTAGAAGCATATCAGTTTGTTCTTCAAGAGAATACATCATTTACATTCGATTGATGTAATGATACTAGTCTCACCATTCTATCATCGTTGTCTTATGTGCGTAATTTGTGTAAATGTAAACAGCGCACGCCGTATTTACTAAACACGGCGTAATCATCAAACCTACAATTTACCGTGTTCATTGTACGGGAGAGAATTGTTAGAGCATGTGATTCGATAAGGGCCGAAGTAATAAGAAATTCAATATCAATAAGAATTCCTCATTGCGTATTGTGTATACAATTCGTGACAAGGAGATTCCAACGGCGATGTCTTTGAACAACTTCTGTGAACAAACGTTAATTTCACGTAAAAATAAAGTTCATGTCACTTATCGGTCTTGAATGACCTTGGACGACTCTGACCCCCGAATGTTTTTTATGCAGTTTGCGATGCTCTACAAGATGGTTGAAAAAAAAATGTACCTTACCATTTAAAAAAGTGGAGGTGACCTTTACTGTGCGTCAGCGCCTCCACCGAAATGAACAAAAATGTCGCATTTGATTACCCCTTCCATACCGTACAACTTTTGTCTGAAATTTTTTTTTGTGCCATCGATAATTACAGAGATATTTAAGGTGGCAACAGTTCGTGGCCCACCCTGTATATATATATATGTATATATATATATATACTAGGGGCCCGTGCGGCTCGGGCGCTACGCGCTCTCGCATCGCAAGCCCAAACCATCAAACCCAAACCTCCAAACCCAAACCTCCGAACCCAAACCTCCAAACCCAAACCTCCAAACCCAAACCTCCAAACCCAAACCTCCAAACCCAGACCTCCAAACCCAAACCTCCAAACCCAAACCTCCAAACCCAAACCTCCAAACCCAAACCTCCAAACCCAAACCTCCAAACCCAAACCTCCAAACCCAAACCTCCAAACCCAAACCTCCAAACCCAAACCTCCAAACCCAAACCTCCAAACCCAAACCTCCAAACCCAAACCTCCAAACCCAAACCTCCAAACCCAAACCTCCAAACCCAAACATCCGAACCCAAACATCCAAACCCAAACCTCCAAACCCAAATAAACCCAAACCCTCAAACCCAAACCTAGAACCGAGCGGAGTAAAGTTGGCCATGGCCTCAATTCTTGTACACAGCGGTGGTGGCGGCGGCGGCGGCGATAATTTTATATAATATAGAGAGATATATATATATGGAGCATTCCAAGTGAAATCGAGGAGTCATTTCCCTCGAGGAATCAGATTCCTTTTCGCATTGATTCCACTTCAAAAACAGCCTAATTTTTCAACAGAATTATTTCATCCCTCCTTCAAGTGGCGCGACGACCGTTTGTGTGTAAAAAAGGAATAACTGAAAAAACACAATTTTTGAAATTCTGCAGATTTTTCCACAGATTCTGAGTTATAAATGAGTAATCTCTATCATGATTAGACAGTGGCATGCGGCTGCCTTATATTTTTTGAAATAATTTTTTTATTTTTAGTTTCTAAAATAAAATGAAAAAATTAATTCCTCATATTCCTTATAGAAGTAAAAAATAAAATAAAAATAAAACATATCTTGAAAATTTTTGATATTTTGCATATTTTTCAAAATAAATGAGAATATTTCTTTTCAAAAAAAGATTTTTCTCATTTACTTTGGAAAATATGCAAAATATCGAAATTTTCCAAGATATGTTTTATTTTTGTCTATTTTTTTTCACTTTCATAAGGAATATTAGAATTTTTTATTTTTATTTTAGAAACAAACAAAAATTATAAAAAAAATTATAAAAAAAATATAAGGCAGCTGCATCCCACTTTCTAATCATGATATAGATTACTTACTTATGATTCAGAATCTGTGAAAAAAATGCAGAATTTTGAAAATGGTTTTCTCAATTTTCAAAATTCTTTGTTTACAGATTCGCTTGTAACTTTGCTATTTTTCAACGTAAGGGTCTATGACTTGGTAAATAAGTGTAAAAGAGTTTGTAAAACGTAAAAAAAACCATTTTTTCCCGATTTCACGCTGACAGGACCCCCTTAAACTCAATCTCATTCGCTACTGTCTATATAGATTTCCAATTCTTCGAAGACGCCTCTCTGTAGCTTTATAAGAACTTAAAATTCTTCTTTCCACTGCTCTGACAACTGATACCAGGTCATTTTCTAACCACAACGCTGGTTTGGGGGGCATCGAGATCGAGTCATTGGAATCAATAATCAATTAATAATAAATAAAATTAAGTGGAGGATATACTCCCCTATAATTTAAAAAACAACACAATAAAAAAAATGTCAACGCGTTTTTCTTATGGTTAAATTTAGTAGGCCTTATTAACCGCTGGCCACATATTTCAGAAAAACAACAAATAACAAATATTTGGACCATTATACGTTTGTTAAATATTGAGCCTTTTTCACGTTCCGCCATCTCGCGGAGACACTCGCAGTGCGCGCTCATGCGACAAATCACCTGAGCATGCCAGCGCTATCAAGAATACACGAGAGCAGTGCACACCTTGTCACTAGATCTCTCGAGGCCTCTCGCGCTCGCACGGGCATCTTCCGTATCCTATTCAGTCGTACTTACGCAGTCATCTCTGATCAACGCTTTCTTCTGTACATCATCACCAGTGTTCTCAAGCTCAATACGTGAGAGACATTAGCTTCACGTGTGCAACTCAAATGATCTGAGGCTGCTTCTCGATTCAGATAATCAGTGCGGATATTTCATTTTGAGTTTCTCACGAGCGATTTGTAACTGTGAAAGATTCCGCAAATCTTTTCAGATATTTCTTTCGGAGCTCTCGCCATTTTTTAGTGTACACCGCGGACACTACGTCATCACGAACTGTGATATTCAGTGACACTCAATTAAAAACTCTCAAGTCAATTCAGTCTGTGATTTAGTGATTTAATTGTTAATAAAGTCGTAATTAGAGTTTAAAGAGATTGCATCTGTTTCCTTTAATTTTTCCACCGCTTCGGCCACGACCGCTCAAGCCAGCTCCTGTACTCTCATAGAATTTTCATACAACTCTCTACAGTCATCTCGCGATTTCTCCAACATTTGGTCTTTCGAGCCGGATGGCGAGAACATTATACAGTGCAATCTCTTCAATTTTCCTAAAAATTATCACAAATTTTGGACAGTCATTGTGTGCGAATTTCGGAGTGCACGCGCGAGAACATATGCTCGCTCGGCTTCTCAATAGTGCGTGTCACGTTCTCGCTCGCGCCATCTTTGATCAGAGTTTAAAGAGATTGCATCTGTTTCCTTTAATTTTTCCACCGCTTCCGCCACGACCGCTCAAGCCAGCTCCTGTACGCTCATAGAATTTTCATACAACTCTCTACAGTCATCTCGCGATTTCTCCAACATTTGGTCTTTCGAGCTGGATGGCGAGAACATTATACAGTGCGCGCCATCTTTGATCATCACCGTGCGCGATCGACATCTCGCTTGACTCTCGCGGTGCCTCGTGCTGCTCGACGTCTCGCTTGACTCGCGCGGTGCCTCGTGTCGCTCGAGTCTCTCTTTTGACCCGCGCGGTGCACGTCTTAGCGTGGGTCTATCGCTTGACTCACGTGGGGCATCATATCGTCCACGAGTCACGACGCAACAGGCTTCTCTCGGTGCGCGCCATCTTTTCTCGCACCGCGACACGTGCTACATCGTGCTTTGTGATTTCTCGTCTTTTCATTATTCATTTAGCAAATCAAGTCATCACGCGAGTGAGTTTAGTGCGATCATCGCGAGCGAACTTAGTACAAATTAAAATTCACGAAAACATTCGAGCTTTCACGAGAGTGAATTTGTGCGTCTCAGGACGGGGTCTCGCGCGATCACCGCGTGTTCATATATTTTTCGACTTCTCGCGTGATCCGTGTGCCTGCAAGCGCTCGAATATTTTCGATTTGATTTTCTTTTTTTCGTCGAGCGTGCGATTCCAGCACTTTCAACGCGCTTCGGTATCACCGATTTTCAGTTTATCACCACGCGCGTGTGATTCATGTCCTCTTGCTGCGCTCGGCCATTTTGATTTTCGACCTCTCGCGTGTGATTCGTATTTCTCGTATTTTACGTGTGCTTAGATCGCTCTCAGCGCGCTTAAAAGTCGAATTCTCGTCTTCTCGCATTTCGCGTGTGCTTCGAGCGCCCTCAGCGCACTCAAATTATTTGATTTTCGATTTCGCAAGTGCTTCGATCGCTCTCAGCGTGCTAAAACGTTGAGTTTTCGTCTTCTCCCATTTCGCGTGTGCTTTAAGCGCCCTCAGCGCGCTCAAATTATTTGCTTCTCGCATTTCGCGTGTGCTTCGAGCACCCTCTGCGCGCTCAAATTATTTGATTTTCGCATTTCGCGTGTGCTTCGAGTGCCATCAGCGCGCTCAAACTATTTTATTTTCGATTTCGCAAGTACTTCGAACGCTCTCAGCGCGCTTGAAAGCCGAATTCTCGTCTTCTCGCATTTCGCGTGTGCTTCGAGCACCCTCAGTGCGCTCAAATTATTTGTTTTTCGATTTCGCAAGTGCTTCGATCGCTCTCAGCGCGCTTAAACGTTGAGTTCTCGTCTTCTCGCATTTCGCGTGTGCTTCGAGCGCCTTCAGTGCGCTCAAATTATTTGATTTTCGATTTCGTGTGTGCTTCGAGCGCTTCCAGCGTGCTTAAAACCTCTGGTTCTCGCTTCTCGCGTTTCGTGTGTGCTCTTCGCAACTTATAGAGACAGCTCGAAGTCATCTCCGGTCCAACATGGGAGACTCGGACAATGACAGCGTCAAGTCGACCGTGTCGACTCATGAACCGCTCACAGTGCCTTCGAAAAAGAGCTCAAGCTCCCATTGGACGATCGGAAGACGTACCTCGGAGCGCCCGTCGTAACCCATTCAGCACGAGCCAGCTCACCCGCTCGGCTCTCGACCGAGCTCATATTGAAGCTGCGCACACAGATAAGTCATATAGCCACGCTCAAGCAGCTGCAAGAGCTCATCACAGACGATCTCGCCGAGACGTCACTCATAGAGACATCTCAACTGACATCTCAAATTGATGAGCTGCACAAGGCCTTTGAAAGAGAGCACGCATATTTCGAGGCTAAGTGGCCACGTGGGCTCATCGACCATGAATATTTCACCAGCGATGTTCATGCTCACAAAAACCAGCTCGTGCTAGCAGCACGCAGAGCACTCGCCCGAGTCAAACATCGACTCACGGGTGCTCCCGCAGAGGCCACAGAACAGTCCGCAGCTGAAGGGGACATGTTCCATTCAAAGCTGCCAGACATCAAACTGCCCACATTGAATGGAAACTACGTGGGTGAGCCAGCGCAGCTCATCTCCCGCTTACCGCTCACAGGAGACTCCCTTCAGCCGTCATGGGAGATCTTGACCACTCGCTACGAGAATAAGCGGCTAACGATTCAGGCATACCTGGATCAGCTCTTCTCGATTAGCATGCCTGCGCAAAGATCAGCTCGAGCGCTCAACAAGCTGGTCGCAACCATCACCAAGGCACACAAAGCGCTCTCAACCCTCGGCGTAACAGAGGACATGTGGGACTGCCTCATCGTCCACCATGTGTCTCGTCATCTCGATCGCACCACGCGTGAACAGTGGGAAACATCTCTCGGTGTGTCGCAAGCGTACCCGATATTCGAACAGCTGGAGACGTTTCTTACTGCACGAGCACGTGCTCTCGAGCGAATAGAGGCGGCCCAACCATCAACATCGCAGGCAACAGCGAAGCCCTCTCAGGGCAAACCGAACGCTCACCAAGTTTCGAGCGCTCAACGGACAGCACCCGCGGCAACGAGCAAAGCAGGCAGCTCAGCGCAAGCATACGCATGTGACCCATGCGGCGGCGCTCACTATGTCGTTTCATGTGAGAAACCGCACCGCAGCCCCTGCTGACCGGCTCAAGCTCGCTGTCTCCAAAAGGCTGTGTTTCAACTGTCTTGGCAGGCACAACGTCACCTCGTGCAAAAGCACCCGAGGGTGCAAGAAGTGTGCTCAACGGCACCACACCATGCTGCATGATGCTCCGCCGACTGCATCATCGTATCAACTGTCTCAGTCAACTTGAGAGACCGCTCAGCAGTCAGCTCAACAATAGGATGTCAGTGCAATCGTCAAGCCCGCTCACACTGCACAAGCTCAGCAGTTGACTCTTCTAGCAACCGCAATCGCACTCATCAAGACAGATACCGTATCTCATCGTGCTAGATTGCTCATCGATCCGGGCTCAGAGCTTACATTTGTCTCAGAATCCCTCATCAGACAACTCAGTGTTCGTCGTCAGCACTCCACAATATCGATATTTGGAATTTGTGGCAAGAAGACCACTCAAACACGCGGGGTCGCCGAACTCAGACTCCGCGCAGCGCTCTCACCGGCTGTTGTCATCATCAACGCCTCATCCTATCTAAAGTGGCTCAGATATTTGATCCACTCGGTTTCATATCACCAGTAGTGATCAGGGCAAAGATGCTCCTGCAAGAACTTTGGCTTCACAAGATCAGTTGGGATGATCCACTGCCATTCCACCTCTCAACAAGATGGATCGTCATCAGAGAAGATCTCAAAAGCCTGGCCAGGCTCTCAGTGCCCCGATGGTTCAACACATGGAGCGATTCAACAGTCGAAATTCACGGCTTCTCTGATGCGTCTCAACTCGCGATCTCTGCCGTACTTTATATGGTCGTCTCCTCACCGTCCACAGGCGCCAAAACTTCGTTTATTTGTGCAAAAACGAAGGTAGCACCTCTTAAGACTCTCTCAATCCCACGACTAGAGCTCTCAGCAGCACTGCTTCTTACCAAGTTACTCATACGTGTTCAAGCCACCCTCGATCTGAACATATCGTCCACTCACTTGTGGACGGACTCCCAAGTCGCGCTCACGTGGATCAGAGCTCACGCATCACGCTGGAAAGATTTCGTCAGAAATAGAGTGACGCAAATCCAAGAGCTCTCGCAAGGTGCTCAGTGGAGGCATGTGCCTGGCACCTCAAACCCAGCTGACTGTGCATCTCGAAGCATCACGACAGTTCAACTGAAACAGCACGCTCTATGGTGGACGGGACCACCATGGATACCCACCCAGCCACAAAGCTCATGGCCGAAACAATCTGATCTCGCTGGCGAGCAAAGTGCACTTGAAGCTCGACCAGGCATCTCACTATTTGTGGCAGCGCCCAAGATTGAGTATCATTGGGACCTCATATACAGATATTCGTCACTTTCGAAACTGTTACGTCTCACTGCTCTCTGTTTCAGAATCGTCTCACTTTTCAAAAGAATACCGAACGCATTACCACCGACGACTCTGTCATCTGAAGACATCTCAGGTGCCGAGGCCTTCTGGGTCAAGGCTACCCAAGCCCTGTATTTCTCACAAGAAATCAGAGCGCTCAGCATCCAGTCACCTCTGCCGTCCACTCACCCGTTCAGCAGACTTACAGCGTCCATTGATGCGAGTGGAATTGTCAGAGTTGGTGGTCGACTTGATCACTCGACCCTACCTCAGAACGCCAAACATCCGGCTATTCTCCCATAACACTCCCAGCTAACTCAGCTGGTCATCAGCCAAGCACACACTCGCACACTTCATGGAGGGACCGAAGCCATGCTGGCTCACATCCGTGAGTCCTACTGGATTCTTGGAGGCAGAGCCCCAGTCGAAGCTCACGTACTGCGTTGTGTAAGGTGTGCTCGTCAGAGGGGGATCCGTGCTCATCAACGGATAGGCCAACTACCTCTCTCTCGAGTCACTCCCTCACGACCTTTCTCACACACTGGGGTTGACTATGCCAGACCCATCACACTCAAAACTTGGAAAGGCAGAGGAGCCAAAAAGCAGAAGGGATGGATCTGTGTCTTCGTGTGCTTCTCAACCTCTGCCGTTCATCTCGAGGCAGTAAGCAATTATTCAACAGAAGGATTCCTCGCCACATACAGAAGATTTGTGTCCAGACGTGGGATGCCACACACCATGTACTCCGACTGTGGCACAAATTTTCAGGGCGCAGACGCGTCCCTGATAAAGCTGTTTCGCCAAAGCTCAACCGATCATCATCGTATTACGTCAACTCTCTCCATCGACAGGACTCAGTGGAAATTCAATCCACCCGCTGCGCCACATATGGGAATCAATGGTCAAGCTCACCAAGTTCCACCTCAAAAGAACCGTGGGTTATACCCTGCTCACGTTCGAAGAGTTCTCCACCCTACTCTCCCAGATAGAGGCTGTACTTAACTCAAGACCACTCGAGCCACTAAGCAATGATCCAGACGACATCTTCGCGCTCACGCCAGGCCACTTCCTCATCGGAGACGCGCCCGTCTCCATCCCCGAGCCACCTCTGGTTGACCTGGCCGCCTCTAGACTTTCTCACTGGCAGCTTATCCAGCAGAGAACGCAACAATTTTGGTCTCAATGATCTTCGCACGACCTCCAACGCCAGCAGGCAATCTCGAAGTGGCATCATCCGAGCAATGAGATCAAAGTTGGCTCACTTGTTCTCCTCAGCGACGAGCGGCTACCACCAGGCAAGTGGCTCCTCACCAGAGTCCTTGCCCTGCATCCAGGCAAAGACGAGCTCACCAGAGTTGTGACAATCAGGACTGCCACGACAACTTTCATCAGACCGTTCACGAAATTGGCCATCCTTCCCGCTGTTAGCGACAACCAGCATTAAATCATCAATTACATTGCTGATAGTGGCCGGAATGTTAAATATTGAGCTTTTTTCACGTTCCGCCATCTCGCGGAGACACTCGCAGCGCTCGCTCATGCGACAAATCACCTGAGCATGCCAGCGCTATCAAGAATACACGAGAGCAGTGCACACTTTGTCACTAGATCTCTCGAGGCCTCTCGCGCTCGCACGGGCATCTTCCGTATCCTATTCAGTCGTACTTACGCAGCCATCTCTGATCAACGCTTCCTTCTGTACATCATCACTAGTGTTCTCAAGCTCAACACGTGAGAGACATTAGCTTCACGTGTGCAACCCAAATGATCTGAGGCTGCTCCTCGATTCATATAATCAGTGCGGATATTTCATTTTGAGTTTCTCACGAGCGATTTGTAACTGTGAAAGATTCCTCAAATCTTCTCAGATATTTCTCTCGGAGCTCTCGCCATTTTTTAGTGTACACCGTGGACACTCTACATCGTCATGAACTCTGATATTCAGTGACACTCAATCAAAAACTCTCAAGTCAATTCAGTCTGTGATTTAGTGATTTAATTGTTAATAAAGTCGTAATTAGAGTTTAAAGAGATTGCATCTGTTTCCTTTAATTTTTCCACCGCTCCCGCCACGACCGCTCAACCCAGCTCCTGTACTCTCATCGAATTTTCATACCACTCTCTACAGTCATCTCGCGATTTCTCCAACAACGTCATTTATATCGTTAAGATCATCGAAGTAGATATTCATGAAGATAAGGACGACGATTTTAGATCGTTAAGTTTAATATTATCAAAAATACTTACGATTTACGTGGACCATTAATTTAGTATTTGTGCTGGCACGGCCACGTCATATGATAGATGATGCAGCACTGGAGACGGAGAACGGGGTATCGCGCTTCCGCGAACTTGAAGCAACATTTTTATGCATTATGCATCAATTAGTGTGGCCTTGCGCGAAGGCGGTTATTGTAAATTTGATTTTTTTCGACTAGACCTTGTTACCTGACAGGCCTTATTACCCGCGGGCACCTTATTTTATTCGATGACGGCAAACTAGAAATTTGATGATATTATACAAGAATTGTTCCGGAACAGGTCACACGAACATGGTGCTGGAAAAACTCATTCGGCCCGTCTAAGCAATAAAAATTTCTCCAATATTGATCCCGATTACTGATTACAAATCATCTTCCAACATTACAGTTCGTTTTAAAAATTTACGATGTGTCGCGGAATAATTATCTTATTTCAAGTGATCTATGTTACCGACTGTAGAAATTGTAAATTTGTTTTTGGTTTCTTCTTGGTTCCTTTTCGGTTCTTATTGGTTCCTTTTGGTTTTCCGCTAAGTGTCAGGGCGAGCACAGAGTGTACCGAAATCACGTCATTTTTGCATTTTGATCCACAATATTGGATACGGTATTTTGCATTTCACAATTTCTACGTGAGATTCATGATTAGTAGTCGCTAGACCTCTTAATTATAATGGCTTTCATCACAATCAAGGCATTTCTGCATTTTAATCTGCCATATGAGATCCGCCATTTCCAATTTAGTAGAGAATTAGCGGCTATTTTTGTATTGAAATTAAAATTTGCGAGGCTGAAAAACAAAAGAAAATCCACCATCACGAATATTTTTCATTTCTTTTGAATATCGGGCGTCATGTGAAATGCTCTAGTTTTAACATTTTTTATTTATACATTCCTTGCTCAATCTAACATTCAAATGCAAGTCATAAGTGTATTGGCACGCCAGCATTCATATATCACATAAGTGAAGAAAATTTTCAAGTAGTGAATAGCGTAATGGGTAACTTCTGAGGTTAGTAGGTATGATAGGTCAGGACATAGGTGGGGTTGCAAGTTCGAATCCTTATCAAGGAACAAGAAAAGTATTTCGAAATATTCAGGCATATTTTTTTTTAATGAAATCCTTCTAAGAGCTATAAAACTGGCAATAAAAAATCTAGCGCTCGAATAATTTCTTGCTTCTAGAGGCTAGAGTATAACGCAAGGAAACTCAGTATTCTGGAGGCTAGAGTGTAACGCCAGGTAACGCTGGTCAACACTCAGTGTTGGCTAGTACGCTGCTGTAGTTCTATAGTGGCGCTCGGTAGTAAGGTACCCGCGGATAATAAGGCCTGTCGGGTAATAAGGCCTAGTCAACAAGAAACATATTTACAATAACCACTTTCGTGCAAGGCCACACTGACGGAAGCATGATGCATAAAAATGTCGCTACAATTTCGCGGAAGCGCAATACCCCGTTCTCCGTTTCCAGTGTTGAATTATCTATCATATGACTGATCATATTACATTTTTGATCATATTAGACTTAACGATCTAAAATCATAGTCTGTATCTTTATGAATATCTACTTCGATGATCTTAACGATATAAACGAGTTCACAATTCATCATGTAGAACAATCAATAAATTCTAGTTGTTTTATCATGTGCACTTCTAAGATGTAAAATTATGGAATTTTGATAGGTAAATATGACCTTAATAAAATATCACACTAATTCCAATACACAAAACTAAAAAGTTCACGGTACTCAAAAATTTCACAGATGACAGAGATCGTCAAAAAAGATCATTAGTAGTATTGGTACCCGTATGGCGCCCCCCACTCCCATCCCCACTCCTACCCCCACCATGCGGCTTGCCCCACCACAATAATTTTCCCCCATCATTGGTAGAGAAATATTATCGTGATGTTGAGAACGACAGTGAGGGGAGAAGTGGGGGCAGGCGGGGACGCCAGACGGATGCCAATGCTTTTTTTCTGCTGAAAATGCAACACTTGTCATTGAAAGAATATAGGAACAGTCTGAAATAATTACACAGATTTTTCGGTATAATTATAATATTTTATTCACCCAATTTCCTATAATAGCTATATAATGCAACCCATTTTTATCGACGCATACAACACCCCTGCGTACAAGAAAATCCTCGCTCGATAAAACCACCGTTTCCGATGAATGATTTATTATCATTATTTTTATCGGTTCGTTTCGTCGTTAGAAAAGCGTTGTCATATTCGCGCACTAATTTATCATTTTCTCGTGTATTATCGCTCAAGAGATTGTTAAATCGAGCCATACTAATACCAGAAGACAGGAGATGCAGAAAAATAATACAAAACTGTCCACACACATCCGATGTATCACTCTGGAGCTGCTTGTTGTTGCAGCGAAAGAACTTGCAATTTCTCCGGAGTCCTGCGATGTGCTGTGGTATGATTGGTGGTAATCCATAGCTGTAAAAGTACCAGCCTCTGCCATCTCGATCGACGTACAGGGTGGAAAGAAAATAGTGGTCGCCGCTTCGCGAGATGATTCTCCAGTTCAAGATCGGTAGAGATCTATCAAAACTTGTATCCGAAAAATTGACCTTGAGACTGAAATTCAAGGTCAAATTTTTTTATTGACTTGAAAAATTCCACGCGTCAAGAGG
This sequence comes from Alloplasta piceator, assembly GCA_946863875.1. NCBI lineage: Eukaryota > Metazoa > Arthropoda > Insecta > Hymenoptera > Ichneumonidae > Alloplasta > Alloplasta piceator. The sequence continues at coordinate 25,806,487 of OX333074.1, forward strand.
AACAAAAGTCTTAAAGGGACCATAGGTCGGAGATACGCCCTTTAAGTCGAAATCACAACTTTAAGTTGAAAAAAAATAGAAAAGCTGGATTTTTCCGAATATTGTTCAGATGGCTTTAAATTCACAAGATTAATCGTGACGGAAAAGCTTTCTACCACACAGCCGGGAAATCACGATATCTCCAGCCAGGGTCGGCCTATTTAACACGATGTCTGCAGACTATTTGCGTTACCCAGGATGCACCACTTGGAGGTTGTGTGCACAGCATCCCGTGTGTGTGTGTGTGTGTGTGTGTGTGTGTGTGTGTGTGTGTTAGTGTGTGTTTTACTTTTTTCGCGTGTGGACCCCAAGGCTCGTCAATTCCTCGGTATTTTATGACTCCAAACCACGTGTACGTGTGTGCATGCGTGTGTGTGTGTGTGCGTATTTCATTTTATTCGTGTGTGGACCCCAAGGCTCGTCAATTCCTCGGTATTTTTTGACTCCAAACCACGTGTGCGTCGAATTTTCTTCTCATGTGGAGGGCGTGAGCTCAATTTCTGTTTTACTCATTACGCTGGTGGCGACGGCGTTGACGCGGAACCCAAAGAATTGTGCCATTTGCCCTGATGGCCCTTAGCATGCGCGGTTGCTCTATCCCTTCTACATGGCGTCCTCCATTCCGTAAGCACGCTCGCAGCCTTGCCTGCAGATTCTCCCGAACACGGGTGAGCAGGTCTCGATTTCTCATTAGTCTCGTCACTCCTTTATTTACCCTGCGTCTCAGATCAGCTACGGTTCTGATCACTCTACCCGATCGATAAACGATGGCTTTGAGGACGCCCCAAAAGAAAAAATCTGAAGGGTTCAGATCTGGTGAGCGTGGTGGCCATATGTGTGGTGCAGGATGGCGTCCCATCCATCGATTACCGAACATGTTATTGAGAAAATCGCGGACCGGTAGACTCCAGTGCGGAGGTGCACCATCATGCACGAAATAAACATGGTTTCGACGTTCCCTAAGAATCATTTGGCGAAGTCGAGGCGTAAGATCGCGTCGGAGAAAATCCAAATAACGACCACCATTTAATCGCAGCGGGAGAAAAATTGGGGCAATCAGCGTATTCCCGATAATTCCTGCCCAGACATTAACGGCAAATCGACCCTGGATGATCCGCTGCATTATGGCATGTGGATTCCTATCTGCCCAGATGCGGAGGTTTTGTCTCTTTATTATGCCAGTACTGGACAAGCTTGCTTCGTCAGTGAACAAGATATTTTCCAAAAATTGTGGATTCCTGTCTAATCTGTGTAGCATCCATCTGCAGAAACGTTCACGAGCACGGCGATCTCCAGGATGCAATGCCTGCAAAAATTGCACACGGTAAGGTCTCAATCCTTCTTCTCGTATTATGCGCCTTACTGTCGTGTGAGATGTTCTGACACGAGCGGCTATTCCACGCGAGCCCATGACGGGATGAGCCCGTGCAAGCGCGATAACGCGTTCTTCAATCCTCCAGTGGATCCGGGGGCGTCCACGCCCGTGATGTTTAGCACGTTGGACTTCGAACCGTTCTTGATCCGCAAAACGTTGATTCAAACGTTGGAATTCGCATCTATCAGGGATCGCACGCCAGGGTACTCGTCGATTACCAGCACGATTCTGTATGATCCCAGCATAAATTTCACGGGCTCAAGCATAGTTTCCCAGAGCCTCGTCGATCGCCCGTAGCATTAATCGTTGATCGCGACCATCTCGCACATGACCGTGATGGTCCATGATCGCGTCACAAAAGCAATGCCGCTACTATCAATTCAGTTGAGTTCAGTTTCAAGAGGTAAACTATGAAACCAGATATCGGAATAATGCCAGTATTGGAATGACAACCAGTCCTCGACTTGGAATGCAGCGATGTCTGAGTTCTGGGTAGACAATGAGCTACTCGACCTGGGATTTCAATTGAGACTCAATTTTGGATTAACAAGGATTAGCCAAGTGAAATTTCATCCGATTGTCATTACTTACGCAATGGAGAACGCCATGTGGAAGTGACAGAGCAAGCACGCGTGCTAAGGGCAATCAGGGCAAATGGCACAATTCTTTGGGTTCCGCGTCAATGCCGTCGTCGCCAGCGTAATCAGTAAAATGAAGATAGAGCCCACGCTCTCAACATGAGAAGAAATTCAACGCACGATGAGGAAAACTCATATTTACGGATTTTTAATATTTTATTATTCTTTTTCTGGGTGATGGGGTCACTTGTGACCGATGGTTCCTCTTTAACTTTTGTTCTTCTCAATCAGTAGAATTTTTCAAGCCAATAAAAAAATTTGACCTTGAATTTTAGTGTCAAGGTCAATTTTGCGGATACAAGTTTTGATAGATCTCCACCGATCTCGAGCTGGAGAATCACCTGGCAAAGCGGTGACCACTATTTTCTTTCCACCCTGGACAGGGCGACCCAGTGCTCCCCTAGTTTGGTGTGCTCATCTGTATTGACTATTATTCTCGCAGGTCTAGTCCATACACGTGGAATCTCGTCAGCCGAAAATACTCTTGTAGTTGCGACGGGTGAAATTCGTAGAGCTTTTCGTATTTCATTTGAGTTCACACTCAGCGGCGAAACGATATCCAAATGATAATGTTTTCTTCATGTGCGCGTATAAATATGATTTTATTGCATATCTCTTTTTCAGACTGTTACGCTTGATCCATTTTTTCATCGCCAATGCGTATGTTAACGCACATTCAAACGCGTCCGGTGTGTGTTTCAATGCATGAACTAGACATTTTTCAGCCGTCGTTTTTACCAAATTCTCAAACTTTTGCGAAAAAAATTATTCTTAAGGCATATAATTTTTTTTTCCGGTGATCTCTTGGAGAAATACTGCAGTATCCAATTCCCATGTATATTTATGCCTCGAATCGTTTACAATTTTACGCAAATGATCAGACATTTCAAGACTTGTTATTTCTCCATCGTCCCACTCAAGGCCATGCCAGAACATCGAGCGAGAAATATTTAGGAGTCTAGTCATAACTTCTAATTTTCCGTATGGGTATGGTGGTTGTCAAATCCAATGCATTATGACTTGTTTATCAACAGCCACAACAGCCAGTTCTTTTGGAATTATATTGAACGAGTCATCTATCATGCCTCGAATTTCCACAACAATATTCATACTGCGACTGTCCGAGTTAACAACTGCTGTCAGACTGATTCACACGTATGTCCAGCATGAAAGCGAGCGTGGTAAAAAAATTATGAGCCTCACACATACTCATACTCGATGAATTGCTAATCGTCGCACCAAACACATCCATCGCACTCGTCTGATGAATCCATCCCTTCCTTTTTTCTTCTTTAATTACCACCGGGATTCCTGCCATATGCCAATTATCTTCCACGGGCCGTACATTTTTTTGATACCACGCCTTGAGCATATTTGCCTGTGATAATGCACATTTTCGCAGGTGTTGTAGCACTCCCTGTTGAAAAGGACCGATATAAACCGATAGAATACTATAAATCCTCATAAATTCTCATAAATCTCTATCGGAACTTCGTGTGCATTTGTCCCTGTTTCTAACAGATTCTAACAGTTCTATCGGTCCTTTTCAACAGGGCTCCCATGCAATGTCGCAAACATTTGCGGAATTTTTTCAAAACCCGGACACTCGCGGTGTTCTGACTCGAAATCGATCACATCGCGAGATAATACATTACACAGCAAATCAGCTTTTTCACGCCCCTGCGTTATAATATTTCGCGCACTCCAAGCAATGTCGCGTAAATTTGCATATACTTGTTGGCATGTCACATCACCCTCGTACCGCTCCAATTAGGGTTGTCAACCGGCCGGTATTCCGCCGGCTCGGCCGGTAATTTTGAACAGAGGCCGGTGGTCGTCATTTTTGGTGCAAAGCCGGCAAAAATCTGTCAACCGGAAATTTTACTGATTTTTCCAATTAACATCTATACAAATATTTAAAAAATTTTATGTGTTATGAGCAATGAAGGATAAATATTTTTTCATAGTAAAAGCGGAACTGTGTTATTCATGTTCAGAGTTTCGTAAAAAAATTAGAAACAATAATGCGCAGCTACGTCAAGCTGCGAGATCTGAGCAAAAGTACAGTTTCCATTGCTGTGTTAATAATATTCAGATATAAAATTATTTATATTAAAATAACTATGTATCAGCAATATCCATTTATTGTGTGATTACCTATCACGTCTACTAATTCATCATTTAACTCCCCGTTTCTACACTTTAATTTTGAGATACCGTCTGTACTCTGGGTCAGTGAAGTCCTGCTAAAGTTTTTTCCAAGGAAAAAACAAAAAAAATGTGAAAAAATTCTGAATTACTTTTATGACAATTTTTTTCCATTGTCCGATTATTTATTTAACCATTTATAATGAACAACATTTTTTTTCAAATTTTTCCAATTACAGAGATATTCGATTTGAAAATTTGGCTTGTGCCTTGAAAGACCCAGTGTACAGACGAAGGGTTCATTAATCTGTAATGCTTCAGGGCTATATACCCCCTATCTTTCCGACCGGCCGGCAAACATATTCCAAATGTTGGCAACCCTAACTCCAATCCGTGAAAGTCGAACGTTGAAAAGCGATTTTGCTTTTGCGCAACCTCGGATAATTCAGAAAAAGCGTACGGAGGTGCAGCGATCCAATGCATCATATTCGGACAATCGACATCAACAATAGCGATTTCTTTTGGTAAAAAAAAGATTTTTCCTGTCACGCATACCCTGTTTATCGATTATGATATCCATTCTCGTGTCCATTTCGTTCGAACACTCACGATAAACTGATTTCTTTTTTTCTTCGCAATGTCAAGAAAAGACCAAATGCCGACAAAGGCGGTGTAATTCGATCCCTCACACGTGCATGCGACAATCCAGAGAAGTCAGCAATTACTTGCCCAGAAGAATCGATTTCAAGGACATTGTCATATTCTGCATATACGACACAATTTACCGTTGACTTGAGCGCTTCCTCGAAACGGACTTCAATCTTCACACTACCGTATTTTATTGAATTCCAGTGCAAGCTGCTGTTTGCCTAAAGATGGGGTGTCAACCCGAAAGCAAACAGGCAATAACCATTTGGATAATTTCCATGATCTATTGAATTACCCTCGTCGAGAAAATGTATTCCCGTACCCGAGAATAACGTTTAGTACGCGTCTACATAAAGCCCATTTTTGGTAAGGTCCGGTTGCAAAAGTCGAGAGGGAATTTGCAATCCATCCACATATAAAGAAAAATAATTAATTTTATAATTTCGACAATTAAACGGATTGAGGGTAGAATTTGCGTTAAACGCTCTATTATCGACAAATCTGATAATCAGTCGTTTCGGTAACTGATCGAGTACCACATTGTCAATTGTTTCTCCATGTACTCCGGCGTGTAATGAAACACCTCGACTCGAGTCAGCGGATATTTAGCTGTGGATTTCGCCAAGGCTCGAGCGTGAGAGAGCAAAATCCCCGGCGCGATTTTTGTTCGCCGTACGAGAAACGATGCTTCGAGAATTTTTAATCCAACACCGTTATTCAGGGATGCAGCCATGAGACAAAATAAATCTCTGGCACGTACAAGGCGTAATCGCATTCCCACTCCATTCAAGAGAAAACGCTCTTGATTGAATATATCGTAATGTAAATGTCCGAGCAAATCGATCGTTTTCCCCGCTGACAACAGCTCCTTCCGTTCCCTCAGGCCAGAATTATTTTCCCCACCCGTATCATCCATAGCTCCGGGCGTATCATCGTACCACAATACCGAGATGAGATGCGAATTTTTAGCGCTCGCTCCATAATTTAATAATGTCTCTATATACCTTCGATAAGCGTATGCATTATGAGGCGGAGAGACCAATTTTTGATTTAAATAGACATCAACTTGATTAAATAATGAATGCCAAAAATTTTTCACGGGACCAATTTCAGGTATTTTCTTTGTAAGAGCTGTTTTTTTCACTTGTGCTGACGGTATTATGTTTCTTTCTTTGTACGCGAAGACTGACCATAGTGTGGGCGAGATCTATGTACTCGTCACCTTGACTAGGCACGACAAATTCTATAGGGAAATCATCCGTGAGTGATGAGATTGGTTTGTTATAAACCCAGTTTGACCCCTCAATCGTACTTTGCGTTGGAGGAAGAGAAAACAGCTCGAGTTCGGATTTCATGCACTCGCACGAATGCGCATGTAGGAAAGCCATTTTTTTTTGCTTACGCGAAAATATCAGCTACAGTCCATTCAATTTTTCTCTTTAATTTTTTATTTTTTTTCAACGTCGTCTTCTTCTTTTTCGTGCTGTTGATTTTCTTGTTCTTTTTCGAAGAGGCACGTCGCTTAACACGTCTACTGGTCAAATGTCGGGTGCGCGGAATTTTCCCCTTCTTCCCAGCAAACACAGTTTCAGAATAGTTACGAAAATGTTCTGTAACGGACATTATATTGGATGTAACATTTATGTCACAAGCACCGTAAATGAAGCAGTGCTTGTTCAGAAATTTGTCGTCCCATTGGAACGTTATCGTTACGGAAAATTTCCGAATAATATTTATGGCAAATACTCAACACATAGATGTAACTGTTATGTAACAAACTCAGCACAAAGATGTAACACACTCAGCTCATATAGATGTAACACACTCGGCACATTGATGTAACAAACTCATCTCACAGCCATAAAGGTCAACATAACCTCAAAATTTGTTTAACACATTTTTCTCGAAGATTACTTGATAGAATGAAAGCAGAAGAGTGAGGCGGCCTGCGTAATTAATTTGTACAGGTGGCCTCACTATTCTTTTTTCATTCCATTCAGTCGTTTTCGAGAAATACGTGTTAAAAGTTTCAGCTCCATCTCTCTCGATCTCACGAGAGCGGAAAGGCGCGGGGGAAAGATCATTGATGTAACCGTTACGTAACGAAACATTCAATTTTAATTTCATTTGCAATATATAATTTCTTCATAATTTCGATGAAATTGAGTTCTTTTTATTAATCTTTTAATATTTTTGAACATTATATAATATTAGGAAATGAAAAAAAAAAAGACGTCACCACCTGGGTTTGAACTCCCGACTCCCGAGTTTTATGGTTATATCCAAAAATAGAAGAAATTTTTTTAATAATAAATTATATTTTCTCAAATTTAACTTATTAGCTATATCTTTTTTCTGACAAATGCTCCTCAACTCTGCGCGGATCCGAGAACGTTCATTTGCCGATTGTGGGGGATTGATACCTGCCTGAATACTGAACCTTTCTAACGATCTAACGCTGACACGCTACCTGCTACGCTATCATCTTCTTAAGAGCCCGTGATATTTGTATTACATTTAAGGTACATGGGTCATTAAAATACATTTTTACTTATTGAACAAATTCTTTATAAGCGATTTGAAGTTGATAAATTATTGACGAATGATCCATATTAAGGGGCCAGTCCACACCGATGGCGAGGATGCGATGGGAGGGGGGGGGGGCTGTTATGCCAAAATAGCATCAAAAATCATAGTAGAGATTTATTCCAGCAGGTTTAGAGTCGAGTTCATAAAACTCGTCGCTCAAAGACAGTTTTTACTGGGGTTTCTGTCACGACAAATACCCACGTAATTGCGCTCACATAATTACACTCATATATCGTTTACGTTTCTTAATCGATATCCTCAAAATGATTCAAGACATTTCTGGTAGTGTATGTATATATGGATGTATTAAGGACATGTAACATTTATGTAACACATAAAACGTATTTGGTACGTAGCCTATACTACGAAGATTATAATATCACCAATGTTCCGTAACTGTTACGAATTTGTTACAAGAAATGTCTTGTAACATTTATGTAACACATTATACGTATTTGCTACGTAGCCCATACTACGAGATTACAATATCACCAATGTTCTATAATTATTACAGCAATGTTCTATAATCGTTACGGATTTGTTACGAGAAATGTCTTGTAACATTTATGTAACACATCATACGTATTTGCTACGTAGTCTGTAGTACGAGATTATAATGTCATCAATGTTCTATAATTGTTACGGGTTTGTTACAAGAAACGTCTTGTAACATTTACGTGACACATTATACGTATTTGCTACGTAGTCAACACTACGAGATTATAATATCACCAATGTTCTATAATTGCTACAGCAATGTTCTGTAATTGTTACGGATTTGTTACAAGAAATGTCTTGTAACATTTATGTAACACATTATACGTATTTGTTACGTAGCCTATACTACGAGATTATAATATCACCAAAGTTCTATAATTGTTACAGCATCGACTCGTAACAATTTTACAGGTTCACAGTATACGTAAATATCTCATAACAGTGACGAGATCTTAACGTATCAATATTACATATTTGTGATATCTACAGTTTTTCGTAATTCCTTCATCTTTCATTGACGTCCCTGCTACATACTGTCATAACGTATTATATACATCTCGTTTACGTCATTATGAAAAAGTTTCGAATTTGTGATGAACATTATATGACGTATTTATTACATTTCAATTATACGTCAGTGTTTCGTAAATTATCCAAGTGTGTTTGCTGGGTTATATCCCGATCCCTGCATCAATCGGTTAATTTTTTCCTTGGCCTCCCATTTCAAATTACTTCCTGATTCACGCACTCCAGCGCAAAAAGCATCTTTAAGTGTCATATACCTCTGTAGCATATCCCCGGCGATATTCGCACTGGCACGCATCGCTCCTTTACTCACAGCTGTCGCACCTTTGCGCAGGAGCGGTAAAACACGACGAAAAAGCCCTCCGAGAAAGCTTCCGATCCCGTGACCGTGCTGAATGGGTGTGCCAATGTAAACGTAGCTAATTCCGCCGTATCCCCGTCGACTCAGGCTGATCTGTAGATTGCCGCTATGAATATCGCCGCTGTCGTAATAATATTGCTCCATACAGACCTATCAGTGCAGTCGTTTAAACTGCAGCATCACCGTCAACGTTCCGTACTCGAATGGTACAGGTTTGCCAAACTCGCCCGTCATATCGATCTTGATCGTGTGCAAAGTATTGCGAATAAGAGGGATATAGCGTTGTGCGGGGAAATATGTTATTCTGGTTATGCCATATTCTCCTACTCCATCCACTGGTAGGACGTGGAATAATGGTGCCCGTACATCGTCAATGATGCTCGACTCACATATATCCGAATAGATAACTAAGCTATCCGGGATAGCTCGAGAAAGTGATGCGGGATGCGGACCTTGGAACGATTGCTTTGGACCTAAAGCCAGATTTTTCAGAGCCTGGTCACCCAGTCCTAGCAATTGCGCTATAATCGGAGAGACACGAAAGTCATAAGGCGAATCATCGCATATTCGTGAAACTCTAACCCGACCGTTGAGCTCGAGTTTGTAATAAAAATTGCCGTATACACATATTAGTTTATTAATACAGGCAAGTAAAGTATCAATAGAGGAATCTACCCTGCTGGGCACGATATCGAACTTTATCACTCGTCTCGTATGTTCATCACGACCAGATTTATCGTAGACTCCGTCTTCGACGATTACTCTATTTTCCGAAACCACCCAATCTCCTTCCAATCGTAATTGTCTCGGTAATGTTGTGGTATATTTTGTCGTCATATTATCCGGAAAGTATTCCATACTACTGTTACTCGGTAATACGACAAAAAAAAATTATTTTCTCGTAAATTCATGCTGTCAAATATCGGGTCTTACTCTTGCGAACACGTGTCAATTCCTCGGTATAAGAAATACCGTCAATAATTTCGTTATCGAGATCGCGTAAAATATACACTATTGGATTACGATTTTTAGATATTCGATCGATTCGATTTCGTTGCTCCATCCACGTTCGTATACTTTTGCGAATGCTGCTTTTGCACTACTGATTCGCACCACATCACCCACCTTATATTTCGGCATTTTATTTTTTCGCTTATGCGTGTATCGTCGAGCAAGATTTTTTCGCGCCTGGGCGGCGTTTTTTAAAGTTACCTTAGCCGGTTGTAATCTCGTTCTGCTGTGACGTGCATGATTATAGGCATTTACAATTTTTTTGCAATACATCGATGTAACGTTTATTTCGCGTATACTGAGAGAAAAACCCGAGGTGATTACTACAAACGACTATAGTAAAACCGATTATAATAACAGAGAACATATTTCATGGTTAGATTAGCCATAATATGGTTGAGTTTACTATAAGCGCGAATTAACATTGAACATGCAATTTTGAAGGTGTCTATAAATATCTAATATGCGCGAGGCTACCATTATTATTGTTAAACACGCGAAGATAAGTACATAATTCATTGAACACATTCATTCAATTGTCAATAATTTATAACAATCGTCGCATTTATTATTATTTGTTTCGTGCAAACCTTAATCTTGTTTCGTGACGCTACTATACTTATAGTCACTTCTAATTCTTGCTCATTCAAGTTTATAACAGCGGTACGGTTGAGATAAACAATTTTAGCCGCTAAAATGTATGTTAAATGCAGACATGGCCTGAATTGGGAGAGACAATTGTTGTTCTTTGTCTACTGTTATTTTTGAAAGCATTCCACTATAAAATATAGAGGTCGCGTTACAGAAACATGTTACATGTTTATACGAACTAAACAACATCTTGCTATGGTAAATTAGAATGATCATAGGAGATGTGTGTGACAAAATCAGTGCATGGTTATCAGTACACTATAATAGTGGCTACATTCTGTACTCAGGTTACTAAAATACCTATTCACCCGTAATCTCATACGATCTTATCTGCAGATTTGTCAGTTCACCAAAAGTCCGGTAGGTGGCTTCCTCACACAAACGAACTTTCCCCTCGACGTCTATAAGGTCTCTAAGTTCGTCTATGCTTGATATCCTTACTTATGTATGGATATATAATACTTTGCGGCAAAACGCAAGATGGTCGAATCCGAAAAGGAATCCCATCAAAAGAGTCTTTTCTCTTTTACACGGAAAAAACGACTCACACAGAAAAAAGAGTTGGTGCGACCAGTGGCAACCAACTAGTATGTAAGATATACTTCAAGCAACTAGTTGGTTGGGGCAACCATTTTCGTGGCTACCGTAACTATATTATTGGTTGCCAAATACCTAACCAATAAAAAGTTGGTTGTGGGAACCACGAGAATGGTTGCCCCAACTAACTAGTTGCTTGAAGCATATGTTACAAACCATATGGTTGCCACAACCAACTCGTTTTTTCCGTGCAGCATAGAAACTGGCATTGACGCGTGTCTCTATGGAATCTCAACAATATGATTCTTTCCAACTACACGCTAATGAAACGAGAATAGGATATCAGTGCTCAAGGTCGACTATTAACTAACCGCTAATTTATAGTTCATGTATTACCGTCAACTTTATAACAGTAATGATTATCTTATACACTATTCCTGAGTACAACTATATGCTTTCAATTAAATGAGAATCATTGCTTTCTATCGCTAATATGCAAAACGATTCGGAATTTGATGCATAATAGAAAGTATAACCATGCAAGTAATGAGAATGCCATACTTTTAATAGTTTCTAGCATTTCATGCATGGTAAGAAGACAAATTGTTGCAATTGCCATACAGAGATGATCGGTATGATGACGAAAATATGGTTTATTTTACAATGTTTTTTCATATTAGGTTAACCATAAATTATAGACGTAGCGTCAGGGAAACATATTTTATAATTGAAATATGGTTGACGTCACCATACATTTTTCTCAGTGTATGTGTGAAATAACGCCGCATTCTTTCTTTTAATGTGTGATGAAATCTCTCGGCGATCGCAGCTTTTACGTCGGGATTACGCACCGCACGAAAAGAAATATTTTTTTTCTTTAACAATTCCTAAAAAGGTGCTCCAATAAACTCCTTGCCGCGATCAGTTAGCAACTGATAAGGCACTCTATTTTTACTACGAGCGAGTGTTCGTGCAAAAGCTCAGGAGACATTGAAACTCGTTTTATCGCTTAACGGCTCGACCCAAGCGTATTTGCTCAATACATCAATCACTACCAAGAGATATACAAAATTATCATTATACGCTGCTATTGATCGAAGATCGGCTAAATCTGCCTCCCATACATCGTCGATATTACTCACATTATATGTACGACGAGAAAATTTACGCCGTACAAATCGATGCATGTTATACGAATCTTCTGACTCAAGCCATGGCAATATATTTTTTTTATTTATTCTTTTATCGATAATGGCATGTTTGAGAGTTTGCATGCGGGAAAAGGATGCTGGATGAGCAGGATCATGATAAATTTTATCAAGGGTCTTCATAATTTAAGCGTTGTTCAAGCAATGCGTCGTCGTTTTTCCTTGTTATTCGTCAGCTGATGTCCACGGCCTTGCTCATTCGCGAGCATTTCATCTACTTTTTTGTCATCCGATTCCTCAGCTGGTCTGGCGTAAAAGTCAGTGCCGATTGTCTCTCCCTCGCCGTCGTTATCGCTGCTGCTGCTGCCTCTGAGGCCAATGCTCTTGATCGCCTTTGGCAATATGAGACGCTTACGCGGTGTCAAAGTCACAGCTGAGGGGGCAGCCTCCTCTCGCCGCAATTTCGGATTTCCTATAAACTCCTGTGGCATCTGTATCTTCCGGAGGAATTCGGCAAAGTGAGCTCTGCCCTCAGGTTTTGCCCTTTTTCTCTCGCGCGCATAGCGTCATTCACGAGATCAACGATGTTCGAATTTGGAATTCTCGTACCACCAATGAATACCGCGTTATCCCTGCCCCAATTGATTTTTTTATTGGTGAAATATTTCTACGCAAATTGCGCAATAGTAATTTTGCCTTTGTTCGAAATTTTTCCGGTCCACTATCGATAATCAGTGTATCGTTCAATTGGGATTTAACGGCATCGATTAATGCCGTATTACCAGCGTCGATATTATCTGCCCGATTTTTCGATATTTTTACACTGGCCTCATCCTTCACCGGGTGACTGTTCGAGTCATCGCTGTCGTTACGCGAACCCAAAGCTATTCGAAGGTAACGCTTAAAAACCTGCAGATAAGCACTCCACTTGTCTCTCTCGCTCTCGTACACATCAGAGTTTAATATTTCATGCATTTCTGTGTCGAGGCGCGAGAGTGGTGTTCCGTTGGTCTGCACGGTGTTGCCGCTCAGCTGTGTAGCTGACTCAGCGTTTCCTTACAGCTACTTTTGCTCACCAAGTTTCTGTATATTATCATGAGGAATAACAACCATTTTTCTAGCATGCTCCATGATTAATATACCTTAAAACGGGAATTAACAGATTTTTGAAAAATGTCGAACTGTTTTTTTTGTTTTTTTGCAATTAATCGGCGTTTCCCCACCCAACTTCCTTTCTTTTCAGCTAAATGACGAAGAAGCGTAGCATGACGGCGCAAACGTTTTCATCGGCGATCATTAAGTTTCACATTTCCGCGTAAAACATTTAACTCGCATATGCTACATATCAAAGACGTATCAGCTATGCGCAAAATCGGGTGCAATCACGTCTGTATGAGATAACACAATGCGTGTAAAATAATGCACTGTTTTTTCCCAAGAGCTCCTTGCTCAGCAATTACAGCCGCATTACTGGTACATCATAGGTAGAGTCTCGTATTTTTATTTCTTTTCGTGGTACGTAGACATAATGATACTCCTCATCGGGAAATACGCAGGCGCGAGAACGACAATTTTCAGGTGTAGATTGTTTGAGATCAAACAATAGATACCCGTAAGGCACTGCAGTCGCATCGAAATACACCTCTTGGACGAATCGTGGATTTTCCAGGCACACCTGTCGCGCGAGATGCTGAATTTGCGCGCGATCTCGTGGATTTTCAAATACGACGATACAATTTGCGGTCAATGATATCACGTTGTCCATGTCCTTGATGAAAAAGATTTTGCGTGATATAAATTACGCTGAAATTTTTATGATGGCTACCCTTTGTAAATAAATTGACGATGCTATTATTCGAAGCTTCGTGCATGAGATTATCGATGACGATGAGTTTCGGGCGTTGATCATTCGAATAATCCGCTGCTTGGGGTAATCCTTCGCGAAATTCAATTTTTTCCCGACACTTCGCCGTACATCCGACATTTCGCGTATGTATTTGAAAATTTTTTTTACAAAATATGTTTTTCCACATCCCGTGGGACCACATATCATTGAGGCCCATGGATCCATAAACGCGACTGTACAATTTATTTACGGAATGATTATTTAAATAAGCTCACATGGCGGCGGCGGCGGCGGGACCGCGGTACGAGCCAGTGGGTGAACACTCGTGCCTTATTTTGAAGCTACAATCTCAGTTACCGTCTATCAATGTAGTTACCACTGCTGTCGCAAGAGAGATAGATGATCGCCCCTTCCACGGTTAGCACATGCGCACAACACCGATTCAGTCGAGAAGCACGTGAGGGGAAACGAGCCAAAGCGTAATGGCGGCAGCGGGTAAACACCGGCTATATCGCTTTCGGGTCTCTGCAGAGGTATGACACTTCGGGCCAAACGAATGCGATTACCGGAGCCAACCACAAAGACAATGAGAAGAAGAAAGGCCAAACGGGGCTTTTCATTTGGCCACATCCAGAAAAGTATAAGCCAAGCTGCAACCTTAGAAAAAAAATATAATATCGGTGGTGATGGTGGTAGCACTGTACTACAGTAGCGGTATCTGTCGGGCGGCGCACAATGGGGCCAAATCCCAAAAAGCTGGCCAAAAGTCAAAAACGTTACAAATTCGGCTGAAAGTCAGTACGCGGGGGTTTTTAGAGTCGCTGATTACGAATCCAAAGTCAAAATTGGAAATAAAAACAAAATGGCGGATTTGAAGTCCCAAAAAGCTGGCAAAAAGTCGAAAGCGTTATAAATTCGGCTGAAAGTAAGTCCTCGGGAGTTTTTGGGGTCGCTGACTATGAATCCGAAGTCAAAATTGGAAATAAAAACAAAATGGCGGATTTGAAGTCCCAAAAAGCTGGCAAAAAGTCGAAAGCGTTATAAATTCGGCTAAAAG
Source organism: Alloplasta piceator (assembly GCA_946863875.1). Taxonomy (NCBI): domain Eukaryota; kingdom Metazoa; phylum Arthropoda; class Insecta; order Hymenoptera; family Ichneumonidae; genus Alloplasta; species Alloplasta piceator. The sequence continues at coordinate 25,821,558 of OX333074.1, forward strand.
TCAGTACTCGGGGGTCTTTGGGGTCGCTGACTATGAATCTGAAGTCAAAATTTGAAATAATAACAAAATGGCGGATTTGAAGTCTCAAAAAGCTCGCAAAAAGTCGAAAGCGTTATAAATTCGGCTGAAAGTCAGTCCTCGGGAGTTTTGGGGTCGCTGATTATGAATCCGCAGTCAAAATTTGAAATAAAAACAAAATAGCGGATTTAAAGTCCCAAAAAGCTGGAAAATAGTCAAAAGCGTTATAAATTCGGCTGAAAGTCAGTACTCGGGGGTTTTCGGAGGCGTTGATTACGAATCCGAAGTTAAAATTTGAAATAAAAACAAAACGGCGTATTTGACATAAATCACTTTTATAGAGAATGTACAAAATATATCCATATGTGATATATAATAGCATAAACATACAATCAGTCTATTGCAAGTTCAGAGATCGTCATCTAAGGAATCAGATCAAGAAGGAATCAGAAGTGACCACTCAGGTGACCTTTCGTGATCGAAAAAATTTCCTTCCTTGTTAAGCCACATCCTCCACGTTCATCAGCGACTAATTCTAAAATTGAAAAATATAATATCTATATAGATGGATAATTCCATATTCAACCTCGTTTCTATTATTTATTTGAAAATAAAAATAAAATATGCATAAAAAATAATTACGGTCCATAGAACTCAATACATTAAACTCTCTTACATTCTCTCCCCTCTGGGGCTTAACCATATCACTAAGAGGCATATGGGGGATTCTCTGTCAACTCAGCCACAGGTTTTGGTAGAAAAAAAAATTAATTTGTGTGGTTTCATTTTTTTACCATAGAACCTCGATCCGTGTCACTCTAGTGATCTTTTCGCGATATTGTCAGATATACTGAAAGACTAATTTTTTTCAGTCAAAAAAAGTGGCCTTTTTTGAATAAAAAAATAATCATTCTATTTTTTGGTAAAAAATCAGCGTTACCGGAACGTAAAAACTATTTCAAATATTCCGCTCGAATGCTAACACAAAACTACAACTTTTATGTGCAGACATTTTTTTTCAATTACTTCAAATTTCCGAGATATATTCATTTGGAAAGAAAACGGCGGTTTGTAAAATTTTTAATTTAAAAATGTAAAGAAATTCACAAATTAGTAGCACTTTAATATAACCAATTATGGGGCACATCTGAGATGGTCGAAAAAAGTGGCTGAGTTGACAGAGAATCCCTCATATATAGATATAGCGCTCTTCAACTCGACCGACCGCGACACGCTGCTTGGATGGGTGCCAATGTATTTCAGTGTTCAATGAAGACCGCAATAAAATTCAAGAAAAAGATTCAATTCAAGAAAGACATTCCGCGACGTTAATGTACGAAATTCAGAAAACTATGTTTTATATTGCAAAAACTCATAGCAATGACACGCGCGCAGCTAAGCGCAGCCATTTTCGATGTTTTCCATTCAATAATACATTAATCTACAACATGTGATAGGTCAGCTCGTGGAACACTGTGGAACTTATCAACTTTTCTCTACGTTTTTAGAATTTTCACTTGTAATTCTCCGTGAATTTTCGTACAAATGATTTATTTATTATTATCGCATGAACTATTATTATCAATTTTCAGTTACACAATGATTTTCTACTCACTTTCAGCTGTTGATTCCATTCGAAAAAATTTGAATCGGATATATTGTACAGTTTTGGCGTCCTGTTCAATACAGCGTTGAAATGGTCATTTACTGCACGACGCGTCGAGCTCGCTCGAGGGCTCCCTTTCAACTGCCATACAAAAGCAGGTATAAGGGCTAGGGCCCGCTGATGCCAAGAATTTGACCTTCGGACTCTTCCCCCACCTAACCCACGACTAAAAATTACCGAAACTTAAACTTTATTTTTCGTCTTTTGGCCAGCTTTTTGGGATTTGGCCCCACTGTGAGTTGTGCAGGTTGGTTCTTTGAGTCGGAACTGTCTTGTGTCTGCTCTTGGGTCCGTTATATACGGGAAAGAGCGCAATCGCGTAAGCATTTCTTTGTTATCATGATATTGATTTAACAATAATTTCTTAGTACGAGATATTAGTATTTATATTCGTAATTCGGTTAAGATAACATGAATTACGAGATTTTCGTATTTAGTAAGACTGCTGACTTGGCAGTGCTTGGCCGAGACGCCGATGATGCGTCGCTTGCGTAATTGCTGACATACACAATTGCACCTGCTCGAGTTCGAACGAGCGTGTATTATAATGAAATGACAACAATTGCTAAATCTGGGATACGTGCGTATCGCAATTTGGAATATTCGTAATATTCCGAAATCGAGGTATCTGGGGTACAACAATCCTATAAAGAAAGTCTATAAGTTACAAAAACATTGGTTAACAGGTTGCGGAGATCTGACTCTGGACGGACACAAAAATTACTTGTTTGCTCAAAAATTGCTGTTTTTTGGGAATTTTCATTTTCAACATTGTTTGAATGGATTGAGTCAAAAAAGGATTTAAGATTATAGTAAAACAAAACTGTGCTATAAATTTAAACCGGATCCGCTGATGGAGTACTGAGTTATGGCACATACAGACATCCGAGGTGACGGAAAATCCAAAAAATTTTGTTTTGGTATAATATGCCAACATATGTTGGTATAAAGTTTGTATGATTGTTTTCATAAGAAATAGGTTTTTGGAAGGCAATACTAATAGGCACTTTTCATGTATGATGAGTGCCTAAAAATTATAAAACACTTACGACGTTCTCCGAATATCGGTTGAAATAATGGATCGGAAGACCATCCCCGTCTTCGAATTACTCTCACCAGCGAATCAATCGATGGTTGAGATTGAAAATACCCTGCATTATATGCCTCGAGAATTTGACTTTTTGAGCAATCATTTAATACTCCACGATTTTTTCGAAAAACAACACGAGCGTGCATATAATTAACCATTATTTTGTAATTTTTGAAACGCCATTTTGTAACCAAGCGCGGGTTTCGATCAATTAAATAGCGTTATGAATTAAGAAGGACGCTACGCTTCATAATCCGTACCATGATGAAAAAGAAACGTTCGCAATGTTGATCGCAAATAAACTGTCGAGTTTTGATAGGGTATCCTACATTTAATATGTCAAGAATATCAGAGGAGAAATTTTATTATATATATATATATGTGTGTTCTTTCTTATTGTAAAGAAAAAAGAAAGTGTTGGTTGGGCTATTCTTCAATGCTGAAATATAATCGTAAGCAAAGCATCTATAGCCTAAAATAATGAGCTCATTTCACTGCAGTTTTTAAGGTATCAAAATATAACCTGAAGTATCAGTGTGTATAAACTTAAACTACGACAATCCTCTGTATTAAACTCCCCACACAGCAATATGACGTCTGAAAGAATCGCTGTAGATTTCTCATGTAAGCTGTGGACATCCGAATACATTTTCCGAAAGACATCTTAACGAGTTCAGAAAGTAGTCGAATGCGCCACTTTGAGGAATGATTTTGATATCTGTGAAAAGTTGTCTTGAAGATAACTTTTTCAGACTTCTCAAAAAAGATATCGTAACGACTACTGTTTCGAGATTTCTTCACAAGACATCGTCAAGATAACTTTTTGAGGGTTTCTTTAAAATTATTAAAAATTAATTTTTTTCTCGTTTCTATCGTTTGCAAAATTTTTTAATACGTACTTTTATTTATTTACATAGTTACAAGACCGACTGTATTAAACAACGAGCACGCTTCGCGTACTCGTTGGGGGACTTCGCCCCCTTAACCCCCCGCGCTTCGCGCGCCGTTGTCGTCGCGCTTCGCGCTCCGTATTCTTGATCATTGTCTTGATTTGATCCGTGATGATCGAATATATTTTAAATGTTGGTTAACATATCCCTTGGGGACGTTTTAATAGGCACTCACACCGTAATTCAAACTCTTTGATTCATTGTGAACATCGATTAATTATTCTGATAAATTATAGTAATTATTATTAATTACAGATTTGAATATAACTACGCGAATGACTACGACGACTGGGATAGATTATTGCCTTTCGCCAAATTTTCTTATAATACCGCGGTGCATGAAGCAACGAACTTCACGCCCCACGAAATCGTTTACGGAAAATTGGCCCGCCAACCTAGCGAGTTCCCTATCGACAAGAAGCTCCCCACGAGCGGCTCGTTCCTCGCCGAGCTTATTAAGCGTCAATCCGAGATTCGCGAGCTGGCCGGTGTTACGTCAAAAATGGGAGTTTTCACGAACTATTAATAATTTTCGACGTATGACGTGCTGAATTTGATTGAGACTCTCTAGTCGTGGAAATAAATTTCAGTACTACTGGTGGAATCAATCTCGAACACGTCTGCCCCTGTTTTTGTGTCTAACCTTTCGGAAAATTACTCGGGAAATGGGCTTGGAATCACTGTTTAATTCTGCGTTGCGTTGATGTCTATTGAATTTTTAGATCTTTCGCTACGATATAATTTACTATTAACTGTGCCACGGGGATCCTGATCATTACTTTTATCGAATCACGGGGTGATTGGGGGAAGATCGATCGGCTTTAATTTGTAAATAATTACCGGATGCTTAATGATTTCGGTGAAAATTATCTTGGGTTTTGGAGTCTCTCGAACTATCTCTACTTCTTCTGGTAATGGATATACTCCGTAATAATTCGATTGAGATCTTCGAACAGGGTTTAACCTTTTTACCCACGGATAAGAGTTTATCGCGTCGAGTTTACGTATTTGATACCTTCTTCCGGCTCTGCGTGTTCTTTTCTTCTTGTGGAGTACTGAGGGGTTGTCTCTCATGGAGTTCGAGGGAAAAGTATCCAGGGTGAAGTCCGGGTGAGCGTGCAACCTGATGCAACTCTGGTCCTAACCAAATCTTCGCCCAGGAAGAAGGAGTACGAATATTTAGTGAGCGTGCAACCTGATGCAACTCTGGTCCCAACCACATTCCGCACAGGAAGAGATAAACGAACACTTGGTAAGCGTGCAGCCTGATGCAACTCTTGTCCCAACCAAGCTTCCGCACGGAGGAAAGGATTACGAATACTTGGTGAGCATGCAACCTGATGCAACTCTAGTCCCAACCAAGTTTTCGCACGGGGGGAAAATAAAGTAAAGAACACGAATTTTCGGATGAAACAGAGATTTACACAACCGTACTGAATCTTGCGATCAAATGAGTTAAACGAATAATAGAGAGAAAGTGTACACGTGCCTTCGCAACACGCATGGCCACGGAAATTCTTTTAATTATATTGTTTAAATAGCGAAGAGATTTGGAGTATTCGGAGTATGGATGAATAAGTGTAACACTGATGAATTTAAAATATAACGATCAATCACTGTATTAATATTCAAAGTTCAGCACACATAATAATAATAGCGAAGTCTTAGACAGAATAATATCGGCTACATCGTGCAAGACGTGCTCTCTTCGACTGGTCACATTTCTCATCTCACAATTAGAGAGAGTCAAACCGGGGTTTACAGGTTGTCGAAAATGTCTCGACCCCAGACGCTAATTTCCTTAATACATAGCACTCATACTATTGCTACACTTTCACTCATACAGCATTCACGCACACATGCTTGAACATCCCGCCCGCCTCGTCTGCCAAGACGATTTTGGCATACAGCTGTGAGGTGATAGTGGAGGAGCTCTCGTGGCTCGCTCGAAATGGTCAACCATATGTTTTTTTTTTTTTTAACTTAAACTATATGTACAAAAGGGGGCTCCGCCCGCCATGACATAGTGGCGGAGAGGCAATCGTTGAGCACAAGAGCGTGGCACGAAGATCGAAGCTATAGTTTTTTTCTTTTTTTTTTAATCGTTAACTTAAACTTAACTCTAAAAAGTATATTTTATCAAAAAAATAAAGCACCACATGGAGCGGGGACACACTTTGCATGGACCCATTAAACGTTTACTAGAGGATTGTCTATTCGTCGTCCACGGTACTAGATGACACGCTTTTTGTGTCGACGCAATCTTGAAACGAGGTTTCGCTACCCGATGAGGAATCAGGAATGGGATTGGATGCAGTAGATCTAATGGGGAGGATGCAAATTTTTGCGATTGGTCGCTTTAGTACAGATTGAGCAGTTTTAATTGTCACGACACGTATGCGACCGTCGAGACCCGGATGACACTCAGTTATTCGACCTAAAAGCCATTTTGTTGGTGGCAGGTTTTCGTTTTGCACGAGCACTAAATCACCGACGCGCACATTGTGCTTAATTTGAGTCCATTTTGTTCGGACTTCAAGAGAATGAATGTACTCGCTTGACCAGCGTTTCCAAAATGATTCTAGCATTTGTCTCAAGAGTTGCCACCGAGATAATCGATTCTCGTTGAGATTGAGCAAGGATGGCTCCGGAATACTGGTTAACGGCGCACCTATCAAGAAGTGCCCTGGTGTTGGAGCGGAGAGCTCTTCAGGGTCGACACTTGAGGGACCGATGGGTCGCGAATTCAGGCATGCTTCTACTTGTGCTAATAACGTGGTGAATTCTTCAAAAGTCAGGGTTTTTGAACCCACCACACGTTTCAAATGATGTTTTGTACACTTTGTGCCCGCTTCCCATAGACCTCCAAAGTGCGGAGCTCCTGGAGGAATAAAATGCCATTTGATGTTGTCCGTGGCTAATACATTGAGCAGATCTGTATCTTTTATTGTTGCTCGATACGCACTTTGCAGTTCTTTGTCTGCTCCTATGAATGTGGTACCGTTGTCGCTATATAGATCGGATGGTAACCCGCGCCGCGAGACGAAGCGACGGAAGGCTGCGAGAAACGCTTCCGTCGTATAATCTGAAACGAGCTCGAGATGAACTGCGCGAGTTGACAGACAAACGAATAGCGCAAGGTATGATTTAAATGATTTGTGACCGCGACCTTTAGAGGTACGAACTTGAAAGGGACCTGCGTAGTCAAGCCCGCAATGTTGAAACGGACGACTCGGAGTAACTCGCGCGGCGGGTAAGTTTCCCATGATTTGCTGCGGTACCGCAGCTCTCTCGCGGACGCACGTAACGCACTTGTGTAAAAGATTTCTCACAAATGATCGTTGTCCTACTATCCAATAATTTTGCCGCAGAACACTGATTGTAAGTTGCGGACCACTATGTAGGGAGCGCAAATGCGCGTGCTCTGTAATTAAAATAGTAATGCGATGTCTCGGCAAAATCATGGGATGTTTTTCATCGAACGATAGAAATGATCGTTGAAGACGACCACCCACGCGGAGAATACCGAATTCGTCAATAAACGGATTAAGTGGACGTATCGCGGATCGTCTTGGCAACGGTAATTTCGAGGTGAGTGCATTTATTTATTCCTGGAAAAACTCAGATTGTGCAATTTTGATCCAATATCGTTTCGCGTTAAGGATTTCATCGCCTGAAAGTCCTAATTTTGACGCTCGAGGATCGCGTTTGAAGTACGCGACGATACGAAAGCAATATGCAGTGATGCGTAAGAGTTTGGGCCATGACGAGATTTCCGTGGGGAGATCCCAGCCAGGGGTTCGTACTGCTGCAACATGCGCGATTTGTTCGGATATGATTTCCGGTTCGAGTGAGATTGCGGACCCACGCGGCCATGATGCTTCGTCATTTTTGAGCCACGGGGGCCCTTGCCACCATAGATGATGGTTGCAAAGCTCTGATGCTGTCAATCCTCGAGACGCACAGTCTGCGGGATTTTGATCCGTCGATACATGATTCCACGTGACCTCGGGAATTTGGGTTTGTATCGAAGCTACTCGATTAGCAACGAACGTAGGCCAAGCAGCTGGATGCTGTTTCAGCCATGATAAAACGACGGTAGAGTCGGTCCATGCGTAAATAGTGCACGATGTTAGTTGCATCGTGTCTATGACGAATTTAATTAATTTTGCGAGCAGTGTTGCTGCGCACAATTCGAGTCGTGGTACGCTGATGGTTCGTATCGGCGCAACTTTTGATTTTGCTGTTAACAGGCTGATTTGAGCGTTATTCTCTTTATCGACCACGCGTAAGTACACGACGGCGGCGTACGCGCGCATGGAGGCGTCCGCGAAACCGTGAATTTGACACCGCGTCTTGTTCGACACGAGATGATTCTATCGCGGCATGGATATAGCATGGATAATGGTTAAATTGGCGCAATAATTTGTTTATTTTTCGGCTAAATCATTGGGGAGTTCATCATCCCAATCTGATGACAAGATCCAAAGCTCTTGAATTAATATTTTTGCAACAATGAGCACCGGCGATAACCAACCAAGGGGATCAAATAATTTCGCGGTTACGGATAAAACAGCGCGTTTAGTATAGCGATCTTGTTTCGGCATTGCGGCGTTGAAGCAGAATGCATCGATTTCTGGTACCCAACTAACACCGAGAACTTCAATTGATTCGCTCGAATCGAAGGATCGTATCTTTGTGATTTCTCTATCTGTTTTGGGAATTTTTTCCAATAGTGACGGGTGGCTTGCCATCCATTTACGTAAAGTAAAACCTCCACGAGTTAGTAATTTCTCAAGTTCAAGTCGTACTGAATTCGCGGTAGTTTCATTATTTGCTCCAAATAACGCGTCGTCTACGTAGAACTGTTCACGTAGTATTGGAGCTGCTAACGGGAAGTTCTTTTCTTCATCGTCAGCTAATTGTTTGAGTACGCGCATTGCTAGATACGGGGCAGATGCGGTACCGTGTGTGACCGTAACAAGTCGATACGGAGTGATTGGGGTACTAGGCGTTGAGCGCCATAGTATCTGTTGATACCTCGTGTCATCAGGGTCGGCGAGGATCTGCCTGTACATTTTTGTAATGTCAGCGGTAAAGCTGAATTGATGTGTGCGCCACTTCAAAATTGTGGCAGGTAAGTCAGCTTGAAGTCTTGGACCTACCATGAGATGATCATTAAGTGACGTACCGTTAGACGTTCGACTCGATGCATTGAACACTACTCGTAATCTTGTAGTACTACTATCTTTGATCACGGGGTGATGCGGTAAGAACACACCGGGATCGGATTCTGGGGAATTGAAAGTCGTCGGCACCATATGCCCGAGATCTAAATATTCCTGCATAAATTCACAGTACGGAGTGACTAGGTCGGGATTACGTATGAATTTGCGTTCCAACTGTAGCATCCAATTTAACGCTGTTTGGTTTGATGCACCGAGTTCAACAGCGGTTGATTTCTTAAATGGCAGTGTAACTTGATAGCGCCCGTCTGGTAAACGTTTATGTGTCGCGGCAAAATGCGTTTCACATTGGTTTTCTTCCTCTGTGAGAGGAGAACAAGTCAGAACTTCTTCGAGTTCCCAAAAGCTTCTTAATTCTAACGATGAGTTTGACTCTGAGATCGCTAGATGAGTATTTAATGCGGTTAAATTCTCGGTCGTGTTGGTCGCAACTGGTCCTGAGAGAATCCAGCCAAAAATCGTTAACTGTGCGATAGGCGATCCGAGCGGCCCACGCTTTAACCCTTTACGGAGTATACTCGCGTATGTTTCTGCACCGAGAATTAATTGAATCGGATCGGCACTGCTTGGATCAGGATCAGCTAACTCGAGATTATTCAAATGATTCCAATTCAGACTGGTTACTGCACCTTTTGGCACGTACGAAGTTAATTTTTGAAAAACAAGAGCTTCGCATTTCATTAACGGACCATCCCGATTGCAGGGTTTGATTGTTAACGTAACAACAGACCGGCCTATGCCCGCTGCTGAGCCCCCAATCCCGGTGACCGGTGAATGAACTTTTCTTCGCGGTACTCGTAAACTCTGAACGACTGTCTCGGTCAAAAATGAAGTTTGCGACCCCTGATCCAAGAGTGCTCGAACTTTTACAATTCGCCCGTTTGGCGCCTCGAGCCTTACCCAAGCAGTGGCGAACATAACAGCGTTTGGAGCTGGCTGTTTTTTGAAAGCATGAAGTGCTTGCACACTAGTGGACGCGCTCGTGCCACTAGCGTGTTCAGGTTGCTTCGATGTCGAAGCCTCGAATGTATGAATTTTTTGTACAGCGGTGCCAGAGGGGAACGCTAAGGGCGTTTGTTCAACTTTCCGTTGATTTTGAAAATTGGCATTATGCATGAGTGTATGATGTTTCTTTTTGCAAAGGAAACACACGTGCTTGCTTGGGCATTGCTGAGTTTTATGATTATTTGATAAACAATTGAAGCATAAACGTTTTTCGCGAACCAATTTTTGTCTCTGTTCGAGCGTCGCGGTTTTAAACGATTCGCATTTAAAAATCGCATGCTCACCGTCGCATGCATGACATTTCGTTGTCGTAGACAAGTGGGATTTGACTGGACTTGTGGCATTTTTTCCGTTTGCCGTTCGTTTACCCGGTTTACTCGAGGTGTGTGTCGACATTGCCTCGAGCGCACGAATTTGGTAATCGAGAAAATTTGTGATTTCCTCGTAGGTGGGATAATCCTCGTTTTCACTCATTTTCATTTCCCATTCTCGTCGAGAGATTGGGTCAAGCTTGCGGATGGTTACAAAGGCTAAAATGTCATCCCACGTATCTACGTCACGATTCAAGTTTTTTAACGCGCTTACAGCCTCGCTAGTTTGGTCTCGCAAGGTTTTAAGGTCACGAACGTTCTCGTTAGTGACTGCCGGTACATCAAATAATTTAATCAATTGAACTTCGATTATGTGACGGGATTGATTGTACCGTTTGAAAAGTGCATCCTACGCGATTTTAAAGTTTGCCTCTGTAATAGTAATATTTTGCAAAAGTGAACTAGCGTCGCCTTCTACACTGGCTTTCAAATAATACAATTTTTCAACTGCTGAGAGCGATACATTTTTAACAACTAATGAGTCGAATAAATCACGGAGTGACACCCAATCGGTATAAGAACCTGAGAATTTAGGCATTGGTATACGGGGCAACGGAGTTATACTACCGCGAGCTCCTTCGTGAAGCGTTGCATCACCGATTGTGGATGCATTCGCATTATTACTGTTTGAGCGAATACTTATTGCATTAGAAATAAAATCATTTACTTCCCAATAGATATCTTCAGCGGTCTGAAGTTCGTTGTCCGTGAAGTATCCGAGTTTCTTTCTCTCGTCGGCGGTTGCAGCCTTGTAGATTTGAACATCGAGAGTTTGACAATGGTCCCAAGTTTGATTGAGTCTGCTAAGTCGAGCTTGCAGCAGCGCCAGCGTGATGTTTTTTTGACCAACTTTCTTTAAGTTGACCAAGATGCGCGACATCGAAGTGGCGGATGCCGTCATTTCATAGATCAGACCGTCTAACTCGGCCATGACGATCGTTGTACGGTCTCGACTGCGTGAGTACCGTATGATTGTTTGATTACGATTTTACTTGGACCTACTGCGTGGTGCCAAGAATTGATACTCGTAGTTTGTGTGAAAATTACGTTGAGCAATTTCACTGTTACATATCTCGTGAGAAATATATAGAGTATTTATACGAGCGACTCTCGCAGAAAAGGCTCGGGTTAGTTGACCGCGAGGCGAACGCGTAAACGTCAGGTAAACTTGCACGATAGATTATTATAATGATCAGGGTCGATTATAATTCGTGCGTTTAATTATGACGAATTGAGTTCGTTACGAATTTTGAGAGTCGCTATAGTATACGAGACTATGAGAGTACGCGGAACTTGTTGTCACGTGAACTCGTTGATTAGTTACACTATAGACACGAGAGTCTGTATATACGCGAACACATATCCTTTTGCATGATTCACAACGGGAGTGTTTCGTCGTCTTTCTTTTGTAGAGAGAAAGACCGTTATACGCGGTGTACACGGCGTGGAGAGAGACATGGCGATATACAAGACGTTCCTCGCTTTGATTGATTCACTGTGGTGTGAGAGATAATGTGTGTGTGTGTGGAAGCGAAAATCGAACGAGAGAGAAAAGTAAAACCGATAGAAGCGATCCTGTACCGGCTATCTCACTTTATAGAAAGAGAGAGAGAGAGAGAGAGACTCAGCGTTCCACTGGAGAGAATGAGATAGCGCGCGATAATTACAGCGGGCCACATAGACGATGACACGGCTAATTTTAGCACGATTTTTCGAAATACGATGGAGAGAGAGCGCGAGATGGCTTTCTCAAGGTATACGAAAATACCGTTACACACGGTATCGCGTGATCGATTCGCGTAATTTGATGATTATTTTTCTCACTCGATTTCACTACACCATATGAGCATTCTTGCACGTTATAAGTTATTCACGTTACTTAATTGAATGTACTTCTGATTTTTCTTCGTGCTTTTGCTTGTTCACGAGAATTTATCGCGTTACTCCGAATAATCCGGCTCGAAGGACCAAAAATGTACACGCGCCTTCGCAACACGCATGGCCACGGAAATTCTTTTAATTATATTGTTTAAATAGCGACGGGATTTGGAGTATTCGGAGTATGGATGAATAAGTGTAACACTGATGAATTTAAAATATAACGATCAATCACTTTATTAATATTCAAAGTTCAGCACACATAATAATAATAGCGAAGTCTTAGACAGAATAATATCGGCTACATCGTGCAAGACGTGCTCTCTTCGACTGGTCACATTTCTCATCTCATAATTAGAGAGAGTCAAACCGGGGTTTACAGCTTGTCGAAAATGTCTCGACCCCAGACGCTAATTTCCTTAATACATAGCACTCATACTATTGCTACACTTTCACTCATACAGCATTCACGTACACATGCTTGAACAGAAAGAGAGAGAGAGAGAGAGGGTTCTTACTTCTTGAATTTAATTGTTGGGCAAGGTAAATTCCTTGGATTCAACTTATTTAATTGTTTAAATTCTTAATGAAATTCCGGAAGAAAAGAAAACTCAGATAAACCTCGTTCCGTGGTTTTATGACGCGTCACTGGTTTATTACTTTTGCGAACTTTCGCACTGAATCGAATGTAAGAACGAATGGATACCGGCGTTTACATTAATAAAATAAATAGGGGAAAAACGAGCCGTATAACTTTTGTCAATATTCCCAAATAAATTTCCTTGATCCACGTTATTTAATAAATTATTTAAAAATCGATTTTTTTTTTTTAAGAGTTATGTCGCCAACGCCATGAGAATAATCGAAAGGTGAAGATTCGATTGAGTAAAATTGGGCCTTTCTCCAATAAACGACAAAAGGTTTATTTAAATTAATTAATTTCTGTCCGAATTGATGATGTTCACTGAAGTAATAATTTCCCGGAAATAGGACGTTTAACACAATCACGAACATGATTTTATAATTAAATAGAATTTCACTCACTAGGACAGATGCTCTCCTGATGGAAACAGTGATACCATTGGGAGCCGCGGTGATGACTCGAACGTGAAACGATCAAGAAATCGGTGAGTGCTCAAGGGCGTGGCAGGTAGATGACGAAATCAAAGAAAACGTTGATGCACAGATTTTATTTCTTCCGAGATCCAATTTTACTTAAAAATAATTAAAAGAATAAAAGAATAGTTTGCACAATAAGATCAGTCTTAAATTCCGTGATTGATTTAACAATAAGCGCGATTTGTACTTTTTCCAACAATTCGTGGATTGCGGTCGTTAAAGTAAAATAAATGAAAATGATTAAGCAGAAAATAATAACTAGACAAAATAAAATAAAGTAAAATAAAACGAGATCCAAAGTCTTTTCCGACATTCAAAGAGTCGATTCGAAAATTCGAGAATAAAATGAAAAGTCGATTCTATTTCTACTCAGAAATTCAAGACTTGAAATTTCAAACAGGAAAAAAAAACCAACTTCCTTCGAAAAATCGAGTGAAAAATTCTAAATCCGAAAGCGAATTGTTTTGGAAAAATCCCGAACCAAGAACGTCTTTGTCGAAAATTTCACAAGTTCAACTCAGGAATGGTTTCGGAGTGGACGATGAGTTTAAAAGTTTCCAGGTCGGAAAAAATCGAAGAATCCAAAGATCGAATCCTGCCCAGACATTAACGGCAAATCGACCCTGGATGATCCACTGCATTATGGCATGTGGATTCCTATCTGCCCAGATGCGGAGGTTTTGTCTATTTATTATGCCAGTACTGGAAAAGCTTGCTTCGTCAGTGAACAAGATATTTTCCAAAAATTGTGGATTCCTGTCCGATCTGTGTAGCATCCATCTGCAGAAACGTTCACGAGCACGGCGATCTCCAGGATGCAATGCCTGCACAAATTGCACACGGTAAGGTCTCAATCCTTCTCGTATTATGCGCCTTACTGTCGTGTGAGATGTTCCGACACGAGCGGCTATTCGACGCAAGCCCATGACGGGATGAGCCCGTGACGGGATGAGCCGAATGACAACCAGTCCTTGACTTGGAATTCAGCGATGTCTGAGTTCTGGGTAGACAATGAGCTACTCGACCTGGGATTTCAATTGAGACTCGATTTTGGATTAACAAAGATCAGCTGAGTGAAATTTCATCCGATTGTCATTGGAGAACGCCATGTGGAAGTGACAGAGCAAGCACGCGTGCTAAGGGCAATCAGGGCAAATGGCACAATTCTTCGGGTTCCGCGTCAATGCCGTCGTCGCCAGCGTAATCAGTAAAACGAAGATAGAGCCCACGCTCTCAACATGAGAAGAAATTCAACGCACGATCAGGAAAACTCATATTTACGGATTTTTAATATTTCATTATTCTTTTTCTGGGTGATGGGGTCACGTGTGACCCATGGTTCCTTTCTAACTTTTGTTCTTCTCAATTAGTATAATTTTGTGAGCCAATAAAAAAATTTGACCTTGAATTTCAGTGTCAAGGTCAATTTTGCGGATACAAGTTTTAATAGATCTCCACCGATCTCGAGCTGGAGAATCACCTGGCGAAGCGGCGACCACTATTTTCTTTCCACCCTGTATATATATCTGTTTGAGAAAAGAGAGGGTGAAACCAGTGCCTCGCGTCGTTTTGACGGCAGAGCAAAATACTTTGTACTTTATTCTTCCTTTTCCAATAGTAAAGGGTAGATCCAGCGATCTATCACTTGGATCGATAGACCGGTGGAGGGTATGTCAGTTAGGAACGCGACGTTAGAGTGTTTGACTTTATGGCTTTTGTAGGAATCTTTGTTCCTGGTTTTTCCTTCCATACTACCCAATTTTACCGATGGCCATTTTCTTGAGATTTTCAGTTGGTAATATGAATTTCTATTTTCTATCATCAAATTGAACGCAATACCATCGAAAACGACGAACCCTCTTCTCGCAAATCTTCAGATTTTTAATCATGTTTTTGGTGACGATTTCGTTGAACAATCAAATTTATGGACGTTACGTCAGGACGTAACACCGATGACAACTTAAATAAGTCAAAAAAGCGTTCCAAGACTTATTACGATAGGAATTGTCGACCCTTTGAGGGAAAAGTGGTGTCACGTCCCTCTTTTCGCGTTAAATCTTATTTCACAAGAGCGAACGTTGACTCGCGCTCCCGTGCTGACGCTCTCGCCAGCACATTCCCGAGGCTCGCGTATCGCGCTCACCCCATGTGTCGCAATCACCTAAATCACGATCACTCCATGTGTCGCAAATCACGATCAGCAACTTTTCGGTCGATGGCACCTTTCGGTTACCTTGGGCCAGCTCGTGCTTTGCCACCAAGGACATGCACGCGCCGTTTCCAAAAAGCCGAATTCCAAAAATCCTCGTTCGACTCACTAATGTTCTGAGGACCGTTGACAAGCGAATCAGTACCTTGCTACCCACCGTCAGGTGAATCAAGGAGTAATATTCCGGCCTTCAGCCAGTCGCTGCGGCGTAATTCCCGCGTGCCATATAAGATGCATACGCCCGCTCGTATGTCATCTTGGGACGTTACACAGGGGTGCTCGCGTAGACGCGTAAGTCTCGGGTCGATATCAATATTTGTCCGTCCTAAAAGATCGTGCCTATGACTCCATAGTCGTAGTAAAATAAGTAACTCAAAGTCATCCAATAAATCACCCTTCGCGGCCATGATCTCACGATCATGGCGAATCATCAAACCAGCGAAACATCAGCTATAAAAATCCCTCGTTACCGAGGTAGAACAACTTAACAACCGAAACATAAAACAAAGAATCAACGAATTACTATACGTAACCAAATACCTACATCTATTTCCTCAACTTCACGGATTTCCCGGCCATCGTGAGTGAGTGCTTATATTATGCATCTTCGCGCCCTTACTGCATAGAGACTCTAGTGTGATTATAGACTCATAAGTGTATTGGTAAGATCGACGTCCCGAGCGCGGCTCGGGATCCTCGCTCCGTCTGTACGGGACATGCACACACACACACACACACACACACACTCACACACACCGCAGCGCGCGATAGCCCGGAGCTCCAGCCGTCTACAAACGTAAGTCAGCAGGTTTGTACTCGAGAGACGTCGCATGTATTGTAAGCGCCGTCTTTCTCTCTCATTTTTATTTTGAATATTCTTTCGATATAATAAATTCTCCGCTACATGATTAATTCCTATAAAACTTGTATATTATTGTCGAGACCCTCACCCATTTCAGCAGTGGCCGGGCCCGTATGGGACGGTGTAAAGGCGCCCAAATCTACTAATCGAATGCTAAATTTCCATCTTTCTAACGCATTTTGATGTACAATAATTATATTTACTCTTTAAGCGTACCTCTTGGTACGTAACAAGTTTTAGTGGCAGCGGTGGCATTACTGCCTTTACCATGCACTCCTGAAAGGATTGGTGGTCTCGTCTGGTATATGGTTTCCAACAATACAACATTACACTAGTTACCAACAATAAACACAATATTCTATCGATCATCGGCTCCACCAAAGACAAAATAGATAATTTAAACAAATCAAACGTTGTGTTTAAAATTGAATGCAATGATTGTGACTCAGTCTACATAGGTCAAACCAAAAGATACTTAAAAACTAGAATAAACGAACATAATAACAGCCTAAAACACACTGATTCACAACACACTGCTCTTGCAAAACACGGAATCGAAAACAAACACAATTTCAAATTTGACGATGTTAAAATTTTAAATACTGAAGAATGGCTGAAAAAACGACTAATTTTAGAAATGATACAAATAAAATGTCACACAAACTCAATCAATTTTAAAACAGACATTGACAAGCTCAGTCACATATATAACACAATAATATAATCATTAAAAAGTATTAAAATTTCACACACATTCACATAATCAATGTCAATACTAACAAAACTCATCTCATAAACATTTATATAATCAATGTTAATACTCACAAAATTCATCTCATATTCTTTATTATAATCATCAAGTATTATTTAAACATAATTGACAACAAATTAATCATCCTTCATCACTTGTGATAATCATCAAGTATTATTTGAACAAAATTGACAACAAATTAATTGAATCCACTTGATGGAAGGCCTTATTGGCACAAAATTAGAATGATCTACATACGGCACTGAATCAACGACTTCTCATACCCCCCTTACTCTCTGTAACCCCTCATGTCACTTACTCTCTCGATCGATTTGAGATCACACGCGATAAAATATAAAATTGAAATATTTCGAGCTTTAATAGTGCATTTCGAAGAAAATCCACCTCACAATTGTAATTGGTAATTATCACACTTATATCTATATTCAACATTTTATTTATTCATATAAAAAATCCTTCATTTACATAATTTTCACCAAAAACTGATAACTTATACAGATGAAAACGTTCACAAAAAAACGATTGAAAATCAACTGCAATAAAATCATAGAATTGATTAAAACAGATCAATCTTCCTACTCAATAATACGAACCTTATTGACTTACATCAATAAAGCAAAAGGATTATCTTCGAAATTCACAATCATGAAGCCGGAATTGCACAGAGATTTCAGGTTAGCCGCTATGACAGATTACATAACCTATAAACATGAAACGATCAAACTACAATCACGAACAAACACACATATTATTTATTACTATATATTACGCTTGTTAAAAATTTATACAAAATTTATAGATTGAATAAAATTCTGAAGAGTATCCTAAACAGGATCGAAACGTTAAAAATTGAGAAAATATCGTTCCAATAACATCTGGAATTACTGGCCGGATCGAAGCCGATTCCTCGTACAACACATTGATCTACACGGCCGCTCAACAAATCAACAATTATGATTTTTGGTATATATATTTCACAGAATGACCCGTCAGATTCATTCTCGCGAATAAACAAACATTTCGACTAAATTATAAACAATAAGAATAAATGAATAAGTAAAACAATAAAGATTATATTCATATATGATTATATTCATGCTGAAGTAATTCACATAGAATTATTTAGTTATCCAAATCAATTTGTGAAAATATTTCACTTGGCTAAATTATTGGTAGATATTTTTCTTTTATTCAATATGGTAAATCAAATTGATATCAAATTGATTTGGTCCGATAAATTCATTCAATTAAAAAAAAATTTAAAAAAAAATAACTCGTATTTTTAAATAATATGTTTTTCCTTTTTCCACATATTATTTAAAAATACGAGTTATTTTTTTTTTAATTTTTTTTAAATTGAATGATATATATATATATATCTCTCTATATTATATAAAAATGTCGCCGCCGCCCCCGCCACCCCCGCCGCCCCCGTGTACAAGAATCGAGACGGCCTGAAGTTGGCCACAGACTAAGCAGGGTGAAGTTAGCCATGGAAACGAGAATCGAGCGGGGTAAAGTTGGCCATGGAATCGAGAATCGAGCGCGGTGAAGTTGGCCATGGACTCGAGAATCGAGCGCGGTGAAGTTGGCCATGGATTCGAGAATCGAGCATGGTGAGGTTGGCCATGGCATCGAGAATCAAGCGGGATGAAGTTGGCCATGGAATCGAGAATCGAGCGCGCTGAAGTTGGCCATGGATGGCCAAATTCAGCGGTTGGTTGCCGGGTGTGGAGGGGGGAGGCGTGGGATGGTGGGGAGGGGGTTGGGGAAGCTGGCGGGCGGGGGGTCGGGGTTTGGGTTAGACGCGAACCTTTACGATGCGAGGGCGCGTAGCGCCCGAGCCGCACGGGCCCCTAGTATATATATATATATATATTAATAATTGGTCGACTTCGGCCATTAAAAATATTCGTATTCAAGTATTTAATAATTTGGCACAAACATTTCATTTTAGTAATTTTCTATTAATTGCAACTATTAATCTTTTCTGGGGAATTGTTAGTTTGAATATTTTATGAATTCAGATTTCCAACCTTCATGATGAATTATACTATTAAGGTGATTAACCAGATTAACAAATTCAAATAAGACCCCTTCGGAAAAATATTTCCTCAAATCTAAGCTTATCGAAAATATTTCCTAGGATTCTGGTATATATCCAATACTAGTTTGGCCATATATTATTTATATCCTACAAAATTTGAAATTAAAATTAAAATTCAAAATTTAATAATAAAATCGATTGAAAACTAAATTTTGAATTTAAATACCCAAAAAATTTCGAATCGCTATAACAAACCATATTATTGAAATGATTACATTAAATTAACAAATTTAACTAAATATTCTCGAAATTCTAATATTTCGGTATGTGAGCGATAACCGAGTTTATTATGTCAAATAAAAATTCTCTTTTATGAAAGAAAAAACAAATAAAAATTAAATAAAAAAAGTAAAAAATAATAATTTGACTTCCTTTGATATGAAATTAAAAATTGCAACCACAAATGTGTCCAAAAGACATTTTCCATCGATTCTCCATCGAATGTCTCGATTCAGCGACATATGTTTTTCCTAAAATTATTCTTGGTTAAATGAACTAATTTATATAGCCAGTACATTAAACACCCCTTCGGAAATATATCTCCTCCGCGAATGAAATAAAAAAACGATAATTTTTTAAATAAATTTTATAACAAAATTTATATAAAATTAATTTAAAAAAATTTAAATTAAATAAAATTTATTATTGGTATAATAAACTATATCTCTTTTGGGGTTAAAGTTCAATATTTAATATGTCAGATTTTACTGTGTGAAATTTCAATATTCTCACTCCAAACTCACTCGCGTGCACACAATATTTCGGTTTTATTGACAAAAGGATTTAACGTTCAAAAATAATAGTTGTAATGTTCAAATAAGTCGATCTTTTCGCAGTGGCGATGAACACGCGAAATCGAAGTGAGGCCGGAAAATGGCGGTCGTATCGTTCGACGTCACGTGTCGCGCGAATAACTTTTCTCGCGAATTCTCGAAGTGAACCGCACCGAATCGAAGTGAATACTTTTCCGTGAAGTTGTTGAAGGAAGCCGAACCCTTATCGCTCTTGGCCGGTCGTAAATCGTCCAAGAGCTCGTTAATAGAAAGAATGAAAAACCGCGGAGAAAAATGGCCGATAATCGATACGAATCGAGGCGCTTGCCAGAACGAAGTGACGAGGCGATCATCGATCACCGCGAGAGAGCCGCCGTTTGGAGGGGATAGAGTCGCGAGAGTCACGGGTAATGCAGAGTCCAGCGAGAGCTTGACCGTTCACTGAGGGTCTCTCGCGGGAGCTCTGGCAACTACACGCTTTTCTGAACACACTCCCCGCCTTCGGCAAACTCCGTTGACGAAGAGTCTGTTGGCAGAACGCATAATTTTGCGACCGGCCGCTTGAAGGTGGAAGTTGCCGTTCGAAGTGTGACGACTCGAGTGAGGCCGTCTTCGCCAGGGTGAAGTTCGAGGATCCGCGCGAGTGGCCACCGCGTCGGAGGAAGTCTTTCGTTGGTTATGAGAACGAGTGACCCCACTCGTATCTCATTCGAAGGATGATGCCATTTTGGAGTAGAGAGACTTTGATGGAGGTACTCTCTTGACCATCTCTGCCAGAAGTGCTGAAGCCGTGCCTGAAGAAGTTGCCACCGAGACAACCGAGATTCCGCCGTTGAAGTCAGAGATGGCTCAGGCACTGTAGTAAGTGCCTCACCGACGATGAAGTGACCCGGAGTTAAGGATGACAGGTCCTCCGGGTCGTCCGAGAGAGCACAAAGCGGCCTTGAATTGAGCACTGCCTCGACTTGCGTAAGAAGAGTCGTAAATTCTTCATACGTAAGTGCAGTCTCACCGATGACCCGCCGAAGATGATATTTGGCCGATTTCACGGCAGCCTCCCATTTTCCACCCATGTGAGGGGCTGCCGGGGGATTGAAGGACCACTTTGTGCCAAGGCTGGTTAATGCGGAAATGGTGTGACTCAATTCCATTGAGCCAGCCTTGAAGAGAGCCTGAAGAGTGGCATCTGCACCGCTGAAGTTCGTTCCACAGTCACTATACAGCGTGTGACAAATGCCCCGTCGACCAGAGGACCGCCGATATGCTGCGATGAAGGCTTCTGAAGTGTAGTCCGTTACCAATTCGAGGTGCACCGCTGAGGTAGAGAAACAGACAAAAACTGCGAGATAACCCTTGTATGTTTTTGCTGCTCTTCCTCGCCAAGTCTTAACCGTGAAGGGTCCAGCATAATCTAAGCCCGAATGAAGGAAGGCACGTGAAGGTGTGACTCGTGGCGAGGGAAGTTGCCCCATCAACTGCTGAGCTCTGAGGCCTTGAAACCGTGCGCAAGTGGTGCAGCGAAGAATGTATGATCGTACTGGCGCTCGACCACCCAAAATCCAGTACGATCTGCGGAGATAGGCCAGTGTTGCTTGTGTGCCGCCGTGAAGAGTCCGGAGATGGGCATCTGAAATTATCAATGTAGTTAGCCGTGAATTCCGAGGCAAGACAGGTGGATGTTTCGCCTCGGAGTGAAGGATTGAATGCTGGAGGCGTCCACCCACACGAAGGACTCCGAGTTGGTCGATGAAAGGTGTGAGGGCGGCCATTGCATTGCTCCGTTGAAGTGTCGCTCCGCTTGAAATTATCCGTAGCTCAGCAGTGAAGTACGACTGTTGGATGAGGCGTATCCAGAAAATTGTTGCGTCTTCCAGGTTTCCCGGTGATATCGGGTTGGTCATTGAAGTATGTGGAACTCGCCTGAAACGGCCAAGAGCTCTTTTGCAAATGGCCGTGATTCGAAGTAGCCGATTTAGGGACGAATATCGCTCCAGAAGGTCCCAAACCGGTAGAAGAGCCCCTGAAGTTGAAGTGAAGGCGAGACCTGGACGCTGTTCGAGGTCGGAGTCGGTTACGACCTCGAACGACGAAGTGGGCCAACTGGTGCAAGGCTGCGAAAGCCAGGTTGGTCCATTCCACCAGAGGGGATGCCGAGAAAGTTGCCGAGGTGTCATTCCGCGAGACGCACAGTCTGCGGGATTTTCCTTGCCTGAAATGAAGCGCCACGTCGCTTGCGAAGTGATTTCTTGGATTGAAATAACTCGATTTCGGACAAAGTCCTTCCAACGAGCCGAAGGCGACGTGATCCAAGTTAAGGTTACCGACGAGTCGGTCCAAAGGAACACTGGAACAGTTCCAAGTTCGAGTGTCTTCTGGACGTACGAAACCAGCCGTGAAAGAAGTAATGCAGCGGTGAGCTCAAGCCGCGGAATTGTCAGTCGCTTGAGAGGTGCAACCTTCGTCTTTGAAGCGACAAGCGTGATGGTTGAAGAGCCATCATCTGAAGTTGAACGAAGGTAAACCACGGCTGACATGGCCAATTGCGAGGCGTCCGAAAAACCGTGAAGCTGAACCGTTGCCGAGGGTTTTAGTTGAAGCCACCGAGGGAGAGAAATGAGCGAGAGATCCGCCAAGTTCTCTCGGAAGTGAAGCCACCGTTGTTGAAGCGAAACCGGAAGAGGGTCGTCCCAGTGAAGTTTTGCCAACCAGAGCTCTTGAAGAAACATCTTTGCTGTGATGATGATTGGCGAAATGAAGCCCAACGGATCAAATAGTTGCGCCGTTTCCGAGAGGATTGTCCGTTTTGTCACAGATTGACTGAAGTTCGGCTGAAGCGTGTACTTGAAGTGGTCGGTTTGGGGGTTCCAAACGAGCCCAAGAAGTTTGACGCTGGAGTCCTCTGGTTGAATCACGACTGCGTGTGATTCTGAAGTGGAATGGCGCACCCTTTGAAGAAGTTCCGTGGAGTTGGACGACCATTTTTGAAGAGGGAAGCACCCTCGGTTGCAGATCTCCTGAAGTTGAAGTGAGGATGCTCGAAGTTCCGCTGTTGAATCTGCACCTCCGAAGATATCATCGACGTACCTGCCCTTCGTCAACGGAAGTACCGCCAATGGAAAGTTGTGCCCTTCGTCCTCGATAAGTTGCAGCATGACTCGAATTGCCAAGAACGGGGCGCAACTGAGGCCGTACGTGACGGTGGTGAGGCAGAAGGGGATGATGTGCTCCTGCTCATCAACCCACAGGATCCGTTGAAGGTTCCAATCATCCGAATGAAGGTTGATTTGACGGTACATCTTGGTGATGTCCGTCGCGAAGATGAAGCGATGCCGTCGGATCCAAAGAAGTACGTCAGAAGTGTCCTGCTGAAGTTTGGCGCCCGTGTAGAGGAGGTCGTTAAGTGAGGCACCACTGCTCGTCTTGCACGACCCATTGAAGACCACTCGAAGCTTGGTGGTGGTGCTGTGAGCCCGAAAGACCCCATGATGAGGCAAATAATACACGGGAGTTGAAGCTGGCCCCGTGGAGGCTCGTACCATGTGAGACAACGTCTCGTACTCCTGAAGAAAGCCGTGATACAACTCTCGATAACTTGCGTTAGGTGAGAGCCGCTTCTGAGGTTGGACCAGAGAGCGCCGAGCTGCCGTGAAGGAATCCCCGAGAGACGACGACGAAGTTTTGAAGGGGAGACGGACTGTATATCGCCCGTCTTTGTCTCGTGAATGTGTTTCCTTGAAGTGCTCCTCACAGGCGGAATCCTCGGGCTCAGATGTAGGGGCTGAGTCCGACGGAATTTCCTCCTGTTCCCAGAATTTTGAAAGAAGCGACGCGACATCCTCCTCGACGGAGGCGTGCTGAACCCGAACTGAGGTTGAAGTTGAAGCGTCTACCGGACCAAGTATTATCCACCCGAGAAGAGTCCATTGCGCGATCGGGTCGGTTGGTCGGCCCTTTTTCACATCTGATTCGATGAGGAGGCCGTATGAATCAGCTCCGATGATGATGTCAATCGGCCCTGGCGTCTGAAAATCAGGGTCGGCGAGGTTAAGGTTTTGAAGGTGTGCCCATTTCCCGTTGAACGAGAATGACGGAAGTGACGCTGTCAAGACTTTTAGCACAAAGGCTGTGACGTTGACGAAAAGAGCCGCATCGTGTATTGAAGAGATTCTGAAGGTGACAGCTCCCCGCGTGCGACCTGCTGATTGATTGCCAATGCCGAGAATGTTCAGCGAGGCTGACACGCGCTTGAGGCGAAGAAGCTGCACAATTCGCTCCGATACGAAAGACAGCTCGGCGCCAGGGTCAATGAGGAGCCGAATCCGTTGTGAAGAGCCCGATGGTGAAGAGGCCATGGCTTGGCTCGTCGCCAAGAAGACTGAAGGTCGAAGAGCTCGCTGCCGTGGCGCTGAATGCGCCGACGTCGAAGTTGAAGATGACGAAGCGCTTCGAAGTGGTGCCGATGAAGTTGAAGAATGGCCGAGAGAAGTGAGACCGATCGAGGCTAGGTTGAAGGGACTCGAAGTTCCGTCGCATTGGTGACCTTTGCGGAGTCAAGCCTGAGGCTCGGTTGGCGACGATGTTGCCGTTGGCGTCGAGGCGGCTGCCTGACGGTTTGAAGCGCCTGAATTCCTTTTGGCTCCCACATGGATTAAGGTATGGTGCTTTTCTCCGCACTCGAAGCACCGCTTGTCGACTCGGCAGTTGACAGCGGAATGCGGCCCGAGGCAGTTGTAGCAGAGCCGCCGTTGCTCTGCTACTTCACGCCGCTCCTTGGCGCTTTTTTGCCGAAAGAGCGGACATGAAGCGATGAAGTGTCCCTTAAGGCAGAAGTGACACTGCTGGGTGGCCGATCCAGCCGGATGAAGAGGGCCTTTTGAAAGAACAGCCGCCGCCGACTTCTTGTCCAGATCTGAGGGCTTCTCTGGCTTGTCCGATCTTTCCGAGGAGTCTTCAGCCCGTGAAGTATAGGCCCTCGCGCTGGCTGCTTGGCGAGATGTCTTGGCTCCCACGGCGCGAGAACCTTGGGCTGAAGTGGCCGACTGTGGTGGCGCCTTGGCCATCCGCGCCTCCAGACTCTCAAGAGCTCTGGCACGGGCTATGAGGAATGCTCGAAACTGGGCGAACGTCGCAGGGTCGGTTGAAGCGCCCAATTTGACCTCCCACTGCTCTCGAAGGTGTTGGTCAAGCCGCGACGCCAGGAAGTGAACCAAAACCAGATCCCAGTGATCTACTGGAGCGTCGAGCGCCCGAAGAGCGTTAGTAACCTCAGCCGTGGTGTTGATGAGGTTATTGAGCGCCTTGGCTGACCGTGAGGTGACCCGAGGAATACCGAAGAGTCTGTCAAGCTGAGAGTTGATTAAAATTCGCTTATTTTCATACCTCTCCTGAAGGGTGTCCCAAGCTGAAGCAAACGACTCTGAAGAGACCGGAAGATTGGCGATCAGTTGTGCAGCATCGCCCTTGAGAGAAGTGCGCAGGTAATGCATTTTCTCAACGGAAGTGATGTCCGAATTGCTGCCAACCATCGAGACGAAGAGATCGTGGAAGGAACGCCAAGCTCGAAAATCTCCATCGAAGACCGGAAGTTTGATGTCCGGAAGGGTTCGCCGAATAGAGGATGGCCCGATGGCAGAAACGTCTGCGAGGTTGGCCCCGCTGGGTTCGACTCGCTCGAAGTGCTCCTTGATTACGAGGAGGCTGACCTTGGCGGTCTCGTAAGCGCTTTGGCACTGCGCTTCGATCCCCTCCACGAAGTACTCATGTTCGGCGAGATTCTCGCAGTTCATGTCGAGTAAACTGGCGTGCTCGTGCTGAAACCGCGTCCAATTGGCCTCAAGAAGGTCTAGCCGAGTCGACGCCAGAGTTTTGGACATCGTCTGAGGAGTTGCGGAGGCAGACTTCTCAGCGATGCCCTCGATGCACTTGAAAGTGCTGAGGAGCCCTGTGATTCGGCGTTCCATCTTCGCGACGTTAGTCGTCATAATGGAAGCGACAACGAAGCACGCGCACACACTTGGCGACGAGAATGTTCGTGTGACGCACTTGGAAAACCCAAAAACCGAAAAAACGAAGTACGCGCACACACTCGGCGACGAGAATGTTCGTGTGACGCACTTGAAGAGCCCAAAAACCGAAAAAAACGAAGTACGCGCACACACTCGGCGTCGAGAATGTTCGTGTGACGCACTTGAAGGGCCCAAAAACCGAAAAAACGAAGTACGCGCACACACTCGGCGACGAGAATGTTCGTGTAACGCGCACGAAAACCAAAACCGAAAAAAGAACGAAGTACGCGCACACACTCGGCAACGAGAATGTTCGTGTAACGCGCACGAAAACCAAAACCGAAAAAAGAACGAAGTACGCGCACACACTCGGCGACGAGAATGTTCGTGTAACGCGCACGAAAAACCAAAACCGAAAAAAGAACGAAGTACGCGCACACACTCGGCGACGAGAATGTTCGTGTAACGCGCACGAAAACCAAAAGCGAAAAGAGAACGAAGTACGCGCACACACTCGGCGACGAGAATGTTCGTGTAACGCGCACGAAAACCAAAAGCGAAAAAAGAACGAAGTACGCGCACACACTCGGCGACGAGAATGTTCGTGTAACGCGCACGAAAACCAAAAAAAACCGAAAGAAAACGAAGTACGCGGACAAACTTGGTTCACGAAATTTGTTGCGATGCGTAGCGAGGAAATCCGAAGAAATACTAAGTGCGCCGAAAGTGTCCGAAGACTGCGTGATTAAACGCGAAGAAAATCCCGAAGCGCACAAAGAATCACGTGACGCGCACCCACACTCGAATATCGAGAATGTCCGTGAGACGCGTCGAACGAATGTCCAGAAAATTCCCGATGATCGCGAAAGATGCAAAACTCACGAGATACGCATACACACTCGTTGAGCGATAATGTCCAGCGAGGGGCGAAGATCCGCACAAAGCGGACGAAGCGATAGCTTTCTTGGCGCGCGCGAGAGCGCGATGCTATCCCCGCGCGCTCAACGAAGAAATTTCTCGAGGCGTCCGGGCTCTCCTCTCGCGCGAAAGTAAGAGAGAGAGACTTATGCGCACTGAACGTGAGCGAGAGAGACCGAAATAGCGAAGCGTGACGAGCACGTTGTCGGACAACGGAACGCCGGTTCTCTCTCGCACTTTTCTCTTTCGCGAACTGAAGCACTTCCACAATCTTCACCAATTTCCCTATCCGGCTCGAAGGACCATGTTCGGAAAAATGCCTGAATTGACTGGTTGGGAAATTCGGTGAAAAAGGTGAAAGGTTGAAGGGAACGAAGTGGCCGGAAGTTCGATGCGGATGAAGAAAAAACTCACTCGCGTGCACACAATATTTCGGTTTTATTGACAAAAGGATTTAACGTTCAAAAATAATAGTTGTAATGTTCAAATAAGTCGGTCTTTTCGCAGTGGCGATGAACACGCGAAATCGAAGTGAGGCCGGAAAATGGCGGTCGTATCGTTCGACGCCACGTGTCGCGCGAATAACTTTTCTCGCGAATTCTCGAAGTGAACCGCACCGAATCGAAGTGAATACTTTTCCGTGAAGTTGTTGAAGGAAGCCGAACCCTTATCGCTCTTGGCCGGTCGTAAATCGTCCAAGAGCTCGTTAATAGAAAGAATGAAAAACCGCGGAGAAAAATGGCCGATAATCGATACGAATCGAGGCGCTTGCCAGAACGAAGTGACGAGGCGATCATCGATCACCGCGAGAGAGCCGCCGTTTGGAGGGGATAGAGTCGCGAGAGTCACGGGTAATGCAGAGTCCAGCGAGAGCTTGACCGTTCACTGAGGGTCTCTCGCGGGAGCTCTGGCAACTACACGCTTTTCTGAACAGAAGGGATTCGACAATACTTTCTCAAGTTCACAATTAACGTTTATTTCAGATAATTTTCGAAATTATCACGGAGTTGTAAACGGCCGAAATCTCTTGAAATGTAGTGACATGTCTCAAAGATATTTCCGATGTCTTATATATATATGTGGATCTGACCTGGGCCTCTCTTCCTCCCTGCGTAGTGTTGTAATTCTTATCCGTGTGTACATGAGATAAGTGGCACATAGTGGGTACTTCCCTGGTGGAACTTTATTTTAAAAATTGATAAAAAATGGCAGAATACATCGAATATGATAAATTCGTACAGATTATTGCACCTTTTGATAAAAAATATTGACAATTTTTAACAAAAGTTATTAGTATAGATCAAGAAATAAATGATATAAATGAACATATACTGTATTATTTTATCAGAATTAGTATGAAAAGTGTCAATAATTCTCAAAAAATGTTAAACATTTTTATGAGAAATTTTCATATTTGGATCAATTCTGTGCTAAACAAAATTACATAATATAATATAATCTCGCAGACAACGGCAAAAAATGCAATATAATCTCAAATATAATCGAACATATTATGACATTTTACTATATATTTTGGGAATAGCTATCTTTCATAAAACGTCTTGTTATTGATATAACCAAATAAATAGTATAAGAATATGTCATAATTTGAGAAATATATTTCTAATTTTTTATGATACTTACTGACATTCATTGTAATGATCAGTAATCATATCAAATGACAATTAATATGATATTCTGATAAGTAATTTTAAATTATGCATTATCACATATATAGTTGCAAAGTGATCATGCATTTTGTGTTCTAATGCCAGTATATCACTGTTTTTTTATTGTTATTAAGTAATTTTACTTTTTATAGGAATGTTTGAATATTCAGTAGGTGCTTGCAGAATTACAAATAAAAAACATTTTATTTGTAGTATTTTTTTCATATTTATTATGAATCAATTGGAACTTTTTTAAAAAATTGATAAAAAATGGCAGAATATATCGAATATGATAAATTCGTACAAATTATTGCACCTTCAACATTTGAACATAATCTTCAGTATTTGATATAAAATTATCCAAAATGATTATTTATTTGACATTTCCCTGGTGGAACTGTCTGGTCACATTTTGTGAGATTTGAACATATTTGTTCAGATTTTTTCCAAGATTTGAACAGAAATGGATCAATTTTGTAAAAAATGTGTAAGAAATCAACAAAAATTGCCCAGTTATGGAGTTAGATGGGCAGGAATTGGAACTAATTTTTTAGAATTTTATGTCAAATACTGAAGATTATGTTTGTCAGTTTTTGATATACTATTATAAAATCTTTTGTTAGCGGAACCTTCTGGTCACATTTTGTGAGAATTGAACATATTTGTTCAGATTTTTTTTCAAGATTTGAACGGAAATCGATCATTTTTTTCGAAACCTGACGAAAAACTAAAAACGGAACAATTCGAGTCAATTTTCGAAAAAGAAGAAATGTGAAAAAATCGAAAAACTTCATTTAGGAAAAAGATTGCAAATAAAAAATAAAGATGACCATCATGGCCAAATTCCGTTTTAGCACGGCGTTAAATCTTGGAAAGATCCCATTTTGTGAGATTTGAACATATTTGTTCAGATTTTTTTCAAGATTTGAACAGGAATTGATAAATTTTGAAAAAAATGTGTAAGAAATTGACAAAAGTTGCCCAGTTATGTAGCTAGACGACCAGGAATTGGAACTAAAAGCCCATATTTGACATTTACTAAGAAAATATGGGCTTTTGGTTCCAATTGCTGGTCATCTAGCTATATAACTGGGCAGTTTTTGTTAATTTCTTACACATTTTTTACAAAATTTATTAATTTCTGTCAGAATCTTGGAAAAAAACTGAGAAAATATGTCCAATTCTCACAAAATGTGAGCAGACAGTTCCACCAGGGTTGTGTCGGGAGAGACCATGGGGAAGAAAAGTATGTGTATATATATATATATATATATATATATATATATATATATATATATATATATATATATATACCTAGCAAACACAGTTCCGAAATAGTTACGAAAATGTTACGTAACGTGTTGGACATAACATTTATGTCACAAACTCCGTGAATGAAGCAGAGTTTGTTCTCAAATATGTCATCCTATAAACAAGTCACAGATACGAAACATCTACGAGAAATAATAATGAAATAAACTCATACCCAAGATGTAACATATTCAGCTCATTGATGTAACTCCTACGAAACGAAACGTAACTCTGGTGCATAATACTCGTAACAATGATGTCAATGTGATTTCGTGGTTACAGGTAATTTACGTATTTCCAACCTACATATTAGGTTGGAGTTTTATTTTTATTTCAACATTTGAAAAGTACATTTTAATTATAATTTATAATTTTTGTAGAATACCTACAAATATGATGTATCGTCCACCATTTGAGGTACCAAATGAACAATTTTTTGGGACTAGTTAGAAAAGCCTAGTTTTGAGTTTTTATACTCTACGCTAATAAACTGCTGGCGACCTCTCATTTCCTTTGTAAACTTTTTCCCACGGGATGAGCGTGGCACATTTTGATTGAAGTCACAATTGTGACCAGGACAATGCCTGAAAAGTTCAAAATAGGCTAACAATTTCAAAGCAGGCCTGCAACTCTGAAATAAAGAGCAGAAAACATGTGTCATGCTCATCTCATGGGAAAATGAGTTACGAAGGAAATGAGACGTCGTAGAACAAAATCTGTCTATCAATTCTTTCTGAATCATGCGCAGAGTATAAAAACTCAAAGCTAGGTTTTTACACAGAGTGTAGAAACTCAAAACTGGGTTCTTACACTCTGTGCATGATGCCAAAAGAATTGCTAGATAGATTTTGTTCTACGACGTCTCATTTCCTCTGTAACACTTTTTCCTATGGGATGAGCGCGGCACATTTTGATTAAAGTCAAAATTGTGACCAGGACAATGTCTGGAAAGTTCAAAATAGGCTAACAATTTCAAAGCAGGCCTGCAACTCTGAAATAAAGAGCAAAAAACATATGCCATACTCATCTCATGGGAAAACGAGTTACGAAGGAAATGAGACGTCGTAGAACGAAATCTGTCTATCAATTCTTTCTGAATCATGCGCAGAGTGTAAAAACTCAAAGCTAGGTTTTTACACAGAGAGTAAAAACTCAAAACTGGGTTCTTACACTCTGCGCATGATTCCGAAAGAATTGCTAGATAGATTTTGTTCTACGACGTCTCATTTCCTTCGTAACACTTTTTCCTATGGGATGAGCGTGGCACATTTTGATTGAAGTCAAAATTGTGACCAGGACAATGCCTGGAAAGTTCAAAATAGGCTAACAATTTCAAAGCAGGCCTGCAACTCTGAAATAAAGAGCAGAAAACATGTGTCATGCTCATCTCATGGGAAAATGAGTTACGAAGGAAATGAGACGTCGTAGAACAAAATCTGTCTATCAATTCTTTCTGAATCATGCGCAGAGTATAAAAACTCAAAGCTAGGTTTTTACACAGAGTGTAAAAACTCAAAACTGGGTTCTTACACTCTGCGCATGATGCCTAAAGAATTGCTAGATAGATTATGTTCTACGACGTCTCATTTCCTCCGTAACACTTTGTCCTATGGGATGAGCGCGGCACATTTTAATTAAAGTCAAAATTATGACCAGGACAATGTCTGGAAAGTTCAAAATAGGCTCACAATTTCAAAGCAGGCCTACAACTGAAATAAAGAGCAAAAAACATATGCCATGCTCATCTCATGGGAGAACGAGTTACGAAGGAAATGAGACGTCGTAGAACAAAATCTGTCTATCAATTCTTTTTGAATCATGCACAGAGTGTAAAAACTCAAAGCTAGGTTTTTACACAGAGTGTAAAAACTCAAAACTGGGTTCTTACACTCTGCGCATGATGCCGAAAGAATTGCTAGATAGATTTTGTTCTACGACGTCTCATTCCCTCCGTGACACTTTTTCCTATGGGATGAGCGCGGCACATTTTGATTAAAGTCAAAATTGTGACCAGGACAATGTCTGGAAAGTTCAGAATAGGCTAACAATTCCAAAGCAGGCCTGCAACTCTGAAATAAAGAGCAAAAAACATATGCCATGCTCATCTCATGGGAAAACGAGTTACGAAGGAAATGAGACGTCGTAGAACAAAATCTGTCTATCAATTCTTTCTGAGTCATGCGCAGAGTGTAAAAACTCAAAGCTAGGTTTTTACACAGAGTGTCAAAACTCAAAACTGGGTTCTTACTCTCTGCGCATGATTCAGAAAGAATTGCTAGATAGATTATGTTCTACGACGTCTCATTTCCTTCGTAACACTTTTTATTAAGGGATGAGCGTGGCAAATTTTGATTAAAGTCAAAATTGTGACCAGGACAATGCCTGGAAAATTGAAAATAGGCTATCAATTTCAAAACAGGCCTGCAACACAGAAAGAAAGGGCAAAGAGAAATTACCCTGTTGAAAAGGACCGATAGAACTGTTAGGATCTCTTAGAATCTGTCAGAAACAGGGACAAATGCACACGAAGTTCCGATAGAGATTTATGAGGATTTATAGTATTCTATCGGTTCATATCGGTCCTTTTCAACAGGGTAAGCGAACACGTGCAACGCGAATAAGGTTATAAACCGAGTAAGGGAAATTCCTGGGTGTTTTTCCATCACGGCAAATACCCATATAACTTATTTTTTTCTTTTAAATAAAAGTGATCACATTAAACTTACCTCTTGCAATGTATGCTGTATTATTCTGGTTTATTCTGTATTACGCTGGATTATTCGATATCACCTCCTTGTACTTTACACTCACATATTGTCTACGTTCCTTAATCGACATAACCTTAAAATGATTGAAGACATTTCTCGTAATATATGATAAGTATATGTTGCGGATTTGTTACAAGAAATGACTTGTGACATTTATGTCACACATTATACAAATTTGCTACGTAGCCTATACTACGAGATTATAATATCACCAATGTTCTACAATTGTCACAGCAATATATGTTCTATAATTGTTACGGATTCGTTACAAGAAATGTCTTATAACATTTATGTCACAGTGTGACATATTTGCTACGTAGCCTATACTACGAGATTATAATATCACCAATGTTCTATAATTGTTACAGCATCGACTCGTAACAGTTTGACAAGTTTACAGTACATGTAAATATCTCGTATAAGAGTGACGAGATCTTGACGTATTAATGTTACGAATTTGTGATGTCTATAGTTTTTCGTAATTCCTACATCATTCATTGACATCCTTACTACATATCGTCAGGACGTATTATATACATCTCGTTTACGTGCGTTATGAAAAAGTTACGAATTTGTGATGAACATTATATGACGTAGTTATTACATTTCAATTATACGTAAATGTTTCGTAAATCATCCAAGTGTGTTTGCTGGGTATACACATACATATATATTAAAATAATTTATTTCAAGCGTATAACAGCCGTCTTGTCCGTTATGATGCTACTTCACCCATTCTCAGGTAGAGGCGCAGAGGCTGCTCAATAGTGCCGCGTGCACGCTCGGCTACCGCACGATGCGAAAAAAATCATAACGGACAAGACGCACGTTTTCCGCAGGTAACTCTTGTAAATTTCGAAAGCTCATACATTAAACTAAAGGCCGAGACTAGGAGCTTTGCAAAATGTGACAAAATATATAACTTTTCGGACCGTTGAAAATATAAGTTTTCAAAATTATTCAATTTTATTTATGCCGAAGGCTATACTACATTTCAATCATTTATACATAAAGTTTAGATTCAACCGATGTAAAAATATCTTCTGCATACCTCCAGAAGTCGTATCCATGTTGCAGAATTGAAATTAAACCCGTCACTTTAAAGTTATGGGTTTTTGAAGTCAGCGTTATTTTCGTCTGTTCAGCGCGTGACACGTACACTCTTCACGAACACTAACTGCCAACTGACGCTGCGGCGCAGGTATACACTTAAAGGGCTTTCCCTTCCACAATAGAATGCAGTTACTAGTCCTCTACCTGAATGACTACTCAACTGACCCTATTTCGAAAATTTATTTTTTGGGGTTTTGGCCAGGTTTTTTGGCTTTTCTCCTACTGTGCACCGTAAGAAGAGATCCCTGTCTTGATCGTGTTCTTTTTCCTTACGTATTTCCCTCGAGAATTACCCGATATGGGAAAAGTCAAGAACGAAAAGAAATCCCAAAAGTCGCAGGACGTAACATTATAATGTACATTTTTCGGTCGAGTGAGTAGTATTGGTACCCGTCTGGCGCCCCCCACTCCCATCCGCACTCCTACCCCCACCATGCGGCTCCCCCCACCACTCCACTTTTCCCCCCACCACCTTACGGTGGTAGAAAAAAAGTTCAGCGATGAGGTAGACAGTGAGGGGAGGAGTGGGGATGAGCGGGGGCGATAGACGGGTACGAATTTTTTTTTTGCTAAATTTTGTTTTAATTTACTCACCGAACGACGACGACGATCATGATGATGATGATGATGATGATGATGATGATGATGATGATGATAATGGCACACACACACACACACACACACACACACACACACACACACTCACACACACGCACAAGCACCACACAGATTTTTTTTCTTTTACTCCTCCGCTTCCTCACCCACCCCATCATCTGGATCGTCTTCATCATAAATCGGGTCCTCTAAGTCCAAGATCGTATGGACGACAGTCCAATGTCAGCCCCGTTGTCATCGCGGAGGCGTACGCGAAGGAGCCCCATGCCACAATCACGGGACATTATGCGTCCTTGGATTTCATGGAGCCCAAGGCCCACCAACTCGAGAGCTTCTCGGGCTCTCTCGTCATCCCGGAGTCCCTCCATTCCCCGCAATTCACACTCGATTAAGAGCACCGGCATCAAGGCAAAATATGGCTCGGGGGAGTACAGGCAAAAACTCCAATAAAAATCCGACTCCCCAATGTCGACGAGCCAAACTTCCGCATACCCCTGATCATCCATGTAAATGATTTCACCGCGGTATACGGCAAAGTTTTTCACCACGATGCACGAGGCACCGGGAACGAGCTCGTGCCCCTCCAGAAGCCTCCCCATGTTCCCCAAATAAAATGCTTCCAGCATGTATTTGAGCTGCACGTACACTACCGCCATAATCTCCGTGCGGAGATTTACCCCACAACCGCTCACGACACTCACGACCAGCCCGATAAATTCTTCCGGGTGAAGATTTAAACTGATACGCGGATACATTTTTTTTATTCTTTTAAGCGCGACGTTATCCCGACAATGATTGAATCAAGACTGAAGCTTCGTCCGAAGACATAAAGCCTCTCATCATGAGACAAAAAGATGCTCCAGTGCTCAAAAATCCTTGTCAGCGAAATTGCACGTGCAAAATCTCGGGATACACTCGCTGAATGAAGTAGAGGTAGAGGTAGACATCATCATATACAAATGATTATTTTTATTCATTTTCTATGCGAGCATATAAATTCGACGAATTTGAACATGAGCACGAGTCATCACTTTTATCGAAAAGTTTGCGAGGGATTTTTATTTTTTTTCTACGGTCGCTAAGGATATATATATATATATACATATAAAAGAATGAAGGAGAATATCATAAGCGATAGTATGCATTAATTGAAACTTGAGCGAATAAAAATTTTACAAAATAATTTCAATTTTTACACCGAATCGAAAAATACATACTTTCGCTTATATTCAATAACAACACAATTCGAGGATGATTTCTTTTTGTTTTTGGTTTTTTTTTTGTTTTTCATATATTTATTATTTTCAGTCATCGTTTACATATAAAACGAAGAAAAAAATATTTATACATAGTTAGTCAAAATCTTCGATCAAAGTTGTTACACTTTCCACGATTTTGTCTTTATACAATGTTGTTATTTCGCGGACCGCTAATTCCATCGAATTTTCTACAAATTTTGGATAGTTTTTTTTTAATTTCTCACCAATTTCCGCAAGTATTTTAGTTACACTGTCTTTTGATTTCACGAACTCTTCCACAGCCGCGCGTTCGGTTGCTCTTCCGCCCAGGTGTTCGCGGATATACGACACCACCTCACTCATGCACTCGTTCATCGCTGCGCTGTCTCGTTGTAAACGTTGTATGTGTACGTCAATACACTTGCTCGTTTCCGAGAGAGTTTTGAATGTTTGATGCAGCAAAGTGATATTTGGCGAGTAATTTGGCCTTGATCGTTTTGCTGATAAATTTCCCGTTTGCTCCTTGTCCCTCTCGCTGCACCCAAAACACACGGCTCTCTGCTGATAGCACGTGGTCAATAGCACGGTGAATACGCCGTTATCCATCTTCGTTCCGCATATTCTTTCAGCTTCGATACCCCAGGCATTGAAGTATCGATCGATTCGGGGATAATCGTTTTTAAATGTTTCCCAATCCTCCACTCCAAGCGTCACACCGGCGAAAGAATTTGCCAAAATCTTGACAACCGGAGTGAGATAACCGCTCACCAGCGATAATTCAAATCCCGATGTTATTATTTTTCCGTATGATCTATTTAATCCGTATAGCGTACTTGATGCGAGATGCGGCGAAGTAACGCGTCTTTCAACGTTCGATGCTACGATATTTTCCATTTCAGGTTGCTCTTCGTGCGCTCGTGATTTCTTAAATGATATAAAATCGACAAATTGCGCTGCTTTTAAATCATTTCCCCCTCCAACTCGAATATCGCTCGATATATATTTTTTTATTTTTTATTCGCAATTGTCGTTTTTCTTTGATATCTATAAATTCCGCCGCTGCTGCCAATAACTAGACAGTTAGCCAGTCACGCGTGTATATATTTTTTCAAGGACAATAAATACAATGGCGGCAATGAATCAAAAGAAATGCTTACCTCAGCATTTATCATATTACCGTCTCGAGACCATCGCAAAATCATTCAAAGTTTGCTATTGTCTCTGCTTCTTGAAAATTTATATTGCGCTCTGCAACAAATTTTTTTTTTTATTCGGTAAAAAGGCCGTATCTTCGTGGTTATGGCTGGGATCGATTTTGAATCCTGGGATTATAATACCGTCAATATATCCTCTTTCCATTGATATTCTTAATTCAGGGCTATCGATCCTTATTTTCAAAGGAGGGGTGAATTTTCAAAAATGGGAGAAAAATCCCTGTATCTTCCAGGGTTCGAACGGGATCGATTTTGAATCCTGGGGTTATAATATCTCCAGAACCTCCTCTAACCATTGGAAGTGTCATTTCGAATACTCGAATTTTTTAATGTAATTTTTTGTATTTTTTCAGCAAAAAAGCGTTTGCAGCGCTCTAGCGCCCTCGCTATCCTTCTCTACATTACGATAACATTCCTTGACCATCTTTTGTGGTGTGAGGAAAAGTATCATCGAGAGGGAAGCCGTGGCCGCTGCTCGCTCTCTCTCTCTCTCTCTTCGTCAGACTCTCGCACGCGCTCTTTCTCACTCACTCGCGTCTATATCCTTTCTTAATACATGCACGGCCATAATGGATTTGCGGTCGGCCATCATGGAAGTGATAAAAGTTATCGCTCTATACTCTCTTGTATATAATATACGCTGTACCAATCATCACCGTGAATTAGTCAGCGGCCATCATGAAACTGATAGCCCTTATCGTATGCGGTTTTTTAAATGCGAGGATCGCAGCCATCATTTTTATTTGCCACGCCTTATAAATGCGCGAATACATGAATATCGATATTCATGAATGAAAATATAATACAATTGGGGAATTTATGGTAATTATTAAGTTTTTAGAGCCTGCACATTTGCGATGAACATTAATTACGATAAAAATGAAACCGTTTATTCGGCTTCATGAAGATTTATCGGTAATATTCTTGTAAAAATAATAATTTTTCCCCGAGTTTAATACAGAGTGTCGTTGTTTAATTTTATTCACACTGATTCTTCAGGTTATATTTTGATACCTTCGAAACTGCAGCGAAATGAGCTCATTCTTTTATGCTATAGATGCTTTGCTTACGATTATATTACAGCATTGAAGAATAGCCCTACCAGCACGGTCTTTTTCTTTACAATAAGAAAGGACACGTATATAAAATAAAATTTCTCCTCTGATATTCCTGACATATTAAGTGTTGGAGACTCTATCAAAACTCGACAGTTGATTTGCAACCGACATTGCGAACGTTTCTTTTTCATCATGGTGCGGATTATACAGCGTAGCGTACTCCTTAATTCATTACGCTATTTAATTGATCGAAACCCGCGCTTGGCTACAAAATGGCCGTTCGAAAATTACAAAATGATGGTTAATTATATGCACGCTCGTATTGTTCTTCGAAAAATTCGTGGAGCTTTATATGATTGCTCAAAAAGTCAAATTCTCGAGGCATATAATGCAGGGTATTTTCAATCTCAACCTTTGATTGATTCGCTGGTGAGAGTAATTCGAAGACGGGGATGGTCTTCCGATCCATTATTTCATCCGATATTCAAAGAACGCCGTAAGTTTTATTGTAATTTTTTAATTATTTATACGCACGTGACGGTTGGTTTTTTTCTTACTTGAATTTTATATAATTCAATAGTGTATCGGTATGAAGAAATGAGTTTGGTTGATGCGGAGACATACGATTTCAACGTGGAAGGTAAATCTGATTCGGAACATGAGAGCGATGAAGCCGATGAGACTAAGGAATTTTGGCTCGATGCTTCGAAAAAACGCTACCGCCCTCATGATTTATTGATCGAAGATTCATGTCATCACCCGCGTAATCTGGCGTTAGCAGGCCCATCATGGGCTAGTTCTCCACCACCACCTTCCTCAAGCGGCTCATCAACAAGTTCCTTTCCAAATTACGAAAGCGACGGCGAGGTTGAAGTCGTCATGTCATGTTAGAGGACAATGAAGAAGAAGAAGAAGAAGAAGACAACGCGGAGGAAATGGAAGAAGAAGAAGAGGAAGAAGAAGACGAATCCGATGTTGATTCAGGTTTGATATTTATCTTTTTTTTAAATTAATATAAAAAATAATATTTACATAAAAAAGTAAATATTATTCGACACGAGGCGTGGTTGTATAAATGTTTTCCTAACATATATATAGGATATTCCACGGAAGAAGCTCCGTTAATATTGGGTGATCAAGTGTTGCAAAGATATCATCCTTTGATGATCAGAAGAGCAGTAGAGCAAGAATACGCAATTCAAAATCGCTACCCCGATGCTGCCGATGGCTTCGAGTGGTAGAAGTATATATCTTTTATTGTTTAATTTCGATAAGTTATTTATCATTCTATTTGCATAATAAATATATATTTTTTCGTTTTATTACAGATATTCAAGTTGGAGGTGGTGGTGCTGTCGATAACAATGATCGCGACGAGGGGGATATTTTACCTCCTGGGCAGCGATTCATCATTGTCTCTGAAGATACGTGCCATTTTCGCCGTTTCAAAACCCGTGGACGGCGAGTCAGTTTTCGCGTACGATCACCCCCTGCGAACACCGAACACTTATCGTGGTTAGATGGCGCGATACGAGATGTCCTCACGCATCTCACGAACTCTTGTCAACCACACGATTACGCGGGGATGACCTTCACAGCACCAGCTTTAACTCATGGACCAGCTTGGATTTCTTTTCGACCGGTGCGTGAATTTTCAACGAATGATATATGGACGCTCATAAATGACATTGCGCAGAGTGCTCGAGAATTTAGATTGGACGAGGGTGTGTGTGAAATGAGTGTGAGTGTGGTACGCGGTGTCGAGGGTGGTGCAGGCAAACGTCTCACACACGAGGGTTTAGCGAAAGACTCGATTCTGCAAATTCATAATCGCGATAATTTGTGTTTACCCCGTTCGATCGTTGCCTCGCTGGTTTACTCTCAACGAGGCGAACTCCGATCGGGTGAATTACACAAAAATTGGCAGAAAATTCGGGACGGTCGTCGCGAGTATCAACGGAGCAAAGCATTGGAACTTGTACGTGAAGCTCGCGTAAAAATACCGGAACGGGGATGCGGCGTACGCGAAATTCATAAATTCCAAGAATACCTGGCTCGTGATGGTATCGCGATTGTAGTTTATGAATTTTTGACTTTCGGAAGACGCGTTCAAGCTCTTTATGACGGACGAGAAGCTGTAATCGGGGTGCATGGGCGTATCAAACATAAATTGTACATATTGTATTACGAACGCTCACGCCATTATCAACCAATTCTTAATCTTGCCGGAGCACTAGGCAGTCGTGGTTTTTGCCTGGATTGTAACGCTAAATACACACGAGTACACGAGCATCGCTGCTCCAAGCAATGTCCTCGCTGTAAATCGGTAGCTTGCAGGGGTGATAGAGCAGTTTTCAAGGAATGCAGGGATTGTAATCGCATGTTTTTTGGGAACGAGTGTTTTGCGCTGCATAAGGAACCGAAAAATAGTAGAGGACGAGGTTGTCGTGCTAAACGCGAATTAAGCGTATGTCAGGCCTTAAAAGTATGTCGTGAATGTAATCGTCTAATTAAAAATTCATCAAAGCATCAGCATGTATGTGGAATGATTTTTTGCACTATGTGTAAATTTATGAGCTCAACTTCGCACCAGTGCTATATTTCTCCTGTTAAAGGAACTAATGATTTAAACCCTGTTGGGAAAAAACAAAAAAATCTATCGCTGCAATTTATTTTTTATGATTTTGAAACACAGCAACATTCTCGTTAACCTGGCGATAATTTGACACGTGTGCACGAGCCAAATCTTTGTGTCGCGCAGCAAGTATGTTTGACGTGTCTCGATGATCTTGATATAGAAAATCCGTGTTCTATTTGCGGTCAACGCGAATTTGTATTTTCAAACGAGCCAATTGCCGCTCTCGTAGAGCTGGCTATTAATTCAAAATTCTCAAAAATCATATGCATTGCGCAAAATGCAAGGGGCTTCGATGGCCAATTTATTCTTCGTTATCTTATCGAGAATAAAAAGACTCAAATGCCAACGTTAATAATGAATGGTACGAAAATTATCTCCATGCGTGTCGGAAATATTGCTTTTCTCGATAGTTCAAATTATCTTCCGATGTCGCTCAGCGCACTACCGAAAGCATTTGGTTTCGCTGAAACAGTTACAAAAGGAACATTTCCGCATTTATTCAATTTACCGGAAAATCAAAATTATATCGGTTCGTTACCATCTCTCGATTATTATTCGCCTGACACGATGTTTTCAGAGGCTCGAGAAAATTTCTTGAAATGGTACAATGAAATTAAGAGCTCGGAATATCAATTTGACTTTGCTAAAGAATTTGTGCATTATTGTCGCACGGATGTAACAGTTTTAAGACGCTCGTGCTTGGCATTTCGAAAACTTTTGATTCAATGCGGAAACGTTTGTCCTTTTGCCGAAAGCTGTACAATCGCTTCTGCATGCTCGCTTG
The DNA here is from genome assembly GCA_946863875.1 of Alloplasta piceator. NCBI lineage: Eukaryota > Metazoa > Arthropoda > Insecta > Hymenoptera > Ichneumonidae > Alloplasta > Alloplasta piceator. The sequence continues at coordinate 25,862,956 of OX333074.1, forward strand.
TATTTCGTAAAAATTTTTTGCAACGCGATCGCATTGCTATTTTGCCACCTGGTGGATACCGCTGGGGCGATAAGCAATCTCGCAAGGCCGTTTCGTGGCTCATATGGCTCGAAAGAGAACGTCATCGTATTATCATACATGCTGGACGTGCGAGAGAGTATCGCCCTCCCGCGGGGTTACCCCCGGTGGATGGGTACTACGAAGAAAACGAAGCCGACATTCGTCACGTGCTTCAATTTCACGGATGTTTTTGGCACGGGTGCCCTCGATGTTATCGTATAAACAGAGATAAACAATTAAAATTCGGTGATACGATGGATGAGCGATACGAACATACTGTAACTATATCGGCGTGAATTAGAGCGCAGGGATATGTATAAGAAGAAATGTGGGAATGTGAATATGACGAATTGATAAAAAATAATGACGAGATGCGTGAGTATGTGGAAAATCATCCCATGGTACTTCCTCATCCGCTCGATCCGCGTGATGCTTTTTTCGGAGGGAGAACGGAAAATTTTGTAAATTTGTACGATATAGAAGTCGGGGAAAAGATAAGATACGTGGATGTTTGCTCGCTGTATCCGTGGGTGTGTAAGACGGGAAAATTTCCGGTAGGACATCCGAGAATATATGTTGGAGATGAATGTCGTGAAATTATTGGTCCAAATAACGAGCTTGATCGTGTTGAGGGTCTCGTCAAATGCGTCGTGCTAGCACCAAGAAATTTATACTTACCCGTGTTACCATATCGCGTACGTGGAAAATTATTATTTGCATTGTGCAGAGCATGCTGCGAAAATATGAATAATAATAATAATCAAAATTGTGTACACGATGATCCCAATGAACGCGCATTTTCCGGTACATGGGTCGCGGATGAATTGCGCAAAGCTGTTTCTCTCGGGTATACGATCACTCGGATCGAAGAAATTTGGCAATACGAAATTGCGCGTGATGACCCGATAACGCGAAATGGCGGTTTATTTACCGAGTATATAAACACATTTTTGAAAATAAAGCAGGAAGCGAATGGGCCACCGGCAAATAGCGCTGATAATCCTAGCGCGATTACTCGTTTCATCGCATCTTACGAGGAAGCCGAGGGTATACGGCTCGATCCAGGTGCTTTGCAATCGAATCCGGGCCTTCGCTCACTCGCTAAACTTGCGTTAAATTCATTTTGGGGTAAATTTGGCCAACGCGAGAATCAGCCTACCACAGCGATTATTTCAACGCGAAGCGAGCTCATGGATCTGCTTACGAGCCCTGAAATTGAAGTCGTTGGCATATTACCGATCAATCATCATGTAATGTATGTCAATTATATAAGCACGTGTACGGCTATTCGACCGACCTCAACATCAAACGTTGTGATTGCTACTTATACAACGGCGCAAGCACGTCTCAAATTGTACACATATCTCGAGGGACTCGGCCGTAGAATATTGTATTGCGATACTGACTCGTGTATTTATGTAAGTCGTGAAGGTAGCGGGGAATACGAACCTCCGAAAGGTGAATTTCTCGGTGACCTGACGGATGAGCTAAACGAACATGGTCGTGATTCATATATTTCTTCGTTTGTATCAGGTGGACCAAAATTCTACGCATTTATCGTTCAAAAACCCGATGGCACAACGAAAGAGGTTTGCAAGGTTAAAGGTTTTGCAAACAGCCTTCACGTAAATTATAAGGCTATTCGCGAGTTCGTGACAGGTGCGCGAAATACTCCTATTGAGTTAAAATTCGACGCGATTCGTCGCACGCCATTTCATAGAGTCGTTACACGGGTAGAAAAAAAGAAATGTATCCCGGTAAATGTAAAGCGCCAACGACAGGGAAATTATGCCACGCTTCCTTACGGGTTTTCTGAAAATAATACTTAAACAAATAATTCGAAAATATTAAATATAATATTTTATAATATTGCTATTGTAAAAAAAAAAAAAGTAAAATTAAAAAATGTACATTTATATATGTATATAAGTATAAGTATATAAGAAGAAAACAAAATAAAACTATAAATAAAATTTTTGTTCCTACTCCCCTGAATGTGCGAGCTCGTATAATACGCTACGCAAGAAAATAGAGGTTGCGCCTATGCAGCCGCTATCCTTCTTGCTCCCGCGGAAAGCATAGCGAGAAAGTTTCATTCTCGCGTAGTAGCTTGCCTCCCGCACCGCGCTTCCTCTGACGCCGTATATCCCGCGCGGCAGCCATCATTGTTCGCGTGACGTAGCACCAGCAGCATACCCCCTGCACCGCGCTATCCGGCGCCATGCCGTCTGACTGGGATATTCGCACGTGGTAGCATACGCTGCTCTCTCTCTCTCTCTCTCTCTCTCTCTCTCTCTCTCTCTCTCTCTCTCTCTCTCTCTCTCTCTCTCTCTCTCTCTCTCTCTTTCTCACATTCGCTCCTTCTCTCTCTCTCAATCTCACTCGCGCGATGAGACTTGATCTTTTGATATGAGCGCGGCCATAATGAATTAGCGCTCGGCCATCATGAAAGCGATAGCCCTTATCGCATACACACTTTTTAAACGCTGAGAACGCGGCCATAATGAAATTACTTTTATTCATCACGCCCATTGAATACGCAATAATGCGATAATCGATCATTCTTCAATGAAAATCGCGGAATTTTTGCAAATTATCAAGTTTTTATATCCGACTTTATTATTACGGATATTAATTGCTGTAAAATAAAAACCATTAATCAAAATTTATTCATTTCACCAATACTATTATCTGTTTCGCTTGCGGGCGCGCGTCTAATGAGCTTGCAAAGCAACGCGCATTATAAGCTCATATTCGCGCTCATATGAGCTTGCAATTCCGCTCGCGTTTGAGCTTTTAAAAGCGCTCATCATAAGCTCGTACCGCGGTCCCGCCGCCGCCGCCGCCGCCGCCGCCGCCATGTAAGCTTATTTAAATAGTCATTCCGTAAATAAATTGCACAGTCGCGATTATGGATACACGCTAGAAACATCCATGGACCTCAATGATATGTGGTCCCACGGGATGTGGAAAAACATATTTTGTAAAAAAAAATTTTAAATACATACGTGAAATGTCGGATGTACGATTTGAACGCGTGCTTTTTTATTACTCGGAATGGCAGCCTGGTTATACGGAATATGGGGGAAAAATTGAATTTCGCGAAGGATTACCCCAGTCGGCGGATTATTCGAATGATCAACGCCCGAAACTCATCGTCATCGATGATCTCATGCGCGAAGCTTCGAATAATAGCATCGTCGATTTATTTACAAAGGGTAGCCATCATAAGAATCTCAGCGTAATTTAAATCACGCCAAATCTTTTTCATCAAGGACATGGGCAGCGTGATATATCATTGAACGCAAATTATATCGTCGTATTTAAAAATCCATGAGATCGCGCGCAAATTCAGCATCTCGCGCGACAGATGTGTCCGGAAAATCCGCGATTCGTCCAAGAGGTGTATTTTGATGCGACTGCAGCGCCTCATGGGTATCTATTGTTCGATCTCAAACAATCTACACCAGATAATTGTCGTTTCCGCGCCTGCGTATTTCCCGATGATGAGTATCATTATGTATACGTACCACGAAAAGAAATAAAAATACGAGACTCTAGCTGCGATGTACCAGTAATGCGGCTGTAATGGCTGAGCAAGGAGCTCTCGGGAAAAAACAGTGCATTATTTTACACGCATTGTGTTATCTCACACAGACGCAATTGCACACGATTTTGCGCGTAGCTGATACGTCTTTGATATGAAGCATATGCGAGTGTGCGTTGAATGTTTTACGCGGAAATGTTAAGCTCAATGATCGCCAACGAAAACGTTTGCGCCGTCATGCTACGCTTCTTCGTCGTTTAGCTGAAAAGAAAGGAAGTTGGGTGGGAAAACGGCGATTAATTGCAAAAAAACAAAACAGTTCGACATTTTTCAAAAATCTGTTAATTCCTGTTTTGCGGTATATTAATCATGGAGCATGCTAGAAAAATGGTTCTCATTCCTCATGATAATATACAGAAACTTGGTGAGCAAAAGTAGCTGTAAGGAAACGCTGAGTCAGCTACACAGCTGAGCGGCAACACCGTGCAGACCAGTGGAACACCGCTCTCGCGCCTCGATACAGAAATGCATGAAATATTAAACTCTGATCTGTACGAGAGCGAGAGAGACAAGTGGAGTGCTTATCTGCAGGTTTTACAGCGTTACCTTCGAATAGCCTTGGCTTCGCGTAACGACAGCGATGACTCGAACAATCACCCAGCGAAGGATGACGCCAGTGTGAAAATATCGAAAATTCGCGAAGATAATATCAACGCTGGTAATACGACATTAATCGATGCCGTTAAATCCCAATTGAACGATACACTGATTATCGATAGTGTACCGAAAAAATTTCGAACAAAGGCAAAATTATTATCGCGCAATTTGCATAGAAATACTTCGCCCAATAAAAAAATCAGTTAAGACAGGAATGGCGCGGTTTCCATTGGTGGTACGAGAATTCCAAATTCAAACATAGTTGATCTCGTGAATGATGCTATGCGTGCGAGAAAAAGGGCAAAACCTGAGGGCAGAGCTCACTTTGCCGAACACCTCCGGAAGATACAGATGCCACAGGAGTTTATAGGAAATCCGGAATTGCTGCGAGAAGAGACTGCCCCCTCAGCTGTGACTTCGACACCACGTAAGCGTCTCATATTGCCAAAGACGGTCAAGAACATTGGCCTCAGTAGCAGCAGCAGCAGCGATAACGACGGCGAGGGAGAGACAAGCGGCACTGCATTTTACACCGGACCAGCTGAGGAATCGGATGACAAGGAAGTAGATAAGACGCTCGCAAATCAGCAAGGCCGTGGACATCACCTGCCGGATAATAACAAGCCGAAAAGACGACGCCTTGCTTGGACAACGCTTAAATTATGAAGATCCTTGATAAAATTTATCACGATCCTGCTCATCCTGCATCCTTTTCCCGTATGCAAACTCTTAAACATGCCATTCTCGATAAAAGAATCAATAAGAAAAATATATTGCCATGGCTTGAGTCATGAGATTCGTATAACATGCATCGATTTGTACGGCGTAAATTTCCTCGTCGTACATATAATGTGAGTAATATCGATGATGTATGGGAGGCAGATTTAGCCGATCTTCGATCAATCGCAACGTGTAATGATAATTTCGTATATCTCTTGGTAGTGATAGATGTATTGAGCAAATACGCTTGGGTCGAGCCGTTGAGCAATAAAACGAGTGTCAATGTTTCCCGAGCTTTTGCACGAATACTCGCTCGTAGTAAAAATAGAGTGCCTCATCAGTTGCAAGCTGATCGTGGCAAGGAGTTTATCGCAGCACCTTTTCAGGAATTTTTGAAGAAAAAAAATATTTCTTTTCGCACGGTGCGTAATCCCGATGTAAAAGCTGCGATCGCCGAGAGATTTAATCGTACGTTAAAAGAAAGAATGTGGCGTTATTTCACACATACGCAAAACAAACGTTACATCGATGTGTTGCAAAAAATTGTAAATGCCTATAACCATGCACGTCACAGCGGAACAAGATTACGACCGGCAGAGGTGACTTTAGAAAACGCCGCCAAGGCGCGACAAAATCTTGCTCGACGATACGCTGTTACGTCAAAAATGGGAGTTTTCGCGAACTATTAATAATTTCTGACGTATGACGTGCTGAATTTGATCGAGACTCTCTAGTCGTGGAATTAAATTTCCGTACTACTCCTGGAATCAATCTCGAACACGTCTGCCCCTGTTTTTGAGTCTAACCTTTCGGAAAATTACTCGGGAAATGGGCTTGGAATCACTGTCAAACCTTTAATCACGTTGATGTCTATTGAATTTTCGGATCTTTCATTTCGATATAAATTACTGTTAGTTTTACCACGTGGATCCTGATTGTTAGTTTTAATAAATGAAGGAATGATTGGGAAAAAATCGATCGGCCGTAGTTTGTAAATAGTTATTGGATGTTTAAGGAGTTCAGTGGAAGTAATTTTGGGTTTTGGAGTCTCTCTAGTTATTTCTGTGTCTGCAGGCAATGCCCGTACTCCGTGATAATTTGATTCAGATCTTTGAACAGGGTTTAACCTTTTTGGCCACGGATTCGAATATATCGCGTCGAGTTTACGTAATTGATATCTTCGTCCGGCTCTGCGTGTTCTTTTCTTTTTGCGCGGTACGAGGGGGGGTGACTCTCATGGGATTTAAGGGGAGAGTAGCCAGGGTGAATCTCTGGTGAGCGTGCAACCTGACGCAACCCTAGTCCCAACCAGATTTCCGCCAAGGAAAACGAAGGAGTGCAAAAATTTGGTGAGCGTGCAACCTTACGCAACCCTTGTCCCAACCAAACTTTGCGTAAGGAGAGGTAAACGAATACTTGGTGAGCGTGCAACCTGACGCAACCCTAGTCCCAACCAAGTTTTCCGCACGGTGGGGAGGACTACGAATAGTTGGTGGGCGTGCAACCTGACGCAACTCTAGTCCCAACCAAGTTTTTCGCACGGGGGGAGAGTAAAGTAAAGAACACGAATCCTCGGATGAAGTTGCAGATTTACATAACCGTACTGAATCGAATAAGTTGAACGAATAGTAGAGAGAGAGAGTGGTAGGATTCTTACTTTAAATTTAATCGTTGGAGAGGAAAAATTCTTTGGATTGGATTTGTTAAATTGTTTAAACTTTTAATGAAATACCGAAAAGGAAAATTCAATTAAACCTCATTCTGTGACTATTGACGAGTCACCGGTTCGCGAGAGTCTCAAACTTGATCAATTTGTTATCTGACCCTTCCCTGAATTTTATATTTTTTTCTCCTTTGTCGCGAATCTCCAATTCTCGAATGACACGATTTCAGCAAGGGAAAGGGGAGAGGGGTCGAAAGGCCTTTGTTAAACTTCACGCGGATGAATCTTCCTCCTTCAAATTATCTCAAAGAGTTGGTTTAATTAAGGTTTTATGAAACTTGACCCAGTAATGCCGCAAGAACAATCTAGATTTAAGATTCACTTGGATAATGTTGAAACTTCTTCTTTTAAATTATTTTAATGAAATTGTTTAAATAAAGCCTTTTATGGACAATTAAATCACCAACGCCGCAGGGGTAATATGAATTTAGGATCACTTGGATAGAGATTCCAAAAATAGAGATTCTCCAAAAATAATCAACTAACCGGTTTTTAATTGAATTTAATCGATCAATTCCGTCCGAATTTATGATATTCACTGTGTTCAATTTTTCCCGAACTATTCCTCACAATTTCACGAGAGGAAGATGAGGTTGTAATAAAACTTCACTTACTGGCTGAGACGTTCTCCAAACGGAAAGGGTGACAGCATTTGTAGACGCACCGGCGACTCAGACGGAAACGGTGAAGTTGAATCGGCAGTAGATCAAGGGCGTGGCAGGTTGGCGATGAAGTCAAAGAATTTGTCGATGCACAGAGTTTAATTTTCGAGATCCAAAATTTTATTCAAATTATTGTAAAAAGAAAGAAATGGTTAACAAAGATTCAGTCTTAAATTTCGCAATTCATTTAACAATAACCGCGATGTATACGTTATCCAATATTTCGTGGATTGCGGATGTCAAAGTAAAATAAACGAAAATTACTAAACAGAAAATAATAACTAGACAAAGAAAAATGAAATAGAATAAAACGAGGTCCAACGTCTCTTCCGACATTCAGAGGCCAACCCGAAATCTCGAGAATTTAAAATAGAAGAAATTTCAATTCGACTCAGAATTCAAGATTTGAAATTCCGACCCGAAAAAAACTATCTTCCTTTGAAAATCGAGTGAAATTCTAAGTCCAAAACGAATTGATTTGGAAAATTCCAGAATCAAGAACGTCTTTGTCGAAAAATTTCGCAAGTTCAGGCCAAGAATGGATTCGATGAGAACGATGGGTTTCGTAGTTTCCACGTCGGAAAAAAGGTCGAAGAAGTCTGCCGAGAGCCCTTTTTCCGGCCTTTATATACCCGTGATCCAGGCTAACCCGTTCGATAAAAGTGGGGATTGATGATAAAGACAGAGGATGCATTTTTCTGATGTAATGCATTTTCCTTTTCTATTTCGTGAGCTTCCCTCGAAAAATCGGGGTCATAGCGAGGGCGCTAGCGTAGATCACAGGGTGGGCCCTATGCGTGTGGCTGCATAGCGGCGCGCGTGGCTGTATTGCGGCGCGCGTGGCTGTATCGCGGCACGTGTACCCCCACACATGTACACGCTTATGCCGCACGCTTCTTATATTCTTATTCTGTATATAATATTACTTTCTTATGAACAATTTTAATTTTAGTATTATAAATATTTTTTTTAGCTGCTTATTTATCATGGATAGAATTTTTATATTTTCCTTTATATTTATCGTGTTGCGCATTTGTTAAAATTACCTTCCTTTCTTATATCTTATTGTTTGTTTAATTATTATTTAAATGAAAAAAATTGTTGTTTTCGAATTGAACATTAAAATAATAAATCCAAATGAATTGAATATTTGTGCGATATTTTTGTAGATTAAAATTACAATCCAAATTGTTATAAATAATTTTGTTGACAATTTTTTTGTGGATTTTGTATTGTTAGTGTTCAAGTATTTATGATTAAAAATTAATCCTGCGATTGAAACATCGTTTTCTTAGTTTTTATATTTTTATATTTTTTCCTTTGGGGTGTGGTCGCATAGGCTTCTTGTATGAGTCCACGAGAAAAAGGGGAGGTAGGGAGTTACGGCGCATGACTAGGGAAAACTCAACTCTTATTCGCGTCCTCTTTTCCTTCGAGAGAGAGAGACGGGAGATTTATTGGGTAGATAAAAAGGGTAAGGCTAGAATAGAGGGTGGAGAGTGGGGAGGCATTCGAACGGTCTCCGGGTAGCAACGAGAGCCGAGCTCCTCGCTTTGCCACGCAAACTCCGTGGATCGTCGAAAGAGGGGAGGAGATTATGTAAATGAGCTCTGCTTCTGCTCGTGGACTTCGGGGCGTTTTTGCTTTTTACTTCCTTCTTGATTTTAACATAGTTAAATAATATTTCGAGTTTGTCGTTATTTAAGTTAAATAATATAAGTTTTAACTTGTTTCTTCCGGAGTTTGATTATTGGATTTAGCATTAACCGAATTCGGTGCATAATTTTATTTCGCAATTGTAGGTTTCTTTAAATTGTTAATTCTTCGAAATATTATTTAACATTGCGTAACGATTTTCCCATTTGAGAGGAATAACTTTAAATGAGTATTTTTTTATCCTAGAGTATTTCCACGCGTATATTCCTACTCTTACTCACACATAGATAAATGACAGTGTGTATATTCTAGTGCATATATATATATATATATATATGTACGCGTGCCCCGATACCTGTTTTGTGAGGTGTACAGAATTGGGTCTTAAGGACGGTTCGGGGTTTTTCGCGCCTTGCAACATGAGTGAGAGAGAGAGAGAAGGTCAAGAAACGGTGATCCTACGCATAGGCCTCTTTAAAATCTTTTCTCGCTTCCCTTCTTGTATTCTTGTGAGGTCATTGCCCTCTTCGGAACGACTAGTGGTTTCCTTTCCGTTTTGCCATGATCTTCTCCCTTGTCAATACTCATCGTTTTAAGTTGACTTAATATTTATTTCAGATCTCGTTCTTAATTATAATCTTTATTACCTATTTTTGATCAAGAGAGTTATAGATATATTTTCAACTATTTCATTTGTTTAGTTAACCATTATTGTCTCTTCTGTTTGTTGAAGTATTATTTGGTTTCAATTATTTATTTCGTTTTGTTTCCCTTAATTCCATTGCGAATTTCTCCCGAAAGTTGTTATTCAAATAAATTTTAATTAATGTTTCAAAATTCTATATTGGTTTGAGATAGGAAAATCCATCGTTGTTTAGCGTCATTCCGTTCGTTCTTGCTTTGAATATACGCATATATTCTCATACACATACACGTATGTGTATGAGAAGAGGAATGCAACGTTTCCTTGTATGCTAGTTCTTCGAGAGGGTGTAATCAGCGCCCCTCGTTGGCTTTACGGCAGAGTAAAATACTATGTGCTTTTTCTTTTCTTTTCCCAATGGTAAGAGCATTTTCGGATCCAATGATCTATCTCTCGGATCGATAGGCCGGTAGAGGGTACGTCAGTTAGGAAAGCGACGTTAGTGTGCTTGACCCACCAGATGGTGTGACGAGCCTATGGCTTTTCCTGTAGGGATCTTTGACCCTGGTTTTCCCTTCCTTACTACCCGATTTTACCGATGGCCTTTTCCTTGAGATTTTCAGTCGGTAATGTGAATTTCTAATTTTTATTATTGAATTGAACGGAATAACGTAGGAAACGACAAACCTTTCTCTCACAAATCTTCAAGTTTTTAATTATGTTTTCGGTGGAAGTTTCGTTAAATAATCTCATTTATGGACGTTACGTCAGGACGTAACAACGCGCATAACCGAAAAAATAGAATGCCTAAGTATAAGCTGGGTGATGTGGTACGAATCAGTAGTGCGAAAGCAGCATTCGCGAAAGGATACGAACGTGGATGGAGCAACGAATTATTTAAAATCGATAGAATATCCAAAAATCGTAATCCAATCGTGTATATTTTACGCGATCTCGATAACGAAATTATCGACGGTATTTTTTATACCGAGGAATTGACACGTGTTCGCGAGAGTAAAACCCGATATTAGACAGCATGAATATACGAGAAAATAATTTTTTCTTTGTCGTATTACCGAGTAACAGTAGTATGGAATACTTTCCGGATAATATGACGACAAAATATATCACAAAATTACCGAGACAATTACGATTGGAAGGAGATTGGGCGGTTTCGCTAGCAGAAATTAGCTACCCAATGACTTTCCTCCATATCCCCCAATCGGAAAATAGAGTAATCGTCGAAGATGGAGACTACGATAAATCTGGTCGTAATGAACATACGAGACGAGCGATAAAGTTCGATATCGTGCCCAGCGGGATATATTCCTCTATCGATACTTTACTCGCCTGTATTAATAAACTAACATGTATATACGGCCATTTTTATTTCAAACTCGAGCCCAACGGTCGGGTTAGAGTTTCACGAATATGCGATGATTCGCGTTATCATGATTTTCGTGTATCTCCTATTATAGCGCAATTGCTAGGACTGGGTGACCAGGCTCCGAAAAATCTGGCTTTAGGGCCGAAGCAATCGTTCCAAGGTCCGCATCCCGCATCGCTTTCTCGAGCTATCCCGGATAGTTTATTTATCTATTCGGATATATGTGAATCGAGTATCATTGGCGATATACAGGCACCATTATTACGCATCGTACCAGTGGACGGAGGCGGAGAATATGGTACAACCAGAATAAAATATTTTCCCGCACAACGCTATATCCCTCTTATTCGCAATAATTTGCACACGATCGAGATCGATATAAGGGACGAGTTTGGCAAACCTGTACTATTCGAGTACGGAACGTTAACGGTGACGTTGCAGTTCAAACGGCTGCACTAACAAGTCTGTATGGAGCAATATTATCACGACGGCGGCGAGATTCATAGCGGCGATCTACAGATCGGCTTGGGTCGACGAGGATACGGCGGAATTAGCCACGTTTACATTGGCACACCCAATCAGCGCGGGCACGGGATCGGAAGCTTTCTCGGAGGGCTTTTTCGTCGTGTTTTACAACTCCTGCGCAAAGGCGCGACAGCTGTGGGTAAAGAGGCGATGCGTGCCGGTGCGAATATCGCCGGGGATATGCTACAGAGAGATATGACGCTTAAAGATGCTTTTCGCGCAAGAGTGCGTGAATCAGGAAGTAATCTGAAACGGAAGGCCGAGGAAAAAATTGACCGATTGATGCAGGGATCGGGATATAAGAAGCGGAAAATTTCGCGCACCCGACATTCGACCAGTAGACGTGTTAAGCGACGTGTCTCTCCGAAAAAGAAGAAGAAAATCAACAGCACGATAAAGAAGACGTTGAAAAAAAATAAAAAAATAAAGAGAAAAATTCAACGGACTGTAGCTGATATTTTCGCGTAAGCAAAAAAAAAATGGCTTTCCTACATGCGCATTCGTGCGAGTGCATGAAATCCGAACTCGAGCTGTTTTCTCTTCCTCCAACGCAAACTACGATTGAGGGGTCAAACTGGGTTTATTACAAACCAATTTCATCACTCACGGATGATTCCCCAATAGAATTTGTCGTGCCTGGTCAAGGTGACGAGTACATAGATCTCGCCCACACTATGCTCAGTCTTCGCGTACGAATAAAAAAACCTAATATCGCAAGCACGAGTGAAAAAACAGCTCTTACAGAGAAAATTCCTGAAATTGGTCTCGTGAAAAATTTTTTGCTTTCATTGTTCAATCAAGTTGATGTCTATTTAAATCAAAAATTGGTCTCTCCGCCTAATAATGCATACGCTTATCGCGCGTATATAGAGACATTAGTAAATTATGGACCGAGCGCTAAAAATTCGCATCTCACCTCGGTATTGTGGTACGATGATACGCCCGGAGCTATGGATGATACGAGTGGAGAAAATAATTCTGGCCTAAGGGAACGGAAGGAGCTGTTGTCAGCGGGGAAAACGATCGATTTGCTCGGGTATTTACATTGCGATATATTTAATCAAGAGCGTTTTCTCTTGAATGGAGTAGAAATGCGATTACGCCTTGTACGAGCCAGAGATTCATTTTGTCTTATGGCTGCATCCCTGAATAACGGTGTTGGATTAAAAATTCTCGAAGCGTCGCTTCTTGTACGGCGAACAAAAATCGCGCCGGGGATTTCGCTCTCTCACGCTCGAGCCTTGGCAAAATCCACAGCTAAATATCCGCTGACTCGTGTCGAGGTAAAGGCTGTTTCATTACATGCCGGAGTACACGGGGAAACAATTGACAATGTGGTACTCGGTCAGTTACCGAAACGACTAATTATCGGATTTGTCGATAATAGAGCGTTTAACGGAAATTCTACCCTCAATTCGTTTAATTTTCAAAATTATAAAATTAATTATTTCTCTTTATATGTGGATGGATTGCAAATTCCCTCTCGACCTTTGCAACCGGACTTTACCAAAAATGAGCTTTATGTAGACGCGTACCAAACATTATTCTCGGGTACGGGAATACATTTTCTCAACGAGGGTAATTCGATAGATCGTGGAAATTATCCAAATGGTTATTGTCTGTTTGCTTTCGATCTGACACCCGATCTTTCGGCAAACAGCTGCTCGCATTGGAATTTAATAAAACACGGTAGTGTGAGGATTGAAGTCCGATTCGAGGAAGCGCTCAAGTCGACGGTAAATTGTGTCGTATATGCAGAATATGACAATGTCCTTGAAATCGACTCCTCTCGGCAAGTAATTGCTGACTTCTCTGGATAGTCGCATGCACGTGTGAAGGATCGAATTACACCGCCTTTGTCGGCTTTTGGTCTTTTCTCGACATTGCAAAGAAAAAAAAGAAATCAGTTTATCGTGAGCGTTCGAACGAAATGGACACGAGAATGGATATCATAATCGATATACAGGGTATGCGTGACAGGGAAAATCGTTTTTTACCGAAAGAAATTGCTATTGTCGATGTCGATCGTCCGAATATGATGCATTGGATCGTTGCACCTCCGTACGCTTTTTCTGAATTACCCGAGGTTGCGCAAAAGCAAAATCGCTTTTTAACGCTCGACTTTCACGGATTGGAGTGGTACGAAGGTGATGTGACATGCCGACAAGTATATGCAAATTTACGCGACATTGCTCGGCGTGCGCGAAATATTATAACGCGGGGGCGTGAAAAAGCTGATTTGCTGCGTAACGTATTGTCTCGCGATGTGATCGATCTCGAGTCAGAACACCGCGAGTGTCCAGGTTTTGAAAAAATGCCCCTCGCACACCACGAATGTTTGCGACATTGCATGGGAATGCTACAACACCGACGAAAGTGCGCATTATCACAGGCAAATATGCTCAAGGCGTGGTATCAAAAAAATATACGACCCGTAGAAGATAATTGGCATATGGGAGAAAACCCTGTGGTAATTAAAGAAGAAAAAAAGGAAGGGATGGATTCATCAGACGAGTGCGATGGATGTGTTTGGTGCGAAGACTAGCAATTCGTTGAGTATGTGTGAGGCTCATAATTTTTTACCACGCTCGCTTTCACGCTGGACATATGTGTGAATCAGTCTGTCAGCAGTTGTTAACTCGAACGGTCGCAGTATGGCTATTGTCGTGGATATTCGAGGCATGATAGATGACTCGTTCAATATAATTCCAAAAGAAGTGGCTGTTGTGGCTCTTGATAAACAAGTCACAAGGCATTGGATTGTACAACCGCCATATCCATACGAAAAATTGGGAGTTATGACTAGACTCCTAAATAATTCTCGCTCGATGTTCGCGCATGGCCTTGAGTGGCACGACGGAGACATAACAAGTCTTGAAATGTCTGATCATTTGCGTAAAATTGTGAACGAGTCGAAGCAAATACATACATGGGAATTGGAAACTGCAGAATTTCTCCAAGAGATCAGCGGAAAAAAAAATATTATATGCCTCAAAAATAATATGTTTTCGCAAGAGTTTGAAAAATTAGTAAAAACGGCGCCTGAAAAATGTCTAGTTCACGCATTGAAACACACACCGGACGCGTTCGAATGTGCGTTAACATACGCATCGGCGATGAAAAAATGGATCAAGCGTAACAGCCTGAAGAAGAGATAGGCAATAAAATCATATTTATATGCGCATATGAAGAAAACATTATCATTTGGAGGTCGTTTCGCCGCTGAGTATGAACTCAGCTGAAATACGAGAAGCTCTACGAGTTTTACCCGTCGCAACTACAGGAGTATTTCCGGCTGACGAGATTCCACGTGTATGGACTAAACCCGCGGGAATAATAGTCAATACAGATGAGCACACCAAACCAGGCGAGCACTGGGTCGCCATGTACGTCGATCGAGATGGCAGAGGCTGGTACTTTGACAGCTATGGATTACCACCAATCATACCGCAGCACATCGCAGGACTCCGGAGAAATTGCAAGTTCTTTCGCTGCAAC
Organism: Alloplasta piceator; assembly: GCA_946863875.1. Taxonomy (NCBI): domain Eukaryota; kingdom Metazoa; phylum Arthropoda; class Insecta; order Hymenoptera; family Ichneumonidae; genus Alloplasta; species Alloplasta piceator. Next base: position 25,878,034 of record OX333074.1, read on the forward strand.
AACAAGCAGCTCCAGAGTGATACATCGGATGTGTGTGGACAGTTTTGTATTATTTTTTTGCATCTCCTGTCTTCTGGTATTAGTATGGCTCGATTTAATAATCTCTTCAGCGATAATACACGAAAAAATGACAAATTAGTGCGCGAATATTACAACGCTTTTTCAACGGCGAAACGAACAGTTAAAAACTATGGTAATAAATCATTCATCGGAAACGGTGGTTTTATCGAGCGAGGATTTTCTTGTACGCAGGGATGTTGTATGCGTCGATAAAAATGGGTTGCATTATATAGCTATTATGGGAAATTGGGTAAATAAAATATTATAATTATACTGAAAAATCTCTGTAGTTATTTCAGACTGTTCCTATATTCCTTTAATGATAATTTTTGCATTTTCAGCAGAAAAAAAAGCATTGGTATCCGTCTGGCGTCCCCACCTACCCCCACTTCCCCCCTCACTATCGTTCTCAACATCACGATAATATTTCTCTACCGGTGGTGGGGGAAAATTATTGTGGTGGGGGAAGCCGCATGGTGGGGGTAGGAGTGGGGATGGGAGTGGGGGGCGCCAGACGGGTACCAATACTACTCGAGTGTCTTTGAAACTTCTTAAGCCTAATGGTTTACCCGGGAAACAAAGTTCACATATATTTATGTATTATTATATATCATTATTTAGATCTAATTAGATCTTTAATTTGGCGTGATCTAATTAGATATAGCTAGATTTCATTTTATATAAACATATCCAGCTATATCTCTTTTGATAAATTTAGACATAAGATATGCATAACCACCCGTGCAGAACTATTTATTTTTTCCATATATTTATCAGTTGTTACGATTAAAATCAGTTCCATATTCATAATTGATAGTTTCTAAGGGTCAAGCAACGAAAAAAAAAATAAAGAGAAAAAAAAATTTTGCCGCCAGTGGGGTTTGAACCTGCGACCCTCGTTTTTACGCATTTCCTCAAATTCAACATGAATTGAATTTTAAAAAAATTGATAATTTGAAAGTTCATGGATTTTTCCGACTGATTTAGTTTTCTTGCATTTTCGCGGACCCTAGAATATGTACGAGGTACGTTTGATATACTGATGTAAATATCATGGTCATAGAATATAGGCCGAGAAACAAATACGTACCAAAATAGTATTAAGAATTTATTTTCATTACCCGAAGGCCATTTTTTTGTTCAACTTGTTTTTTAACTCAATTTTAAAAAATCAATTATTGAACATTTTTAATTTATGTATATGTATAAGATGTGTATGTATATCATATTGAATATATGTACTAAATTTTATTTTGATTTTCTTATTCTTTGAATGCACCAAACTGGGTCTCGTAATGGCTAACCTATCGTCATTTTAATTTATTGTTGAGAATTCATCGTGTTTATGATGCGATATAAGTATATATGATGTGTTAGTGTTAGCGTTAGTGTGTTTTAGACTATTTTTGTGTTCGTTGATTCTCGTTTTTAGATATCTTTTTGTTTGTCCTATGTACAATGCATCACAATCATGACAATCGATTTGGTAAACTACGTTCGATTCATCCATGTTGTCTATTTTACCTTTTGTAGAACCGGTGATAGAGCGAATATTGTGTTGGTTGTTAGTGACTAGTGTTATATTGAATTGTCGAAAAAGGCGGACTAGTTGATGGTGAATATTTTCAGTATAGGGTAAATTTATTAATCTAGAGGAGTCGAATGCGTTGTTATTGTGTGATTGTGAATGAATTAATCTTAGCCTTTGTTTTATTACTTTTTCTGTGAAGGAAATCGGGTAACAGTTTTGTGTCATTGTGTTTTTGATTAGTTCAATGTTTTTTTGGTGGAAGGATGCGTGTGATAGTTTTACCGCTCTATCTACCAACATCATGATAATTCCTTTTTTTTGGCTAAGAGGGTGGTGAGAGAAGAAGTTTATCAATCGACATGACCAAGTTGGTTTTCTGTACCAGTCTGTGATTATTGAGTTGTTTTTGCGGATTAGCAAGATGTCTAGAAATGGTAATTTGTTGTTTGTTTCTACTTCAACTGTAAACTGTAGTTTAGTGTGGTATGCGTTAAAGATGTTAAGTGTTGAATCTATTTTGTCCGTGGGCAGAGCTATGATAATATCGTCTACGTATCTTTGGTAGATTGGTATCGTGAATTTCAGTTTTTCTAAGCAGTTGGTTTCTAAGTCGATCATTACAATGTTTAATAATATCGGGGCTAACGGTGAACCCATTGGTAAACCGAATATTTGTTGATATATTTTGTCGTTAAAGATAAAGTACGTCGAGAACATTATGAATTCTATTGTTTTTATTACTTCGTTTGGTGGACATTTTTCAGAGAAGCGATTTGATCGTTTTTGGAGGCTTTGAATGAGTAATTCCAAAGGTACATTGGTGTAAAGTGCGATGATATCAAAGGAAATGAGTTGGTAGTTATCGGGTATGAAGATATTCGATATCAATTTTTTAAACGAGAAACTGTCTTTAACGTGTGAGTTTGTTGTGTCTATTAATTTTAAAAGTTTCGTTTGAATGAATTCGACCAATTTATGTGTAGGGCTATTAATAGAAGATACGATTGGACGTAGCGGATAATTGTGTTTGTGAATTTTTGGAAGGCAGTATGATCGTGCTAAATTACAGTTTTCTGCTTTTAAATGTGTCTGTGTGGTTCCATCTATTATTTTGAGATTTTTCCATCTTGTAAGAATTTGGTTTACGCCTTTTTGTAGTCTGCTAAATGAATTTTTATTTGTGATTTTATATGTGGTTTCGTCTGCAAGTGGATTATCGGTCTTGGTGATATAGTCTAGTTCTTCCAATATAACAGTCGAGTTTCCTTTATCTACTCTTGTAATTATTAATTTAGAATTGTTTTTAAGAAAAGTGGATGTATCGTTGATTATTTTGTTCGTGTTAAAGAATGAGTTCGGAGTTTTTACATTATCAATTAATTTGGTGAATTTCTTTCTAATTTCTTCTTGTATTGGTTTTTCTAGTAAATAATCTATTTTGGATTCAAACTCTGAGATGGTTTTATAGATGTATATGTTTTGATATCTGTTGGTTTTAGATATGGAAAGCTGAATTTTTCACCCAATGATAAAAAGGTTGATATATGTGTTGGAATGTCTATGTTTGATAGATTGATCAGCTATTCTTCAACTTTGTTGTTTGAGATTGTTGATTCTATGTTAGTTAATGGGTCATTAGTTATGTTATTGTTTGTGTTATATTGAGTATTGTTTGATGTGGCTGAATTAAAAAGATTGATTTGTGATGTCGGTTTCTTTCTTTGATGTTGATTTGGATCATTTGTGTTTTCTTGATTCTGACTTGATTGTAATGTGATTGTTCTTAGGAATTCGTCGTAATTGAAAATTTGTTGGTGGATATTTTGTGTTCTTTTATAACCCCCAAAAACACTGAAAACGGTGTACAAAAACTGGAGACAAGTACATTTCAAGAGTATCCCTAGTTTAGTCTACCTACAAAAAGTTGTAGAATCACTAGACATTAACCCTGAATACGTATTTACAAGCACATGTAGTATCCTAGTTCGACTTTTATTTACAAGCATTTAATTATTATTACAGTATGCGGAAGCTTTACGTTTAAAAATAAAAAATAAATCCATTACTAAAAATAAATAATAAATCGATGGAACAAAATTGATCACAAAAATTAAAAGTACTTAGCGAGTTAGGCAATATTTGCAAAAGATGTTTCAGTGATACATGGCTGATGAGGTTGCTTCAGGTGAAAAAACTCGCCAAGTACTTTTTATTTTTGTGATCAATTTTGTTCCATCGATTTATTATTTATTTTTAGTAATGGATTTATTTTTTATTTTTAAACGTAAAGATGTTTTCATATTTTATAAATTTCACTTTCGCATACTGTAATAATAATTATATGCTGGTAAATACGTATTCCGGGTTAATGTCTAGTGATTCTACAACTTTTTGTAGGTAGACTAAACTAGGGATACTCTTGAAATGTACTTGTCTCCAGTTTTTGTACACCATTTTTGGTGTTTTTGGGGGTGATTTTTCCACTTTTCGCAAGGTCAATATATTGCTCTCTCTCACTCTAACGCAATCTCTATAGTGCTCTCTCTCACGCACTCATGTGATCATCGTCGATATTTTGACCGTTCTGAAACACAACACGTACCGTTTTATCGCTAACTCGCTAACTTCATGGTGTGTGCGAAAAATATGTGCCGAAAAATATGCGACGAAAATGGCCAATGGAATATTCATTGAGAAAAATTAACCCATAAAAATACGTATCGCCCATACGCGACCAGCTACAGCTTTCTTTCAGGTACCAATCAAAAGAGAAAAAATCTGCGGACGAAATGTGCATCTCAAATTTTTTCAAAAACTCTGTATTATGAGTTATTACGAAAAATGAATTTTTCGCTATAGATATACTCCCATGTATAAGCAAGGTTGTTGGCGTAAGAGAATCTTGGTGCGACTCTCGACATGTCGGTAAGGTCGGAAATGTACTTGTCTCGAGTCGCTACCGCGACTCTTCATCTAAGGTTACCTAATTTCGTTTGGTGTTTGTCAAAGAATTCTTTTGGTATTCTGTTCAGTCTAATTTGTTCAAATTTGAAGAATTTTTCGTGTATGTGTTTTGGAGTTTTTGCGATTGATTCTGTATTTTTTTGACTCTTTTTGTTGAGTATTTTGATTTTGTAATGAAAATTGTTAATTTTGATCAAAAATGAATCTTGGAAAATATCAAACATAAAATTCATAGGTAGATAACACGTACACAAAGGTATCACAAAAAACATTAACTAAGCATTAAAATATTAAAATCCTCCCCCTCGCAGACACCAAGGATCATAAGAAAACGACCCGTCTTAATACAATAATATCATAATGAATATTACCCAAGATTCACCAAATGATCAAAAATTACCCATACAAATTCAGGCCAGTCATGACACATAACACTTAAGCTTATAATGTAAAATATATTATACAAAATACGACAATAATGAATGTAATTTGAGAAATAATAAATCTGAAGAGGATCCGAATAAGGATCGAAACGTTATACCAAAAAAATTGTCCACTGTCATTTGGACCCACTGGCCGAATCGCAGCCGATTCTTCCTTCACTATGACGCATTACATCAAGCAATTTATAGGTAAATTTATGACTAAAAATAAAAGCGTGGGTCACTCATCATAATCCAAGATACAAGTGCGTATGTGGTAAAGAAGTGGATCCTGAGCACTCCACGCTTTTATTTTTAGTCATAAGGATTTTGGTTCACATTCAGCAGCGAAGGAAAAATCATTTTGTACTTTTTAGTACACTTTTTACGCATAAATAACGCGTGTTTAAAATTTTTTGTTTCATATAATATTATTTTATACTTTTCAGTTTTGTCAAATATCCTTACCAAATTAACTAATTTCGACAACAAATTCATAATGTCCGACCTTAAAAACCCCCACATTCCAATTTCGGACAGAATCGGACCATAATCACAAATCTCGTCCGCCATCTTGGAGCCACCATTTTGTTTTTTTGTCGAATTTTTGTCTAACAAAAATTGCATAATGCATTGTCACCGGAACTATGCACACCTGCCAAATTTCAAGTTAATCGGTCGACTGGAAGTAGTCGAAAAATCGATTACAAAATATGACGCAGACAACATTCAAACAGTGTGAGTTGAATGAAAGCGTGTAATATGACCAAATCTATTCAGACCTAATCATATATTCAACAACCCAAAATTCAAATCTAAAACTATATAATTAGATATGAGAATATATGCTTATATATCTAATGATATTTACTTAGATCGAAACTTTTTTCTCGGGACAAGTCCAAATATTTCCCATTTAGCAAAATATATATTCATTTATAATCAGATACGGCAAATGTGCTATCGGCCATCGCCCTCCTCTTTATTTGATATCTCTTCACATCTGACCATATCAATTTACAGATATTATATATGGGGGAGAACGCGTCATTTTTCCAATTCCTGGACCTGACCATTTTTGATCTGGCCGAGACTCCGCTCATTGCATCGTATGATCCCATAAACCACTCTCAATTTTTATGAGATTTTTCGGAGCCACCATGGCGGAATACGAGACCATCGAATATTTTCGACTTTTGAAAAAATTTAATGTTGAATCGACGATATCTCTGTAGCAGTTAATCGTATCGAAAAATATATCAGGAGATTTTTTTTTCATCTTGAGATCACCTATAAATAAAAAAATTGTCCAATGTTTTCAAAGCAATTTTAAGCAGTCAAAATAATTATTAAAAATTAAAATCGCGATACCCAAAAACCCCCGCTTCGAATTTTGGAAAAAAATTCTCCAAAATACACCATTTCATTAACAACATTTTCGAAAAAAGAAAACGATGATATCTCTGGTGGTTCGCGAGATATTGATTTTTTAGTATTTAATTTACTTGTTATTAATTAGTTTTTGTCTATCTGTTAATTAGTTTGAGCTTCGAATAGTGTAAAAAAATAATAGTAATTACGCCATCGCTGTTTTGGAACATTCCAAAGATAAACGACTCCGTGAAGGATCTCGTAAAAAATTGGTCAAAAATCTTCTACCACCGTACCAACACCTCTACGAATAGGCTGAATTCAAAAAATATACCGTTGATTGAAATTATTTACAGTCAAAAGACTAATGACGAACGATCAAAGGAATTTTTAATGAATGGGCTATTTAAAATAGCCCAATCGATAAAAAATACTCAGAAGCATCATTGCATTATTTTTTCTTCACAACGGTAAAGTTGTGTCTGAAAGATGGTCGAATTTCGTCGAAAGCGGGATACATAACATAATTTAAAAAATTCTATATCCGAGAAAAAAACAAGATTCAAATACAAGTATAAAATACTTGGACTTGAAATTTAAAAGAAATTAAACGAGTGTTTTATACAAGTATAAAATTTAAAATACGCGTAAAATATTCTTCCAAAGCGAGAAAACGTATCATTGATTTACATGATTAATTTTTACTATTTTTTTTACATTAATTGAAGCTCAAACCAATAAACAGACGGAAATTAATAACCAAGTAAATAATTAATTTACACAATCGAGACTAATCAGATATCAAAATGTATAGCACAAAAACTAAGCGACCGGTATAAATGGGTGAAAACCATAACGGGTACCTAAAAATTGTTCTGTGTTGTGCCTGATAATGATGGTGCCTTAAGAGTAAAAGATTTTTCAAAATCTGATCAATCTCGATTGTGTAGACTTTTTAAACGAATGAGGGAATAAATATCTATAACTCTCCCAAAATAATAAAAAAATGCAAATGTTTCATTCATATATTCTCCTATAATGCATACGTTCCTTCTATAGGAAAGTAATGGAAAAATTAGATCATCATATTAGATCGGGCTACTAATTGTAAAATGATCACTACAATTATTAATTGTAAATGAATACAATCATTATTACTTACATGTATTATTAGTATTAAAAATTATTATAGTAATTCTTACGAAACACTCAACATTTTCGTGAAAAAAAATTAAATTCATTTTTTTTTAAATTGAAGGAAAAATTGGCCCACGATGGGAGTAGCGTTAAAATTCATATAATTCATCATATTATTTTAGAAAATCTTTTGAAAAAAATAAAAAATGACAATCATCTTGAAAAAAAATAATTTTCACTTTACGCTCTGAAAAAATGTTGATAACGATGATTTAAACATTTTTTCCCTTTTTTTTATGAAAGTGTGGACTAATATGAAAAAAATCAATTTCTAAACACTTTTCGATATATCGATTAATTTAAGAGAAATCGGCGTTAGAACGTTTCCGAAATTTCTGAAATCCAGATTTTTCGAAAAATTGTAACTTCTGGAATACATGCGATAAAAAATTTAAAATTGGTCAAAATACTCTTTGCATAGTATACTATTTTGTAAGAAAAAATGGAAAAAATTAAAAATGGTCAGGGTCAGGGCCGAGCGAAATGGCATGGATTGCCTCCTATAAAACTATATTGATTATTCGTGGACCTGCAAAATTTACTATCAACTCATTTATGGTCGGATATGACGCATTATATCAATCAATGTATAGGTATATATGACCAAATCCATTCAGATCTAATCATATAGTCAAACACCCCAAAATTCAAATCAAAAAATAAGATATGCTTATATATCTAATGATATCTACTTAGATCGAAACTTTTTTTCCTGGGTAGCGTCTCGAGACAAGTACATTTACGGCAAAGTTCACGGACCTCGAGACGCGCCAAGTCTCTTATACTTATAATTAATTATCGAGTATTGGAGACGTTAATTATGCGCATTGAAAAGATTTTTTTTCTCTTTCGAATGGGACGAATACCAAGTCTGTAGCTATTCGCATAACGATGATATCGGCTTTTATTCTTTCGTTTGAGGCCACATCTGCTTTGGGGTGATTTTCTTCTTCGACGATTTTTTCGCACAATTTCGTCTGATATGCATGTCATGCGTAGCGTAGCAGAACGACATGGCTGCGTTCGCTAGCATGCTATTATTACACGCTTGCAGTGATCTTCAGTCAGTTTGGCGAATAATAAGAAAAATGTCATTATTATTTTCCTACTAATCGACCATTCCCACACAGCAATATGACGTCTGAAAGAATCGCTGTAGATTTCTTATGTAAGATGTGGACGTCCGAATACATTTTCCGAAAGACATCTTAATGAGTTCAGAAAGTAGTCGAATGCGTCACTTTGAGGAATAATTTTGATATCTGGAAAAAGTAGTCTTGAAGATAACTTTTTTCAGACTTCTTCAAGAAGATATCGTCAAGACTACTATTTCGAGATTTCTTCATAAGTCATTCTCAAGATAACTTTTTGAGGATTTCTTTAAAATGACATCTTACAGATCAACTTCTCAAGATATCTTAATAAATGCTTCGAAGAAGTCTCCTTTAGGATAAAGATTCAGGAAGGGTTCGTTTTCGATAAAGAAGCTTAATTTCATGTTACAAATATTTATTTAGCATATTATAATAGGGACAAACATTAATCAAATATATTATGAGAGACATTATAATAAGATGAAAAAGGCAAATAAAAAATATTTTCAACGTAGGTAACTTTTCCGTAAATACCTCTATATCACAGCTTCTGAAATAAATATAAGAAATACACACGAAAGGTTTCATATTTTCGAAATATTAAAAAATGATTAGATCATTTTTTTAAAGTGAGCATGCTGACGATTACCTGAGTAGTGTCTATGTGCATACATATAATGCATGTCTTTTACATCGCCTGTTGGTGCTTCTTTTCGGCGTATCGAACGCGATCACTAGCATGTTGCAGCCAACTTTGAATCGTACTTTGTACCGCGTGAATAGTACTTGTTCCTGAAACGATCCCTCCCTCTGAAATAATAAAAAGACATATACTTTCAAATTTGACATGAGATCATGACAGAAAAACCATAACGAATTCACGTTTTTTCAGAGGATCAAAAGTAAATTAAAAAAAATGAAAAAAAACAAAGCGGCACTCTCATACTCAATAAAAAATGACTGTACATTTATAACAAAAAGTATGTTTATTTACCTATCAAAACATCGACGAATTTCATGTCCTTTACCGCTATCGTTTTTTTTTTGGCCCGTCCACGATAATTTACAAGCTAATTCATCCGTTAGTATGCAAATTAACACCTGACGAACATGTCTTTTGTCGTCCTTGCCGCCTATTGTAGTAACCATTTTTTTCTGCAAAAGATTAAAAAATTATGCAGAAGTAAAAGTAAAACTTCGAAGTCGCAAAGGACTCGATTATTTTTGATAGGGGTGTTCGACCCTCTAAAAAAACCCTTGAAAAATGTACATGTATATTGAAAAATAAACTTTCTTACATTTTCATCCTCGAGCCGAAAGAGAATTAAGTTTCACTTCAAAACTTATATTTAAAATAGAAATAATATCCAAAAATATATTTACGTATTGAGTACGTGCTCGTGCATCGGTATCGAGTAGCGTATTCAATTCTTCCAAATCACCGAGGTTTTTAATAGGTAATTGAGGAAGTGCATTGATCACGTTCTGTGCATTCCCATTAAAACCATTGGAAACTTGTAAAAATAAGCTTATAGCATCAATCTTGTGCAATATTTGTTCGATATTTCGGCGACATCCAGCTGTGAATAAGAAGTAAAGAAATAAAAGGTCAAAAATGTGAACAATATGATTAAGTAATTACAGAAATTCGTGTACTAACAGCAGCAGGATTGTTCATGAGCACGTTTTGCAGAGTGATCTTTTTTTGGTAGTGCACGTATGTTTTCTTCGACTTCCAACGTCCCTTGAAATCTTTCAGTATTGCGGTTGATGTCGATCATTGATGAATCTATTGCAACAAATTCAGAATATTTATTGTATGAAAAAAAAGCATGGATTTCTGTAGTAAGATTTTCAATGCTTGAGATATTGTAAAAATGGTTTAAACATTTTTGTGAATAATGAAATTTGAATATGAACATGTTGCATGCTAATATTAATATTCATTAAATTAAAAATATTTCGGAGCGAATTGAAGAAATTAAGATGAATGAAAATATAATGCAGAAATTTACTTTAAGGGCATGTTCTCAGTTTTATACTAAAGTAATTCTGAGAAAGTCATTTAAAGTTTTTGTTCGATTAAGAATATAAAAAAACATGTTTTCGTAATACATTACGATACATTAATACTATCAAAACGCTTTGTATGTTTAAATAACAAACTTACGGGGAAACAAAATTCTGAGCAATCGTTTTTTTTCGGTATAAAAATGAGAACATGTCCTTAATAGAAATTTATAAATTTAAGAAAGGCCATAATTAAATTATTTAAGAAATGTTATGGACTCACGATGCGGTAAATTGTGGTCTGTGGCATAGGTTATATCGTCTTCTGACGGAAGAGAGAAATTCCTTTTTCTGCCTTCTGACGCAGGAGAGAAATTCCTTTTTCTGCCTTCTGACGGAGAAGAGAAATTCCTTTTTCTGCCTTCTGACGGAGGAGAGAAATTCCTTTTTCTGTCTTCTGACGGAGGAGAGAAATTCCGTTTTCTGCCTTCTGACGGAGGAGAGAAATTCCTTTTTCTGCCTTCTGACGGAGGAGAGAAACTCCTTTTTCTGCCTTCTGACGGAGGAGAGAAACTCTTTTTTCTGCATTCTGACGGAGGGGAGCAGTTCCTTTTTGTGCCTTCTGATGGCGGAGCGGAATTGTTTTTTGTGCCGGAGGTGACTCGAAAACGCTGAGAATGTTCCGCATGCCGGTTGCTGATCTGTATAATTTATAACTCTGCAATATAAAATAAGAAGGTTAAGATTATTCAGTATTTACAAAATAGCCAAAAATAAATAGCGATATCTGTGCTTTATTTAAATGCTTATTATTCGTTATTTACTGCAACTGTATTCAGTATTTGGTAAAATGTTATTGAAAGTTTACCAGGTTTGACGATGCTTCGGATAGTTGGCTTCACATATTTAGATCCATTTCGAGGACGAATTGTGTCTAAAAGTAAAAAAAAATATCATAAAGTATATGACCATTATATTTCATGACCGATTTGAACCCATTTACCTTCATTTTCGGATTCGATTGAATCGATTAGCACGTCGTCAACTTTCTGCATGACTGGAAATTCTTCAGATGCACATTTTTCCATTTGAGTCGCAACAACTGAAAATAAATCGTAATATTTATACATTGGAATGAAAAGAAAATTGAAAAATCATTCAAACATAAATTTAAAATCTTTCGCGTGTCAAGAAATTCTAAAAGAAAAATGACTGAAGGAGTAGACAATTCATATATTAAGTCGAGGAAGTAAAATTGTTTACCTTTGGTGTCAGACATCACAAGAGTTTGCTCTTTGTTGGCAATCTTGTACTCAAATGAAAATGGCACATGTTCAATGTTAGCTTCTGTAACAACTACAAAATTAGCTGCAACAAGTAAAGAAAAGGGAAAAGATACAGACAACGTATACACAAGCATATAAATATATATAAGTACAAAAATATTAAAAAATCCATTTTTTACCTGCCGCTCCGTCATCTGCGTTTTCATTATCGATGCTGGATGATAAGTACGCTGGCTTTTTTTGCGAGCATTTTTCTGGGAGTGTATTGTTATTTAATTTGTTAAGAATAACTTTTGGCAGATCCTCATCGTTCGTTGATAAATTAACCGCGGCAATTTCTACGGCTCTAGCCATTTCATAGGTATCTAGAAGGAAAATAAATTATATTTAGGGTATACAACAATTCACGAAAATAAATAGCATTTAATAATGAGCCATATATTTTGGGGGTACCGTAAGGCCCCAAAAGCTTCGTGTACCCAATGCTTGACCAATTATCCTTGGGAATAACCGCTTTCTTGCAATTGGCTGTAGCCTTCCCAGTGGACACAGTAATGTTGCAGCAATGTAACGGCAATGTTACCGTTTGTAACATATAACATTACATGGACGTTACATGTAAGTTACATGTAAGTTACAATTTCCTACTCAGCAATGTAACATTGTTACATAACAGTTATGTAACGTTATATAACAGTTACGTAACAGTTACGTGACAGTTATGTAACAGTTATATAACAGTTATGTAACAGTTATGTAACAGTTATGTAACAGTTATGTAACAGTTATGTAACAGTTATGTAACAGTTATGTAACAGTTATGTAACAGTTATGTAACAGTTATGTAACAGTTATGTAACAGCTATGTAACAGTTATGTAACAGTTACGTAACAGTTATGTAACAGTTACGTAACAGTTATGTCATTGTGTTACGTTACTGTAAATGGAATTAATTGTTGTTAAACATGTTATAAAAAATATATAGCTCTCGCAAAATAATTTAATATGCATAGTTTACCGGCCCGAAAGAGATTCATAGAAAAAAAAAATCTGCACGAATTGTCTGATCTAACTTTTCTCAGAGACTGGGAATCGAACCCTCGACCCTACCTACCATCCTACCTATCTATCTAACACGCTACCGATTACGCTACCGACTACTTATGAATTCTCTCTACTTGTATAATATATGAATGCTGGAGTGCCGAACAAATAATAGTAGTATAATAATGGTAGTAAAATAATAATAATAAAAAAAATAATAATAATAATAATAGTATATGCATTTGAATGAGCATTAAACCATGAAAGTTCGTTTTTTTATTTGCGAATTCCAATCCCCTGACCCCTCATAAGTTATGTAAACTTTATTCCAGAATACCTGAACCCTCATAACTTACGTTACCCTTCATAACTTAATTTCAGAGCTTCTAACCTCTCATAAATTATGTAAGCCCTCAAAACATGTTTGAAAGAGCTGTGACCTCTCATAATTTAAGTGACCTCTCATAACTTAATTTGGGGGCCTCTGACCCCTGATGTCATGTTAACTCTCAAAACTTTATTCCAAAATACCTGACCCCTCATAACTTACGTCATCCCTCATAACTTAATTTCGCGACCCCTGACCCCTCGTAGTAAAAATGTTTACAGTGTGTAACTTCTATGGTATATTGCCGCAATAGAACATATGTTACATTACTGTAATGTAACAAGGTTATATAGCAGTGATGTAACCTACATGTAACAAATGTTACATAACAGGTTACTTGCACGTTATATTACAGCAACGTTACATAGGAATAACATTGTAACATTACATGTAACTTCCATGTTATATTGCCGCAATATAACATTTGCTACGTTACTGTAATGTAACAAATTTATATTGCCGCAATACCACACGGAACATTAGGGCCATGGGACGTCCAATATCCATACATGGTGGATGAATGCTCCATCCCAGGGACGTCTATGAGTATCCCTATCACTGCTAAAAGAAGTGCGAAACGGCACCTGTTCTATGTACTGGGAACATCCCTTATACGTACCTTGAGACGGTTTTTAGACGGACTAGACCCCAAAAAATGACGTCTGATTTACGTATTTAAGACGAATAAACCAGTGATCCGAAAGATGTCCAATGATCATCCATTATACGTCCCTTTATTTAAATAATTTAATCGTTATTAACTACACATTATTAATTAATTATAAACTTTGTTACTGATTATATAATATTCGGGGCCTACGAGATATCCATATTTTACAGAAAAAAAGAAAAAAAAATAGTTTTCGATTTTTCACACTGCGGTCACCCATCCAAGTATTGGATTCAAGAGGTGCTGCTTAACTTTTCTAATGTCCTACCTACCTACCTACCTACCTACACTAACTTGACTTATGAGAAACTTATGCATGTAAAAACCTTATACGATGTAGTTTGCTGATATACTTATATATCTTTGTCTCACAAACCTTGAATAATGTATAATCGTAATGAAATTTATAATTAATGGATAATGTGTAATCAATAGCGTTTAAATTAAGGGACGTATAATAGATGATCATTAGATATCTTTTGCAATATTGGCATTCGTCTTAAATACGTACATTAAATGTCACTTTATGTGGTCTATAGGTACCTCTAAAAAATATCTAAGGGTACGTATACGAAACGTTGTCAGCACATAGAATCGCTGTCGTTTCGCATCTCCGATAGTGGTTTAAGGAATGTCCCATGGACTTCCCCGGAATGAAATTTTCATCCAACTTAAATGATTATTGGACGTCCCCTGGCTGTTAAGTTACGCGCGGAATATATTTATAGCTCCAAAAATATGTGTCGTGGACGTCGAATAAACTTCCGCGTTATCCTTCGATAGACGTAATTTGTACGTACATACGACGGTCAATCGGCGTACCCATATCACAGCTGCCCGAAATACTTAAATGTACATCTAGAGGATGAATGCTTTTGATTGGACAACACGCGATGGATCACACAGGACGTATATTATATGTTCACACACGTACTATTTCTTAAGCTACAAATATACACAACACGGCCATCTATGGTATGCCCATAGGTAGACATTCAATAGCTCTTAATTCAGTATAGTAATTGGACATCTATTGGACGTTCCAGGTTCACGTCTATAGGAAATCCTACATGGAACATCCGATAGACGTTCAATTGACGTCCTCCGAATGTGATTTTCGTTTACGAACCCGGAACGTCCAATGGATGTTCAATTACTATCCTGAATTAAAAGCTATTTAATGTCTACCTATGGACATACCATGGATGGCCGTGTTGTGTATATTTGTAGCTCAAGAAATAGTACGTGTCGTGGACATACAATATACGTCCTGTGTGTGTACATCTATGATCCATTGCGTTTTGTCCAATCAAAAGTATACCATGGATGTTCAATGGATGTCCGCATTACGTCCATCGTGGATGTAGACGTGTTAAGGATCTATGGATGATAGATGGACGTCCAATGGACACTCGGTTCCGTGTGGGATATAACATATGTTACATTGCTGTAATGTAACAAAGTTATATTGCAGTTATGTAACCTACATGTAACAAATGTTACATAACATTGTTACTTGCATGTTATATAACAGCAACGTTACATAGGGATAACATTGTAACATTACATGTAACTTCCATGTTACATTGCGGCAACATAACGTGTTCACTGGGTTGTTATTTCTTGGTGGCCAGCGAACTGTCTTTGAATCATAATTGATCCAACATTTTGGTAAAGTCGCACACCAATCATGGTAAAATGTCACAAAATAGATCTGCGAAAAGTATGAAATGAGGACCATAAATTGAAAAATAACTGACAATATGAATATACTTATGAGTTATTCCTTCGAACGTGTTGTGATTTTGAGATTGAACATAATTGTACATACATTTACAAAAAAATAGTATATTACGTCCCTAGGCCCGAAAGTTGGATTTCCTGGCCTGTGTGATATACAAGGCCGAGGCGAAGCCGAGGCCTTGTATATCACACATGCCAGGGCATCCAACTCTCGGGCCGTGGGTCGTATACTATTTTTCTTGATCCCCAGCCAAAAGTACATAAAAAAATTATTGTTAGTTAATGAATTAAAAGTAATCGGTGATTACTATTTGTACCCGAAATGAAAATATGAATTAAAATTAGCTTAGATCAATTGTTTTAAAAGTCAGGGAGGTTCATGTAAGTCAATTTTTTCGATTCGGGATACTTTTACGGGTTATGTAAAAGCATTTTCTCGATTATCTTGCGATGTCGAGCGCACTCCGAGATCAAGCCAAGGTTCTTGCAGGGCAGTGGTGTGAGGGCGGTGGCCCGCCCGACTTTTGCAAAACCGAGGCGAAGCCGAGGTTCTTGCTGGTCGGGGCGGGCATTAAAATATATACAAAATAACATAAAAGAATAAAGTAAATAAAAAATAGATCTGATAATCAAAAATGGTTTAAAAGCAGTATATATTAATGAAACTTCGTTATATTTTTTAAAAATAGTAAAGTACATTGTTTGTAACTTTAATATCACACAAGAGTAAGACTGAATTATTATTATCGATATTATTATCATTGTTATTACTACATAATCCGTATCATATATTTATACGGATATTTTTTTTTTTCTCTTTTTCACGCGTTATCATTTTCCTTATTGCAATTGCACGTAGTAATATTAAATACACAATTGTTGAATGTACAGTTTTCGAATTTCAAACCGCGGGTATTGATCGTTTTATCTGTATGAGTGTGATTTTGAGTTTCCAAATCCCCACTAGTTTTTCTTAATTTATTTGGCGGTGACTGAACAGTTGATTCATTTTCAAAAATCAGCTTAATTCCTGGTTTATCGGAAAATAATGTTTTTTTCCTCATTTTCGATTCGGTTTGTTTAGAAACTGGTACGGGAATGGGTTTGTTTGCTGCTGTAGTGAAACCACTGGATGCAACTTCAGCTGAAATCAATTAAATTATGCATGACAATTGGAATAATATTAATTATTTTAATTATTCAAAAAATATATTCAATTTTACTCACTTGTAGTGTGTTTGACGTCATCAACGGTGAAGGTGTCCTCAAAATCTTCCCATCTCACGTTAAAATCATCATCATTATCATCGAGATTGATGGTCGCTTGGGCACTAGTTGATAGTTGTGCTTGAATACTTTTCACAGTCTTTGGGACGACACATCCCGATGATTTTGTTCGATGATCCGTTGTCTGGTTTTTAACGACACCGTTATAGATCAGTTGCCTGTTGTGCATGGAATTTTCGATGTATCCTTGTGCTATCATATCAGAACGCCATCTCCCAAGCTGTTTAACCATTTGCATATTTGCACCGGAATCTGACAGAAGAGTCGCAGAAGTTCTCCGAAAGCAATGGCCGGTGTATCTTTTGGTATTTGGCAACGTCAAATAGGAAGCAATTTTTTCCGGTACTGCTCCGATTGTATGTCGTCCAATCGGTTGTCGACCGCATGTACCTTTCGTATACTTGATGAAAAATCTGTCACTAAATTTTCCCAGCGGTCTCAAAGAAATATATTCTTTAACGGTGTCATAAAACAGTGCTCCAATGATGAACTCTCCAGCGTAGTCATTTTTGTTGTGATTTATCGACACTAGATATTTTTCACCCAAATCTTCTACATCTTCAACTTTCGTATTCGTAATTTCGTCAGATCTCATACAACCACAAATTCCAAAGATAAGTATGACCTGCAAATATTTGTATAAACATAATTAAACGGAACTAACAAAAAAAATTTATAACAAGAAACTATAAATAAATATTACCTTCATAGCCAAAAATGAATCATTGGGAGCTTCATTCATGAACTTCATAATTTGGTCCAACTTGAGCGCAAAAGCTTTTTTCGGTTTGTAACCCTTAGAATTTGATTTTATGAGGCTTTTTAAATTAAAAAAATTATTGATGTTGATATTCTCATTGACACTCAAAGTTTGTTTCAGCATGCTCCAAATACTCCATAACGTTGGTGGTTTGAGTTTTGCTTTGAGGCCTTTAAAATAAACAATTAGATTGTTTTCCTCGGAACTTGACAAAAAACTTTGATTCTCCTCTCGCCACTTTTTATAATTATTATAAATAAGTAAGTAGCGATCAGAAGATTTTTTTGGGCCGGTTTCACTTTGCACAATTAGTCTTGCTTCCTGGTCAAAATTTCTCATTACTTCTTCTTCATCCATAGAACCTTCCGACGAGGAGTCGTCCATTTTTAGTCGATCTGATTACTTCAATAGTTACGAATATTTCAATATAGACCAAATTTAATTCAAACACGTTCAGACATTTATTATTCAACTGACATCAGAAATATAAGGTTACGAACAGTTGAGTATGAACATAGGTGCTACATAATTCAATAAGCGAGAGTATCGGGTGAACATTCATTTGTTTGGGTAAAACAGGCCACAAAATTCGCGCTTCCTGGCCTGAAATGCGGCCCGGAAGTGAGTACTTTCGGCTAGGGGAGCCAGAAAAATTTTTTAATTCAAGCCACAGAAAAATATATTTAAAGATTAATAATTACACAATAACCATATACAATTTTGAAATGTTGCGTTTTGAGGTTATGTAGTAAATAAGAAATTTTATTCATGTTGAACTTGGCGTTTCAATTACTTTAGAACATGTTTTTTTTATTTTTATACTATAATATGATAATACTATACTATAATAATACTATGAAAATACTATTGAAGATGCTTACCATATTTTCGTTGTTTTTTGCAATGCGACACACTCGAGTATCTGATGTTCGTTCAGCGAATTGCGAGCACACATGCACACACAGACAGCACACACATGGCGATACCTGCACGTGTTCGTACTTTTGAAGGTTAGATCGAAGAATGAAGAAGCGGGAAAAAACAAAACGTGTTTTTATCAGGCAAACATACGGCTTTCGATGTAATATCTTTGGCATTAAAATTTGGTAGAGTAGACCAGATATTTCCTCGTACAATGTTCATCTCTTTCGAGACGATTGGATAATTTTCCAAACTAACTGAATTCACCAGCGTTTTTCCTTGTAATATTATGTTGTCATTTTGTTTACAAATTGTGGTAACCGAAATTGGACACTGATTATATGTGAGTAAAGTCTTCCCCCACTTGAGGGATCTACAGACGCGGCACGAGGCAAGACAAGAGTCGAGTGTGTAAGCTCGTACCTTGATTGGTACACAACGAAATAAAGAGTGAGTCCGAGTTTGTATACCGGAGTATTAATCAATTACCCGGCTCTCCCCATTTTTCCCTCGGACACCAATCCAACAAATGGCGACGAGGATAAAACAATAAGAGAATAACTAAAAGTGAATAAAACAAAATTAAGTAATTCTTCGATAAATAAATAAAGACACAGTCAAATGAGTGGAATAGACTGGAAAGAAGTTAAACAGAACATCGAAGAGCACAAAACATCGTGGATACAAAAACTTTCGAAAGCGCAATTGCTCCTTGTCTGTGAAGAATATAATATTGATATTCAGGGAGAGGTTACAATCGACTACATCAGGAAGTTGTTGATAACTTTTGTAAAAGAACGCGAAGCGGATGTGAGCAACTCCACGGACGGTGAAGGCGAAGAACAATCACCGCAAATGGCAATGATCGTATGTCAAATGGAGCCGTACAAAAAAACGGATAACTGGGCAGCATTTTCGGACCAATTGGATGCGTTCATCATACTTAATGACGTCCCGGAAAATAAAAAGGCCGCATTGTTGCTCACAAAGCTCTCGCCACAAGTGTTCAGTGAGTTAAAAGCAGCCTGCGAACCAAACAGTGTGTTAACGTTAGGCTATGCGGAGATAAAAATAAAAATAAAAGAACTCTATGATCCGGACAAAAATGAGTGTCTGCAACGGTTTGCATTCAGAGAGCGGAAACAAAAGCCAGAAGAATCAATCCAGGATTTCATCTTGGCACTACGTGGATTGGCACAGAAATGCAAGTTCGCCACGGAATTAAACAACAGCATGAAAGACCAAATCATCACAGGAGTAAAAAGTGAACAAATGCGCTATGAACTGTTGAAAAACTCAAGAAAATCGCTCGATGAATTAATTGAACTGGCAAAAACGGTAGAAATGGCGGATATAAAATTTCCCGGAATGACGAACAAGACGAACACAACATCGGCCGACTCATCGGAATTCCATTATATTAAACATCAAGGGTATCAACAAAGACGAGACGGGGGAATCCAGCGAAATTTCAATCGAGGACCAACGAGGAACCGAGACAACACGGCATCGACGAGCCAACAACAACAACAACAACAACAACAACAACAACAAGGCAGAACAACACCAGGCTGTTTCTGTTGCGGTAAAACTAACCATTTGAAACAGCAATGTTATCTTAGGTTCAAATACTGTAGTATGTGCGGACAAAAGGGGCATATTTTCAAAGTATGTCAAAAGAATAAGGTGAATAATCAAGCGAAAGCAAACGTTCAACACATCGATATAACCGAAAATCCTGAGGAACAAGTCAACGTAGTAGAAATTGATGAGGAGGGAGAGCGTTTCGAATCAGACTTTTACTCGATAAATTTGGTAAACAATGATTTAAAGAGAAAAGAGGTGGAACTTGTACCACCTCAATTTGAAACAATACAAATAGACGATATTGCCTTGCGAATGGAAATAGATACAGGCGCGCTAATCTCGGCAATCTCTTTCAAAGATTACAAACACCATTTTCCACACATTCCTTTGGAACAAGTAAAAACAAAATTACGAGCTTACAACAAAGAAATTATCCCCATTTTGGGCATCATCACAGTCACCATAAAAAAAGAGAAAATCCATGAGGCAAAACAAACACTATACGTAGTCGAAAAAGGGGGAAACCCCATTATGGGGCGCGAATGGTTAAAAAACTTGAGAATGTGGCCGATAAAATTTGCAAGCTCATGCAGCGAAATTGAGATAAAAAATATTGAAAAAGAAAGCACGGCAAATAAAATTAATCTGTTACGTAAGGAATTTCGAATGATTTTTGAAAAAGAGTTTGGTTTATTTAATCGCGCGAAATTAACTCTCGAAGTCAAACCGGAAACAAAGCCAAAATTTTGTCAGCCACGAAAATTACTATTCGCGTTAAGAGAAAAGGTAGAAGCAGAACTGACAAGGTTAACCGAAAATAAAATCATTGAACCAATCGAGTACAGCGAATGGGGCACTCTCATCGTCCCAGTGATAAAAAAAGATGGTACAGTCCGTCTTTGTGGCGATTACAAAACCACGCTCAATCCGGTGTTAAGAGTGGATCATTTTCCGTTGCCACGACTCGAGGAGGTTTTTTTTAAATTGCGAGGGGGAATAAATTTCACAAAACTCGATCTGGCTGAAGCGTATCAACAGCTTGCTCTTGATGAAGAGTCGCAAAAACTAGTTGTCATTAGTACACACATGGGACTGTTTAAGTACTGCCGCCTTCCTTATGGAGTGTCGACCGGGCCGGGGTCGTTTCAACGGAAAATGACGGCTCTACTGTTGGGTATAAAAGGGGTAGTCGTATTTATAGACGATATTATAATAACAGACATTACTGAAGAGGGACATTGGACGCGGTTACACGAGGTATTAAAAAGACTAAGAGACTCGGGGTTAAAAATAAAATTTGAGAAATGCGAATTTTTCAAAGACGAAATAGTATACTTAGGATATCGGATTAATAAAACCGGAATATCCCCAATCGAGCACAAAATCGAGAGTGTACGTAATGCAGAAAGGCCACATAATGTATCACAATTACGTAGCTTTTTGGGATCAGTAAACTATTATTCCCGTTTCATACACCAATTAGCCACAAAACTAAAACCGCTGTATGCTTGTCTCGAGAAAAATCACGGTTTCAAATGGACGGAAGAGTGCCAAAAAGTTTTTGTTGAAATTAAAAACGAATTGACATCAACCAAGTGCCTGGTCCATTTTGACCCGTCGAAAGAAATAATATTAACTTGCGATGCATCGCCGTAGGGGGTCGCCGCAATATTATCGCATCAAATAGATGAGAAAGATCGACCGATTCATTATGCCAGCCGTACGTTAAATGTAAGCGAACGCAACTATTCACAACTAGATAGGGAAGCGTTAGCTATTATATTCGGCGTAAAAATTTTCTATGAATACTTATATGGTTACGAATTCACACTGAAAACGGACAATGCAGCCCTGTCGAGAATTCTTCAACCAGACAGAACCATACCTGAAATGGCGGCGGCCCGGCTGCAACGCTGGGCGATATTTTTATCAGCTTTGCGGTACAAAATAAAACACATTAAAGGTGCAGATAACTATGCAGACTGGTTAAGCAGAATGCCAAATCCAAATCACGTCAGCACTAATGAAAAACAAATACCGATATTGGAAGACGTACCTAACGCATTTATAAACAATATAAAATCATACGATTTTGCCACACTCGATTGGAAGAAAGTCCAATGTTTGACTCGAGAGGATCCTATCCTTTGCGGTGTAATGCGTTGGTGTTTAGATGGGTTCCCAGAACAAAAACCAGCCGACGAAAATGTGATAACATACTGGCGAAAAAAAGACGCATTATCGGTAGAGAGCAATTGCTTATTATGGGGTCATCGCGTGGTGATGCCTGAGAAGCTGCGAAAACTAGTTTTGAAAGAGTTACATTTCAGCCATTTCGGCATAAATCGAATGAAAGCATTAGCGCGAAGTTTTGTATGGTGGCCCTCACTCGACCAGGACCTGGAAAATATTACGCGTGCGTGTCAAAAATGTTTACAGACCAAAAAAAAACCTCCTAAGATTCCTTTAACACCATGGGCATGGCCCACCACCCCTTGGCACCGGATACATGCGGATTTTCTCGGCCCCCTGGGGGGAAAAACGGTAATGGTGTGCATTGATAGCCACTCAAAGTGGCCAGAAGCTTTTATTATGGGTAGCATGGGTGAAGACGCAACGATAACCGTATTCAAAGACCTATTTGCAAGGCACGGTTTCCCAGCACATTTAATCACGGATAATTTTCAGACTTTTATGGGACAAGCATTCCAAAATTTCGTAAAAAAAACAGGAATAAGACACAGCACAACGCCAACGCACTGCCCGGCCACGAATGGCGCGGCCGAAAATTTAGTAGACACCTTAAAACGCAAAGTAAAATGTATGATGAGCGCAGGAATGAATTTGTCGGACGCAATCAAACAATTCCTATTTGATTATAGGACAACCCCCCACGCCGCGACAAATCAAACTCCAGCCAAATTGTTTTTAGGCCGCGAGTTACGCACACGATTTTCATTATTACGACCTCGCGAAACCCAAGAAATAATCTTGACACATCAAAACCGACAAATAAAAAATAACAAAGGTTCGAGAACAGTTAAATTTGAGGTAGGTGACCCCGTAATGGTCACGGATCATCGAGGCGGAAAAATGACATGGATAAAAGGAAAAATAACACAAGAATCAGTGCCCGGAGTCACTTATTTAGTAGAAATAAGCCCGGATGTAATTTGGAAAAGGCACAGTAATCAAATGAGGGAATGTAGCGAAGAAATACCCGAACCGAACGAATATACAAATATAGAAAAAAAAACACAAAGCGAAAATCCCGAAAACAAGACGGAACAGTCGGAACTGCGTAGATCCGAGAGATTGAAACAATTGTTGAAATAAGATTAAGCGTTACTATATATTAAGAATATATCAGTAAATGTAAAATAAAAAAAAAATTATAAAAAAAAAAAAAAAAAAAATTTTTGAAAAAAAAACAAAAAATTGATAAGAGTAAAAATGGATAATGTAATAATAATAATAAAAAAAAAATGAAAATAAAATAAAACAAACAAAAAAATGTACAGAGATATGTAGAGATCATAAGGAATACAGGCATATATGTATATATAGCGTATGTAAGATATATGTAATCAAACTAATACATGTTATATATTAGGTTTCCACGCCGTCTCTAAAAAGAGAGTAAACGGTTATAAGGGGGGGAGAGTGTGGTAACCGAAATTGGACACTGATTATATGCGAGTAAAGTCTCTCAATCTCGACAAGATTATTAGTTTTTGCGTAACAAAATTGATCACTCGCGTGGCGAATCGAAAGAACAAAATTTGTATACGTTATTTTGTCATATGAAACAAATCCAATTTCTTCTGTTTTTCTGGCATTATAATTTGAAACTAGTGGTTCACGTCAGTCACAGGCGGAGCGACTTTTTTAATATAGTTGCACGCAGATTCCTCAACAATTCTTTTATGAAGCTGTTGTAGAGGCTTTTCACCTTTTCTCAGCTGCTTCTTAATATTATTTAAGTAACTCTCAAATGTAAAAGCGCTAAATGTATCCAAGGCTCCAAATTTCATCACATCACCAGCCAGATGGATTAAATTATGGACGTTGAAAATTACAAATGATTTTCCGTATAATCTGATTGAGTCTTAGACGAAATACCGTAGTAAATTGTTAGCACACTCATTATTTTGGATGCAATCATTCTCATGGCACAAGATCCTTATGGCGCAATGTAAACTGTTAAAGTGAAGTAAATATGCACTCGGTAAATATTTTTTCAAAATAATTGGGCCCAAGTACAATAAAAATAATCGAAGCTCCGTCGCTTTCCATTTATCTAGCTCCTCTAAGCTTCGAGGTTTTCTGGCGAATTCAGATGGTATGAATTTTCTTACTGAAATCATTAATTCCGATATTTCATTGATAGTTTTCGCATTAAATTTAACACTTTTCTGTTTTCCATTCAAAAAAATTTTCAAAATTTACTTTGTGACGCCAAGACAAACAAGATGCATGTAGTCGATGGGAAATTGAGAGACCATGCCAATATCTACTTGTTCAAAGATGGATTTTCATGTGTGATGATCCCCATCTATTCTTTCGCGAAAGTCTTCATCTGTGCGTAAAAGCGAATGCATGTTGAGAAATAACATCCAATGATCTTCATATTCGCCCTCTTCCATACACTTGCTGCATCCATAAAATCCATTATGTCCTTTTGTAAATGATACAAAAGAACGGGCTGGAGAATCGCAAATTACAGCCCTTATTACGATTTTAAAAATTTTACCAGCGTATGAAAAACCTTGTCTGCGTACTTCATCCTATTCTTTGATAAATTCTTGAAGAAAGACGTTGCAATCGTCTGGTTTGGTGTTGCCGTGATAGACACCGACAACAAACGGCTCATTGATTTTCGGAAATATTTCTGCCAATATTGGGTATAATTGACTCCTCGAACTTTTTGCTATCGGTAATCCATCGATGTGTACATTTATAAAAATAGTATTCTCCGGTATTTCCTTGATGTTGCAGCTCTTTAATATGTCAATTAAAATTGTTACCAAGCCATAATGAAAATACTCTCCTGGTGGAACGGAGAATATCTGAGTTCTTCTCGGTGTTTGGAGCAAGGTACGGGGATCTTCTGGGAGATTTTTCAAATCTTCAATAGAGTCGATGCTGATGTTTCGAAGTAATTTAAGTAATGCTCTCGCAGCATTATGAGGAATATTGTATTCGCAAATTAATTGAGCTCACTGTTCCTTAATATCAAATCGTTTGTTACCGTGAGAAAGCTCACGCTCTCTTGAACTATAAGTCGCTGTACACTCTTCACTTGAACTTTCGTCAATTTCCTCTTCACTTAAATTCGGTGCACTATAACTGCGATCACTTTGACTTATTGCGATTTGTAATTCATTACCACTTTCATGCTTTACGCTTTGACTGTTTAAATTATCCACAAGTTTTTCAGCCGTTTTACTGGATGTTTCTATTTTTTCACTATTGTGACCTGATGGTGAATAGTTACCCTGGTGGAACTGTCTGCTCACATTTTATGAGAATTGGACATATTTTCTCAGTTTTTTTCCAAGATTCTGACAGAAATTGATAAATTTTGTAAAAAATGTGTAAGAAATTAACAAAAACTGCCCAGTTATGTAACTATTTGACCAGGAATTGGGACCGAAAGCAATAGTTTGTCAGTAAATGTCAAACAATAAATAATCATTTTTTATAATTTTATGTCAAATACTGAAGATTATGTTCGTCAGTTTTTGATATATTAGGAAATTTTTTGTTGTGACCCTGGTGGAACCTTCTGGTCACATTTTGTGAGAATTGAACATATTTGTTGAGATTTTTTCAAATATTTTAACGGAAATTGATCAATTTTGTCAAAAATTGGTAAGAAATTAACAAGAAATGCCCAGTTATGTAGCTAGATGATCAGCAATTGGAACCAAAAGCCCATATTTTCTTAGTAAATGTTAAATATGGGCTTTTAGTTCCAATTCCTAGTCGTCTAGCTACATAACTGGGCAATTTTTGTTAATTTCTTACACATTTTTTTCAAAATTTATCAATTCCTGTTCAAATCTTGAAAAAAATCTGAACAAATGTGTTCAAATCTCACAAAATGGGTTTTTTTCAAGATTTAACGCCGTGCTAAAACGGAATTGGGCCATGATGGTCATCTTTATTTTTGATTTGCAATCTTTTTCCTAAATAAAGTTTTTCGATTTTTTCACATTTCTTCTTTTTCGAAAATTGACTCGAATTGTTCAGTTTTTAGTTTTTCGTCAGGTTTCGAAAAAATTGATCAATTTTCGTTCAAATCTTGAAAAAAAATCTGAAAAAATATGTTCAATTCTCACAAATTGTGACCAGAAGGTTCCGCTAACAAAAATTTTTATAATCGTATATCAAAAACTGACAAACACAATCTTCAGTATTTGACATAAGATTCTAAAAAATTAGTTCCAATTCCTGCCCATCTAACTCCATAACTGGGCAATTTTTGTTGATTTCTTACACATTTTTTACAAAATTGATCTATTTCTGTTCAAATCTTGGAAAAAATCTGAACAAATATGTTCAAATCTCACAAAATGTGACCATACAGTTCCACCAGGGAAATGTCAAATAAATAATCATTTTATACAATTTTATATCAAATACTGAAGATTATGTTCAAATGTTGAAGGTGCAATAATTTGTACGAATTTATCATATTCGATATATTCTGCCATTTTTTATCAATTTTTAAAAAAAGTTCCAACTGATTCATAATAAATATGAAAAAAATACTACAAATAAAATGTTTTTTATTTGTAATTCTGCAAGCACCTACTGAATATTCAAACATTCCTATAAAAAGTAAAATTACTTAATAACAATAAAATAACAGTGATATACTGGCATTAGAACACAAAATGCATGATCACTTTGCAACTATATATGTGATAATGCATAATTTAAAATTACTTATCAGAATATCATATTAATTGTGATTTGATATGATTACTGATCATTACAATGAATGTCAGTAAGTATCATAAAAAATTAGAAATATATTTCTCAAATTATGACATATTCTTATACTATTTATTTGGTTATATCAATAACAAGACGTTTTATGAAAGATAGCTATCCCCAAAATATATAGTAAAATGTCATAATATGTTCGATTATATTTGAGATTATATTGCATTTTTTGCCGTTGTTTGCGAGATTATATTATATTATGTAATTTTGTTCAGCACAGAATTGATCCAAATATGAAAATTTCTCATAAAAATGTTTAACATTTTTTGAGAATGATTGACACTTTTCATACTAATTCTGATAAAATAATACAGTATCTGTTCATTTATATCATTTATTTCTTGATCTATAGTAATAATTTTTGTTAAAAATTGTCAATATTTTTTATCAAAAGGTGCAATAATCTGTACGAATTTATCATATTCGATATATTCTGCCATTTTTTATCAATTTTTAAAATAAAGTTCCACCAGGGTAGCACATAGCTTTTTAATGCGTTTATTTTTTTGACTTTTCGACAGTTCTTGAAAGGCTTTTCTATTGGACATATTTTTACTTACGAATTAAGAAAACCGAAATAAACGGAGCAGCTTTTATAAACGCTTAAACTTTGAGAGGTTAAATGTTCAATATACGAATACGCACATGACATTCGGTAACTCGGTATGAGGATAACGACGATGAACGTTACCGTACCGACACACGGTCTTTAGGCATCGTTACCGCGAAACTTGTCGTTCCGACACGTTTACAAATCTAATTTCTTTGGGAAGATATCTTAAATAATTCTTACTTCAGTGGATAGTACCAAAATTAATCTCTCATTAGATTACTTGTACGGGATATCTTGAAGATATCTTGTAAAGATATCTGACAGTTGATTTCATTCCGAAGATCTCTTAAGTAATTCTTATTTCGGACTTCTTCAGACTAACGTCTGCGAGATATCATACATGCTGGTCTAGAAGTAGTCTTGAAAAAGAGTTCGCGAGGAAGTATTTCTGGCTTTTGTGCTGTGTGGGTTTGTTTCAAATAATAACTCATTATTCGGATGAAAGTGATGAAGATTCATTAGATATAAATGAAGACAGTGATGATGAAATGGATTTTGATATTCTGTGAAAAAAAAAAGTTTTATGCCAAGAGTCCAAAATTATGTTGAAGAGGTTATGCCTATTTATACTGACAACTGACAACGAATTCCATTATAACAATTATTTGAATTGATTATAGGCTGAATCGGCTGACCTTATGGCATTATGTTCACTACAGAATGAAAGAAATTCTATCCGTATAAGACTTTATGGTTCTTTCTCTTATCGACGGATGGTTTGGTGTCTCAAGTATAATTTGTGCAGTTCATCAAAGAAACAAAATTATAAATTTATAATTACAATAACCCGGGGAAAAAAGATTATATATAATTATATATAATTATATATAATTCATATATGAAAAATGGCCCTATATAATTATATATAATCATATACGTTTATATATAATTCACATATAATTATATATAACTTAATTTTAATTTTTTATTTATTCTTTATTCCATATACACTCAGTCAAAAAATTAAAGGAACAGCAAAATTTTCGAGATTTTTCAGCGATTTTCCAAAGATTGTAACTTTGTTAATTTTGGTCGTAAAAAATTTTCAAAAACAGAATTTTGAAGGTTGAATCTTCTACTTTCGGATTCTTGAGTCAAAATTCTTTTATGGGCATCACCCTCGACGCAGTCGAAAGAAATATCACGGTAAAAATTTTCTCGAAATTTTTGCTTTTTTCAAAACAGTCCATGGGCTTCAAAATTTTTTTTCTAACTCAACTAATCTATGGATCGTTTAGCCAAATTCTTTGGCTTCAATTTGCTTTTATTGTTTTTGTTCTACGACTATTTTTCGCTGAGATATCAGCGATTGAACAAAAATTTGTCTTTTTTTTTAAATCTTTGATATCTCTGGAACTAATGATTGTACAGCGAGTAAACGGTAGGTTTCGGAAACTTTAATCTACCCTCTGTAAGTGCCGTTATTGTCATAAGCGAAAAAAAAATTGTTTCCATGCTTAATTTTGACTTGAAAAAGTCCAAAAAATTTGCTTTTTTTCTTGTTTTAGAAAATCTACAACTTTGCAGATATTGCGAAAAATACCAATGTTTCAAGGTCCTTTCAAGCTCAATACATACCTAAAAACCATGCCAATTTTCAAAACAATCGGTCGAACTGTTTTTTGTGACCGAGTCATCAAACTTTTAGAAAAATTGAAGGAACACGTTATTGATCCTTGATGACCAATTAATGTTGTTAAAAATTTATGAAAAAAGTTTTCTTCTTTTCCCACTTAAATTTGCATTAAACGAGCGGGGAAAGCTAGACAAAATCCAAATTTCGAAAATTTTTTTTTTTTTCAAAATTTCGAATTTTTTTTTATTTTATTTGAAAAAAAAACTGTATTGGCATTTTTTCACAATTTTGCATTCAATATTTAATGAATATCGAAATAAAATTTTGAAAAAATGCTAATAAATGTTTTTATTCAAATTAAAAAGATGAAAAAAAAAATTATTTAAAAAAAAAAAATTTTTTTTTTTTCGAAATGTGGATTTTTTTTAGTTTTCACGCTCATTAAATGCAAATATAAGAGAAAAAAAAGAAAAACTTCTCAATTCATTTTTAACACCATTAATTAATTGGTCATTAAGGATCAATAAACGTGTTCTTTCAATTTTTCTAAAAGTTTGATGACTCGGTCACAAAAAACAGTTCGACCGATTGTTTTGAAAATTGGCGTGGTTATTAAGTATGTATTGAGCTAAAAAAGGACCTTGGAACATTGGTATTTTTCGCAATATCTGCAAAGTTGTGGTAGATTTTCTAAAACAAGAAGAAAAGCTAATTTTTTGGACTTTATCAAGTCAAAATTAAGCATGAACAAAATTTTTTTTCGCTTATGATAATAACAGGCACTTATAGAGGGTAGATTCTCGTTTCCGAAACTTATCGTTTACTCGCTGTACGATCATTAGTTCCAGAGATATCGAATATTTGAAAAAAAGACAAATTTTTGTTCAATCGCCGATATCTCAGCGAAAAATGGTCGTAGAATAAAAATTAAAAAAGCAAATTGAAGCCAAAAAATTGAGCTAAACGATTCACAGATTGGTTGAGTTCAAAAAAATTTTTTGGAGCCCATCGACTGTTTTGAAAAAAGCAAAAATTTCGAGAAAATTTTTACCGTCATATTTCTTTCGACTGCGTCGAGGGTGATGCCCATAGAAAATTTTTGACTTAAGATTCCAAAAGTAGAGGATTTAAGCTTCAAAATGCTTTTTTTGAAAATTTTTTACGACCAAAATTAACAAAGTTGCAGCCTTTGGAAAATTGCTGAAAAATCTCGAAAATTTTGCTGTTCCTTTAATTTTTTGACTGAGTGTATTTATTAGTAATTACAATAAAAAATGGTTTTTTATTCATCGTTGGTAGTTTCTAAGGATCAAGTAAAATTGAGAAACAAAATTTGAAGAAAAAAAAACTTTGTCGCCGCTGGGTTCGAACCCCCGACCCTCTATTTCAACCGTATTCTTCTGTTCTAATACTTACACGCTAGGCACTACACTACCGACTACTTATAATATTGTCATCCATATATCATACATTTATTTAACATAGGCCAGAAAAATGTACTTTAAAACCTAAGTCTGTAAGGACCGTGAACACAAGTTTCGAGAGTTTAAGAAATTTATGAGGGGTCAGGGGCTCTGCAATTAAGTTATGAAACGTCACTTGACTTATGAGGAGTCAGGGTTCGTGAAATTAAGTTATGGGAAGTTACTTAAGTTATAAGGGTTCGGGTATGCTGGAACCAAGTGTTATAATATATACAATATACATATGTGTATACATATATAATATATATGGGACATTCCACCAATTCTTGACTAAAGTTGTGCCAGGGGGTCTGAATTCTGGATGCCAACATTTTTTATTGAAAAGTACATTACAAAGAGAGCTTTTACGATTTTTTTCAATTTTTTTCGTATAACCCTTTCGAAGATACAGTGGATCGAAAATTGCAAGATTAGCAATTATTGACTTTAGATATTAAAAATATCAATCCCTTGTAAAATTTCTAAAAATATATCAAATATTGGTTTTTGTGTAGAAAAAGCTCAGCTGTCTGAAAAAATCATTTTCAATGTTCTCCAGTATCAGGAAAACCCCCAAAAATGAGGTCAAAAAGTGAATTACGCTTTTTCGACCAGTGTTTCATTTTTAATATTTTTTAAAATATTTTTTTCGAAAAGCTGAGACTTTTTTACATGGAAAAGGTATATTTTGATTTTAGGAACATTTCAAAATAAACCATAACAAAATAAAGTTGAAACTTTTGTGATGAATTGCCGATAAGTATTGTGCTGCCGTCACGGTCGATACACGAACTATCGAATCAAGTTTGAAAATTTCTGTCCATAGCATTATAGTCAGCGATTATATAGTGAATATATATGTTCAAAGTGTGAAGTGGGTATGAAATTAAAATTATTATACAAAAGCGATATGACAAGGATCAAATTTTCTCTTCTTGTCACTATGGACAGAGAAACATTTCTTACAATAGCAGAGCTCTCATCAGCCTTGGCATTGTATGACTGGGCACGTGAGTCATTTAAAAATATTGATTTCACTTTCATTTCAAATGAGAAATACGAAGTACGCGCAGCACAGCTAAAGTCCAGATTTGCTAATGCTGTGGCTGTAAAAAAAGACGCAATCTATGCATTGTATTATTCCTGATGCCGAGAATCATGGTTCTGCTATTGTAAGAAATGTTTCTCTGTCAACAGTGACAAGAAGAGTACAAATAATAAAGATTTGATCCTTGTCATATCGCTTTTATATAATAATTTTAATTTCTTACCCACTTCACACTTTGAACATATATATTCACTACATAATCGCTGAATATAATGCTATGTACAGCAGTTTTCAAACTTGATTCGATAGTTCGTGTATCAACCGTGACGGCAGCACAATACTTATCAGCAATTCATCACAAAAGTTTCAACTTTATTTTGCTATGGTTTATTTTTGGATATTTCCAAAATCAAAACATACCTTCCCCATATAAAAAAGTCTCAGCTTTTCGAAAAAAATATTTTAAAAAATATCAAAAATGATACATATTGGTCGAAGAATCGTATTTTACTTTTTGACCTCATTTTTCGGGGTTTTCCTGATACTGGAGGGAATTGAAAATATTTTTTTCAGAAAGCTGACTTTTTTTTACACAAAAACCAATATTCAATTTATTTTTAGAAATTTTACAAGGGATTGATATTTTTAATATCTAAAGTCAACAATTGCAAATCTTGCAATTTTCGATCTACTGTATCTTCAAAAGAGTTGGACGAAAAAAATTGAAAAAAATCATAGAAGCTCTCTTTGTTATGTACTTTTCAATAAACATTTTTGTTACCCAGAATTCAGACCCCCCAGCACAACTTTAGTCAAGAATTGGTGGAATGACCCATATATATATATATATATTGTGACCAAAAATTGCCCTCGAGCACGAACGCTTTCATACAACTCCAAAGCCACAAAATCTTCTCTGCCAAAATCAGTTTATTATAAATTTAGGGCGCCATCCGCGAAATACGCGGCCTGATTTTATACGTTGTTTCAAAAGAGAGAAGAATGTGTCTGACTAAGCTGCAGCCTTGGGAAATGTTAGAGGGGCGGTCCGTTTTGACAAAAGAAATAAAACAGTTTTCAATTCAAAAATTCCTGACAATGATTAACGGGGATTTATTCAGATTTCTTCCAGGAAATTCGCTCGATAAATTTATTCACAAATTAAGTTATAAATTCGAAACAATAATAATTATCTGGTTGCGAGACTCAACCGTGATTCGACACAAATTTATACAAAAGTCCCTACTAAAATTCGTCCAGGCTACTCGGTTCACCCTTCGAAATTTACGCAAGATTTAATTTTACCAAAATAAGAAAACTATTACGATAAATAATGAATTTTACAAGAATAAATGAAAACTAGCTAAATGTCTCGATTTTACCACGAGCGGTCGTATGACCTTGATGATACGAGACGCGTATCGTCCAAACTCGCACCAAAAGAAAAGAAGAAAAACGTTACAATTCGCAATCCAACTAAATTCACTTCCAGTGACGTGAGAGTCACGCTAAATTTTATTGCTCAATAATTCAAGATCTTATTTTTCTCGGAATTCTCTTTAATACACGCGATTCACGGGTCGTACACGCTGTCTCGGAATTTCGGCCGGATTCACGAACAAAACTACACGGAAACAAGACGAAAAACGATTTTACGAAAATGAACGACACGACTCTCGCTTCACGGTAACCTGTCGATTCCACGCGAGATTCTTTCTTCTACTCAAGCTCACCCATGACTCACGCAAGAAAATCTACTTCCGATACAATACAATTGTCTTACGGATAGAACTATTATTCCGCGACCATTTCACAACACAATAAAACGCGAGCGTTCAACAACGAAATAAATATTCCCGGAACGACACGCGAGCTCTCGATTCTTCGCGGGAGGGTACCGCGCGACAGCCAATTTTATAAATTCACAAAATAAGACAAAATAATGATTCAATGATAAAAAGATTCGAACGAATAATGAGCGGATGCGTAACGTGGACTCGCCGGTCTTTCGCAGACGATGTTCAACAATTTGGCTCGAAATATCGGCTCAAATCTTCTGCTTAGATGAAATCTCCTTTTTCACCCGTCTATTCTTTTGTCCTACCGTCTACGCCGCTCTGCTGTCGCCACGAGAGTCCTCTCTCAAAATCTTTTCGGAAATCGAGAGCTCATCATTACCCCCCTACTCAATCCTAATTTATACACTTCACCACCGGTAACTGGCGCCACGCTGTCTCGCAGGCGTTTGACAAAACGAAACAACGAACGCGCGCGAATATTCAATTGATTATTTCGCCTGGAAATATCGCGTCGCTGTAACGTTCCTGGCCCTTGATCGATGTTTTCGGTCTTCTCAGCGTTGGCAGGGAATCGAAACCTCTATGTTTTTCCTCCTTCTTTTTGCCTCCGGGAAGCGCAATTCGATGTCGTATATGGACGAGTGTTTCCGATATTGCTGTCGTTCCTTGTCCTTTCGTGCTCGATGTCTCCCTCGATACATGAAATTTACCGGTTCGTTCGGAATTAATAAAAAGTATGTTTCTCTCAATCGAACTCTTTTCGGAACCGACAGGTGTGGTTCTCATGGCGAAGGCAGAGTGCATTTTCGACATTGTTGTTCTCGTTTTTGTAGCGTGGCAGAAGAAACCGCGTTACAATATATATATACTAGGGGTCCGTGCGGCTCGGGCGCTACGCGCCCTCGCATCGTAACCCAAACCTTCAAACCCAAACCTCCAAACCCAAACCTCCAAACCCAAACCTCCAAACCCAAACCTCCAAACCCAAACCTCCAAACCCAAACCTCCAAACCCAAACCTCCAAACCCAAACCTCCAAACCGAAACCTCCAAACCTCCAAACCCAAACCTTCAAACCCAAACCTCCAAACCCGAACCTCCAAACCCAAACCTCCAAACCCAAACCTCCAAACCCAAACCTCCAAACCCAAACCTAGAACCAAGCAGGGTGAAGTTGGCCATGGAATCGAGGCTCGACCGAGGTGAAGTTGGCCATGGCCTCGAATCTTGTACACAGCGGCGGCGGCGATAATTTTATATAATATAGATATATATATAATTCATATTCACGAAGTTCTGCGATTTATTGTGTTTTGCGAACTACACCGTCCGCATCTATCCATTCGTTCTAATCATTCAGAGAACCACGCAAGGTAAGGGAAAATAAATCACCTTGAAATCCGGGAAACATTCTCTTAACATCCTGCGGGGACGGGTTTACGGTGGGTTGTCTGATCCACCCTCTGGACATGCGAAATTTTAAATCCTAATTTTTAGTTGAAATCCGTTCAAGTTCATTTTTGTTGTTATTGAATTTTGCAATATAGATATATATATTGTTACGTCCGGGGTTATTTAGCCACCTATTGTGGCAACCATTTTATTTTCTTCAATATATATTTGAAAATTTTTAATAATTCAATTTGCCGTTAAATAAACGAATAATACAAAAAGGTGCTCTGAAGAGCACTTCTCATTGCAAATCTCATGTAACCGGCTTATCAACGTGCGAGCAAGTAGCCGTTGGAGATCCCACGGTAGAATCGTCTGCGAATTTCGCTGACAAATGGGATCTCACGGTGACCGGTGAGATGCTGCACACATCGAGGATGTGCAGCGCCCGGCGTAGTATTATCTTCAGTCGCGCCTTGATTCGCTGGAGTGCAGAGCACTATTTTTATGAAGATCGAATCAAGCAGTTGCGTTCGGAGGTGCGACCTGCGCGGTCGCACCCGTAAAATTATTAAGTTGTGAGTTTTTGCCGGGGGAGCGACCAGTACGGTCCCCCTCGCTAATGTAAAGGTCCGGAACCAACTCGGTGGTTGGACCCTTCAGGTCGACCACGTTAAATTTATCAAAATAAAATCCAATCAAAACGATTATTTCGGAAAACGTTGCGTCGTGAGTCAAATGACCAATCAACCATGCGCGTAGAGTGGGAACTCTGGCCTAGCGTCGGCCACGTTCAATCACACCTCTGTGCTGACCACACAGGCAGGGCCCATCTACCTCTGACACGTTCAGATACGTGGCATCGATTGTGAGTCCAAAATCCTGATTGGATCATGGCAGAAGTGCGTGAGTGCGTTCATGATACCGCGACAGCTGAGCGTGAGGCGTATCGCGAATAAAACCACGGCTTCAAGGCGAAAGCAAGGCCGAAAAGATAATTGTACTTTTGAACAGTTAAAGCGCGCGAATGAAATTGTGCGAATAAAATTTAAACGGAACCAAAATTTGTGAAGAAACATGTGAACACCAAAATCAGAGAACCACCCATCGACCGAATTGGTCGATGGTATTTTATTAAAAATAAATTATTATTATTGTTTTAATAAAAAAATGGCGTCCAACGAAGTTTGTCAATCAAACCCCATGGCACCGCCCTTTGCCAAATAATAAGGCGCAACACAAAGAACACAATACTCACCAATCCCGCTCGTGCTCCGATCCCTGATGGGCACATTCCCGTCTAAATGGAGCGACAATTATTTCCGTTTACGTCTACGGTAAGTGAGCGAATAATAATAATTCAACTCGGGACGTAACAATATATATATATATATATATATATATATATATATATATATATTGTTATATATATAGGGTGAATACGCCAATGGCTGGACGCCTACCAATGAATGGACGAAGACGCATATATATTCATTTCTTAAGCAATTGGTCGGTAACATACCGACGGGACTTTTATTTTTAGTTTTCTTATACTGCCAGAGGTGGCTCTCACGCATTTTTTTTGTCTATATGTTTACAAACACGAAAAAAAATACGATCGTTCCGACGTGTTCTCAGTCAACGCGGTAAGCTCTAACAAACATTAAGGTACGTACAAAATTTACTCTTCCGAAATAAGACTTTATAGGGTTATTTTATTACATTAAGCGAAAATATCGTTTCAATTAAGTAATATAGCGTGTGGAGATTCTCTTTTGTGACTGAGAAATTAAATTTGAGATACATAAAGTTTTCAAAACTCGTGTCCAAGCATTGGGATGTGCATATATCATAAAAACCAGTGAATGGACGATCATCCATACATTGGCATACCATATTTATCGTTCGTAACCAATGAATGCACGATTTCTAAAGGAGGAATTTATTAGGATAACTCATGACAAGTATTATTTAGCGTAACTTATAGATGACGTAAGTAAACAAAGAACCGGATTTATCGATTAATGAAACACAGAAAAGTAAATACATAACATGCATGTACAATGAGAGAAAGGCATTTGAATGTATAGCACTAGATAATAAATAAATAAATAATTTTGACGTCAGGTACATTTATATCGTTTTGTGTGTAGATGGCGAGAAGCTTCACCAGACCGAAAAAATCGAAAATACGTGGGAACGAAAAAAAAAATCGTTGGAAAAAAAATATCAACGATTCGTTTATGATGACAGCCAACTCAAATTGGCTGTTGATGCCGTGCAAAAAAAAGGCTTCACGTTGGGCAAGGCATCAAAGAAGTTTGGTATCCCTAAAAGTACGTTGCATATGAAAATTAAAGAAAATGTACCAATGCGATCGAAAATGGGACGCGATCCGTACTTGACTGTCGAAGGTGAAGATCGTATAGTGCAATGGATCCTGGCTAAGGTGAAACTTGGATTTCCTATGCACCCAAACGAAGTGAAAGATACAGTCCAGAGAATTTTGAATAAAACTGAAACAAAAACTCCGTTTCTTGATAATCGTCCCGGTAGCAAATGGTTGTCGTTATTTCTGCGAAGCCATCAAAATGTGCGAAAACGCCATTCGGAGTCCATTTCGAAGGCTCGAGCATCGGTAACGGAAGCGCATCTGCGAGAATGGTTTGCCGGTGTGATTACCTATTTGAAAGAAGAAAAAAGTATGGCCGTTCTTGAAGATGCAAGAAGAATCCTCAACCTCGACGAAACTGGAGTGCAGTTGTGTCCTAAGTCAGGCGTCATTCTTGGACCAAAAAACTTTAAAAATTTATACGAAATTGCTGGGGGGAATGAAAAAGAAAGCATAACAGTTCTGTGCACATTCTCGGCAAATGGTGACGTGCTGCCACCAATGATTGTATATCCGTACAAATGGCTGCCAAACCACATCTGCCAATCTGTTCCAGAGGGATGGAGTATCGGTATGTAATAGAATACGAAAAATATTTCTGACTATCGTTATACTGTAAATTTCGCATAAACATAATTTCATTTGAAGGTATCTCAGATTCCGGTTGGATGGTGTCTAAGACGTTTTTTCTGTACGTGCGAGATGTGATGTATCCTTGGCTTCTGAAGAAAAACGTTACATTTCCTGTAATACTATTCATGGATGGACACAAATCTCACGCTAGTTTGGAATTATGCGAATTCTGTTCCGAAAAGAAGATCATTCTTTATAGTTTGTATCCGAATTCCACTCATATTCTACAGCCCTGCGATGTCAGCATTTTCAAGCCACTAAAAACTGAATGGCAAAAAATCACTCGAAGTTTGAAACAGGAAAGCTCAAAACCGATCACTAAAGCAAACTTCGCGCCTGCGTTCAAAAAAGCTTTTGATCGAGGTATTAATTCAGATTGTATACGAAATGGTTTTTGTTCTTGCGGTTTGTTTCCATTCAACGTTGACGCTGTGGACTACACGAAGTGTATCAATACTCGAAGAAACGAGATGAATGAAATAGATGACGATAGCGTATCTATGGAGGATTATAAAACTGCTAAGCGAGTGATGACGCATATAATAGGGCTAGAAGAAGTGAAAAAACTAAAACGAGCAAGAAAACAAGATCTAACCGCCCAAAAACCTGATTCCGAGGGGGATCGCCTTGTGGATGTATGGAAATCCATAGTCGAAAATTGCGGAATAAATAGTACGCAATCCAGCGTCCTATCGAATCAGATGAATGATCCTCCGCTTGATACAAGTAATGAGCATGGCAATGCATCCGGAACTTGCAATGCCGAAATGAATTTGGACATGACGAACTCGCAGTTTATTGATGATAACTGGAATATTGATACTATGGAAATCGTTTTGGAGAATGGCAATTTTCTGATGGACAAATTTTCAAATGAAGCCAGAGAAATGAACCACATCACTAATCAAGCATTCGAGTATTCCAAGTGTGTATCAGACGTCGTTGAGGAACAACTATCAGGAAAAATTTCTAGTTTGTCATTGATAAAGGACTATATAACGCCTGAAAATGTGACGAAAAACATGGAGAATCTGGACGTTGAAGATGAGAGAAATCATTCTGGACCATCAAGCTATTCAAACGTTGCTTTCGATGCATCAGGAGCCTTAGTTGAGGGTGGAAGTAACAGACTTGTAGACAATTCTACGATTCCGATTGTGCAGAGCGACAAACCTCATGTTCGTGAAAACCGTTTGCTGCAAAAGAATGAGCTATATGACCTTCACTTGCTCTGGCCCTCGAAAAATGACGTACCAAAAAGGCAAACTGTAAAGGAAGAACCTATATACGTTATCTCATCAGAAACTTGGCGACTTCGTGAAGAAAGAAAAGTTGCAGCTAAAATTGAAAAAGAGAAACAAGCGATAGTAAAAAAGGAGTCGATAAAGAAGATGAAAGAAGAACAAGCCAAATTGAAAGCGCATAAAGTTGCAGAAAAACTCAAAAAAGTGACAGAAAAGGCTGCAATGCAGGAAGAAAGAAAAAAGTTACGAGAAAATAACTTATCTGAGAAAAAATCGCAACGACTACAACCAGATACGGGAGTCGTAACACGCTCGAGGAACAAAACTGAATAACCTTAGTAATTATTACGCTATCCGAGATAACTGTTACAAATTTATAAATAATCGTTTAAATACCTGATTTATTTACTCAAGTTTCCAAAGTGCACATTCATTAACGCGTTAATTCTACTCCGTTTTTGCCGTCCATTTATTGGCTTTGTACTGTCTAATCATTAGCACTAGCGTTCATTTATTGGGATTTTGTCTATTTTGATTTCTGATCCATAATAAAACGTTTTTCCAGAATTGAATTTGATTTGTAATAATATTATTAGAAAGCATAAATTCTAACGAATCTAATATCCATGTAATACATAAGAATAAAGAGAGTAATCAAAGATGTACGGTTGATTGAAGTGTTCGAATTGCTTAACCGTCCATTCATTGGCGTATTCACCCTATATAAATATTAGACTGTATCAAAAAAATTCGATAATTTTTTTATTAGCCTTATACAATCTTAATCTATGCTTGGACATAAAAAAATAATTTTCGCGAAAGATGGGACCGGTCCTTCAAGATTTAGAGGTATCCCATTGCACTTTTGTCTTTTTTATTTCGTTAATACGTAAATAACGAATTTGCATCAATGAAACATCAATTTTTTTCTTTTAAAATGATAAATATATTCCAAACTTATGTATAAATACTTAATATAGGGGGTTCCATCCCAAATCGGACAGTTTGAAAAACTTTTTGTTTAATTTCCTCAATTTTTTATATTTTTTAGTTCCCATCAAAAGCACTTGCTGTTACATTTTTTGATTTTTTTGATTACCCGTTCAAAAGATATTAAATTAACAAAAAGAACCGCTCTTTTTTGATATTTTGGTCATAACTTCTTCAATAATGATCCAAATAAAATTGTTTTTTCAAAATTTTTGTTTTTTAATGGCCTTTCCAGAAGAAAAATACAACAAAAATACTCGACATGTTTTTGAATAAGTTTTTTGAGTTCTAAACGTTAAATCGCGTTTTGAAAAGTGATTGTCATTTTTTATTTATAAAAAAAAACATTTGTTTCAAGCATCTATCTATTCAACAATTTTTAAGACTAGTCCGATCGTGGGATTTTCATAACTACTATCTAATTTTTTCGATTATAGAAAATTCAATTTTTTTTCTCCATAAATTATTATGAATACCGATTTTTGTTACTGTATAGTATATTTTCAATCATTTTGAATTAATTTTGACACTTTTTCATTGTGAACAGATTTTTGAAATGAATAATTAATCGATGAGTAAATAACAACAGTAATTTGTAGTAGGCATTGAATCTAAATGGTGTACCGAATGTTGCTGTCAAATTTTCACCTGAGAAACTTTATTTAGATGCAAAAGAACGATTTTATTCGCGATACAATACTGTGAAGTCAATCACAGGGGGACACAAAAATTTCATTCAATTATTCCAATGAGCAACGGAAACGTATTGGCAAAGGAATATTCTAATTCAGGAAATAATCGTATATGTAAGGTTTTCAAAAAAATACGTGAATAAATAGAAACTGTTGTTATTATTGTTCATAAACAGATTTAACGATTGATTATTAATTTTAAGAACCTATTAACAATAAAAAAGTGTCAAAATAAATTCTTAATATTGAAAAAAATACAATACTGTAACGAAAATTGGTATTCATAATAATTTATAAAAAACAAAAATTTAAATTTTCAAAAATCGAAAAAGAAAGTAGTTATGGAAATCCTACGCCCGGACTAGTCTTAAAAATTGTCGAATATATAGATGTTTGAAACAGAAAACTAAAAAAAAAAAAAAATGACACCCACTTTTAAAAACGCGATTCGAAATTTAAAACTCAAAAAACTCATTTAAAAACACGTCGAGTATTTTTGTTGTATTTTTTTCTGAAAATGCCATAAAAAAACAAAAATTTTGAAAAAGAAAAATTTCAATTTGGACCGATATTAAAGAAGTATGACCAAAATTTGAAAAAAACGGGTTTTTTGTTATTTTAATATCTTTTGAACGGGTAACCAAAAAAAATCTTAAAATTTAACAGCAAGTGGTTTTGATGAGAACTAAAAAACATAAAAAAATTGAGGAAATAAAAAAAAAAGATTTTTAAACTGTCCGATTTGGGATGGAACGCCCTATATTGTATTCATCATTTTAAAATAAAAAAAATGTATGTTTCATTCATGCAAATTCGTTATTTACGTATTAACGAAATAAAAAAGACAAAAGTCCGATGAGATACCTCTAAATCTTGAAGGACCGGCCCCATCTTTCGCGAGTATTATTTTTTTATGTCCAGGTATAGGTTAAGATTGTATAATGCTAAAATAAAAATGACCGATTTTTTTTGATACAGTCTAATATATGTAGATATTTGTTTTTTTCAGCAGAGCTCACAAGGTCAATTATAAACGAATCACAACAAGAGAAATACACACACAAAATATTTCGATGCACGCAATTGTTTTCAAAGTAGATTAAAATAAAGTAAAACAAAATATATACGCGCACGCAAATTGTCTATGAAACCGTAGCCGGAATGAAGAAAATAAAATAAAAGGTTTTCGCACGGAAATCACCCTTAGACGACAACTCAAATTATGATGTTGGGGAAAAACGCGGAGATGAGTGTCGTGAACCGTGTAAACTCGCGGAAAATTCAGAGATGAATGCGGTAATTGTGCCTTGCGACACGCGTTTTTATAATCACGACTGGCTTAGTTTTGGGGAAGGGGCAAATTTGTCCCTTGATTTCCAAGACGTTCACGCCCTGGTGACCCCCTCCACCTCGCTGGTCATCCTAATTCTTACAATAATTGGACAATAATTTTATCCTGAAATTCATTTATTCTTCCATACTTTCATAATCTGAATATCTTATATAAATTCGCAATTTTTAATTTTCAGTTTTTACGTGAATTTTGTATGTACGGGGAGTCGAGGAGTCTTTTTCTTTCATTCTCTTTCTCACTTACTCCCGC
The DNA here is from genome assembly GCA_946863875.1 of Alloplasta piceator. Taxonomy (NCBI): domain Eukaryota; kingdom Metazoa; phylum Arthropoda; class Insecta; order Hymenoptera; family Ichneumonidae; genus Alloplasta; species Alloplasta piceator. The sequence goes on from OX333074.1 coordinate 25,920,828, forward strand.
CCTTGCTTGGGCTCTCCCTGCGCTTTAGGCCCCGCCACGGAGGCCTGAACCATCCCTCTCGCTCTCTTCCACTCTCGCATGCCCATTCGGGCTCTCCCACTCATCGATACTACTTATTGGCGTCATTTTCGGCTATGACTCTTTCTCTTTTCTTCCTATGATAAATTCATATTTCTTTGTACTGCTTTGCATTTCCTCTTTTCTTTTCGACTCCTCCCATCGTTTCTTTGCAAGAGAGGGAGAGTCTTTTAATTAATAAATTATTCTTGTCAATGCAAAGTTTTATAATTTTGCAATTGCAATTTATACATTCATTTAATCGATCCTTTTGAAAAATATTTCGATAGATTTAAAATTTTAAGAATTCCGTGAGTTTGAGATATTTAAGTTTTTACGATGTTAATTTGTTCAATCAATATGAATTTTATCATTCGAAATAAATGTTGAATTTTGAAAAGAGGTGTTCCATGATTTTTAAGTTTCATACTAAAATATTTTGGGTTTTAATAAATGAATAATTTTGTTTTATTCTGATTATTTTTCTTTACTGATTCAAATTTTCCTTGATTGATAATTTCCCTTTTCCGCTTACTTTTTCCTGAAATAAATCATTCATTCATGCATACTCTTACTATAATTATTAACAGTTCGCACGCATTTTCTGAGGCGAAATTTCTCTTGAGTTTTCTAATTCTTTAGTTCTTTTCCAATGCTCGGCAAATTCTTTTTCCTGTGCCCATATATGGCGTGTGCCCCCCGCAGCAACCCATCGTGCGAGAGAAAACGAAATAACTTGTGTCGTCCACGGGGCGCGAGGAAATTTTCTCGGACCCTTTAACAAAGATTCTTCCTCTCTCCCTTTGCTGTCCCGTTTCTTTCTCGGGTGGTCTTATTTTTTTGGCTTGACAAATTTATTATCCCCCGGTTGTTGAATATATTTGATATTTCTTCTCTACTCGGAAATCTCAAGTTTAAACGTTGGAAATAAATAGATATTGGATTGCACTGAAGTGCGCCGTATCTTCAAGCAATTTCGTTTCTTTTTCTACGCAGCATGACTAATTTTTGAAGAGCCACGTGTGTGCTCTTTTCACGACACAGTGGTGTTTTTTTCTTTCGTCAATTCTTTTCCTTTCTCGTCCCTTTTCATTTTTATCTTTTCTACTCTAATAAATTATTGCAACAGTCGAACATTGTCAAAATTTTCAAGCATCGAAACTCGACATTCTCAAGAGGAATTTTTCCTCTGTGTTTTTCTGTTTTTTTTCTTTTAAATAAATCTATTCTCTATTCTGACTGACCTGACCCAGCCCATAATTTTCATCCTTGAATTTAAAATTGACTCTACTTTACTGTCTCTTATTACAGATTTTCGGGATCTCAGGCCTAAAGTGCCAATAAAATGAGAGGAAGAACCACTGGTCATACGCTCGGGTATAATTTCTCGGTGCCTCATTTAATATTCGTGTCGGTGTGTGGCTGCACGCTAGTGTGCGTATAGATTTCTATATTACGCCGGGCTAATATGAGTGCCACGCGCTTTCAAAGATTTTAATGCCCGCGTCGCTTCGGCCCACAAAGGCCCTATCGATATTTACGCGGGGTCTTATATCTCCGCCGGATGTTTTTCCGAGCCGATGATAGAAATTGTTTCATTTACCCTGCAATATAATCTCGCTTGGAATTCTTCTCAGAGATTCGAGTCGGTGGATGACTGTACAGGCGTTGACGTTGTCGCCATGGCTTGTAATTCGACCCTCAGAGAATGGGTGAGAATATGGCCACACTGAATGAATGGCTCCTCCCTTCGACCGTGTCCCCCTCTCATCCGCATTTTCCTCGTCAATTACCCGATATGGGCAAACCCGTGGCCGATGAAAGATGCCGAAAATCGCAGGACGTAACAAGTGTAACGCTACGGGGAATATGGAGGGGGAAAAAATAGAGGTAGTGTAAGTTGAAATGTTGGTGTCACGAAAAAGTGTGACGCCACGAGGAATATGTAGGGGGAAAAATAGAGGTAGTGTCAGTTGAAATTTTGGTGTCATGAAAAAGTGTAACGCCACGGGGAGTATGGAGGGGGGAAAAATAGAGGTAGTGTAAGTTTAAATTTTAGCGTCACGAAAAAGTGTTACGCCACGGGGAATATGGAGGGGAAAAAATAGAGTTCAACTCAACTCGAAGATGAATAAGTAATTCCTTACTATTTGATAAAATGTTATTGTTCTTTCAAATATAATGATTCATAATTAGTACACTTCTATGTATTAAATTTTTTTAAAATATTATTATTACTTTTATGCAAAGAAAAAAATTATATGAAACATAACCTTATGTTCCTGAAATACACTATTTTCTTAATGAAAAAAAACATCCCCACACAATACACCACACTGCACTCGATCGAATTGCACAAATTGTCACTTTAAAAAATCAAATGTCATTTTTCAACATTATAATTTAAGTAAACAATACACCGCGTTAACGGCCGTGATTACGATGACAGAATAAGAATAAGAAATGAGGAATAAGAATCAGAGAATCACTGCGCACTTTAGAGAAACTACGCCAATCGGATGGCTAATTCTTGCTTCTTGTTTCTTATTTTTGTCATTGAGGCTCCGACTTAACACGCTTACAGCACGTATACATCGGCATATAGAATGCTACTATTTATGTCGCTCACGGCGCTCGAAACGTTCAAGACGAATGCAGCCTATGCTATCTCGCTGCCACTCGCCGCGACAGCCAAAGCTAGAATATAATAGCGTTTTCAACTGGCAACTACAGTGGACGCTCCCTCAACTTTACACCCCATAACTTAACAGCTACCATAACTTAACGCGTTACCATTGCAACAAGCTCCCATAACTTAACAAACCTTATTGCGCTTTTTCTCCACTCCAAACTCAGCTGCTGAGCTGCGGAAATTTGACACAGGGCAACATAACCTCAACGGTCAAATGTTTTTCTTCAATTACGTACGAATTATTGAGCGTTACTATTAGTTTAAGTGTAAATAATGTGCGTGAAGCGGATAAATAATACAATATAACGACGTTGGTAAAAATATCTGATAGATGGGGCAAGTCATGCCTATTTATAGAACGAAATTTCTGTAGAATATTCGTATGTATCTGCATGTATGATGTACCAGGTGTGTAAGTATGAAACCGGAATTTTTGTAAAGAAAAAACACGTTTATTGTAATGATATGATACAAAGTAACTTATTAAAAGTATTGTCCGTCGCTATCTATACATTTTTCCCATCTTTCTGGCAATTTGTGGATTCCGCGCCAAAAGAACTGTTGCTCTTTTGAGGCAAACCAGTCATCGAGCCATTTTCGTACATCTTCGTAAGAAGTAAAGCGCTGCTCAGCAAGTGCGTGTCCCATCGATGCAAACAAGTAGTAATCGGATATGGCAAGGTCTGGTGAGTAAGGCGCGTGCTGAAGAATCTCCAAACGGAACGACTCTATCGTTTTCTGGACCTGTTTTGCTTTGTGTGCTGATGCATTGTCATGCAGCAAAATCACCTTGTGTTGTCTTTGTTGGTATTCTGGTCGTTTTTCACGCAAAACTCGATCCAAATCGGTCATTTGTTATCGGTAGCGTTGAGTATTGACAGTTTCCCCAGGTTTCAGCAGCTCGTAGTAGATTACGCCCTTCTGATCCCACCAAACACACAGCATTGTCTTTCGTCCGTAGCGGTTTGGTCTTGCCGTCGATGTTGATGGTTTACCCGGAGTAACCCATGACTTTTTGCGCTTAGGATTCTCGAAATATATCCACTTTTCATCGCCAGTCACAATTCGATGGAGAAATGACTTTCTTTTGGACCTGGCGAGCAGCATTTCGCATGATGTTTTACGGTTTTCCTGCTGTCTTTCGTTGAGTTCATGTGGAACCCATTTCCCCACCTTTTGTATCTTTCCCATGGCTTCTAACCGAAGGGAGATGGCTTCTCGGGTCACCTTTAACTGATCCGCCAGTTGTTGTTGTGTTTGAGCGTCGTCTTCGTCCAACAAGGCTTGCAGGTCAGCGTCTTCAAACTTTTTCGGTGGTCTTCCACGTTCTTCGTTCCTCACGTCAAAATCGCCACTTTTGAACCGTTTAAACCACTCGAAACACTGTGTTTTACCGAGAGCATGCTCACCAAACGCCTCCAGAAGCATTCGATGCGATGTGGCTGCGGTTTTCTTCAGATGAAAACAGAAAAGTAGGGCTGTCCGCAAATCGTAATTTGTTGGCACAAAACTCGACATGTTTATCTCTAATAAACTAATGCTACTGAATGAAACTCGTGTTATTGTGAGTTGGAAATCTTTGTCGGATATCAATACAATGACAAGACACCGCTGACGTGATGTGTCGGTAACTGCATCGATATTTAGCGCCACCTATGGGCAAATTCCGGTTTCATACTTACACACCTGGTATATATATGCTACTTTGTATAACATTTCCTAGAAAAATGTATCTCGCGCGTTCCAACAAACGGATAAATGTATTTTCTGTTTAATTCTTTTCATCTAGAGTTATTAACATAAAATTCTTGGCAAACTTCAAAAAATTTGCAAGATATATCGCTGTCAGATTTTAAAATGTATATGGCTATAACACGTTGGTATGAATTTGCTTCAATAAAAAAGGCCGTACGCATGCGTTGAAATACGAGAGTGAGAGAATTGGGGGAACGTTAAGTTATGGGAGCGTTTCCGGTCCCAAAGCGTTAAGTTGTGGGAGCGTCCACTGCAGTCGAATATGCGTATGTATACATGTATATAAGTCATTCCATCTCAATTCAACGACGTTTTGTCGGAGACCCCCATTGATTTTTCATCATTTTTTAATGTTGTAACACGTACATGCAAAAAGAAGTATCTATGTACATTTTTAGCTCTCGATTTTAAACCATACCGAAGTTATTGATTTTTGAAAAAATATTCTTGAAATAATCATAACTTCCACAATAACTAAGATATTTTAATTTGCTAGGATGTCATTTTTGTTTGTTTTTCAATGCAATCTTCGAAAAAATATCAAAAAATTGATTATATTCGTTACGTACCGAGAGGTTCGCTTCAAGAGTAAACGTAATTATTGTAAATCAAAATGCGTTAGATAGATGGAAGTTAAGCATTCGATTAGTAGATTTGGGTGCCTCTACACTGTCCCATACGGGCCCGGCCACTGCTGAAATGGGTAAGGGTCTCGACAATAATATACAAGTTTTATAGGAATTAATCATATAGCGGAGAATTTATTATATCAAAAGAATATTTGAAATAAGAATAAGAGAGAAAGACGGCGCTTACAATACATGCGACGTCTCCCGAGTACAAAACTGCTGACTTACGTTTGTAGACGCTGCGGTGTGTGTGTGTGTGTGTGTGTGTGTGTGTGTATGTCGTACAGACGGTGCGAGGATCCCAAGCCGGGTTCGGGACGTCGATCTTACCAATAAACTTATGAGTCTATAATCACACTAGAGTCTCTATGCAGTGAGGGCGCGAAGATGCATAATATAAGCACTCACTCACGATGGCCGGGAAATCCGTGAAGTTGAGGAAATAGATGTAGATATTTGGTTACGTATAGTAATTCGTTGATTCTTTGTTTTATGTTTCGGTTGTTATGTTGTTCTACCTCGGTAACGAGGGATTTTTATAGCTGATGTTTCGCTGGTTTGATGATTCGCCATGATCGTGAGATCATGGCCGCGAAGGGTGATTTATTGGATGACTTTGAGTTACTTATTTTACTACGACTATGGAGTCATAGGCACGATCTTTTATGACGGACAAACATTGATATTGACCCGAGACTTACGCGTCTACGCGAGCACCCCTGTGTAACGTTCCAAGATGACATACGAGCGGGTATATGCATCTTATATGGCGACGCGGGAATTACGCTGCAGCAACTGGCTGAAGGCCGGAGTATTACTCCTTGATTCACCTGACGGTGGGTAGCAAGGTACTGATTCACTTGTCAACGGTCCTCAGAACGTTGGCGAGTCGAACGAGGATTTTTGCAATTCGGCTTCTTGGAAACGGCGCGTGCATGTCCTTGGTGGCAATGCACGAGCTGGCCCAAGGTGACCGAAAGGTGCCATCGACCGAAAAGTTGCTGATCGTTACTTGCGACACATGGAGTGATCGCGATTTAGGTGATTGCGACACATGGGGTGAGCGCGATACGCGAGCCTCGGGAATGCGCTGGCGAGAGCGTCAGCACGGGAGTGCGAGTCAACGTTCGCTCTTGTGAAATAAGATTTAACGCGAAAAGAGGGACGTGACACCCACCCCCCCCTACGGATTCGATGACGCCCTCGTCATCGGCTATAGTATACGAACACAATATAAATGCAATTACATTAGTTAGGTTGAGTTAAATTACATTAATGGAACGCTTTTTCACGATCGTTCATGTAAAGTTGGACCAAGATCTTCGAGTCAACAGTATACAGTTCGGTTGAATTTTCCGAATGCGGATTTTTATGCATTTTAGATTCGCGTCGAAATGCTAGTTACAATAATTTAGACACAAATGATGTTTTACAAAAATACGAATTTGGAACGTCGTTACGTTGAGCGTGTTTAACTCTCGTTCGTGTTGATGGCAAATTATAAACTGAAAATCGTATTGCGACGGATTCGATAAGTTATTTCCCAAAAATTACATTATACCGGGTGTCCCATTTTAATCTTACAGTTGATTTATTTCGAAAAATATTGCTCTGATCAAAAGTTGAGTGGGATGAAACCTTTAGGGTTCAGAGGGGGACGTTCAAAAAAATATTTTATTTTGGTCCAAAATTCAAAATAGCGGCGTCAAGATGGCTGACATGTTTTTTTTTAATGGAAACATGATTTTTTTTTCCACCAAAATTTTTTTCAGATTAAATCTAACATCTTTTGTAGGAACTTTTTTTTTATACAGCCCATAATAGAGGGTGTCCCATTTTAATCTTACAGCTGAATTATCTTGAAAAATACTGCTCCGATAAAAAAATGAGTGGAATGAAACTCTTAGGGTTCAGAGGGGGACGTTCAAAAAAATTTTTTGTTTCGGTCCAAAATTCAAAATGGCGGCGTTAAGATGGGTGACATGTTTTTTAAAAATGGAAACATGATTTTTTTTAACAAAAAAATGTTTCAAATCAAATCTAACATCTTTTGTAGGAATATTTTTTTTATAGCCCGGATATTTTAGACTAGATCACCGAAGCCGAGGAGGTCTTCTAAATCCTCTTCGTGAGTGTTTTCTGAAATCTTCTTAAAGGTGTTCAAAGATTCCACCATTCATGTTTGAACATGCCTTTACTCTCCTCTTAAAACCATCAACTGTTTGTCGTAACAGAACATCTCGCGAGACTGCCCGTACACAGCTTAGTATTAATTTAAAAACATAAGTTTGAAAGGGCTTGTCAGTGTTCGGATTTGTTTTCTTGAATGTATTGCTGTTGAAATTTTGCTGTTAACTGGATACGGATCAAACAATACAAATTTTCATGGTTCTCTAAAACAAATTTTGCGATATGTAACTTTTTATAATTTCGCTCAAGGAACCGAATTTTTTAAGTTTCAAGTTTGCTTTGCTTCTGACAGAAATTAAAAAAAAAACGAAATCTCAAGAAGGATGCTTCAGTAGACGCGTTTTTTATCGCAAATTTGTTAACATTTCATTGACGGTAATTCAACAATGGCTGATTTCAGTGCCAACGAAATCGTTGACATTCTCATGATTTTAGGAAGATGTCGGGGCAATTATTTACAAGCCGAAAATTTGTATCGATGCGAATATCCTTATCGTCGTCACCCATCGCGACAGACAATCCGAACCCTCGAATTGAGAGCGAGAGAGCAGGTCGGATAACCCGTCACCGCCAACGTGTCCAAAACGTCAATGATGATTTTGATGGTCTACATGCGGCTCGAAACATGGCTATTTTAGCCATGATAGCAAACGATCCTCATTTGAGTGTTAGAGTGATCTCGGAACGACTGGGCGTTCCCAGATCTACGGTGCACAGAGTATTGAGAGGTGCGAGATTCCATCCGTACCGCATACAATTCCATCAAGACACGCCTAATCCTGATCCATTGCGAAGAGTCGAATTTTGTCGGTGGGCATTGAGACGCATCGAGCGATTCCCAGACTTTTTTAGGTTCGTTATGTTCAGTGCTGAATCAACATTTAACAACCGAGGTCAGGTAAATCGGTGGAATTTCAGATATTGGTCTGATCAGAATCCACATTGGGTGAGACAAATCGATCACCAGCACCAGTGGAGTTTGAATGTTTGGTATGGAATAATTAACGGGCAAATAATAGGTCCCTTTTTCTTCGAGGGAACGGTGACGGGTGCCCGTTATCTAGATTTTCTGCAAAATGAATTACCTATTTCGCTAGAAGACCTTGATTTAGATACACGTCAACAGATGTGGTTTCAGCAAGACGGTGCACCCGCTCACTGGGCTCGTATTGTTCGGAATCAACTGAACGCAACATTCGGTCGAAGGTGGATTGGTCGAGATGGACCTGTCCATTGGCCTCCAAGGTCACCTGATCTTACCTCTCTCGATTTTTTCTTGTGGGCTTATCTTAAAGACGTTGTCTACCGTCAACCTCCAACAACACGAGAGAATATGCGGGAGCGGATAAGAGCTGCCTGCCGTGCAATCCCGAGAGAAGTTCTCTTAAGAACAGTTGATGGTTTTGAGAGGAGAGTTCAGATGTGTTTAAACATGAGTGGTGGAATCTTTGAACACCTTTAGGAAGAATTCAGACAACACTCACAAGAAGGGTTTGGAGTCTAAAAATACTGCGGAAGTGACGAGCCGTAGACACCTAATCCTTGTGAGTATTCCACACACACACACACACACACACACACGTTCAAAATCACACACACTCTGACAAGGAGGGTTTGGAGTCGAAAAATACTGCGGAAGTGACGAGCCGTGGAGACCTAATCCTTATGAGTGTTTCACACACTCAAACTTACAACATTGCACGCTCATACACTTACAAAATTACACACTCATACAGTCAAATACACTAACATGAAGAGTTTGGAGTGGAAAAAATACTGCGAAAGTGACGAGACTCTACCTCCTCGACCTCGTGGTTATCCCGGATAATACTAAAATAGTAAAAAATGGTGATCTCTCATGAACTCAATAAAAAAAATGTTCCAACAAAAGTTGTTAGTTTTGACTTGACACATTTTTTGGTGAAAAAAATCATGTTTTCATTGTTTAAAAAACCTGTCGGCGATCTTAACACCGCCTCTTTAAACTTTGGACCAAGAAACATTTTTTTTAACGGCTTTTTTTGAACCCTAAAAGTTTCATTCCACTCGATTTTTTATCGGAGCAGTATTTTTCAAGATAATTCAGCTGTAAGATCAAAATGGGACACCCTCTTTTATGGGCTGTATCAAAAAAATGTTCTTACAAAAGATGTTAGATTTAATCTGAAAAAATTTTTGGCAAAAAAAAAATCATGTTTTCATTTTAAAAAAACATGTCAGCCATCTTAACGCCGCCATTTTGAATTTTGGACCAAAACAAAATATTTTTTTGAACGTCCCCCTCTGAACCCTAAAAGTTTCATCCCACTTAATTTTTGATCGGAGCAAAATTTTTCGAAATAAATCAACTGTAAGATTAAAATGGGACACCTAGTATAGATTACATTGTATATGTCGTATATTTTCTAAAATTATATTTCTGCCACTCCCTTTCTTTTTTTGTTTGTTTTAAAATCAAGTCTGCACCCTTTGCGGGGATATAAAAAAGGGAAAATCATTCTTATGGAAATAACCGATTTTAAGCTTTCCAAGCATTGCCCGAATACGAGTCGTAGTTTCGAGAAAGACTAAGAAAGAATGGCATTAATTTGGGTCCGGTTTAAGTTGGTACCGAAAGGTTTCGGTTGATGTAAGATCTAAACGGTTTTCTTTACATTTTGTGTCGGCGAAGACTATTTCCGGACTGATGGCCAAATTGTGAACGCTATCTTTCCGACGAATTATAGTTGTTATTATGATCAGGAAAATAATGATAATTCCCTAAGTTTATGTCGACGTCACTTCTTGACTGATTTTACACCGCTTTTTATCTTCCGGGCAGGACGCCGACTACACTGAAGATGGTCATTCACAATATCCTAAACATTCGGTGTTCAAGCTCGTTAATTTTACCGATAATTCTCTAATAACCTCTTCGATGCAACGCAGCACACGTCTGACGTTAACTTTGTTACATGGCTTAGTGCGGTTTCCTCACTCTGTTGGCCCAAGTTGAGACGAAATCAGCAAACATCAGATAAGCATTTACTAATTCGGGGGCGACGACGCTCTTCTCGTTACTGGTTGGTTGCTCGGCCGGCTGCTCGAGGGAGTCCATCCATCGCAGATCGAAGTCGCGAATTAAGGGATTGTCGATAATATCGAACATCCTCAGGTATGTGAACGAGTCTATTGTTCTGAAGATTCAGAAATTCCAGCGAATTCAAGTTTTCAAATATCACCGGTGGCAGTACGTTTGTTGAATTTCTCCGAAGATTCGGGAACGTTATCTTTTCACTGTAACCGATAAAAGTGTCCTCGGGCAGATAAGTTATGTCGGTGGATCAAAAATCGAGATGGCGGAAGTGATGTAAGTGATGAAGAGCGTCATCGCTCGGTGCGGGATGTAAATTGTTTTCACCCAGGAGTGGATATTGAATATTTTCTTCTAATCGGATAAATGCTTCCGGATCGACGTGCGTTATTTGATTGCCATCAAGTCCCAGGTGATTCAATTGCATCAGATGGTGACGATCCACGAGCTGGTACTTCGCGGAGTTTATTGTGCATTGCAAGGGAATCCAACATTTTTAATCTCTCAGTCATCCCAGTTGAGCGGGGTAGACTTGTTCTCGTGCACTTCGAACTTTTCTAGGATCCCCAAAGACGGGAGAGCAACTGTTGTTACGCTGGTCGATAAGTTTCCACCTAGATTCAATCGCTTCAACTTTCGATCGCTCAATCCGGTAAGGGCGTCACGATTGATATCTTGTTGCGATAAAGATTGAGAATTTCCGGTGTGTCGGGATCGGCGAACGAGTGTGCTCGCGAATCATAAATTTTGTTGTGAATCAAGAAATTGTGAAGACTCGCGAGCGACGTCGATGGCATGGATATCAAATAGTCTTGCAAGAGATCCAACTCGGTCAATTTTCTGCCGATCGGGCTCGCCGAGCTTGCTTCGACATGGTGCGGCTGCTGTTGTGAATCGTCAAATGTTGAACGATTAGACAGAGCCAGAGACAAACAAAACTCTGAAGTTTCAGCAAAGTGTTGTAACGAAGCTTGAGATGGAATATAATGGCATTCGGTTGTTCCTTCAGTACATCCATAGCTTGGCTTATGTGCGAGTGATCCGTGAATTTGCATGTTATGTGGAGGCCTCATTTCTTTACCGAGCATATGCACGGCTTGATTGCCACGTGGGATGGACAATTTTGAACTGTATGATCGACCTCCGTGCCGCTCAGCACGAGGTAAAGCAGCGACAAGCATCGCCATCTCGGCCTCGAGCAACTACCGTTTTTCAGCGACTTTAACTTCGCCCTCTTCCCTCTTCCAGCCAGTTTGGATTATTTTCACCAAATTGCCTCATCGCTTTCGGGAATTCCGCTGAGATTTTAACAAAGAATTTCACGATTTTCTTTTGTTTAGGCGACCGGCCTCTCTTCTCCGAAGATCTTCAGTGAGGGCATATCTTCTCTGAAGATGTTAGCAGTCTATTTTCTTCGCATGTATCCAACGTTTTTAAATTTCTAATTTCGGAATTTGTTTCTAATTTCCGAAGTAGGTTTATTGAAAATTACGAAATAAAACCGGTGATCTGTCACAAGTCACATTAAGTTTTTTCCAAAAGGCTTGACTTTCCCTTTTCGTGATTTCCGGATTGGAAATTGAGGGGGAGTCGAAGATAAATATATATGAACCCAATTGAAAATAACATAATTTTTCACTTTCATCCTCCCTCGTTATGCTCTATGCTGAACTTTCTCGGGGATACACGCGTTTTCGCAGACAAAAAAAAGTATATATATATATATATATACACATACATATATATTAAAATAATTTATTTCAAGCGTATAACAGCCGTCTTGTCCGTTATGATGCTACTTCACCCATTCTCAGGTAGAGGCGCAGAGGCTGCTCAATAGTGCCGCGTGCACGCTCGGCTACCGCACGATGCGAAAAAAATCATAACGGACAAGACGCACGTTTTCCGCAGGTAACTCTTGTAAATTTCGAAAGCGTATACATTAAACTAAAGGCCGAGACTAGGAGCTTTGCAAAATGTGACAAAATATATAACTTTTCGGACCGTTGAAAATATAATTTTTCAAAATTATTCAATTTTATTTATGCCGAATGCTATACTACATTTCAATCATTTATACATAAAGTTTAGATTCAACCGATGTAAAAATATGTTCTACATACCTCCAGAAGTCGTATCCATGTTGCAGAATTGAAATTAAACCCGTCACTTTAAAGTTATGGGTTTTTGAAGTCAGCGTTATTTTCGTCTGTTCAGCGCGTGACACGTACACTCTTCACGAACACTAACTGCCAACTGACGCTGCGGCGCAGGTATACACTTAAAGGGCTTTCCCTCCCACAATAGAATGCAGTTACTAGTCCTCTACCTGAATGACTACTCAACTGACCCTATTTCGAAAATTTATTTTTTGGGGTTTTGGCCAGGTTTTTGGACTTTTCTCCTACTGTGTGACGCCGCAAAATTTATTAAGGACGTAACAATGACGAGTCCTTTAAGAGCTTCCAAGTATCGTAAAGCTTACTCAGCAACGGATGAAATTACTTTATCCGAAGAGGCTGCACTTTCCGCTATGATTGAATATAAATTCTCCAAGAGTACTTACCAGGGAATGACGAGATTAGGGAAGGAAAATAACTGTAAGCTATATCCGTCTTACGAAAAAGTGATGAAAGCAAAAAAGCGTTGTTATCCACCACGTGATGCAATCAGGATTACAGAGAGTAGTGCAGAAGTCCAACTACAGGCACTATTAGATCATACAGTTGAACGTATTTTACTCGTCCAAAATGTACTCATTCAAAGATTGACTCCAGATAATGTTCGTAAAATGGACTTGATTTGCAAGTGGGGTTGCCATGGAAGTTCTGGGCAAAGTGAATATAAGCAGACGTTCAGTGATGACAGCAAATCTGATGCGCATGTATTCTTTACTTCAATCATGCCATTACAACTCGTGTGTTATGATCAACAATCGAAGGAAGAAATAGTTGTTTGGAAGAACCCCAGACCCTCGTCTCCACGATTTTGTAGACCGCTTAGACTACTGTTTCTACGCGAAGACACAGAGTCAACACTTAATGAAGTCCAAATTGTTGAAGAACAAATAAAGTCACTTCGTCCATTCGAAAGTGTAATAGATGGAAAAGAAATCTCCGTAATGTACAAGTTGTTGTTCACCATGATAGATGGTAAAGTTTGCAACTCTGTATCATTGACGAAATCTGCTCAACGGTGCTATTTGTGTGGAGCAACCAGCAAAGATTTTAATGCCATCGACACTGTATTGCAAAGGGAAATCAATGAAACAAATTTGAAGTTCGGATTGTCGACGCTGCATGCGTGGATACGGTGCTTCAAGTATTGCTTACACGTGTCTCACAAACTCGGCATTAAAAAATGGCAAGCTCGAAGTGCCGAAGAAAAAAAAATTACCCAGGGACGCAAGAGGGCCATTCAAGAAGGATTCAAGAAGCAATTGGGTCTAAATATCGATCGCCCAAAGCCTGGATACGGCAGCAGCAATGATGGCAACACAGCTCGGCGATTCTTTGAAAATTCGATGGTTTCCGCTGCGATAACGGGGGTCAACGGAAAAGTAATTAAACGCTTGTACGTAATCCTACAAGTTATATCGTGTGGCCACGAGATAAACTGTGAAAGATTTGAACAGTATGACCGCCTTGAAAACCCCTGTAAGCCAATTTTCATTCCCGTCAAAGGTCATTTGAAGTTTTGGTTAGGTTTTTGGGCTTTTCTCCTACTGTGCGGTGTGGTCATATTCACACCATTTTTCTGCCTCTCAAATTATGGGCCATGAGGACCACGTCGATGCCTAGTTAGTCACGACCTCCAAGGAGATTTTCGAGCATATTATTATGACGCCTAAATAAAACAATCTCCATCATCGGTGAGGCAAAACATCCGCCGGAGATATGGGACTCTGCGAAAAATATCGATATGGCCTTTGTAGGGCCAAGCGACACTCGAATGTTGAAATCTTTAAGGGACAACACCACTGTGACCCCCTGTTTTTTTCACATTCATCAAGAATTTTTTTTTGTGGAAAAAAAGAGATATTCGAACAAAAAAATTCCGTTCTGTTCCTTGTTTATGAATGTATCAAAAAACATTTTTTTCACATTTTTCACGCCGCATGGTGGCGCTGGGGAAGCCCTCGCGTCAGGTGCTGTCATCTCCGCAGTGGTTCGCGGCACGCAGCAGAACTCTCTTCAACGTCGATCTGAAAAAAATACCGAGTGTTTTCGTTAATAATATGATATTTACATAGGAATTTGGAAAAATATTGATTCTTAAAAAATAGCCACGCCTTTAAAATTAAAGAATGATTTTTGAGCAAAATTTCTTGTCGAAAATAGGCTATAACTTTTATAATTATTGAGATATAAAAAAAATCCGATGTACTTCTCTAGATAATCTACTTTTATTGATACAGTAAAGAAGTCGATCGGAAAAAAAATGCTTGAGTTCTGCTGCGTGCCGCACTCAAAAAAGTGGTTTTGAGGAAAACGCGTTCAAAGTTTTAGGTTTGTTAATTTATGTTATAAATTGAATAAAAAATTATTTACCTCCAATCAGCGATGCCAGCACCATATAGCTGGCCTTCAAGCAGTAAATCGTTGTCTCCTGATTCTTTTCTCGAACTTGTTAAGGCTTTTCTCGCTTCTTTCGCAGCGTCTGTGAGCGAGCGCTCCACGAGCTGGATCCGCGCTGCGTCGGTCTCAACGCAAAAGTTGAAACAATTTAGGCCAATTTTCCGGTGAGCTTTCCTCTGCCAGACAATCCTTTTGTTTTTTTTTCACGATTTCGCGGAGGCGCATCCCCATACGTTTTTGGACATGATCTATGCACTCTTTTTTCTTATTTCGAAACCGTCGTATGGATCGCTATTCAATATGCCCAGAAACGTTTTAGAATCGCCGTCACCAATATAATATTTATATTTTATGCCATAGAGCTCTCCAGACCGTTGAAAGATTTCGATAGCTGCGTCGACTTCCATTTTTCCGGAGGAGCCGCTATGGTTCACCTGGCACTCATCGTCGTGGGTAGCTTTGAATTCCCAGTACTCCGCCGTGTTTTCTTTTTTTTCCCAATGCTCGCAAGCTTTGCAGTACTTCTATTTAACCATAACGCCAATCACTTTTTTAGTGTACCAGCTGATCAGCGATGTTATACTGAAAAGCGAGGTGAAACTGCGCTTTCACCACGATACGTCGCCTGAAACGATAATTCCGTCCGCCACCCCATTTTCCAACGAAATTCTCTGCTCCTCAAGTGCAGCCTTTTTTTTGCTCATTGCGCTCACCGCTTCAGTGGCAATCGAAATCGAATTTATGATTCGATCGTAAAAAGACTGAAATATGGGGCGCGGTAGGTCCATGAATGCACAAAATTTCATCAGCCCATTCAAACCGACGCCAAGAAGACGCATACTGAATATGATCCGACGATTTATTTCGTATGCATTGCCAATCATAGGACACGAATTGATTAACACTTTTTCACAATGGCCGCAATCGACCTCGATTTTGAACCCGAGTCCGCGCAAACTTTTTCCGGTGAATTTGATGTCACGATCACACACTTTACATTTCACTAACGTGGATATAATGTTCAATACAGTAAAAATTTGTACTATACGATAATTGAAATCGTTAGTAACACCAACCTCTAAATCGTCCGATGATTTTAACTTTTTCGCCGACGTGCTCACACGCTCTGCAGAACTTTTTTCAGAGCTATAACAGTTCGGACGTTTTCGATTCGAAATTTTCGATCGACTCCTCGTCACATGGCTCCGTTTTGTTCCCTTTTTCCCCGTGTACACTTTCTTATCCTCCATTTCAACTTGAAAATAATAATTTGGAGCGCTTGATATTCACAAACGAAACGATTCAGAGCGATTAGACACGAATAGCGGCGCTTCTATTCGCAAACTGACGCTGTGACGCTATCCTATAGCTATAGCCGGTTTTTGTGAAGGGAGCCAAAAGTATAGCTGAGAAAAGCGGGAAGAATACCTGGCGACCCTAAGGCGCCCAGCTGCGCGGGACCCCGAGCGTCGCGGACCGCTGCACCGCTCCACAAAATATTCAATATCTACGAAAATAATTATTTTTCTGACCTGAGTCCAACGGCATTTCAATCTTAAAAGTATTTTAAAGTTTTTAAAATGGTTTTCAAAAAATCTATTTTTTGAAGCCGTCACAGTGGTGTTGTCCCTTAAGAGCGCGTCGCATTCACACCAGCCTAGCACAATGCTGAGATCCTCACGCACACTAGAGTGCAGCTGTACCGTCGCTATCATATACGAGACGGCGAGGAATTATATTAGTACGTACGATCGGTGGTTCTTCTTTTCCATTTTTATTGGCGTAATCAGCCTGAGATCCCGAAAGTTCGCAAAATAGGATGATAACATAAATTCAATATTAGAATCGAGCATGGAAAATATCGGCTGGGTTAGGTCATGCGAAATATAAAGTAGAATTATTTTAACACGTAATGTGTTGAAAAAATTAATATAATATTTTATTTTTGATTATAATTAATATAATATTTTAACACGTAACACGGCAAAGTTTTTCTTGAGAGAATAGAATTTTGATGACTAAAGATTTTAACGAAAGACAGACGTTGCATTAGTTTATTGGGGTAGGAAAAAGGGAAAATACAAAATATGATATATAGAAAAAAGACGAAAGAAAAGAACACCACTGTCTTTTGAAATGGTCACGCACGTGGCCCATAGCAAAACTAGTCATTCAGCGTACGGAGAGAAAAATTATTAAACATTGCAGTGCAACCTGATATGTTATGTATAAAAAAATCTTTTTATCGCTCTGTCGGTAGATTTTTAGTCGAAGAAACAAACATCCGGAGGCAATAAATTTGTCGAGCCAAAAAAAAAAGACCATGCGAGAGAAAATTGAGATGACGCTGGGAAAGAGAATCTTTGTCAAAGGGTCCGAGGAAATTTCCTTGCGTCCCGCGGACGGCACGAGGCCCGCTACTCTCTTGAGTCGATTTGTTCTCTCTCGCACAATGAGTCGTTGCAGGGGCGCATGCCATATACGGGCACAAAAAAGATATTCACCAAGCATTGCTCAAGATTCAAGGTTATTGAGCTCAAGATAAATTTTAACTTAAAGCAGGCGTACGAATTATGCTAATTATAAGTAGCGTGTGTATGAATGAATGATTTATTCTAGGGTAAACAATAGGAAAATCACTAGGAAGAAAATTTGAATAGGCAAAAATAATATTCGAGAATAAAAACAAAAATAGAATTATTCCATTTGTTATGAAACCAAAACAGTTTCTAATACTTCAAACCAAGATACCCTTCTTTCAAAAACTGAAAACTTCAAATTCAAAATTCAAATTTCAAATTTCAAAATCCAAATTTTCTTTCAAATAACAAACAAATTCAATCTCAGGAAAACCATTTTGAAAACTGAAAAAAATTAGTTATCAAGTACATTCCAAAAAGAATGTTAAAATTGAAAAGTTTGGTAATTGAATTATTCTCAAGTGAACAATCATATAATATTAAAATAATTAACTTACCAATTAATTTCGGAGATTTTTATTCATATTGTTTAAACCAATTAACATTGCAAATTATAAAACGTTGAAATATTTATAAGATCAATTTTATTAGGACATTTTAATCAATAGAAATTATTTAAAATCAATTTAATCAATGCGCAAATTACGATTATCAAATTATAAAAGCTGTCAAATTCTTTAAAATTGATCAGAATAAATTATTTAAGAAATCTAGTAAAATCATCGATATAGCAAAACCGGAAAATCACTTGAATAATTTGCAATTAATGAATTATCAATTCAAAGACTCTTTCTTGCGAGAGAGCGATGGGAGAAGTTTAAAAGAGCAGGGAAAATACAGTGCAGTAGAGCAGAGAAGGAGTAGGAGGTATGAAAATTGTCATAGGAAAGAAAGAGAGCCAGCCATAGTCAAAAATCAAACCAATCGGAAGTACTGTAGAGTGAGAAAGTACGAGAGAGCGTATAAGAGCGAAAGAGAACGAGAGGGATGGCCGAAGCCTCCGTGGTGGGGCCTGAGCGCAGCGAGAGCCCAAGCGAGAGCGGGAGTAAGAAAGAAGGAAGATGATAGAAAGAGACCTCTCGACTCTGCACATAGAAAATTCACGTGAAACTGCAAGATTTAAACCACGAATTGTTTCAAATGATGCAGATTGTAATAGTGTGGAAGTATGAGTGGAATTTAGGTTGAAAATAAGTTTAATTATTGATTAATTATTAGAAAATTAGAAGGATCAGCGAGGTGAAACGCCTAATTAGCTTCATTGATTTTCGAAAAGTTCACTGCCTAACATCGTCCACGACACTCGTCGTCAAGTTCATTCATTATCAAAAAGTTCAAGGATTAACATCGTCCACGACACTCGTCGTCGAGACCGCATTGATTTCGAAGTTTTTTGCGATTTAACATCGTTCACGACACTCGGCGTTTTATCCTTCGCTTTAATTTTTTTGAGTTATCGCTATCGTGAAATTGGTCTGGAACATTAGATTTCTGTGCAAACCAATTATTATTTCTATTTGTTAAGAATCTTTTTATTATTCGTTTTGTTCAAATCCGGCTATGTTCATTATATACATTTGTGCGCGCGGTAAAATTGATTGTTATTTTCTTTTCTTAAAATCCGGATAATTGTGCGTGCGTTAATAAATTAATTATTTTCTTTTGTTAAAATCCGACTACGGCTATCATAAACTTTTGTCCGCGATATATCCTATTCATTATACACCGATTACGGTTTTATGCTAGATATGCATCAACTATATATTTAAAAACGATATCTCTTAATTTCATATTTTAACCCTTTTTTCGTTTTATAAACATTGTGCGCGTTATTAATGATGTGTTATACTTTAGCATATATATCCACACACATATATCCATATATATCGTGGTTGTGTTAAGAACGATTTATACCCATCACCATCATCAATTGATTCGTTTTATCTCCACCATTCGTCAACCGTTCGTGGTCATTTATCCAGCAGTCGCTCATTTTCACCATCGTTTCTGATTCAATTTTCTTCAAATACTCATCAAAAAGGTAAGTAGACAAAAATGTATTCGAGAATGAAAAAATTTAATTGTGAGAAAACATTTTCTCGACATTCTACGAGAAGGAATCCACAATTGACTTTTCGTTCATTTTGTTAATTTGGGAGATAACGTCAAAAATAAATTCAATTCGTTTCAACTTGTTTGAAATTTGTGGTACGTGGTTTAAGGTGGTCGTTGTTTTTTCGCTCGACACTCGTTATGTTCCATTCACGCTGCACCCTCCGCGTTGTATAGAGGGTGTCCCTTATTTGAGTGTAATGTCATGTTAACGTCAAATTCAGAATTTCAAATGTACGAATCTTGATTACAAATCATTTTTCACAATTAAATTCTTACATTCACAAACTCTAGACCCCCGGCGAATTAGTTGTTGGTACAAGCTCCCACACCGGCCAATAGCTGTTATCAAAAGGCCCCTATAGTTACACGAAACACATTCACAAACAAATCTGAAAGGTTCTGGCGGGTTAGATCAACAGACCCAAGGTACCGTTCCGGTCAGTGATTAACATCAAAGGTTCCCTAAGATTACACACAAGCCTTGAGACCCGAAACACACAGTCACCCGTACAGGCTACCATACCAGCCGGTGACTGCTGATGTGAAACCTCTCAAAGCAACATTTATACGTCTCAAAGCGACCTTTACGTTTCTGCCATCAGCAATGTTCGCTAATAATTTATCATAAATCTGATATGACTCTCAAAATTTTCTAATTTATTTCTGCTTTTATTTCTCATTATAATTTAAGCTGCGAAATGTTTTGCCAACATTTATAAATCGGTCATGCGCGAAATCATTCATAGTTGAGGTAATAACTTCTAACTCGTAAATTTCAAAATATTAAAATATCATGTAGATTTTCCCAGAAATTGTTCTACTTTTCAACCATTATTAGGAATTATATTACCTCACCGAGCCGATCATTTAAAATACACTCTCACGGCCGTCCTGAGCAAATTTCCGCGAGGTAAGGCTCGAAAAGGCCACCTCTCCAACATAACGCAGTTGTTCCGAAAAACGTGTAAAGGGAGGGTTTGTCCCTTCTTGACCGAGATTGAAAACTCGCGGGTTGGGACGTAACAATAATATACATTATACAGCAATTCAAAAAATTTGGAAAAGTGAATTAAAAAAAAGAAAATTCAGAAGAAATTCATTGGCGTTCAGAAAAATGCACAAATTTTTCCCGTATAAGAAAAAAAAATCGTTGTGCGTAGAAGCCACGCTCGCTAGAAGTGAAACTTCCTGCTTTTATCTGTGATTTTAAAAACTCTGAAGAAAATCCCATCACAACGCTAATATATATCTAGGTGTTATTTGGGTTTTTCCAATACTACCGAATGTAAAGGTTAAATGGAAATTTGTACTTTTTTAAATCAGGGATTTGCAGATAGAGATAAATTATTTACATTTCTTTGAATCAACTAAGAGATGATTATTAAAAATAGTAAAAATGCAGGTATCATCTTAATTGCGACAAAAAGATTTTTAAGTGTAATTTTATCAAGTACAATTTTTACAAGATATGTATAAAAAAAAAATAATATTTTTTCAATAAGGGATGTGCAGATAGAGATAAATTATTTTCGTTTTTTTTATCAATCATCAAGAGAT
Organism: Alloplasta piceator; assembly: GCA_946863875.1. Taxonomy (NCBI): domain Eukaryota; kingdom Metazoa; phylum Arthropoda; class Insecta; order Hymenoptera; family Ichneumonidae; genus Alloplasta; species Alloplasta piceator. The sequence continues at coordinate 25,941,953 of OX333074.1, forward strand.
AATTATTAAGAATAGTTAAACTGATGGTATGATCTTACAATTAAATGAGACGAAGAGAGCAGAAATGATTCTCTCTCTTTTTCTACGCAACTGCTATTTGTGGTCGGAAAAAGGGGTCCGAAGGGGACTCATGGCACGTATACACAAACTACACACTGCGCATGTGCGTAGAGTATGTATGATGCAATGGGAGAGTCGCTTCTGTCGAGAGAGAGTAGAAGCCACGCTCCCATTCTCCCCTCTCAGCTGCCTGTTAGAGGGGAAGGACTGCCCCTCACGGGGTCACTCATTTTGGTCGTATGGATCGAATGAATTTACAGCCCTACCGCGCCTAAAGAAGTTTCACTTCAAAAACTGTCACATAAATTGATGAATCATTAATTATTGAAACAATTTTTCAAATAACTCTTACCCTCAAAAACACTGATGGTGGGCCCAGAGTAGGGCCAGCATTGGGAGCCATACGTTCGACTCTCGGCCCAAGGTTGACGCCAATGCGGGGCAACCGCCGGTTCAAGGTCGGAATGATAGGCTCGGTCCTACGGTCACTTACGAGAATCGGCCAATGCTTGGGGGCCAAACGTTGGCCAATCTTCGCTTACAAGAATCGGCCAATGCTTAGGACCAATACTGGGCCAATGTAGTACCGGTAAAGGATGCTTGAACTTTTTGTATGGACATTTGAGTCCAGAATTATTTATTTATTCCGTGCATTTATTAGTAGTTACGATAAAAATCAGTTTTTTATTCGTAATTAGCAGTATCTATGGATCAAGTAACATTTAAAAATAAAATTTGAAGAAAAAAAAATGTGTTACCACTGGGATTTGAACCTTCGACCCTCTGTTTTACGCGTATCTCTGAATTGAACATGAATTGAATATATAAAAAAAAGGATCTTTTGAAATTAATCTATTTTTTTGACTGATTAATTTTCCTTGTATAGATGCGGATCAAAGAATACTTACAAGCCTAATCTGGGATTTGAAACCTACCTACCTATTGAGCCGACCCAGTGACCTACTACTGACACGCTAACCACTACATCATCGACTATTTATAATATTCAGATGCGTACATCATATTTATGAAACATAGGCTAGAAATATGTGTCATTCCATACCATTTCGACCTGGCTCTGACCCTTGCCCTCTTGGATTTAGCTCGCGATTTTTTATATGATTGTTCTCAGTTTTTTTTTTAGATTTTTCAGATTCGATTTGAAATCAATTTGAATCAATTTGAAATCAATTTGAAATTTGCGTACATCATATTCATGAAACATAGACTAGAAATATATATGTCATTCCATACCATTTCGACCTGGGTCTGCCCCTTGACCTCTTGGATTTGACTCGCGATTTTTTATATGATTGTTCTCACTTTGAAAGGCACTCAGTTTTTTTTTGATTTTTCGGATTCAATTTGAAATTCCTAAAATTTTTTAAATGACTTTATTGATCGACACAATTTAAAAAACTGAAAAATTCAGAAAAGTCGTGTGTCAGATATCAAATTTTTAAGCTCAAAGCCGGAGTGGGGAGATTTTTCCTTCTCACTATTTTCAAATATAGAAGGTGGAATTATTTTACAATGAATATTTCCTGAAACATTTTTATATGTCATACCAGATTTTTGAAAATTTCCTCAGATTTTTCGCAAAATATTAAAAAAAAAAAAATTATTATGCTTATAAATGGTTCCGAAAAATCTGAATTTTTTTAAAAATCCGATATGACATATGATAATGTTTTAGCAATCATTCATTGTAAAATAACTTCCGCTTCTAATTTTTTTAGCGTTTTTTCCGAAAAAAGCCTGAAAATAGTAATCTCCCTACTCTGATCTAAGCATTAGCTTAAAAAATTAGAAGCGGGAGTGATTTTACTATAGATGGTTGCTGAAAAATTCTCATATGTCATATCGGATTTAAAAAAAAAAATTACAAAAATTACAAAAAATTCTATATGACAGAAGTCTTGGAATCCTATATGTCAGAAGTCTTGGAATTGTTTTGAGGCTTTACATAACCTGCGACGGGTTAGGAGTCGAGAGATTAAGTTATGAAAGGGGTCACTTAAGTTATGAGGGGTCAGGTATTCTTGAATAAAGTCTTGAGAGTTCACATAACTTATGAGGGGTCAGGGGCCTCGAAATTACGTTGTGAGAGGTCACGGTTTTTTGTCAAACTTAAGTTTTAAGGGTTTACATAACTTAAGAGGGATCAGAGGTCTCGAAGTTAAGTTATGGGAGGTCACTTAACTTTTTATAAAAAGATTCCATGAAAACATTGCTGATAATCGCAGTATGGCTAATCGTTGACTCGAAATCGGGCACCCAACAATTGGCACGCAACTTAGGGCCGACTGTTTGCCAGCCTTGGACCCCATACTTGGCTGACGACGCTTGGCTAATGTTGTTCTCACGGTCGTAGATACAGGTCTGGAAACTCCTATGGTGAGGGGTGACTCAATTGGTGAGGCAAATTCTGCGTAGTTGTAGAATCAACCGGTAGGTTCGTCGTCGTAGAGGGGTCTCCGTGACATGCATACCCGCGTAGTTGTAGAACCGACCGCTAGGTTCATTGTCGTAGAGGGCTCTCTCCTTTGCTTCTATAACTATGCCACCCCCCACCACTCAACTCGCCGGAGTTTTCGGACCTGTATGTACGACCGTGGTTGGGCCAATAATTCGTCCCAACTACGGGCTAATGCTGGCAATACATCGGGCTCTACCGTCTTAAGCCCACTGCACACGACGCTTGTTTTGCTGCTAGATAGCTTGCTAGAATTTGCCGCTGGGTTCAAAGTTGGCTGTGGCGCTGGATGCAATGATGGCTCCCTTGTTAGGTTTGCTTCACACGGTGCTTGTTGCTAGGCGTGCATCCACGTGCATCGAAGCGACGCCGCTGGGAAAGAGACGAGTATTTCTAACCTCTACAGTACCATGGATGCTCGAGTACAAGAAACTATTGCGGCTGAAATAATTCGAGGTAGGAGAACAATTATCGTGGCAGCTGTGGTTACTGCTTTTAAACGTAAACGAGTTCTTGAACAACGACAACGAAGATTGTGGAGTCGCAAGTGGTTGTTACGGCGTGATCCGGACGGAATGTTCTGAATATCGTATTTTGTGAGCTCAGGTATGTATCCATAACATTTTCACTTTATTTGTAACATTTTTTATATTTTTAATTTTATCCTTTATTTTTTAATGTATATTTATACTACATTTTTGTTTAAGTCCTGAAGTTCCTGACAGTTTCACCAATTATACTCGAATGTTGGAAGATGAGTGGAATGAGTTGCTGACACTTCTGACTCCTCTCATAAAAAAGCAGGATATCATTATGCGTCAAGCTATATCACTGAGGGACAAACTCGTGACTCTCCGATATTTAGCGACGGGCAATACCTTTCAAGATTTAAGTTACTCTACTCGCATAGCTCCGAACACAATTTTAAAATTGATTGATGAAACTTTAAAAACGATAGTAGAAGTACTTGACTCAAAAGTATGGAATTTCCCATCAACGCTGGAGGAATGGCAGGTTGTCGCTCACAAATTCGACACTGTATGGAATTTTCCTTATTGCATCGGTGCGCTGGATGGAAAACATATGAACTTTCGTCCCCCTCGAAGTGATGGATCAATTTACCGCAATTATAAGGGAAAAGACAGCATTGTGCTTCTGGGTTTCGTCGATGCTGAATATAGATTTTTATTCGTTGACGGCGGAAGAAATGGACGTATGCATGAATCTGCTGTCTTACGTGAGAGCCCATTATGGACTAAAATCAACGACGGAACGTTAAACCTGCCTGCTCCATGTGGAATTCCAGGGTTTTGTCACAAATTACCGTACGTGATTGTCGGTGACGATGCATTTGCCTTGAAACGCAATTTGTTAAAGCCTTATCCGGATAGAGACTTGACGCTTGATAGAAGAATATTTAACTACAGGTTAAGCCGTGCTCGCAGAACTGTTGAAAACGCTTTTGGCATACTGGCAAACAGATGGCGAGTTTTACTTTCTACGATATCTCTTCCGTTGAAAAAGTAGAGACAATAACTTACGCATGTGTGCTTTTACATAATTATTTGATCAATCAATCTAACAAAGATTCTAGCCAATGGTACGTGCCGCATAATTACAGAATCTCAAGCCGGGACGATAGTAATTGTGATGTAGTACAGTTATCCGCAAGTCAGAATGCTTCTCAATGTCTAAGTAATAACCGTAGCAGTAATGAAGCATTAGAGATACGAAATAAATTATGTGAATACTTCAATACTGCAGGCATAGTGCCATTTCAGTATACCGCTATTAAACGAGGAAATTATTAGTTGTTAGTAACTGTACGAGCAAGTTCATATTATTAATTAATTCATTAATTTATTTATTATGAACATCATTTACGAATTGCCTGTATTTTGTAACATGCTAAACAAATAAATAAGTGTCTTTTACGATTTTAATCACCCAACAATACTTATTGAACACCTTTTGTATTATTGCACAGCACTTGAAAAACGCTAAAAATAAAAATTTGCGAATTGCTTCTTCGAAATATAGCATGATGCTCAAATCTTTCTCTATCCTCATAGATTATAGTTATAGTTCCTCAACTATATTTTTAATTTTGCTAAACACCCTGTTACAAGAAAAAAATAAAAAACCGTATATTATGAATATTATTTTATTTGTAACATATAAATACAAAATTTGTATGCAAATTTCTTTTCTTCCGGGTTATGCATACTTTTTATTCACTTGTTCCTTTTTGATCGTTGATAGTCGGTGGGTTTTGCATTCATAATTAATTGGGTGACTTGATTCATTACTTCTAGCTTTAATTATTCATCTTGAAACCCTCGCAGTAGGCTTCCCATGAACGTTAAAAATCCGTCTACCGAGTCCGGAGTTGAGTTTGTCGGAGGTGTGTTTATGGCGATGGGCGTATTCATTGAATTTGTTAAATTCTTTATAACAGTAGAAAATTCATCGCTGTCGTCCAATCGAGGATTCTTTTTTTTACGCCTTGCTGATGAGCATACTCCAGACGTTGAAGAGCCGAATTGTGTTGAAGTACTGGGACGTGGAAATACAACATCTTCTTGCTGGTTGTTGGCCCTCCCCGATGACAAGGATGATGAGCGACACCTTTGTGGAGATGGTGATAGTGATGAACGTCTAGGTCTGTGCAGTGAGAAGCTATTTGTTTCTAACACTTGTTCTGCCGATGAAAACCCACAAAGATTTTCCTGCGCTCCAATTATCTCGTCAAGCTCTGGGATATAAACATTCTCCACATACTCAATATTCACGTAACAATTTGCGTCTTCAGAGTGCTCTTTAATTGTGTGTGTCGCTGTATCCTATAAACAAAATGACATGAGTTTTGCATTTGCAAAGTTTTTTAAAATAATTTTTAGCATTACCTGATCCAGCGGCACAGCGGACAGCGAAACCTCACGACCGAAGGAAGTCCTGTTCCTACGCGGGATCACGTAGGATTCGAGGAACAAGAGCTTCTCATAATACCACAGGGTCGGTATATAAACCTGAAAATTTTTACATAAATGTTTATTACTTATCATTTTTTTAAATTTAGGTCAGCTTAGATTTTTTAGTTATAGTAAAAAATACTCACGTCATCAGTGCCAGTCCCGCTTTTTAAAGAGGTTTTCACTGTGGAATGCTCGATGTTGAACTGATTTTTCAAATTGTAAAATTTGTTTGAGCACTCTTTTGCCGTCACGGTTGGCCTTAACCTCAAAACTGCGTTGCTTACTCTATCAAGAGCTGCAGTTTGAAGATGCTTATTATGGTAATTCGGAGTATTTGTTGCATACAAACACGGTTCTTCTTTATATGCGTCAATTAAAACATTGATTTGCTCCCAAGACCACTTTTGAGTCATTTTTTAATTCAATGTAGCGCGAAAAAAATGCAAACACGCAAGCAAGCGACACAAAAAATAGCACACGCTCTATCACCGACATCCAGCACGCGACCACGCTTCAGAGCCACCAGTGACGTCACTTTCTCGCAGCGCTGCCAGCAGAGTAGCCATCCTAGAACCCCGCAAGCAATCCAGCAGCAAAACAAGCGTCGTGTGCAGTGGGTTTTACTCATTGCGTGGTCCGATGTTGGGCCGAATATATTTGTCGACACTGGCTTCTGACCCAAGACCAATTATAGGCCGATTATATTCAACTCCATAATACGAAAATCGAAAAAAATCAATCGTTTGTGAGGAATATTGACCAGAGCAATTTTGAATAATAACAATATAAAAAAATTATTAACAAAGCGGTGCAAAAAAAAGTCTGCAAATTTTCAGAAAACTTATTTTCTTTTCATATTAGATTAATTCGTCCATTTCTTTCAATATACGATATTTCGAAATTCTATTTTTGCAAATTTTGTAAACACTATATAAACGGAACCACTGATCATCAATTCAGTGGGAGAAAATTCTCACAAGTAATGAACAAATTTTCTATTCGAAAAATGATAAACACTTTTTTATTTTTCATAATTTTTTCAAAATTATGAAAATTATGATTTGTTAATAAATCTGTAATATTGTTATTATTCAAAATTGCTCTGCTCAATATCTCGCAAATAAATGGTTTTTTTTCCGATTTTTATAGCATTGAGTCAAATATAATCGGCCTATCATCGGCCTTGTATCGAGCCAAGCCCGATGTGTTCCCAGTATTAGCCCGTGGTTGGCACGAATTATTGGCCCGACACTGGCCCAGCGTCAGCAGCCAAGTGTAGGGTGTATCGGATAGCCAACGCTGGCAAACAGATCGAGAGCCTGTATTGTCCGGGACTCATCCGAGGGAAACAAACCGGTGAGACTCGTTTCGCTCATTTTGGTAGTGGTTTTGGGGAATTCGCGAGTAGTAGCAATTTTGAGAGTTTAAGATCAATTTGTAGCGATATTGTCGCGACGGCGAGTTAACGCGCGCTCCCGATTTCAAGTCCTTTTCCGCGAGCAATATCTTTTGCGAGTTACCGTTCACTTATTAAATTCACAGATTTGCCGAGAGGGATTCCATTTTTCAATTGTACGAAAGCGAGAGTCCATAGAATAATTAGAGTAATCGTGTAATTAGTATAATTAGACTATCGTGTAACAGTGGCCATTTTATGTAAGTGCGTTGAAAATGGGAAAACCGTTGAGTTATCAGCCATTTTGAGTTTGAGGCGCCATACTTCCTAGCGGATTGGGTGACGACTGTTTGACCGTCACTTTACTGATGGTCATTCTTGGACGATGAAATGACCATAAAAACCCAGCCAAATGACTGTATTCATGAGTGACCATGAAAACCGTCTTGACCGAACCTTTTGTTCCCGAATTTTTTTCGCCTCCAAGCACTTTGAAGTGACCGTAAAAATCGTCTTGACCCAACTGTTTTTCCCGACCCCCCCTCCCCGAACACTTTAGAGTGACCGTACACCGAGAAAAAGGCTTGATAAAGTGAAAAAAACTTGGCTTGAATTAACTAAACCCGGTGGTTACGGGTGGTGAACGAAATATGTAAACTTTACTTATTCATCCTCGTTCCCTAAAGAACACGAGCGCCACCGAAATGCAATGGTTATCTCATTAAAATATGTAGTCTTAAGTCCAGAGGACTGCGTGACCACAGAGCGCGGGTAATGTTCCAAGAAATTAAACTTAATTGAGGACTCCGATGCTGGTGAAACACCGGACTTTATCGGTGCTCGGTGACTTTCTCGCTTGCGCGAGAGCGTGCGCCAGCCGACGCCACCTAACGGATCTCGAGCGAAGTGCCCGAGTACTCTTTTTCACGGTCTAGGTATGCCGTTAGCAACCTAGTCGCGAATGACCGTAAAAACCGTCTTGACGAAACGGTTCACCCGACATCCCATAGGTGGCGTCGGCTGGCGCGCGCTCTTGCGCAAGCGAGAAAGTCACCGAGCATCGATAAAATCTGGTGTATTACCAGCATCGGGGTCCTCAATCAAGTTTAAATTGTTGGAACATTACCCGCGCTTTGTGTTCGCGCAGTCCTCTGGATTAAAGACTAAATATTTTAATGAGATAACCCTTGCACTGCGGTGGCGCTCGTGCTCTTTAGGGAGCGAGGATAAATAAGTAAAGATTTCGCTTAACTGATTGATCTCACGATTAATTGGATAAGTAAAAGCCTTCGTAGCAAAAAAAATATTGTATCTCATCAAATATTTTGCTATAGCAAAAAGTGACCAAACGCCATCCGAGTGACTGTCAAATCTGTAGTGACCGTTCATAACGTTTTGGTTGCAGCACGGCGTGAAAATGACCACAACGATAAGTGATTGAACATCACCAAAGTGACTGTCAAAACCGTGAGGAAGGTTTATAACGTTTCGGCTTCGACCAGCTGACTTCGGTCACTATTCATAGTTTTTAAGGTCATTATCACAGCCAAGAATGACCATCGGTCATTTGACGGTTTTTTGAGCGTTTTTTTGGTTAAAATGATGGTCACTCAATTCGCTAGGGCTGCCACGAGGCCGAGAGAATAGTTAAAGAATTATTATTAACGTTATCTTTTGTTATCTTTCTTTGTTACCTCATTTTGCTATCTTGTGCTACATATTAATGTTAATGGTTGAGTAACGATTTTGCGTTGAAAAAGGGAATTTTGATATTTTGAATTGTGTGATTTTTGATTTCTTGATTTTCGTTTCACCTTCTGCGAGACGACGTATAAATTCAGTTCAATAAAGTCATCATTGTTGTTTCCCGAAATTCGGCGTAAGAGAGCTTTTGTTGTAGAATTCCAACGATCCTTAACCACGCCCCTCTACCATTCTCAAGGGCAGCTAGCCGGAAAAAAATTAAGAACTCACGAGAGAACTCAAGGAAATATAATTTTGCTATCGTATTCATTGCGATAGCTGGCGCCCAATCCTTGAGCGATCTCGTGAGCTGTTTTGTGACTCAAAGAGTCGGCTTTTCATACGTCACCAAAAATCGCGTCACAATATAAATAGGCTGACCGAGCTACCAACTGAATTCATGGTGGAAAAAATGCACGGCCGATATGGCCGGTTTTTCAAGTTTAGCTCGAGATAACCGGTTCTTCAAGCAAAACCCGAGATAGCCGGTTCTTCATGCGCAATCCGAGATAGCCGGTTTTCTAAGCAAAATCTGAGATAGCCGGTTTTCCAAGCAAAATCCGAGATAGCTGGTTCTTCATGCGCAATCCGAGATAGCCGGTTTTCTGAGCAAAATCTGAGATAGCTGGTGTTCCAAGTAAAATCCCAGATAGCTGGTTTTCAAAGCAAACTCCGGTTTTTCCACGTGGCCGTCGTATTGTAAAATGAATGAACAAAAGAATATTCATTTTCATATCTTTTTTCATAATTCTGGTTTAAAAATCATAGTGCAATGGAATTTTAATATACGAGCGTGTATTAAAATTAAAAGAAGTTATATAATTTTTCATGTTCTTATACACAAGTGGAAAAAATTAAGGGATCACAAGAAAGTCCCAAATTTTTAGTGGTTTTTAACAATGCTGCATCTCAGTGAAAAATGATCGTATCGAAGTATAAAAAAAGTATTTTGAAGCTTCAAGTTTCTAGTTTTCAGATCTTCCAGCAAAAAAATTTGCGATGCTACAGGTCTCACGCAATCCTGAGAAATACTGAGAAAAATGAATTTGGCAAATTTGTATCACTTTTTTGTGGCTGCAATTATTTAGAAAATTTTTGTCCAGCTAAACCATCATATGGACCAGATAGCTTGTTTATTTAGCTTCAATTTGCTTTTTTTGAGACCTCGCTCAGAATATTTTTCGCTGAGATATCGGACTTTTAATAAAAGAAGATTCTTTTGTGTGTAACCATTGATATCTCAACAACCAAAGATTGCGCAGAAATCAGAAGGGGCGTTTCAGGGAATTTTATGACGCGCTGTTAAAGATTTTAACATTTGAATGTCGTCCTGTTCACAAAGGCCTATCGATATTTTCATGGAGTCCCATGCCGTCTGTGGAGACATTGTTAAATCGACGCAATGATGAAGACGGTTTTATTTAAAGCGTCATACGATGACGCACAGAACTCGCCTCCGTGATCCGAATCGATGCGTAACTAACTAGGCGTTGATGTATTCCTCATGACTCGAAATTCGAGCGGTAGAAAAATGGTGGAAATATGGCCCATGTCTCGACAAGAACAGACCTTTGTCTCGACCGTATTCCTCTTTTCATGCATACTTTCTTTGAGAATTCCTTAATGATATTCTAAGTATGGTGATGAGGTCGATGGCAAGGGGAGGGGTGGGAATCAGTGGGGGCGTCGTACGGGTACCAACTCTTTTTTTGCTGAAAAAATATATCTTTTTTTACTCACCGGTGATGATACTGATGACACATTATGACGAGGGGTCGTCGATGACGAAGATGATACTCACAAACACAGACACACACACACATACACACATCCCTGCACATTTCTTATTCCTCCGCTTGTTCAACTACCACCTCATCCGGATCTTTTCCGTCATAGGCAGCATCTTCCAAGTCTAATATGTTATAGACGATGCGCCCAATGTCAATGGTATTTTCATCGCGGAGGCGAACGCGGAGAACGCCCATGCCACAATCACGGGACATTATGCGTCCTTGCATAGCGTTGACCTCGAAGCACACCAACTCGAGTGCTTCTTGGGCCCCTTCGTCTTCCCGGAGCCCCTCATTCCCCGCAATTCGCACTCAATTAATAGCGCCGGCACTAACGCGAAATACGGCTCGGGGAAGTACAGAGAGAAGCTCCAGTAGAAGTCCGACTCGCCAATATCGACAAGCCAAACTTCCATATACCCCCGATCGTCCATATATATTATTTCTCCACGGTACACTGCGAAGTTTTTCACTACAATGCCCGAGGCGCCGGGAACAAGCTCGTGCCCCTCCATGAGCCTTCCCCCCTACGTCCCCCAAATAAAATTCTTCTATCCTGTATTTCATTTGTTGGCATACGATGGCCATAATCTCCGTACGGAGATTCACCCCGCAGCCGGTCACGACACTCACGATTAGCCTGATAAACTCTTCCGGGTGAAAATTTAAATTGATTCTCGGGTACATTTTGTTTTTTAATACTTTTAAGCGCGATGTTATCCTGACAGTGATTGAGTTAAGACTGAAGCTTCATCCCAAGACATAAGACCTCTCATCACCGGACAAAAAGATGCTCCAGCGCTCAAAAATCCTTGTCAGCAAAATTGGACGTGTATATCTCCGAATGCACTCGCTGAACGAGGCAGACAAAGAATCTCCCGAGTGCATACACAAATTATTATTTTATTCATCTTCTATGCAAGCATATAATTCGCCGAATTTGAACGTGAGCGCGTGTCATCACTTTTATCAAAGAGTTCGAGGGGATAGTTTTTATAATTTTTTTTTATTACTATAGCCGCTTAGGATGTATATGAAAGAATAATAAGGAATGTTATTAGTGAATTGAAAAATACATACTTTTGCTTATATTCAATAAAAACAATGCATGAATGATTTCAATTTTTTTCACATATTTATTATTGATTCGCAGTCAGCTCACTTCTCTCCGGTGTTTAATATAAAATCGAAGAAAAAATATTTATACATTGTTATTCAAAATCCTCGATTAAAGTTGTTACACTTTCCACAATTTTGTCTTTATACAATGTTGTTATTTCGCGGAGCGTCCATTGCAACGAATTTTCTCCAAACTTGGAATAGTCTTTTTTCAATTTCTCACCGATTTCCACCAGTATTTTAGATATGCTGTTTTTCGATCCCAGGAACTCTGCCACGGCCGCGCGTTCGGTTGCTCTTTCGCCCAGGTGTGCATGGATATATGATACCACCTCACTCATGCAGTCGCTTATCGCTGCGGTGTCTCGTTGTAAACGTTGTATGTGTACGTCAATACACTTGCTCATTTCCACCAGAGTTTTGAATGTTTGATGCAGCAAAGTGATATTTGGCGAGTAATTTGGCCGTGCTCGTTTTGCTGATAAATTTCCTGTTTCCTCCTAATCCCTCTCGCTGCACCCAAAACACACGCTTCTCTGCTGATAGCACGTGGTCAATAGCACGCTGTATACACCATTATCTATCTTCGTTCCGCACATTCTTTCAGCTTCGATACCCCAGGCATAGAAGTATCGTTCGATTCGGGGATAATCGTTTTTAAATGTTTCCCAATCGTCCACTCCAAGCGTCACATCGGCGAAAGAATTTGCCAAAATCTTGACAACCGGAGTGAAATAACAGCTCACCAGCGATAATTCAAATCCCGATGTTATTATTTCTCCGTAGGATTTATTTAATCCGTATATCGTATTTGATGCGAGATGCGACGAAGTAACGCATCTTTCAACGTAAGACGCTACGATATTTTCCATTTCAGGTTGCTCTTTGTTCGCTCGTGATTTCTTAAATGATATGAAATCGACAAATTGCGCTGCTTTTAAATCATTTCCCCCTCAACTTCGAATATCACGTGATATATTTTTTTAATTTTTATTTGCAATTGTCGATTTTCTTTGATATGTATAAATTCCGCCGCTAGTGCCAATAACTATAGACAGTTAACCAGTCACACGTGCATATATTTTTTCAAGGACAATAAATACAATGGCGGTAATAAATCAAAAGAAATGCTTGCCTCAGCATTTATCATATTACCGTCTCGAGACCATCGCAAAATCATTCAAAGTTTGCTATTGTCTCTGCTTCTTGGAAATTTAAATTCCGCTCTGCAGCGAAAAAAATTTTATTCGGTAATTTAGGCGTATCTTCGTGGTTATGGTTGGGATCTATTTTGAATCCTGGGATTATAATACCACCACCATGTCCTCTATCCATTCATAGTCTTAATTCCAGGCTATCGATCCGTATTACCGAAAGAGGGGTAAATTTTCAAAAATCGGTGAAAAACCCCTGTTTCTTCCAGAGTTTGAACGGGAGCTGTTTGAATCCTGAGATTATAATATCCCCTCAACCTCCTCCAACCATTGGATGTGTCAATCCGAATACTCGAATTATAATACTCGCCTGCCCCAATTTCCCCTCGCCATCCTTCTCTATATTGCGATAATATTCCTTGACCATCTTTTGTGGTGTGAAGAAAATTATCGTGGAGAGGGAAGCCGTGGCCGTACACTCTTGCTCGTTCTCTCTCTCTTCATCAGACTCTCGCACACGCTCTTTCTCTCACTCACTCGCGTCTATATCTTTACTTATTACATCCACGGTCATAATGAATCTGCGGTCGGCTATCATGGAAGTGATAAAAGTTATCGCACTATACTCTCTTGTATATAATACGCTGTACCAATCATCACCGTGAATTAGTCAGCGGCCCTCATGAAACTGATAGCCCTTATCGCATGTAGTTTTTAAAATGCGAGAATCGCAGCCATCATTTTTATTTGCCACGCCTTATAAATGCGCGAATACATGAATAGCGATATTCATGAATGAAAATTTCATACAATTGGGGAATTTATGGTAATTATTAAGTTTTTATAGCCTGCGCATTTGCGACGAATATTAATTACGACAAAAATGAAACCGTTTATTTGGCTTCATGAAGATTTATCGGTAACATTCTTTTAAAAATAATCATTTTCCCCCGACCCACACAGCACAAAAGTTAGAAATACTTCCTCGTGAACCCTTTTTCAAGACTACTTCTAGAGCAACAGGTATGATATCTCGCAAACGTTAGTCTGAAGAAGTCTGAAATAAGAATAACTTAAGACATCTTCGGAATGAAATCAACTGTCAGATATCCTTACAAGATATCTTCAAGATATTCCGTAAAAGACATCCAATACAAAGCCAGAAATACTTCCTCGCGAACTCTTTTTCAAGGCTACTTCTAGAGCAACACGTATGATATGTCGCAGACGTTAGTCCGAAGAAGTCTGAAATAAGAATTACTTAAGAAGAGTGTAAAAAGGTCAACATAATCTAAAAAATTTTAAAGTGAAACTTCTTTAGGCACGGTAGAGCAATTTCAAAATTCGATGTCACGAAAAAGTGTAACGCCAAGGGGACTATGGAGGGGGACAAAATAGAGGTAGTGTAAGTTGAAATTTTGGTGTCACGAAAAAGTGTAACGCCACGAGGAATATGGAGGGCGAAAAAATAGAGATAGTGTAAGTTGAAATTTTGGTGTCACGAAAAAGTGTAACGCCACGGGGAATATGGAGGGGGAAAAATAGAGGTAGTGTAAGTTTAAATTTTGGTGTCACGAAAAAGTGTGTTACGTCCCAACCAGCGAGTTTCCCATCTTGGTCAGGAAGGGGCAAACCCTTCCTTTGCACGTTTTTCGAAAGAACTGCGTTATGTTGGACAGGTGGCCTTTTGGAGCCTAACCTCGCGGAAATTTGCTCAGGACGGCCGTGAGAATGTATTTTATGAGGTCGGTGTCTTTATAAAATATTGCGATTTCCGAACAAGGAGAAACGAAATGGAACAAATAAAATATATAGGGAAATTGCATAATCAAAAATTACAGTCATCGCAAATGAACGGAGATCTCGATTAAACCCCTGTCGAAATTGCTTCAGATTGAACAGGGTGATTTACTCCAACCAGGGAGAATTTAATACGCGAAACGATGTTAATAGGGATGAATTTTTCCTGATTTTTTGAATAGAAGAGACATGTTAACGCAACCAGAAGGACCAAACTAAAAATCATTAGTACGCTCGCGGTTCAAAGCTCAATTACAGGATACATAATGAAGAGGTTTTTTTTCTTTCCTTTTATAGCAGAACCATTTTTCGGGCAAGAATTATTCGTCCGAAAATATCCAAAAACTGATCACCGCCGAAGATTTTCTTTTCTCCAGACGTTCAAAATTATTGAAAAGGGCTAAAAATATTAATTCAAAATTATTTAAAATGGAAAATATCAGTCAATTGAAATTTACTCAGAGTGGAAAATTATTTTTAACATTTAAGATTTACTCAGAATGGAAAATCATTTTTAACATTTAAGATTTACTCAGAGTGGAAAATTATTTTTAACGTCCTAAATTTACTTAGAGTGGGAACTTATTTTTACCATTTTAAATTTACTCAGAGTGGAAAATTATTTTTAACATTTTAAATATACTCAGAGTGGAAAATTATTTTCAACTTTTTAAATTTACTCAGAGTGGAAAATTATTTGTAACATTTTAAATTTACTCAGAGTGGAAAATTAGTTTCAACATTTTAAATTTATTCAGAGTGGAACATTAGTTTTAACATTTTAAATTTACTCAGAGTGGAAAATTATTTTTCCGCAGCCAACCCTATACCATCCACAAGCGAAAATTATCTTCCTGCAGATAATCATCTTTTAGGAAATAAAATCAGGAATATTTAAGGAGGCTTTTGCAATTGAGACGTGTGAGTGTTGCTCTGAGAGGTTTCACATCAGCACCCACTGGCCGGTATGGGAGCCTGTACCAACAACTGTGTGTTCCGGGTCCCAGAGCTTGTGTGTAATCCTAAGGAATCACCGTCGTGGCTAGTCACTGACTGTCAAGGTAGCCCATGTCAGCCGATCTAACCCGCCAGAACCTTCAGATTTGTTCGTGCGTGTGTTCGTGTAACTCTAGGGGCCTTTTGATATCAGCTATTGGCTGGTATGGGAGCCTGTACCAACAACTGATTCGCCCGGGGCCTAGCGTTCGCGAATGTATCAGGATTTAAAAAAAACGAAATTGGTTTTCAGTGGTGAATTCTAACGATGGAAGGAAACAAAGGAGAAATTTAGACTAATCGAGGGTAATTGTCTCGATAGCGTTGCGAGACTGCGGAATGTAATAACTTTCCGGAAACGGAATTGTTATGATAATCTATGTTGGATGTGTAATCCGTAATAATAATATCCGGGCATTTTCCCGGTTTCAATCCGTTTTTAAAGTTGAGGTGACAGTATTTGGGAATTTCCAGATTCAAATCCCTGCGAAGGATCTGTTTCCATTCTTTTATTTGATTATGCAACTTTTTACGGTTTATTTTGGGTCGGATTCGCTTCTCAATCAATGGATATTTAACCAATTCCATCGGACTTTAAATATAAGTTGAAGTTTTAATTTTTTTTTATTCGTGTTGGGAAATGAAAAGTTCGAAAGAAATTGCAAAATTCAATAACAACAAAAATGAACTTGAACGGATTTCAACTAAAAATTAGGATTTAAAATTTCGCGAATCCGGAGGGTGGATCAGACAACCCACCGTAAAGCCGTCCCCGCGGGATGTCGAGAGAATGTTCTCCCGGATTTCAAGGTGATTTATTTTCCCTTACCTTGCGTGATTCTCTGAATGATTAGAGAAATGGCAGTCGACCTGTGACGATGGCGGATGTCCAAGTATGGAGAAGGTGTCCCGAAAATTAGTGATCCACCCGTCGAGTTCGATGGACCCAAAAGATTGACAGAACGAATGGATAGATGTGGACGGTGTAGTTCGCACAACACAATACATCGTAGAACTTCGTGAATATGAATTATATATGGGTCATTCCACCAATTCTTGACTAAAGTTGTGCCGGGGGGTCTGAATTCTGGGTAACAAAAATGTTTATTGAAAAGTACATAACAAAGAGAGCTTCCATGATCTTTTTCAATTTTTTTTGTCCAACCCTTTTGAAGATACAGTAGATCGAAAATTGCAAGGTTTGCAATTATTGACTTTAGATATTAAAAATACCAATCCCTTGTAAAATTTCTAAAAATATATTAAATATTGGTTTTTGTGTAAAAAAAGCTCAGCTTTCCGAAAAAAATATTTTCAATTTCCTCCAGTATCAGGAAAACCCCGAAAAATGAGGTCAAAAAGTAAAATACGCTTTTCCGACCAATGTATCATTTTTGATATTTTTTAAAATATTTTTTTCGAAAAGCTGAGACATTTTTACATGGGTGAGGTATGTTTTGATTTTGGGAATTTTCAAAAATAAACCATAGCAAAATAAAGTTGAAACTTTTGTGATGAATTGCCGATAAGTATTGTGCTGCCGTCACGGTCGATACACGAACTATCGAATTAAGTTTGAAAATTTCTGTACATAGCATTATATTCAGCGATTATGCAGTGAATATATATGTTCAAAGTGTGAAGTGGGTAAGAAATTAAAATTATTATATAAAAGCGATATGACAAGGATCAAATCTTTATTATTTGTACTCTTCTTGTCACTGTTGACAGAGAAACATTCCTTACAATAGCAGAACCATGATTCTCGGCATCAGGGATAATACAATGCATAGATTGCATCTTTTTTTACAGCCACAGCATTAGCAAATCTGGACTTTAGCTGTGCTGCGCGTACTTCGTATTTCTCATTTGAAATGAAAGTGAAATCAATATTTTTAAATGACGTGCCCAGTCATACAATGCCAAGGCTGATAAGAGTTCTGCTATTGTAAGAAATGTTTCTCTGTCAACAGTGACAAGAAGAGTACAAATAATAAATATTTGATCCTTGTCATATCGCTTTTGTATAATAATTTTAATTTCTTACCCACTTCACACTTTGAACATATATATTCACTACATAATCGCTGAATACAATGCTATGTACAGAAATTTTCAAACTTGATTCGATAGTTCGTGTATCGACCGTGACGGCAGCACCATACTTATCGGCAATTCATCACAAAAGTTTCAACTTTATTTTGCTATGGTTTATTTTTAAATATTCCTAAAATCAAAACATACCTTTCCCATGTAAAAAAGTCTCAGCTTTTCAAAAAAAATATTGAAAAAAATATTAAAAATGATACATTGGTCGAAAAAGCGTATTTTACTTTTTGACCTTATTTTTCGGGGCTCTCCTGATACTGGAGAGAATTGAAAATATTTTTCTGAAAGCTGAGCTTTTTCTACACAAAAACCAATATTTAATATATTTTTAGAAATTTTACAAGGGATTGATATTTTTAATATCTAAAGTGAATAATTTCAAATCTTGCAATTCTCGATCTACTGTATCTTCGAAAGGATTGGACGAAAAAAATTGAAAAAAATCACGAAAGCTCTCTTTGTAATGTACTTTTCAATAAAAAATTTTGTTATCCAGAATTCAGACCCCCCGGCACAACTTTAGTCAAGAATTGGTGGAATGTCCCATATATATGTATATATGTCTTACTAGTTTTGATAAATATTAATTTCATTAGTCAATTACATAATATTCTAAGTAATTTCTGTTACGCTAATTTCTGTCGCGCTGAAGCGCGCGAGCGGTTTTCTGGTAGCGCTGCAGCGCTCCTTTCATGTATAATAACCTATCGAGATATGCGACAGCACCTTGATGCCAACCTATTTGGAAGCAGTTCCATAAGAATAAACACGAGGTTAGACAAATTGGAACATTCATTATATGTAACATATGGTACAGAGAGAGATCGCTAATGTCTTGCCCGTCATTGATCGTTCTACGGATTGACCGCTTTTTCGTATTACGTGCACACACACGTGAATTATTATTTTTATGAAGATAACATTATTTTTAATAAACTATTTGTTAATTCAATATATTCATGTCAACATTATAATAATATAATACAAATAGAAGTAATGTTTCAAATTATTGAATTTTATGGGCAAATTTTGAGTGATCTTTGAGTGATATAATTCCTTGAACACATAATTTTTTACGATATTTCTGTCCCGTTGTACTCCGATATAAACTTTGAGGGCTTCCCAAGAACGCACACGTGAGAAGGCCACATACAATTGACCGTGGTTGAAGACATCTCTTCGAAGATCCACGCTAATTTTATCGAAAGTTTGTCCTTGTGACTTGTTGATGCTCATAGCAAAAGCTACCTTTACAGGAAATTGACGACGCTTGAAAGTAAAGGGATAATCATTTTCACAATAAAGAGTCATGCGATGTAAAAAAACGACCTCTCCACTTTTATCACCTGATAAAATTTCACAACGCAATACTGTATTACCCAGTTCTAAGATCATCAATCTTGTGCCGTTGCGTAACCCTTCGTTAATACTCAAATTTCTTATAAGCATTATAATGCCATTTTTTCTGAGGCGAAGTTCATGAGGTGGCAAACCCAGCGGTGACAATATATTTAGATACTCGAGCAAAATAGTCTCGTTGATCAGATCGTTGTTGCCACAATTCTCGGTACTACCAACACTCGTGTATGGCCGTCCTGTATTTTGATCGAATAAATCCATCACTCTCGAATTGATTTCGTCGACGTCGTCATTTCAAGCGGTTAAAATTGCACGTTTTGCTACACCTTGGAAACGTTTCGCTCTCACCAATTCTCCGTAAGTGTCTTCTATGATATCTTGGTTTGCAGGCGCCACGCAACGTTCTGGAACTTGAAGATTATCATTCACATCATTGAGAAGACCATCACCAACGTCAATTAAAAATTTTGCAAATTCGACTTCGTTTGGTAATACTCTCATGTTCTGAGATAACGCATATTTAGAAAAATGTGACCACAATACACTGTACTTGATTGACAGATTTACTATTTTGCCGCGAGTACCTCGTACTTTGACAGGAAGGAGTTGTCGAAAATCTCCTCCAAGAACAATGATTTTTCCGCCAAACGGTTTGTTATTATTCATAATGTCCCGCAATGTTCGATCTGCTACTTCCAATGCATGGCGTGGCACCATAGGTCCTTCATCCCAGATAAAAAGATTAACTTTTTTTAAATACTCACCCTGCTTCGATTGAACTTTGATGCTTGATATAGAATCTGCGTACAAAGGTACTGGAAGTCCAAACGTTTTGTGTACTGTCTTTCCCTCTGGCAGTAATATCGCTGCAATTCCGGTGAACGCCATAGCACTGACCCGCTATTCTCTATCTCTAGGGAGATTTGGAAGGATAGTGTATGTAAACGTCTTACCGGATCTCCCTGGCCCGTCGATGTAGAAACAAGTTTGCCCATCGTTATTATTGTCTATCACACTCAGGACCGCATCAACGAATCCCTTTTGTGTGAAATTCAGCTGCTCATAATGGTGCATACCAATTTCTACAAACTGAGCGGGAGAGATTTCCCTTGCATCGTCGTCAGATATCTCGATTTGCTCCATTGTTGGGAATCGTGATATATTTGAGTCTTCATTTATAAGCATGCGAGCGATTTGGGAATACGCCTTTCTTTGAGCTCGTTGCATGCCAATATGTCTCGCATAATCCTCTGACAATTCTTCTTTTAATTCTTCCTAAAGTTCCTCCGGATGAATCGGCTGACAGTGGACCGGTATTCTTACGAATAATCTTCGAAGCAGCCCAGGCATCATCCAAATAGCGGCTTCTTCCATTGCCCTCTTCCACTCGTCATCACCTTCGATCAAACCTAGAGCTAAACATGTTGCGATGAAAGTTTCGCAAACTTGACCATTAATAGTCCTCAAATCATCGAAACTCTTGGCTCCTTTAACCTTCAACAAAAGTAGTCGAAGATGAAACAATTCAGTTTGTCCAGGACTTACCGAATACATTCTTCCAAACGCGTCATGTCTACGCTGTCGTTTTTCCCACCTACAAACGGTTTGTCCATCAACCTTTGATTTTTTACACACATAATGTGATGGAATGTCGGGATATATAAATTGTCTCGCACATTCATCACGAAAATTTAATGCGAAATAATCGTTCAGCATACTCACTCGACTCATAGCATTCCGTATTCCATCGTTGTTCATGTCTGCCGGAATTGTCACATTGTGCTCGTTGGGTAATGTACTGGAAGACGTATCACGGGATGGCTTTTCTCTTGCATGTTTTTATCATAGATACGCCAAATTGCTTCGTTTGGTCCAACGTAACGAGCTTCAATGTGATCCGTGACTTCATCGTGATTAATAACGCGTTCCTCGTTTCCTCCATCTTCTCTGCTTGTAATTCGAGTAGCAGCTGCATCGTACCCTTTGAAAATGTACTTGTACAAGTACTTTGGAGCTGTAACGCTTGTCACAATTTCTACGTTTATATGGCAATTGAAAATAAGCGACAACGTCGGGCAATAAGGCCATTGATCGGACCATTGATTGTTAGCGACGTGTCCTCCACGACGTTCGTACGAAGCTCCAGTATTTCTCCGACGATAATGTGGATAAACATTCGCATCCATCGTCGTTTCGTTTCGAAATAGTTTCGGAAAATGTTTGGAGCATTTTCCGTTCTCCTCACACCATGCACCACAAGGTCCATGGATCATGTTGCCCATAACGATCTGATGCAAATCGGGATGCAAATTTGGATCAGGAATTTCAGCAGAGCTGCATCGGTCGACCATTTGCGGCGTTGACAATTTGTTCTTCAATGTCACCAACAGGTGAATATGCAACAAACCTCGCTTCTGCGACTTGATTGTGTATACGAATGCTCTTGATTCGCCAAAGAAATGTTTTCGAACGATTAAGTCGAGTAAATGTTTTTTCTTCATATCGAAGACTCGAGATGTAAGATCTGGTCTGCCCGATGGTTGCTGACCAGGAAGAAGATTTTCCTTTATCTCACGCCAGTTTGGATTGCAAGTCATTGTAATGGAGAGATCTAGTTTTCCGAATTTTCGTACAATTCCCATGGCATCCTGGTAGTGTTGCATCATATTTCGCAGCGAGCCACTCAATGTAGAGGGTAAGATGACTGTTTTTCCGACATGTGCATCTGTGGCGTGTGCAGTAGTGTCCAGATAATCTACTAATCCCGAGTAAATTTCAGCACGTATCTTAGCTTGATTCTGTTTTATAAACTGAATGCGATACTTCTTGATTTTCACATAATTATCCACTGCCCACTGTTTGAAAAAGACGCCTTCCCAGAAGAATGACATTTCCGTGATTGTTTTCGCGGATTGCCATCCGATATCTAGTGTAAGCTTCTCTGGATATTCGTTTCTGAGTATCATCTGTTTGTCTCAGATCTTGATGCCAGCCTCGAGTGCCAAATGGGTAAAACAGTGGATACACCCAGGGTTCAACATTAGGATCCATAGTACTTACCGATTGTAGTCTCCGCATACTTTTATTGCAAATAGTGACGTATGATTCCGGAATCCCTCCATCAGCAGTAGTAGAAAATACGGCCGCTACTTCGTTACTTTGTTGAAAATTGAATCTTCGGCGATCCATTCCTGGTCTTAGTGTAAAAAGTAGCCGTAACTCGCCAGGTGGTTGCACGTCACCAGATCGATTGGTCTCTTGAGTTCTCAGTTCTTCCCACATCATCTTATATGATTGAACGAAGATATTATTTTCACGCATGATACGATCCAATACTTCCAGAATGCTTGGATCAAAGGTAGTGTTTTGACGTTGTAGAGAACTGATTGCTTCGTGGGAATCAACTATAAACAACTGACCATAAGTTGGCAGTTCATTGGGCGCGGGATGAAGAGCTGAGTAGTATTCGTACCCGTCTGGCGCCCCCCACTCCCATCCCTACTCCTACCCCCACCATCCGGCTTCCCCCACCACTTCACTTTTCCCCCACCACCTTACGGTGATAGAGAAAAAGTACGGTGATGAGGTTGACAGTGAGGGGAGGAGTGGGGATGAGCGGGGCGATAGACGGGTACCAACATTTTTGCTGACTTTTTTTTTCTCCAATTTACTTACCGAATGATGCTGATGATGATGATGATGATGACGATGATGATGATGATGATGATGATGATGATGATATTGCACTCACACACACACACACACACACACACACACACACACACACACACACACACACACACACACACACACACACACACACACATGCCCGCGCGTGCACTCCTCATTCCCCGTATCCTTCATCCGACTCATCACCGTCATACGGCTCATCGGATTCTAGCATCAGGTGGACGATGCTACCGATGTCCTGGCGCGCATCGTCGCCGAGGCGAATCCGGAGGAGCTCGAGCCCGTAATCACGCGACGCTATTCTTCCATGCATCGCGTGAAGCCCGAGACACACGTTCTCGAGAATTTCCCGGGCTCTTTCGTCCCCCCGGAACGCTTCCATCCCTCGCAACTCGCACTCGATGATAAGAGGTGGCATCATTATGAAATACGGCTCGGCGTAATAAATTGAGGACGGCCAAAAAAAATCCAAATCGTTCATATCGACGAGCCGTACCTCCGTGTATCCCTCATCGTCGGAATAAATAATTTCCCCGCGGAAGATCGAAAAATGTTGTACGACGACGCATGAAGCACCTGCTACGCGTTCGTCATCTCGCAAAAAGCGTCCCATTTTATCATCGATATAAAATGAACGTAGTAAATATTTAAGTTGTTCGTACGCTATATTCATTACTTCTGTGCGCACATTCACTCCGCACCCACTCACGACACTCACTATGATCGCGAAAAAAGATTGGGGAAAAAAATCTAAAGAAATTCGCGGGAACATTTTGAGTTTTTTTTTACATTCTATTTCGTAGTTGCACCGAGCGCGATTGAATCAAGACTGATGTCCGTAGGCAAAGCATCTCATCATCAGGGACCAGAAGAAGAGCTCCAGCGCTCAAAAATCCTAGTCAGCAAAATTGCACGTGCAAATTTCCGAATGTACTCGCAGAACGTGATACTCACACACTCGCGCTCACACACACACAAACACACACACACACACACACACTGACAAAGAATCACTCGCATAAACTTTTATACGAGGCTATGTAAAATTTATCATTATTATTATTTATATTTCACACGTGAATGTGCATATCATTCGAGGAATTCGGAAGAGTGCGCTTTTGTCACCATTCTTACCAAAGAGTTCAGCGAAATTTATTATTACTAGTGCTGCTCAGGATGAATATGAGAATAAAAAGGAATTTTATGAGTGATAATATGCATTAATGTATACTCATTCGATTAAAAATGTTATGAAATAATTTCATTTTCTACGGCGAATTGAAAAATACATACTTTCGCTTATATTCAACGAAAACAATACGTGGGTGATTTCAAATTGTTTCCTCACATATTTATTATTTTTTATTTGCTGTCAGCTCACTTCGCAATGTCGTTTACATATAAAAACGAAGAGAAACAAATTTATACATAGTTATTCAAAATCTTCAATCAAAGTTGTTACACTTTCCACGATTTTGCCTTTATACAATGTTGTTATTTCGCGGAGCGCTGATTCCAACGAATTTTCTCCAAACTTGGGATAGTCTTTTTTCAATTTCTCACCGATTTCCACAAGTATTTTATATACACAGTCTTTTGATCCCAGGAACTCTTCCACGGCCGCGCGTTCGGTTGCTCTTCCGCCCAGGTGTGCATGGATATATGATACCACCTCACTCATGCAGTCGTTTATCGCTGCGGTGTCTCGTTGTAAACGTTGTATGTGTACGTCAATACACTTGCTCGTTTCCACGAGAGTTTTGAATGTTTGATGCAGCAAAGTGATATTTGGCGAGTAATTTGGCCGTGCTCGTTTTGCTGATAAATTTCCTGTTTCCTCCTTGTCCCTCTCGCTGCACCAAAAACACACGGCTCTCTGCTGATAGCACGTGGTCAATAACACGGTGAATACGCCGTTATCCATCTTCCTTCCGCACATTCTTTCAGCTTCGATACCCAAGGCATTGAAGTATCGTTCGATTCGGGGATAATCGTTTTTAAACCGGAGTGAGATAACCGCTCACTAGCGATAATTCAAACCCCGATGTTAGTATTTTTCCGTATGATCTATTTAATCCGTATAGCGTACTTGATGCGAGATGCGGCGAAGTAACGCGTCTTTCAACATTCGATGCTACGATATTTTCCATTTCAGGTTGCTCTTCGTGCGCTCGTGATTTCTTGAATGATATAAAATCGACAAATTGCGCTGCTTTTAAATCATTTCCCCCTCCACCTCGAATATCGCTCGATATATATTTTTTTATTTTTTATTCGCAATTGTCGTTTTTCTTTGATATCTATAAATTCCGCCGCTGCTGCCAATAACTAGACAGTTAGCCAGTCACACGTGCATATATTTTTTCAAGTACAATAAATACAATGGCGGCAATAAATTAAAAGAAATGCTCACCTCAGCATTTATCATATTACCGTCTCGAGACCATCGCAAAATCATTCAAAGTTTGCTATTGTCTCTACTTCTTGAAAATTTATATTCCGCTCTGCATCGAAAAAAATTTTATTCGGTAATAAGGAGATATATTTATTCGTAGATATGGCAGAGATCGATTTTGAATCCTGGGATTATATTACCTCCAATATGCCCTTTTTCCTATCGATCCATATTTTCAAAGGAGGGGGGAATTTAAAAAAAAATCGGAGAAAAACGCCTGTATCTTCTCTCACCATTGGAAGTATCAATTCGAATACTCGAATTGTTTATGTATTTTTTTTGCATTTTTTTTCAGCGAAAAAAACTGTTTGCGGCGCTCAAGCGCCCTCGCCTGCCCCACTTTCCCTGCGCTATTCTTCTCTACATTGCGATAACATTCCTTGACCATCTTTCGTGGTGTGAGGAAAATTATCGTCGAGAGGGAAGCCGTGGCCGTACGCTGTTCTCTCTCTCTCTCTCTCTCTCTCTCTCTCTCTCTCGCTTCATCACTCTCGCACACGCTCTTCCTCACTCGCTGATACTTGCATGGCCATAATGAATTCGCGGTCGGCCATCATGGAAGTGATAAAAGTTATCGCTCTATACTCTCTTGTATATAATATACGCTGTACCAATCATCACCGTGAATTAGTCAGCGGCCATCATGAAACTGATAGCCCTTATCGTATGCGGTTTTTTAAATGCGAGGATCGCAGCCATCATTTTTATTTGCCACGCCTTATAAATGCGCGAATACATGAATATCGATATTCATGAATGAAAATATAATACAATTGGGGAATTTATGGTAATTATTAAGTTTTTAGAGCCTGCACATTTGCGATGAATATTAATTACGATAAAAATAAAACCGTTTATTCGGCTTCATGAAGATTTATCGGTAATATTCTTGTAAAAATAATAATTTTTCCCCGAGTTTAATACAGAGTGTCGTTGTTTAATTTTATTCACACTGATTCTTCAGGTTATATTTTGATACCTTCGAAACTGCAGCGAAATGAGCTCATTCTTTTATGCTATAGATGCTTTGCTTACGATTATATTACAGCATTGAAGAATAGCCCTACCAGCACGGTCTTTTTCTTTACAATAAGAAAGGACACGTATATAAAATAAATTTTCTCCTCTGATATTCCCGACATATTAAATGTTGGAGACTCTATCAAAACTCGACAGTTGATTTGCAACCGACATTGCGAACGTTTCTTTTTCATCATGGTGCGGATTATACAGCGTGGCGTACTTCTTAATTTATTACGCTATTTAATTGATCGAAACCCGCGCTTGGCTACAAAATGGCCTTTCGAAAATTATAAAATGATGGTTAATTATATGCACGCTCGTATTGTTCTTCGAAAAATTCGTGGAGCTTCATATGATTGCTCAAAAAGTTAAATTCTCGAGGCATATAATGCAGGTTATTTTCAATCTCAACCTTTGATTGATTCGCTGGTGAGAGTAATTCGAAGACGGGGATGGTCTTCCGATCCATTATTTCAACCGATATTCAAAGAACGCCGTAAGTTTTATTGTAATTTTTTAATTATTTATACGCGCGTGACAGTTGATTTTTTTTCTTACTTGAATTTTATATAATTCAATAGTGTATCGGTATGAAGAAATGAAATTGGTTGATGCGGAGACATACGATTTCAACGCGGAAGGTAAATCTGATCCGGAACATGAGAGCGATGAAGCCGATGAGACTAAAGAATTTTGGCTCGATGCGTCGAAAAAACGCTACCGCCCTCATGATTTATTGATCGAAGATTCATGTCATCACCCGCGTAATCTGGCGTTAGCAGGCCCATCATGGGGTAGTTCTCCACCACCACCACCTTCCTCAAGCGGCTCATCAACAAGTTCCTTTCCAAATTACGAAAGCGACGGCGAGGTTGAAGTCGTCATGTTAGAGGACAATGAAGAAGAAGAAGAAGAAGAAGAAGAATCCCATGTTGATTCAGGTTTGATATTTATCTTTTTTTTCAATTTATATAAAAAATAATATTTACATAAAAAAGTAAATATTATTCGACACGAGGCGTGGTTGTATAAATGTTTTCCTAACATATATATAGGATATTCCACGGAAGAAGCTCCGTTAATATTGGGTGATCAAGTGTTGCAAAGATATCATCCTTTGATGATCAGAAGAGCAGTAGAGCAAGAATACGCAATTCAAAATCGCTACCCCGATGCTGCCGATGGCTTCGAGTGGTAGAAGTATATATCTTTAATTGTTTAATTTCAAAAAGTTTTTTATCATTCTATTTGCATAATAAAAATATATTTCTTCGTTTTATTACAGATATTCAAGTGGGAGGTGGTGGTGGTGGTGGTGCTGTCGATAACAATGATCGCGACGAGGAGGATATTTTACCTCCGGGGCAGCGATTCATCATTGTCTCTGAAGATACGTGCTATTTTCGCCGTTTCAAAACCCGTGGACGGCGAGTCAGTTTCCGCGTACGACCACCCCCTGCGAACACCGAACACTTATCGTGGTTAGAAGGCGCGATACGAGATGTACTCACGCATCTCACGAACTCTTGTCAACCACACGATTACGCGGGGATGACCTTCACAGCACCAGCTTTAACGCATGGACCAGCTTGGATTTCTTTTCGACCGGTGCGTGAATTTTCAGCGAATGATATATGGACGCTCATAAATGATTGGACGAGGGTGTGTGTGAAATGAGCGTGAGTGTGGTACGTGGTGTCGAGGGTGGTGCAGGTAAACGTCTGACACACGAGGGTATAGCTAAAGACTCGATTCTGCAAATTCATAATCGCGATAATTTGTGTTTACCCCGTTCGATCGTTGCCTCGCTGGTTTACTCTCAACGAGGCGAACTCCGATCGGGTGAATTACACAACGATTGGCAGAAAATTCGGGACGGTCGTCGCGAGTATCAACGGAGCAAAGCAATGGAACTTGTACGTGAAGCTCGCGTAAAAATACCGGAACGGGGATGCAGCGTACGCGAAATTCACAAATTCCAAGAATACTTGGCTCGTGATGGTATCGCGATTGTAGTTTATGAATTTTTGACTTTCGGAAGACGCGTTCAAGCTCTTTATGACGGACGAGAAACTGTAATTGGGGTGCATGGGCGTATCAAACATAAATTGTACATATTGTATTACGAACGCTCACGCCATTATCAACCAATTCTCAATCTTGCTGGAGCACTAGGCAATCGGGGTTTTTGCGTGGATTGTTACGCTAAATATACACGCGTACACGAGCATCGCTGCTCCAAGCAATGTCCTCGTTGTGAAACGGTAGCTTGCAGGGGTGATAGAGCAGTTTTCAAGGAATGCAGTGATTGTAATCGCATGTTTTTTGGGGACGAGTGTTTTGCGCTGCATAAGGAACCGAAAAATAGTAGAGGACGAGGTTGTCGTGCTAAACGTGAATTGAGCGTATGTCAGGCTTTAAAAGTATGTCGTGAATGTAATCGTCTAATTAAAAATTCATCAAAGCATCAGCATGTATGTGGAATGATTTTTCGCACTATGTGTAAATTTATGCGCTCAACTTCGCACCAGTGCTATATTTCTCCTGTTAAAGGAACTAATGATTCAAACTGTGTTGGGAAAAAAGAAAAAAATCTATCGCTGCAATTTATTTTTTATGATTTCGAAACAGCAACATTCTCGTTTACCAGTCGATAATTCGACACGTGTGCACGAGCCAAATCTTTGTGTCGCGCAGCAAGTATGTTTGACGTGTCTCGATGATCTTGATATAGAAAATCCGTGTTCTATTTGCGGTCAACGCGAATTTGTATTTTCAAACGAGCCAATTGCCGCTCTCGTAGAGCTGGCTATTAATTCAAAATTCTCAAAAATCATATGCATTGCGCACAATGCAAGGGGCTTCGATAGCCAATTTATTCTTCGTTATCTTATTGAGAATAAAAAGACTCAAATGCCAACGTTAATAATGAATGGTACGAAAATTATCTCCATGCGTGTCGGAAATATTGCTTTTCTCGATAGTTTAAATTATCTTCCGATGTCGCTCAGCGCACTACCGAAAGCATTCGGTTTCGCTGAAACAGTTACAAAAGGAACATTTCCGCATTTATTCAATTTACCGGAAAATCAAAATTATATCGGTTCGTTACCATCTCTCGATTATCATTCGCCCGACACGATGTTTTCAGAGGCTCGAGAAAATTTCTTGGAATGGGACAATGAAATAAAGAGCTCGGAATATCAATTTGACTTTGCTAAAGAATTTGTGCATTATTGTCGCACGGATGTAACAGTTTTAAGACGCTCGTGCTTGGCATTTCGAAAACTTTTGATTCAATGCGGAAACGTTTGTCCTTTTGCTGAAAGCTGTACAATCGCTTCTGCATGCTCGCTTGTATTTCGTAAAAATTTTTTGCAACGCAATCGCATTGCTATTTTGCCACCCGGTGGATACCGCTGGGGCGATAAGCAATCTCGCAAGGCCGTTTCGTGGCTCATATGGCTCAAAAGAGAACGTCATCGTATTATCATACATGCTGGACGTGCGAGAGAGTATCGTCCTCCCGCGGGGTTACCCCCGGTGGATGGGTACTACGAAGAAAACGAAGCCGACATTCGTCACGTGCTTCAATTTCACGGATGTTTTTGGCACGGGTGCCCTCGATGTTATCGTATAAACAGAGATAAACAATTAAAATTCGGTGATACGATGGATGAGCGATACGAACATACTGTAACTATATCGGCGCGAATTAGAGCGCAGGGATATGTATTAGAAGAAATGTGGGAATGTGAATATGACGAATTGATAAAAAATAATGACGAGATGCGTGAGTATGTGGAAAATCATCCCATGGTACTTCCTCATCCGCTCGATCCGCGTGATGCTTTTTTCGGAGGGAGAACGGAAAATTTTGTAAAATTGTACGATATAGAAGTCGGGGAAAAGATAAGATACGTGGATGTTTGCTCGCTGTATCCGTGGGTATGTAAGACGGAAAAATTTCCGGTAGGACATCCGAGAATATATGTTGGAGGTGAATGTCATGAAATTATTGGTCCAAATAACGAGCTTGATCGTGTTGAGGGTCTCGTCAAATGCGTCGTGCTAGCACCAAGAAATTTATACTTACCCGTGTTACCATATCGCGTACGTGGAAAATTATTATTTGCATTGTGCAGAGCATGCTGCGAAAATATGAATAATAATAATAATCAAAATTGTATACACGATGATCCTAATGAACGCGCATTTTCCGGTACATGGGTCGCGGATGAATTGCGAAAAGCTGTTTCTCTCGGGTATACGATCACTCGGATCAAAGAAATTTGGCAATACGAAATTGCGCGTTATGACCCGATAACGCGAAATGGCGGTTTATTTACCGAGTATATAAACACGTTTTTGAAAATAAAGCAGGAAGCGAGTGGGCCACCGGCAAATAGCGCTGATGATCTTAGCGCGATTACTCGTTTCATCGCATCTTACGAGGAAGCCGAGGGTATACGGCTCGATCCAGGTGCTTTGCAATCGAATCCGGGCCTTCGCTCACTCGCTAAACTTGCGTTAAATTCATTTTGGGGTAAATTTGGCCAACGCGAGAATCAGCCTACCACAGCGATTATTTCAACGCGAAGCGAGCTCATGGATCTGCTTACGAGCCCTGAAATTGAAGTCGTTGGCATATTACCGATCAATCATCATGTAATGTATGTCAATTATATAAGCACGCGTACAGCTATTCGACCGTCCTTAACATCAAACGTTGTGATTGCTGCTTATACAACGGCGCAAGCACGTCTCAAATTGTACACATATCTCGAGGGACTTGACCGTAGAATATTGTATTGCGATACTGACTCGTGTATTTATGTAAGTCGTGAAGGTAGCGAGAAATACGAACCTCCGAAAAGTGAATTTCTCGGTGACCTGACGGATGAGCTAAACGAACAAGGTCGTGGTTCATATATTTCTTCGTTTGTATCAGGTGGACAAAAATTCTACGCATTTATCGTTCAAAAACCCGATGGCACAACGAAAGAGGTTTGCAAGGTTAAAGGTATTACGTTAAATTTTGCAAACAGCCTTCACGCAAATTATAAGGCTATTCGCGAGTTCGTGACAGGTGCGCGAAATACTCCTATTGATTTCAAATTCGACGCGATTCGTCGCACGCCATTTCATAGAGTCGTTACACGGGTAGAAAAAAAGAAATGTATCTCGGTAAATGTAAAGCGCCAACGACAGGGAAATTATGCCACGCTTCCTTACGGGTTTTCTCAAAATGATACTTAAACAAATAATTCAAAAATATTAAATATAATATTTTATAATATTGCTATTGTAAAAAAAAAGTAAAATTAAACAATGTACATTAATATATGTATATAAGTATAAGTATATAAGAAGAAAACAAAATAAAACTCTAAATACAATTTTTGTTTCTACTCCCCTGAATATGCGAGCTCGTATAATACGCTACGCGAAAAAATAGAGGTTGCGCCTATGCGGCCGCTATCCTTCTTGCTCCCGCGGAAAGCATAGCGAGAAAGTTTCGTTCGCGCGTAGTAGCTTGCCTCCCGCACCGCGCTTCCTCTGACACCATATATCACGCGCGGCAGTCATCATTGTTCTTATGACGCAGCACCAGTAGCATACCCCCTGCACCGCGCTGGCCGGTGCCATGCCGTCTGACTTGGATATTCGCACGTGGTAGCATACGCTGCTCGCTCTTTCTCTCTCTTTCTCACATTCGCTCCTTCTCTCTATCAATCTCACTCGCGCGAGGCTTTATCTTTTGATATGAGCGCAGCCATAATGAATTAGCGCTCGGCCATCATGAAAGCGATAGCCCTTATCGCATACACACTTTTTAAACGCTGAGAACGCGGCCATAATGAAATTACTTTTATTCGTCACGCCCATTGAATACGCAATAATGCGATAATCGATACTTCTTCAATGAAAATCACGGAATTTTTGCAAATTATCAAGTTTTTATATCCGACTTTATTATTACGGATATCAATTGCTGTAAAATAAAAACCATTAATCAAAATTTATTCATTTGACCAATAATATTATCTGTTTCTCTTGCGGGCGCGCGTCTAATGAGCTTGCAAAGCCGCGCGCATTATAAGCTCATATTCGCGCTCATATAAGCTTGCAATTCCCTGCGCGTTTGAGCTTTCGAAAGCGCTCATCACATAAGCTCGTACCGCGGTCCCGCCACCGCCGCCGCCGCCGCCATTTAAGCTTATTTAAATAGTCATTCCGTAAATAAATTGCACTGTCGCGATTATGGATACACGCTGGAAACATCCATGGACCTCAATGATATGTGGTCCCACGGGATGTGGAAAAACATATTTTGTAAAAACATTTTTCAAATACATACTTGAAATGTTGGATGTACGATTTGAACGCGTGCTTTTTTATTACTCGGAATGGCAGCCTGGTTATACGGAATATGGGAAAAAAATTGAATTTCGCGAAGGATTACCCCAGTCAGCGGATTATTCGAATGATCAACGCCCGAAACTCATCGTCATCGATGATCTCATGCGCGAAGCTTCGAATAATAGCATCGTCGATTTATTTACAAAGGGTAGCCATCATAAAAATCCCAGCGTAATTTATATCACGCAAAATCTTTTTCATCAAGGACATGGGCAGCGTGATATATCATTGAACGCAAATTATATCGTCGTATTTAAAAATCTAAGAGATCGCGCGCAAATTCAGCATCTCGCGCGACAGGTGTGCCCGGAAAATCCGTGATTCGTTCAAGAGGTGTATTTCGATGCGACTGCAGCGCCTCATGGGTATCTATTGTTCGATCTCAAACAATCTACACCCGACAATTGTCGTTTTCGCGCCTGCGTATTTCCCGATGATGAGTATCATTATGTCTACGTACCACGAAAAGAAATAAAAATACGAGACTCTAGCCGCGATGTACCAGTAATGCGGCTGTGATGGCTGAGCAAGGAGCTCTCGGGAAAAAACAGTGCATTATTTTACACGCATTGTGTTATCTCACACAGACGCAATTGCACGCGATTTTGCGCATAGCTGATACGTCTTTGATACGTAGCATATGCGAGTGTGCGTTGAATGTTTTACGCGGAAATGTGAAGCTCAATGATCGCCAACGAAAACGTTTGCACCGTCATGCTACGCTTCTTCGTCGTTTAGCTGAAAAGAAAGGAAGTTGGGTGGGAAAACGGCGATTAATTGCCAAAAAAACAGTTCGACATTTTTCAAAAATCTGTTAATTCCTGTTTTGCGGTATATTAATCATGGAGCATGCTAGAAAAATGGTTCTTATTCCTCATAATAATATACAGAGACTAGGCGAGCAAAAGTCGCAGCAAGGAAACGCTGAGTCAGCTACACAGCTGAGCGGCAACTCCGTGCAGACCAACGGAACACCGCTCTCGCGCCTCGATACAGAAACGCATGAAATATTAAACTGTGATCTGTACGAGAGCGAGAGAGACAAGTGGAGTGCTTATCTGCAGGTTTTACAGCGTTACCTT
Organism: Alloplasta piceator; assembly: GCA_946863875.1. Lineage (NCBI taxonomy): Eukaryota > Metazoa > Arthropoda > Insecta > Hymenoptera > Ichneumonidae > Alloplasta > Alloplasta piceator. Next base: position 25,975,603 of record OX333074.1, read on the forward strand.
CGAATAGCCTTGTCTTCGCGTAACGGCAGCGATGACACGAACAATGACCCGACGAAGGATGAGGCTAGTTTGAAAATATCAAAAATTCGCGAAGATAATACCAACGCTGGTAATACGGCATTAATCGATGCCGTTGAATCCCAATTGAACGATACACTGATTATCGATAGTGTACCGAAAAAATTTCGAACAAAGGCAAAATTATTATTGCGCAATTTGCATAGAAATACTTCGCCCAACAAAAAAATCAGTTAGGACAGGAATGGCGCTGTTTCTATTGGTGGTACGAGAATTCCAAATTCAAACATAGTTGATCTCGTGAATGACGCTATGCGCGCGAGAAAAAGGGCAAAACCTGAGGGCAGAGCTCACTTTGCCGAGCACCTCTGGAAGATACAGATGCCACAGGAGCTTATAGGAAATCCGGAATTGTTACGAGGAGGCTGCCCCCTCAGCTGTGACTTCGACACCGCGTAAGCGTCTCGTATTGCCCAAGACGGTCAAGAGCATTGGCCTCAGCAGCAGCAGCAGCAGCGATAACGACGGCGAGGGAGAGACAAGCGGCACTGCATTTTACAGCGGACCAGCTGAGGAATCGAATGACAAGGCAGTAGATAAAACGCTCGCGAATCAGCAAGGCCGTGGACATCAGCTGAGGAATAATAACAAGCCAAAAAGACGATGCCTTGCTTGGACAACGCTTAAATTATGAAGATCCTTGATAAAATTTATCATGATCCTGCTCATCCAGCATCCTTTTCCCGCTTGCAAACTCTCAAACATGCCATTGTCGATGTAATTCTTGATCAAATTCTACTTCAGGGTGTACTTCTTGTTGCTGAATTAACCGATCAGTTGAAGTACTTGGTACAGCTGTCAAAATTTTGTTTAGACGTTTGCGTTGGTTTTCAGATTTTTTCTCCAATCTACGACGTTTTAATTCTGTTTCCTCTTCTGTTGTTCGAACCACCTTCCGTCTTCCAATTGTTATGTAATAATAATGATTATTATTATTTCTGTTTATATTATTATATCTGTTTATATTTATATTGTATTTTATTTTTGTCGTACCGAATTAGTTTTTGCGTATCTTCGTATAATTAATTATTATTACCAAAACTTAATTATTACCATTTTAAAAAGAATATTCAATCAGCATTAAGTCAAATGGCGATCATGAACGATACGTAGGTAAAATGGTTAAATTAAATCAAGAAAAGGGTGTGAATAAAAATAGCAATTCATTACAACAACATTTGGAAGGTTTGAACTTTCAGAAATATTAATTGTAAAATCGTTCTGAAATCAATAAGATTTACTAATTTTTAAATTATCTCCATTGTTGTCGTCACTATTATCTGTATAATAATAATTATGATTTGTATTACAGTACTGAGCAATTGAAGTGGAATTTTTTTGAGAGCCTGTATTTTTGCAAAAAAAAATCGAATTTGGAAAAACCTCGATACATTATAGATCGGAAATTTTATCGGAATTCAATCACCTAGTTATTTCGATGCCTTCCACGAAGTGGAAAAGTATCGAAAAATTCAATAACTGAGTTATTGAACTTTCTGCAAATAAACTCAATGAAAACAACAAAGAAAAAATCAACGGCCCTTTTCAAGGCTACCAATTCTTTTCAACGTTTGCACATTCTTGTTTGCAATAAAATAAATAATCATGCCGTCATAAAATTTGAGCAGAAAAAATTAGAAAAAAAATTTTTTTTTAATTTTTTGAACATGCAAATCTGCGTTGTACAAACATATTGTAATTTATTGCATAGAATTGTTCTTTACTTTACGCAAAATGAACGAAAAGTTTCGTGAAATACGCCAAAGTCGCTCGATTGGCGCGAGGAAGCAAAATTTTGTCGCGAAAATTTGCTAAGTCCTTAAAAATCTTTGATTTCGGAAGAATAGGCAAAAGACATGCTGGAGCTTGTCATCAGACCAATCAGAGGCTCGGTACGTACAGCTATCCCCTTCCTAGCTTCACGGGCCAATCAGGATGCGCCACCGGTTGGCTTTAGTGTATATAAAGCCGTGGCGCGCATGGCTCTTGTTCCAGTCGCCTCGCGCTACCTGACATGTCCACATCTCTCTCCCCACTCCACGTGAAATAAATCAGCGATAGATTTATCTCACAACTCGATGCCACGACGCCTCGAGATAAAAATTGACCCTTTTCAGAGCCATCAAAATTTTTCAACGTAATACAACTCTCCGCAGATAAAAATGGATGTTTTTAGGTATTCCAAATTTATGTTTTTTTCAGCACATTCAGAGCGGCGATGACGACTTGACGGCTTTTGTGGATCGACGCGATCAAATTTAATAAAATGCAATGGCTCTTTTCAATGCCAAGAATTATTTTGTACTCGGGAAAACTATGCTCGATGAAAGATTAAAAAAAAAAAGAAAGAAATTTCGAGACGAGCACGGTATGCTGCGAGAATTATTTTTGGCTCGCACACTCTTCCACTTCGTGCGAGGTATCGAACATTTTTATAGAAAAATTCGATCCCCGAGTTATTGAAAATTTTGAAAATCAACTCGATGAAAACGAGAAAGAATAAATAAACGATCCCTTTCAGGGCTACTAATTTTTTTCAACATTTGAACATTCTTGTTTGCAATACAATTTATAATCATGCCATCATGCATTTTTACCTGAAAAATAATCAGGGAAAAAGAAATTTCTTTATTTTTTCATTATGCAAATAAATCTACGTTTTAAAAACGTATTATAATTTATTGCATATAAATCTTCCTTACTTTATGCCTAATAAAACTAAAAGGGTCCTTTTCAGGGCTACCAATTTGTTGCAACGTTTCAACATTCTTGTTTGCAATTAAATTAATAATCATGCCTTCATGCATTTTTACCTGATAAATAATCAGGGAAAAACAAATTTCTTTATTTTTTCATCATGCATATAAATCTTCGTTACTTTACGCCTAATAAAATTAAAAGTTTCGCAAAATACGCCAAAAAGTCGCTCGATTGGCGGGAGGAAGCAAAATTTTGTCGCAAAAATATTCCGAGTTCTGGATAGCGACACGGGAGTCTCTCTCCATGGTACGCGCTCCAGGACGAACACGAGATATCGAAAATATTCTAAGTCCCATGAAGTCTTTTGATTGGCTCGTGAAAAAATGGTGGGGACTGAATACGACTGATCGAAAACAGCCTTAACAGTGGTACCCATCCATTGTGGAAAGCCACGACCATCGAAAGAATCTCGATTCGCAACGCGAATCGATAATCGTAATTTGGCGCAAGCGCGTTTCCTTGTCGAGAATATAGATTTTATAATTTTCCTGTCACATTCTCCTCCCTCAAACCTGGACGTGGTGGCGAAATGAGTTGACAGCCGTCGAGAATTGTCGTTTCCTTTGGTTTTGCGGACGTATAAATTCCCCGTCCAAGCCGTGCTAGTCTCAAACCTTAAAGGGTGGAAAACGGGAACATTTCAATGACCCCTCAACTCCACAAAAGAGGAACTTACATAGAGACATGACAGGTAAGGTGGGGAACAATATAACAAAAGGGATTACGTAAACCTGCAATATTTAACTATAAGTAAACTAGACAATAATTTTGTCATGTGTTGGGTTGACAAATGATTCCGTTAATGTTCCGGAAGCACAGGTTCGTTTTCTACTGTCGAGTTCGGGATGACATCAGCTTGGGCTCGATCGAGAAAGAGGGAAGAGTTTCTCACGAAAGATGCACAGAATTGATTAAGATTGTTGTGCAGATCGCTAGTTTCAGCCCTTCCTTCCGATTGGGAAATTCTTTTTCCTCACCGATGTTGGTGGTCTTCCGAGGTCAAAGCAGTTGGCCAGGTGGCAAAATTGAAACAAGGCTCACCAATAATATCTTCATAGTGGCATGTATGGTAATGTCCCCTGGGTGAAGACCGCTGGTGATACGAACGGCGATACGAACGGCACAAACCGGTCGTTGGAGCTGTTCATATGATTTAAGGCAGTGATGCTTCAAATGGCGATTGATGTCTCTGGTGGTTAGTAGCTTTTTCCTAATATTTTCTCAAAGTCTGAGTGGCACTGCCTTTTGTTACCTCGAAAAGTTAAATGAGTATATTCGCTGCTGCAATACTAAGATCCTTTAGAGTCTCTTGATTCACGACTTTACTGTCATCAATGTACGCCTGCTGTTTGAATTTCCTGAGAGGACCAAATTGGGGACTTGGCGTAAGACAACGTCAAAGAGTGGAGCTCGCATGAACTGCAACAGTTAGATTGTAACTAACAGGATAGTCGTGACGTACGAGAGATCCGTGCTTTTGAGAGTGACGCCAGTGATGATGGATTAGTGATGGTGGTTCGCTGGCGAAGCTTGATGTCCTTTTCGGCTGTTGACATATTGTGGTCCTACGCGCTATTACTATTACGTGAACTTCTTCGTGGTATTTTCAAGTCGGTGACATAGTATTTGCCGATAATCTTATCATTTTTATCTGCCAGTTCGACAATCATTGGTCCCAGTATACGTTTTATTACGGCGGGCCCTACGTATTTATGTCCTAATTTTGCGGCATAACCGACCGCTTTATTACTTAAACGCTTGTTCGGGAAATACACCTCGGAACCGACTGATAAGTTTATTGCTTGAGTTCTAGTCGAGTTAACCCTGGCGTTACGACTATCGCGGTGCTTATTTATTTGGTCCTCGACCTTCTGTCGTAATTCGTCAAATTTCGATATTCTTTCAACCCACTCATCGACCAACGCCTTGGTTATTGGCTAGATTTTGTCGATAGGACGCTCCTGAGTATTTAGATCGGCCTCCCGTGCAAAATTGAGAAAAAATGGAGAAACTCGACTACTGGCATGGGGTACTGTATTGTAAGCGAATTGCAGCCCGCGTAAAAAAAAAGAATCTTTCCAAGAATCTTTTCAGGAGTCTTGCAAAGAATCTTGGAAAGAGTCTTATAAAGAATCTTTCCAAGAATCTTGAAAAGAGTCACGTATTGGATCCGGAACAAGACTCTTTCCAAGACTCTTGGAAAGATTCTTTACAAGATTCTTGGGAAGACTATTTACCTCGGAGTAAAAAATCGTGTAAAGATTCTTTGCAAGATTCTTCAAATCGTTGCAGAAAAGATTCTTGGAAAGATTTTTTACAAGATCTTGGAAAGAGTCTTGGAAAGAGTCTAGCGTAGAAAAAAAGTCTTTGAAAGAATCTTCAAAGGATTCTTGGGAAGAATCTTTAAAAGATTCTTCAAAAGAATGAGGTTTTTTCAAAATCTCACGAAAAACTAAAAACTAACCAATTCGAGTCAATTTTCGAAAAAAAAAGAAATTTGAAAAAATCGGAAAACTTTATTTAGGAAAAAGATATAAAATTAAAAATAAAGATGATTCATATACAGAATCTTGGAAAAAACAAAATTATGTCTACGATTCTCCCGAGCGATTAGCTTGTACAAGATTCTTTACAATCAGTCTTTCCAACATTTTTCCAATTAATCTTTCCAAGATTCTTTGAATGAATCTTTCCAAGATTCTTAAAATGAATCTTTCTAGGATTCTTCCAATTGATCTTTCCAAGATTTAACGCCGTGTTAAAACGGACTTTGGCCATAACGGTCATCTTCATTATTGATTTTCTGTCTTCTTCCTAAATAAAGTTTTTCGATTTTCTCAAATTTCTTCTTTTTTGAAAATTGACTCGAATCGGTCAACTTTTAGTTTTTCATGATATTTCAAAAAAACATAATCCTTCCAAAGAATCTTTTAAAGATTCTTCCAAAGAATCCTGTAAAGATTCTCAGAATCGTGAAAAGGTTCTCAGAATCGTGGAAAGTATCTTTGAAAGAATCTTTAAAAGATTTTCAAGAGTCTTGCAAATAGTCTTTCCAAGAATCTTGTAAGGAATCTTTCGAAGAATCTTGGAAAGAGTCTTGTTCCGGATCCAATACGTGACTCTTTTCAAGATTCTTGGAAAGATTCTTTACAAGACTTTCCAAGATTCTTTGCAAGACTCTTGAAAAGATTCTTGGAAAGATTCTTTTTTTCTACGCGGGAACTTTGAAAAATTTACATCCCGCTCATTATGATTGTCTTTTGAAAATGCGGCGATCATAGGCTTTACGGTCTCGTTTACCCTTTCTACAGGATTCGCCTGAGGATGGGCTAGAGGGGTAGTGATATGTTGAATTCGTTTAGCTGTCAAGAATGCCTCTACTTCTTTGTTAATGTATTCGGTGCCGTTATCTGTGATTATCGATTCTGGGATTGTTCCCCATTTGTCAAATACGATATCGAGAACTCTAACTACGATTTTTCCTGTCTGGTTTTTAACAGGGAAGAGTTCGATAAATTTTGTATACAGGTCTTGTACGACAACGAGGTAGACATTGCCCTTCTTTGAACGAATTAACGGTCCAACAGTATCGACTGAGAGTTGGGTCTATGGTTTGAGTAAAGGTCTTGATGGGATTTTGGTTCGATTTGACCTTCACGCAGATATCACCGTCTTCGACGAAATCTTTGACATCACGAGACATACCTGGCCAATAGTAGTTCCGTCGTATTCGATCGTAGGTATTATCTCTGCCTAGATGACCTGATTGTGGCGTCTCGTGATTTTCGCGTAGAGTCTTCAAAATATCAGGTGGGCGTACGACCCTCTTCCACGGATTTTCGTCATCAATGAATAGTTTACTGAAATCAGGCCTATGGTAGAAAAGTTCGTCGTTTTCAATTTTCCAGTCGGTAAATCTCTCGGGCTGTCTTTTGACGAGATCGTATTTCGTTTCGTACCAGTTGTGATCGAGGATTGATGACAACAAGACTTTATCCTGGGTAGTTTGTTCGACAATTTTGTCCCAACCTGACGGATCGACATCAATATTGTGTATCCGTGAAAGTGCGTCAGGGGCTTCGTTTGTCGTGCCTCGTCGGTACTCGACTGTCATTGAGTGTTGTAAGAGGAAAATCGCCCATATTGCTAGGTGACCTACGGGTTTCTTTAAACTATATAGCCATTGTAAAGCTTGATGGTCCGTGATCACTTTAAAAGATGCACCTTCGAGGTAGCATCGGAGTTTTTCCACTGCCCATACTACTGCTAAACACTCTTTTTAAGTAGTCGTGTAGTGGATTTCAGCTCCTCTCAATGGTCGACTCAATACCTCGAGTAAATTTTCTTTACCATTGTCGAGATCTTTTTGGACTAAGATCGCGCCCAAACCAAAATCGCTTGCATCTGTATACAAGGTGAATGGTTCTTTCGGTATTGGTCTGTATAACCTTGGAGTAGCCACTAGAGCTGATTTACCTTCGTCAAATGATTTTTGTTCCTCGTCCGTCCATTTCCATTGGACTAGTAAGTTTATTCAAGGGTCCTTGAATACGCGCAATATTCTCCAGATGACGATGGTACCAGTTTACTAAACCGTTAAATTGCCTTAATTGAGTCCGATCTTTTGGGACTGGAAAGTCAAGAATTGGTTGGATTTTCTCGGGGTTTGGTCTGGTGCCTAACTCGTCGACGATGTATCCAAGGAACTTAACCTCCTTACATGCGAAGTTACTTTTTTCACGATTTATTTTAAGTTTTGCTTCACGCAACACTTCGAAGAGTAGCAACAAAAGTGCAAGGTGTTCGTCGAGATCTTGACTCACGATGATCCAATCGTCGAGATAAGCAAAAATTTGGTCCGACCAATAATTCGGCAAATTTCTTTCGATGATTAATTCCTTAACTCTACGTTTCAATTTATCCATTAGACTTTGAAACGTTGAGGGGGCACCGGTCAAACCAGAAGGCATGCGAACCCACTCCAATAGACCTTTACCCTCCACAACAAATGCTGTGTACTTACGACTTTCGGAAGCCATTGGAATTTGGTGAAATGCTTCACTCATATCCAAAGTCGAAATTATTTTTGCTCGGTGTAATTGAGACAAAATAGATTTCATGCTCTGAAGAGGGTAAGCTGGTTTGGCCGTTTGTCGATTCACCGGTCGATAGTCAATGCAGAACCTGAGCTTACCATTTGCTTTCGGTGCAATTACCGGGGAGCAAGCTTATTCGCTGTTACTCCACCGAATATAGCCCTTTTCAAGCAAGCGATCGACTTCGTCGCTAATAAATTCGCGGATTGACTCGCTTCGCGGATATGGTTTTTGTCGGTGGGGTACGGGATCATTTATTTCGATCACATGTTCTATCAAGTTCGTCAAGCCGGTGGACTCGTTGTCTAGCTTTGAGAATTCATTATCAAGGAAACGTTCAAGTCCATCCGTTTGTTCGACCGTTAATGCTCTTGAGTCAGTTCGTGTGATGTCTCGTTGTGTCATCGGGTAGGTGTATTTACTCCCTTCAAGTGTCCACGTTTTCATTGTTGAATTGATTTTGACTTTAAATGTTGTTCAAAAATCCATGCCTAAGATAACTGGACTTGACGAATTTGGGAGAATACTAAACCTCTGTGGTCTGTACACGTCTCCTACATCGATTACGAAACAGGTACCGTCTTTCGTTTTAACTACTGATTTGTCACCCAAACGGATGCCATTTCTTGACGTCAAATCCTCGGACAAGTCCAAAATTTGTACATCTTTAATTTGGTTGTAAACAAGTTGGCTGAGATATGATCTCTCGCTTCCGCTGTCGAGTATTCCAGATAACTTTTTGCCGAAAATGGAGATTTCTATTGGGATACGGGCGGCTCGGCTTGGTTCATTTGAGCTGTGGTTTGCACGAAAGATTTTTCGTTGCGACAAAGCATGTTGTGCGTGAGGTGACAAATTTACTGGTTTCCAGTTTCTCAGACTTTCGACGTGCAGTTCGGTATTCGCATTGGAGTTGATCTTGTCTCCCCAGTCGTCGTCTGACGTGATAGTTGTCAATTGTACCTCTCGTTCGTTGTCATTGTCGATCATGATTCCCTCGGGTCCGGCCAATTCGTCGTCTGAAATCTCCGAATCATCTGAAAGATCCTGCACGAGTGTCAATGGAGTAGACGAGCTATCTCCGCCGTTAGTTTTATTTTCTATTCCGACAACATTTCCTACGTTAAGAGGATGCCCGACCCCGTCCGATATTTCCGCTCGGTCGACTTTGACATTGTTTATTTCAGTTTCGTACTGTACCTCTCTGATGCCTTTTGTGACAGTGGTCTGAGGCTGGGTTACTGTCGGGCCTGATCGTTTTCCGAACGTTTTGGGCAATCTGTATTGTCGTGTCTGGTTGTTCTACAGATGAAACATACAACCTACCTTTCGGCAGTACAAAAGCGTGCTGCATGCCCCATTCCGCCACAACGATAACAGAAGAACTTGCTGGCGTCTCGTTCGGATTTTTGCTGGTTCGGTGTCGATGATTTCTTTTCTCCTCCAAGCGCATCTTTCCGTTCTTTATCAAAACGTGAAAAATTGGGTTCCAACCGCTGCCGGTTCGAACTTTTGGAATTACGGGATGAATTATTGTTGTTTGTTTTAATCGAACCCGCTGATTGCATGACATTTAGATCGGTCGGTTCGTCCTCTTCTTCAGTGTTGGTAGACGCGCTACCATTATAGGCTGGTACATCTTCACCTAAGAAATTCAAGTCAAATTTGTTATTTTTACTGCGTAACTCCCTTTCCGCTTCTGCTGATTGTCGATAGTAGTACGCACGTTCGTTGATAAAGTGTAAGAGATCTTTGTAACTGTCAATGCCTGCATTGATTACATCGAAGGTTAACCGCGGATTTGATTTTACAAAAATCTTCGTTAATTGGTCGCAAAAAGGTGGGGGTCGTTCCATTCGTTCGAAGATCATACGCGCTTGTCAGATGTATCGGCAAGTGTTTCTCCTTTTTCAAGTTTTAAGTCTCGTATTTCTAGGAAGAGAGTGCCGTCATCTTTCTTTACTTCCCATTCGAAACGGAAAGCTCTCGTAAAGTCTCTCCACGATTGTAAACGGTGTTTGTTTGAAATATACCATGATCGGTATGGCCCTTCGAAAATACTAGACAAATGCGGGATGAAAACCTCCTTGCTGAACCAACTTACGCTTATTTTTTCTTCGAGTATCAACAAGAATTGTTCAGGGTCTTTTTCCGTTTGAGGAAAAGTAATTTTCCATGAACTGAACATTCTGCCAATTCTTATTGCTAAGTCAAGATCTCTATTTTGTGGGAAGGCAACGGAATCGCCTGCGTCTCTAATCCTACGCGATTGAGGTGAAAATCTTTGGTTTCTCTGCGTATTATTTCGGTAGTAAGAGTGTGCCTCTATGTCGTCATCATCTGATTCATTTTTTCGCCCCGCGAGAACCCCTCTTCGGGACGATGAGAATTCAGCTTGTCGAGGCCTAAAAGTTAAACCCGAATTTTCAGCATGACGCGATGCACTTCTCCCTTCGACCGCCCGTCGGTACTCCTCCATCGTGAGATAATATTCTACTAATATTTCCCCCTCCGAATAATCGTGAGGGTACGCTACTCTCACGAAATTGTTCAAACGGTCGAAAGGCTGTCACCCGTTTCGGTCTTCCGTGGAATTTGGAAAAATTGACGTTTGAGAAGTCCTTTGGACTATGTTCGCGGTATCGTTTGGGTCTACGTAAGACGACAGTAAGCCCTCACGAGCCAATTGTGTCGACATATTTTCATTTGCGAAACGAACTCTATTCGTATTCGAGTTAGCGAGGTTAGAAGACCTGTTAACCTGTGTTTCGTACGACCGATCGGCGCATTCAGCGTTTATTAGTGTAGGTGCATGAGAAAGACTCTCGAAAGCGTTCGAACGGTGCGAAGGTCCCTCTTGGAGCTGGTTGCGCGCTCTACCATACGACGATCGCGATAGACTTTGCAAATTATTTCCTTCATCAATATCGTCGGACGCGACATTTGACGGATTTACATTTTGTCCCAAATTTCTTGTATGGGTGATGTTTGATACCTCATCATCGCAACTCTCCAATAAATGCCTAGTCTGTCCCGTTGTCGTACTGGCTGGCAAACCTATTGGTCGACCCCTTGACTCCTGTGTCGTGATTTGGTTTAATTTCTCAGCTAATTTTTCGATCATAGTTTCAAAATTACCGAACCTATTATTCAGGACACCAACTGTATTTTCTAATGAGGCGATACGTAAACGCTCGTCAGGGACAGGAGTACTTCCTCGCGAACCCCTTCCCCTACCCATCGACGGTCTTCCCTGCAGAGGTACGGCGAAGGCGGTCGAAACATTTCTTACAGGGTTTTCCGAATCCGAATCCTGAGTAACAGGAAGACGCGCGTCTCTCGGATCGTCATCGTTAGAGGGATCTAACTCCCCGCCTTGCCCCTCCTCCGCTCGGGGGGGTATTGGGAGCGTTTTACCGACCGGCATTTGTGAATCCTTTTTATTCAATGAGTTTTCTTTATTTTCTTTCGGTAAATTCTTTCCCGCGCGCGTTACTCGTCGAGGCGGCGAAAAGAACATCGTGGCAAGTTTCTCGAAGTAATAATTATTAACTTTCAAGTAATGCTTCGAGATTATCATTTACAATTATATTACCCCGTTAATGAAAACTTGCCAAAGCAACTCGAACAAAAACAAACTTAGACGAATTAACAAAAGAAATAAATTTGACAAACAAATCCTTTTGTCGAAATTCGATTATTGAATTGAAAATTCAAAAATTCCTGCGTGCGTGATTTATTTCCCAACAAGCGTACTAAATTCTTCGAAATTGACTATTAATCCGAAAATGTTGTTACGAAATCGAATTGTTAATTACTTAGCTATGCAAAAAATGTTTGACACTCGTACCAATGGTCGTCGAAAAATCGTTTCAGTCTAACACGCAAATACGATTTTCAACATGAAATAATATTACAGTATACAGGTATATTGAGAATAATGTACAAGAAACAGTTGTACGGAAATAAATATTTCTAGAAATGGGATTTTGAAATAGCCTGTATCGTACAAACCAGGCAGATTTGTGAGTAAGACGTCGATAGAAGAAATCGAGACGAAATATTATTTATGCGAGTAAGGCTACCGGCGAGAACAATAGGCCGGTCGCGCGAGAATATTCTCTCTCTCTCTCGACACGGTATACGATTTTCTTGGCGAAATTAATTTCGTCACTTTATTCTCACAATAATTACTCTCTACAAAACCTTACATTGTGAATTATTGAGATTTTATTTCTTCCAATATTATTTGGTTGAATTTTAGAAATAATTTCACAAATTATTTAAATGACACAAATTTTTTTTTTTGTTCCAACAAATTATATGTGCGCAGAATTTTATCTTTTCTATAAATACGTTTTAATAATTAAATAAATTAACATGTAACATTTAACTTCAACAAATAAGGATGCAAAATTAAATTTTCAAATAAATTTTTCAAATTTGCCCCACGTTGGGCGCCAAATGAGACGGAATTCTTTTCCTTCACCTGCCGCGGCCTGGGCCAAGGGCTGGCAGGGCTCTTTTGGCTCAATTTTTATACTTTAACAATTTATCAGATTTTTGATAACAAAGACTGTCAATCAAAATCGTTGGGCGCCAGCTAGCTTAACGAGGCTAACACTCGAAAAGTGAACATATATCAACGAAAAATACTCAATAAGGAGACTCGTTACAAAGAGGGGATACAGTTGGAAGACCCAAGAGTTCCGTAATCAAAGAAAAGTTCCAAAACTTGGAGGGAGAATCACAGATTTATTCAAAACTTACGTGACTTTGACTGACAAATTTGGTTCCGTAAGAAAATCTTTTCCCTTTCATTCCTCCGTCCACCATCGACGGCCGTTTTCTCAAACTCTAATATTTCGTCCTCGACGTTACAATGAAATCCGCCGGGCACACACTATAAATTTCCTCGAGTTCGCTGAGGTAGATTGAACCGAACTATTCGGCAAAAGACTTGTCGAATAATTCGATTTTCACAATAGTTCACAATGGAAGATACAGTAAATTACGTATTGACAAATTACAAGCTCCTCTAAGACGGAGTAGACAGGGCAACGGCTGGACAGCGAGTCGTCGAGCGATTTTCCTTGCTCGACATTCTCTCTTTCGTCCATTTCTCCCTCTTCTCGCGATCCAGTCGAAATCCATCGATAATCGTAACTTGGCACAAGCGCGTTTCCTTTTCGAGAATATAGATTTTATAATTTTCCTGTCATAACTTGGTTGTATATGTGCGTATCTGTGCCTCTGTACGATGGTTCTTCGTGAAAGAGAGGGAGAGAGAGAGAGAGGGAGAGAGAGAGAGAGAGAGAGAATAGAATAGAATAGAACGAGTTTTATTACACTAGGGTGGTTACCCACAAGTATAAAATTGAGCTAGTACAGAGTATCGTGATTATTCGTATTAAACTTATAAACTATCTTAAACTTAAAAACTAATTGTGAGATAAAGGCTGATAATCGAGTTGCAAGTTGAAGAATGAGCGGGTATAGGTTTATAAAGTATTCTGATACGAAGCTTAGAATTAGAGAGACATAGTGAGATGTGGATCATCTGATAGATCGAATGATAGATCATTTGATATATGGGTTTGTAGAGTAATAGATCATTTAGCATAGTCCGTGAAACGTAGATGCGCAGGGTTGGGCGCCGTGGTAGCGACGGGGAGAGCGAACGGCGAGGGTCAAGAAATCACATCGAGTTGTTCTGCCTGGGTGACGCGAATGACAGGAGCGTCCTCTGATTTTTTTATGTACACGACGCCATCGCGGATCCAAACAAACCGGAACCGTTTGTCTTTAGCAGCAGTCTTGGCCTTCATTAAAAGACTGTGGAGCTCCGACGGTAGAAATTCGTTGATATTGATGAGTTGATTTTCCGGGAAAGAGGCATGGACTTCGACAGCCTTGACTGAGCCTCGAGTGCGCTTAGCTGCGAGAATAGAAGTGCGCAAAGCTGCAGAGCTAAGTGTTAGAAAAAGCGCACGCGGCGAGTTCGTATTCCGAGTGGCCCGCATACGCCTAATTACCGGAATTTCACTCTGCTCCAGGGGTACACTGAGTACCGCACACAGAGCGGTCACATGTTCGCGATCATCCGCGATAGATTCAGGAAGTCCAGAGATTACGATGTCGCATGCGTGACGTGCATATTCGAGTTGCCTGATACGGTCCAATACATGATTGTCCACCGGGACGTCCGCCGGAGGTCCTGTACGCTGTTCAAGATCGTTCACACGCCGAGATAGAGTTTCTTGAGCTAGAGTTAGAGTCGTTGTGGTACCCTCAATATTATCAAGTCTGTCCGAGACGGAGTGCAATTTTGCAAGGCAATCGCGGACATCGGCGCGAAGATCATCTAGTCCCGATACTTGATCCTTGATTGCAGCAATATCATTCATAACGCCGTTAAGCTTAGCAAGGCTTTCCGATAGCGTTGGAATTGTCTTGACAACTTTGTCGAAGCTATCAAGCTTAGTTGAGAAAGCTGTGACGAGAGATGTTATGCCAGATAATTGTTCAGCAAGCGTAGGCGTGTGCGGTCCCGTGGTTTTACTAGAGGTGTTACTGCCAAGGCTCGAGACGCTCGACGTACGCTTCCGACATGCGTAACAGCTCACCCCCAAGTTCGCAGGCAACTCGGCCATCGTGACTATGCCAATTTTATTTTTGATGCACTCACTGTGAAAACCATGCGTTTCAACCATGCATAAGCGTACGACGTCGTCAGCCGCAATGAATCGCGAGCAAAGACCACAATTTACAGCGGGCATATTTAAAGTTACTGACGGATGAAAAACAGGTAGATAATGCCTACGGCTTAAAATTGAGAGAGAATTGTGTCTGGAGTTTGAATGCGAGCGTCAAGAGTCACCAGGATTTTAATCCGGTATTCAGATCCGAAATAAGAATTCGACAGCGCAAGAGAGTGAGGGAGTACACTCACTATAGCAATTACACGGATCATACACCGAGCGCGATATATACACACTTACATAGAGAGTGCGATGGACGAGAGATACGAGTTATTGGTCGAATTATTGGTCGCGTGACACAGTTCAAGTTAATGACCGGGCTACACACCAGCGAGGATTTGCAAGTATGGTGATACCCACACGGAAGCACGGTATCGGTATACACTACGCGACAACACAGATCGCGCACATAGATGCGACACAAGTAAACGATGCGCGGCGAGGCGGTCTACGAGTGGACTATCACAGCAATCACAGCGTTCACGAGCGAGTTTCCGAGATTTGATAATGAGAAACGTAAAAAACTGGCTAACGCGATAAGAGAAGTCCTCAAAAGTCCGGCCACTGAAGAGTGGGAGTTTTTCCTATTCGCTGATACCACACACTTTATATTGGGTGTTGAAATAGATACGTTAGAGTGAGAAAACACGGGAGACGAAATAGACACGTGTCGCGAACTTGAACTCGAGAGAGAGGGAGTGGCTTGAGGCCCGCTGAGTCAGTGCGTATCGCATTGGACCCCTTCAAGATCTTTCTTGCTTCCCTTCTGTGCCCCTGCGGGGTCATTGACTTTTCCGGGGCGATAAGTGGTTTTTTGCTGTTATCTTGATCTTCACCTTCATCAATGCTCATTGTTTCTTAATTCCTATTTTGTTAATAACTAATTTGGATCTCGTTCTTAATTCTAATCTCTATTATTAATTTACAAGAAATGTAAATCTATTTTCAACCCTTTCGTTTTTAATGTAACTTATTATTCAATTTTGTTGTTTGTCTAATTGTTATTAATTTCCATTATTCATTTTGTTTTGTTCTTCAATTTCATTGAGTGTTTTAGCCTGAAAGTTCGTTGTTTAATTTACAATTTTTATTTAAAAACAAATTATAAATAAATTATAAAGTCTGTGTTTGTGTGAGATCGGAGAACCCGTCGCCTTCAAAGCTGTTCCGTTTGCTTATGCTTTTTGAAACTATTAAGAACATATGTCCATGTATATGTATATCTATGTTCGCTCATATACTTATGTATAAAGAAAAAGGAAAGGAGAAACATTTCTCCATGCATATTTGATTTTCAAGAGTGAGGAACCAACGGCAGGGCGAAACCTGCTTTGCCTTATTCTTTCTTTTCAAATGGTAAGTGCTTTTTGGATCCAGAGATCTATCTCTAGGGTCGATGGGCCGGTGGAGGGTACGTCAGTTAGGAAGGCGGCGTTGGTGCGTTGACCCACTACATGGTGTCACGAGCCTATGGCTTTTGTGCAGGGATCTTTGTCCCTGGTTTTTCCTTCCATACTACCCGATTTACCGATGGCCATTTCCTTGATATTTCCCGATCGGTAATGTGACTTTCTAATTTTTATCATTGACTGAACGGAAAAGCATTGAAACGACAAACCCTTTTCTCGCATGATCTTTCAAGTTTCGAATTCTATTTGTCAGTGATTTGCAAAGAATTATTTAATGGACGTTACGTCAGAACGTAACAAAATCAAATCTTCGTTATTATTATCATCAACATAATCACGAAAACCAAATGGTGATTTCAAACAACCTGAAAAATAAAACAATGTACATGTAGCAATATTGAATCGTGAAGGTAATGACAATATATCATCAATAATCTATATATATCTACGTTCAAGTGAAAATATTAACGTCATTGTTTAATTTTCGTAAATCCGTTATTTTCGGCAATGTTGTTTGTTAATTCAAATTATTTTTGTTTAATTACCATTTTTTAATTTTTGTAATGGTTATTCTTGGACAACTCATTATGGTGCAGGGTTTTTTGAGAAACTTATAATTTAGAAACCTTTAGAGGACCGGCCTGGCCACTGTTTGGGCACCTCGAGGAGTAGTAGTACATATGCACATTTTAGATTGACTCATAAAGTAATTAGCCATTTCTGTAATATCGATATTGAAGTAAAAATGCCAGTCTTATAAAAGTTGAAGCTATTCATTAGTAACAGTAAATCTGTCGACAAAAAATATAGGAGAGACCGGGACAAAACGGAATGGTAAACGAAATGTTGCGTTTAGTCAAAGTTTTATACGCCTTTTCTACTTCTTTTTACAAATAATTGAGAAGTGTAGTGCATTTTTTCATGAATTTTGTAGAAAAAAAATGCAAAATGATTAATTTTCGA
This sequence comes from Alloplasta piceator, assembly GCA_946863875.1. Lineage (NCBI taxonomy): Eukaryota > Metazoa > Arthropoda > Insecta > Hymenoptera > Ichneumonidae > Alloplasta > Alloplasta piceator. The sequence continues at coordinate 25,992,670 of OX333074.1, forward strand.
ATTTTCGCTAAATTATCAATCTATTCAAACCACTCTCACAATTTTCCTAAAGAGAAAGCGACTCCTGTTTGCGCTCATTCTTTTCGTATTCAGTTACCCTTTAAAATGTGACTTGGAAAATGAGAATCTGATGATTTTTTATTTTTGGCGAATTTTCAAACCTAGCATTCGATTTTCGATTATTTTTTCAAAGCATGGACCAAAAAAAGTTGAATTTTTTTAAAATTCTTCTGAGCTTTTTTATAGATCATCCCTATGGAAAATTTGCTGCTAAATACAAATTACGCTGAGTTTTCATCGAAATCCAAAAAATTGAATATGTAAACGCAAAAAAATCTTTTTTCGATCTTTCATATTATTATGCTTTTCTTCAAATGACTGCCACTTTTTTTTCTAAAAAAATAGCGACTTTTCCTTGCACTTATATTCTTCAATAAGTGGTCAATGTGCAGGTTCTGTGATCATCAAAGTTCAGCAGCATAGTATGCGACCAACACTTGGAGGGCCCGTGTAGAAATGTAATAAGGCAACCATTAGTTAATTCTTGCCCCTGATCCACCCTGCCCGATCCGATTTTCCTGGCAGTTTCTTGAGGTAGTGATACAACTGAAACCGAACCAAATATAGCCGCCTGTGTTACGTCCTGACGTAACGTCCACCGAACTTTATTCTTTATAAAAATACCCTCCTATAGAACAATAAACTCGAAGATCTGTGAGAGGGAAATTTGTCGTTTCCTACGTTATTCCGTTCAACTCAATGATAAAGTTAGAAATTCACTTTACCAACTGAAAATCTCAAAGAAAAGGCCATCGGTAAAATCAGGTAGTATGGAAGGAAAACCAGGGTCAAAGATCCCTACAGGAAAAGCCATAGGCTCGTCACCCTATCTGGTGGGTCAGGCACACTAACATCGCTTTCCTAACTGACATACCCTCCACCGGCCTATCGATCCAAGAGATAGATCCTTGGATCTGAAAATGCTCTTGCCATTGGAAAAAGAAAAGAAAAGGCACATAGTATTTTTCTCTGTCGTAAAACCAACGAGGGGCGCTGATTACACCCCCTCGAAGATCAAGCATACAAGAGAACGTTGCGTTCCTCTTCTCTCACACATACGTATATGTATATGAGTATATATGCGTGTATCAATAATAGATTTAAAATAAGAACGAACGGAATGGCTCTAAACAACGATGGATTTTCCCATCTCATACCAATATGGAACTTTGAAACAATAGTTAAAATTTATTTAAGTAACGAACTTGCGGGAGAAATTCGCATTGGAATTGAAAAAAGAACAGAACGAGATAAATAAATGAAACCAAATGATACTTCAATAAACAAAAGAGACTGAATAATAGTTAACTAAACAAATGAAATAGTTGAAAATATATCTATAACTCTCTCAATCAAAATAGATAATAAACATTATAATTAAGAACGAGATCCAAAATAAATATTAAGTCAACTAAGAACAATGAGTATTGACAAGGGAGAAGATCATAGCAAAATGGAAAGGAAACCATAAATCGTTCCCAAGAGGGCAATGACCCCACGGAAATACAAGAAGGGGAGCGAGAAAAGATTTTGAAGGGACCTATGCCCAGGTTCGCCGGTCTTTGACCTTCTCTCTCTCCCACTCATGTCGCAAGGCGCGGAAAACCCAGAACCGTCCTTAAGACCCAATTCTGTACACTTCACGGGAAACAGGTATCGGGGCACGCACACACATGCACTAAAAAATATACTGTGTGCGAGTATGTGTAGGAATATACGTGCGAGAACATTCCAGGATGGGAAATACTCATTCAAAATTATTCCTTCCAAATGGGAAAATCATTACGCAATGCTAAATAATATTTCGAGGAAGTTAATTTGAACAAACTTAGAATTGCAAGATAAAATCATGCATCGAATTCATTTAATTCAATAATCGAACTCCAGGGAAAAACAATCTAAAAATTTAGATTAGTTAACTCAAATAACTCAAAACTCTAAATGTTATTTTACCATGTTAAAATCTAGAAGCAAGAGGAAAAGCAAAACGCCCCCGAAGTCCATGAGCAGAGGCAAAGCTCTCTTACATAATCCCCTACCCTCTTTCGACGAACCACGGAAGTTGCGCGGCAAGGCGAGGAGCTCGGCTCTCGTTGCTACCCGGAGACCGTCCGAATGCCTCCCCACTCTCCACCCTCTATCCTAGCCTTACCCTTTTTATCTACCCAATAAATCCCCCGTCTCTCTCTCGTAGGAAAAAAAGGACGCGGATAAGAGTTGAGTTTTTCTAGTCATGCGCCGTAGCTCCCTACCTCCCCTTTTTCTCGTGGACTCATACAAGAAGCCTATGCGACCACACCCCAAAGGAAAAAAATTATAAAAGTATGAAAATTAAGAAAAAACGAAGTTTCAAACGCAGGACTAATCTTAATCATAAATTCTTTGAACATTATCAATTCAAAATTCACAGAAAAAATCACGAACGAAATTATTTATAACAATTCAGATTGTAATTTCAATCCGCAAAAATATCACACAAAATATTTAATTTACTGTTTCGACGTTCAATTCAAAAACAACAATTTTATATTTATTAATAATTAAACAAGCGATAGGATATAAGAAAGAAAAGTGATCTTAACAATTGCGCAATACGATAACTATACGAGAAAATATAAGAACTTTATCCAAGATAAAATAATCAAGAAAAAACACCAATAATATTAGAATTACTATTGCTCATAAGAAAGTTATATTATATAAGGAATAAGAATATAGGAAGCGTGTGGCATAAGCGTGTGCATGTGTGGGGGTACACGTGCCGCGGTACAGCCACGCGCGCCGCAATACAGCCACATGCGCCGCGATACAGCCACACGCATAGGGCCCACCCTGTGATCTACGCTGGCGCCCTCGCTATGACCCGAATTTTCAAAGGGAAGCTCACGAGATAGAGAAGGAAAATGCATTGCGTCAGAAAAATAGATCCTCTGTCTTTATCATCAATCCCCACTTTTATCGAACGGGTTAGCCTGGATCACGGGTATATAGAGGCCGGAAAAAGGGCTCTCGGCAGACTTCTTCGACTTTTTTCCGACGTGGAAACTACGAAACCCATCGTACTCATCGAATCCATTCTTGGGCTGAACTTGTGAAATTTTTCGACAAAGACGTTCTTGATTCTGGAATTTTCCAAATCAATTCGTTTTGGACTTAGAATTTCACTCGATTTTCGAAGGAAGATAGTTTTTTTCGGTTCGGAATTTCAAATCTTGAATTCTGAGTCGAATTGAAATTGCTTCTATTTTAAATTCTCGAGATTTCAGGTTGGCCTCTGAATGTCGGAAGAGACGTTGGACCTCGTTTTATTCTATTTCATTTTCCTTTGTCTAGTTATTATTTTCTGTTTAGTAATTTTCGTTTATTTTACTTTGACATCCGCAATCCACGAAATATTGGATAACGTATACATCGCGGTTATTGTTAAATGAATTGCGAAATTTACGTCTGAATCTTTGTTAACCATTTCTTTATTTTTACAATAATTTGAATAGAATTTTGGATCTCGAAAATTAAACTCTGTGCATCGACAAATTCTTTGACTTCATCGCCAACCTGCCACGCTCTTGATCTACTGCCGATTCAACTTCACCGTTTCCGTCTAAGTCGCCGGTGCGTCTACAAATGCTGTCACCCTTTCCGTTTGGAGAACGTCTCAGCCAGTAAGTGAAGTTTTATTACAATCTCATCTTCCTCTCGTGAAATTGTAAGGAATAGTTCGGGAAAAATTGAACACAGTGAATAACATCAATTTGGATGGAATTAATCGATTGAATTCAATTAAAAACCAGTTAGTTGATTATTTTTGGAGAATCTCTATTTTTGGAATCTCTATCCAAGTGATCCTAAATTCATATTACCCCTGCGGCGTAGGTGATTTAATTGTCCATAAAAGGCTTTATTTAAAACAATTTCATTAAAATAATTTAAAAGAAGAAGTTTCAACATTATCCAAGTGAATCTTAAATCTAGATTGTTCTTGCGGCATTACTGAGTCAAGTTTCATAAAACTTCAATTAAACCAATTCTTTGAGATAATTTGAAGGAGGAAAATTCATCCGAGTGAAGTTTAACAAAGGCCTTTTGACCCCTCTCCCCTTTCCATTGCTGAAATCGTGTCATTCGAGAATTGGAGTTTCGCGACAAAGGAGAAAAAATATAAAATTCAGGGAAGGGTTAGATAACAAATTGATTAATTTTGAGACTCTCGCGAACCAGTGACTCATCAATAGTCACAGAATGAAGTTTAATTGAGTTTTTCCTTTTCGGTATTTCATTAAAGGTTTAAACAGTTAAACAAGTCCAATCCGGGGAATTTCTCTTCCCCAACGACTAAAAACAACGTAAAAACCCTCCCACTCTCTCTATTATTCGTTCAACACATTCGATTGTGTAAATTTACGTCTTCATCCGAGGATTCGTGTTCTTCACTTATTTTCTTCCCCCGTGCGAAAACTTGGTTGGGACTAGAGTTGCGTCAGGTTGCACGCTCACCAAGCTTTCGTAGTCCTCCCCTCCGTGCGAAACTTGGTTGGGACAAGAGTTGCGTCAGGTTGCACGCTCACCAAGTATTCGTTTACCTATCCTTGTGCGAAATTTGGTTGGGACAAGGGTTACGTCAGGTTGCACGCTCACCAAAGATTCGTACTCCTTCTTTTTCCTCGGCGGAGATCTGGTTGGGACTAGAGTTGCGTCAGGTTGCACGCTCATCCGGAAATTCACCCTGGATACTCTTCCCTCAAATTCCATTAGAGTCAACCCCCCAGTACCGCGCAAAAAGAAAAGAACACGCAGAGCCGGACGGAGGTATCAATTACGTAAACTTGACGCGATATATTCGAATCCGTGGCCAAAAAGGTTGAACCCTGTTCAAAGATCTGAATCAAATTATCACGGAGTACGGGCATTGCCTGCAGAAACAGAAATAACTAGAGAGACTCCAAAACCCAAAATTATTTCCACTGAAATCCTTAAAAATCCGATATCTATTTACAAACTAATTCTAATTGATCTTCCTCCAATCACCTCTTTGTTCCATAAAAGTAACGACAGTGATCCTCGGGGTAAAGCCAATAGTAAATTATATCGAAACCCCGAGTTCAAATCTCAGTAGATACCTTACGCAATTGAAAATTTAACAGTGATTCCAAGCCCATTTCCCGAGTAATTTTCCGAAAGGTTAGACTCAAAAACAGGGGCAGATGTGTTCGAGATTGATTCCAGGAGTAGTACCGAAATTTTTCCACGACTAGAGAGTCTCAATCAAATTCAACACATCATACGTCAAAAATTATTAATAGTTCGCGAAAACTCCCATTTTTGACGTAACAGATTTTTGGGGGATCTTTCGGAATCATTGTCAATTTTCCTTGTCAATGTAGTGTGCATAAAATTCAATTTGGAAAAAATGGGTATATATTCTTCCTTTTGAAAAAAATATTAATAATTTGACTCTGAAACATTTAAACCTTACTCGAAACTATTTATATCTTTCGTAAAAAAGACACAGAGAAACCCGTAATTTCCTGATTTTTCAAAATAAATTGTGTTTTCGGAAGGAGTACGCGAATTAATAAAAAAAATCAAAAAAACCCTTTCAACAGCCCAAAACTCGTAAACGAATAGATCTTTTACTCGCACGGTTTCAGCTCTTCTTCCTTTTCCCCGTTTTTCGAGCGGTCAATGATCCCAATACCAACGAACCTTCCGTATCGCGCGATCTAGAAAGGTCATTGATCGGGGGAAAACGCCTGCAACATCAGTAGATCTTAAAGTAAATTTCTTGTTCTAAAAAAAAAAAAAAAAAAAAAAAACGAATAATCATTCTTTTATTTTTTGTTTTTTTTTCCACCAATCTTGAATTTTTTTTTAATTATCATTTGGTGATATATCACAGAAAATTCCCCCTCCCAAGAACAGAGTAGATAAAATGTTAAAAAAAAGAGATATATACTCAAAGTTTAAACATTCATGGAAGAACACGACAAATTTTTGGATGAATCAATTGAAGAACTTTGCCTTCCCGAAACCCCACAGCCTCACAAACTTATTCCGATAGATTTTTCTTTAGATTATCCTGTAAATTGCTCAAGCAACCATCTCGATCCTCGCTATCAATATTACAAAGACTTGGAAAAGACTCAGCAACTACAAGCAATAGCAACACCCCGTTTTTCCGCAGAAACAACATCTAAAAAGGAAAAAGGAAATAGAGGTGGAAAGAAAATTCAAACCCAAAAATTCAAAGCTATCAATTATAAAAATTTTAATAATCAAATTAAAGCAAAAAATCAAGAGCCAAGTGGGAAAATCCCAATTTGGAATTATCAAATACCCACGTATACACGCGAAACAATTCAAGAACAAAAATTTCAGACCGCGACGACACCAATTTTTTTATCAAATACGCCAACCTTACCAACAATCACTCCTAATAATCTTTTGAATCGACACCCGATTTCCCCTCCTCAATTTAATACAATTATCATTTCTCAAGTACAAATAATCCAGACGTCAATTTTGCCAGGGTTCCGTCCAAATTTATGATGAGTAATTAATTAAGTTTGAGTTTGAAAAAAAAATATTATAATCATTATCGGTAGATGATTGACGGTTTTTATCTTGGAATTTTACAAATGCCGTCAACAAGATCTACGACAAATGTTAAGGATTCTGTGCTCAATATTTATCCAGAAGAGAGAAAAAGAAAATTAGTAGGAGACCCAATTCAGAATCCCAGTAAAAGACGAGAGACGTCTGAATTCGATAATAACACAATTGACCAAACGAAAAGACTTTCCCTCCCAGGATTATCGAAATCTATTTCCGATCTCAATATAGGAGATCTGCCAGAATCAACCTCGTCAGGGTCCCAAAAATCAAATTCACAAAAGTCAAAAAGCAGTAGCGAATCGTCACTCGATAAAATTTCAACCTCGAAAGAATTTCACGACTCATCAAAGGAGTCACAAGCGCCTCCAGAAACTGAAGTTCATAAGACCCTTCACGAGCATGAGAAAGACGACTTTAACAACGTTAACCCCCATTCTGGGAACGTCAACGAAGAATTTGAAGAGTTAGAGGGAGTTAATACTAACATTTTGCTAAATCTTGAAATAAACGAACATAGCTGTCGCAATCTTCTGCCCAACGTGGTCACAATAATCCCTATTTTGAGTGAGAAAACACCCGATTTACCAGCGATACCAATAGAGAAGCACTGTAAAACCGCGAGAAGTTTATCCTGTGCATGGGACGAGACTATTGTCGAACCTAGCGAATCAGACAATTCTCCCGCTGAAAACTCGGAGATAAGTGAAACACCTTTAAGGCCTAAACAGAGTCCAACTTCAATTCTGAAAACTCCGCGTTTTCGCGATATTTCCACTACAACGAGACATTGGAAAACCCCTTCTAATAGATCTTTCAATCAATCACTCACTTTTTATTCCTGTAGAGACGAGAAAACACCAGCCCCTCGTAAGACTTGGAATCTCCTCGAATTTTTCGCGAGAAAAAAAAAGATCAACCCCATAGAAATTTTTAAGAAACAAAAAACGCCTGTACGATATTTGCACAAAAATACCATAAGCAGGAAAATAACCGAATCAACCACTCTAATAACAAAATTGGCTGAGTCACATAACACACAGAATCCTAATCTTGGTAAATAATCTAGCCAGAGGAACACAAATCAGGGAAACGGTCATAGCGGAGAATTTAACAGGGACCGAGAGACGATAAAAGGCTCAGGCGACAGGGAGAACGATAAAGATAAAGAAAGGGATAGAGCGGACGAACCCAACGGAAATAATAACCCAAATTTTTCAAGAACTTAAATTCAAAAACCAGGAGAAATAAAAGGTCCAAAAATAGCAAGTAATAATCAATTAGTGTCCCTCAAGGACGCTCTTGCAGTAGTACCTGAATATGATAACCCCAAAACCTCATTGGTCATGTTTATCCAGGGTTGTGAGAAAGCACTCGGAATGCTCGAACCAGAAAGTGAAAAATACCTCGTAAAGGCAGTTCGAGGAAAAATCAAGGGAGAACCCCGACGAACTATACATTTGAAAACATTCGAAAATATGAATCAATTATACGAATTTTTGAAAATGATTTATTCCCCGGCGCGAAATATGCATCAATTACAGGGCGAATTAGGGACAATTTATCAAAAACCGGACGAAACGGTAATAGCTTACGCGAATCGAGTCCGCGACATAGGGATTCAGATAATAGATGCTTGTGAAGTTGAAAAAAATCTGACCGCGGACGAAGATTTTGTAGCCAACACCGAAGCAGGCGTACTCTCGTGTTTCCTGCAGGGTTTAAAACCAGAAATCGAACAACGAATGGGTTTTACGCAGGGTATTGAAGAAGCGTCAGAAAGAGCTATAAAAATCGAAAAACAACTAATCGCTCAGGCGGCGCTCCGTAAAGTCAGAGGAGAGCCCGTTGAGAATAAACACTCGAGAAATGAGAATGAAAGATCAGTAAATGTCGTTACTAGCGAAACGATAATTTGCCAAAATTGCGGTAAAATTGGGCACGTGGCAGGAAATTGCGAGTCGAATAAAAATCGTAATGATGGAAATCTCGGAAGAGACAACGAACGCAAAAATATTCCTACGTGCCAATTTTGCGGAAAAATGGGACATACTGTAGAGAAATGTTTTAAAAAACAGGCCCAACAGGCTACTGGCAACCCAACAAATTTTCCCGCACCCACAATTACGGTGTGTCAGCTTTGCAACAACCGTGGCCATACGGCTGAACGATATTTCCAACATTTTCCCCCTCTAGTCAAAAATCAGGGAAATACAAATGTGACATGTCAATTGTGTAAAGGGCTGAATCACATGGTTTTTAATTGCCCTCAACTACAGAAAAACACTCAAATTCCTAAATTGTTGAACACAGGCCAGGTGCCTCAAACACTTAGATACCAATCATCACAGTATACGAGGTGTCAAATTTGTAAAAAGGAGGGACACGGGGCTGGTAGATGTTTTTTCAGAGACGATTCGCTCCGAACTAATAATTAAAATTCCTCAATCCCTCCAAAAACATACGGTGCAGCCACAAGCAATCAACAAAACCAAGATAAAACATGTTATTATTGCAAAAATCCTGGTCATTTTGCTCGCGAGTGCCAAATAAAAATGAACGACGAGCAGGGATTTAAAGATTTAAAGGGAAACGCGAGCGGTCTCTCGCCACAGGGTGCATCCCAGAAGGCCACACGGAACGCGCACCCAATAAGGACTATTACTATAGCGGGGAGAAGCCTGCATTTAGAGCAATAAAGATATACACGATCCATCTAGAGAGAGAGCGTTCTGTTCCCACGGTAATGATGAGTGCAAAGGAGCTAAAAAACCCGACCAGTATCATGATCGATACAGGAGCAGGACCAAATCTGCTAAAATTATGTCGCATAGACAAACCCGAATTGATAAATCAAGGAGAAATTTTGCAGTTGAAAGGAATCACTAGTTCATCAATTTACACCATTGGTTACGTCGCAATAGAAGCTTTTGGACGTCTTGCTACATTCCACATCGTAACAGACGATTTCCCTATCGAGGGAGATGGAATTCTCGGTTCGGAGTATCTAGACGGAAATCGCGTAAAAATTGATTATGAGAGGCGTCAATTAGAAATGCAAGGAATCGAAATTTCTTTCGCCTCACCGGAAACAATTTTGATTCCTAAAGAATCAACCACATTATGCTTTATTCGAATAAAAAATTTGGGAATTAGAGAGGGTTATCTACCCCCGTTAGACGCTGGAAAAGGACTCATAGTACAGTGTGGATTTTTGAGAAATGACAATGGAAAGGCGTACGTATATATCACAAATATAAACCCTCACCCCGTACAGGTGCATGTACCGGTGCTGGAATTGAAAAATGAAGCTGAATTCGCGATCTGGGAAAATTCTCAACGTACAGATTTACCAGCTAGGGATCTAATTGGAAAAGGTGAGCTTATCAAAGGATTGGACGAAATAAAGGAAACAAAATCATATCAAACGGAGAATAAAAAGGGAAAGGGAAATTTGAGTAAAAATATGGAAAAAGAAAAAGTAAATTCGAGTGAAAATATGGAAAAAGAAAAGGTAAATTGGAGTAAAAATACGGAAAAAGAAAAAGTAAATTGGAGTAAAAATATGGAAAAGGACGAAGTAAATTCGAGTAAAAATTTAGGAAGAGGAACAGAGAAGAAAAAGGAAAAAGATTTAAGTAAAAATACGAAAGAAGGAAAATTTGGTGTTCATTCTTATTCAAACGCACGGGAAAAGATTTGCAAAAGTGAATCTGCCAATTTTTCTCAGACGGAAAATTGTGCGGGATTTATTAATGCAGAAAACTATCCCGATGTAGGGCCAACGAGAGTGTCGGTACCTGCGAGAGACAGGAAAGGCTCCGTTGGAGAGATGCCTAATACGATAAGAGTAAATAGACTCTGCGAGGCTAGCTCTGTGCATGGTGTCGGTCTTTGTAACGCTTCTGCAATTTTAGGCTCTTCGGAGGAACTAGATCCGGATGATGGGACAAAGATTAATTTTAGAGTCGACTCAGTTAATTATTCAATAAATGGCCAAAATTTAATTAATGAAAATAAATACAAAGGAATAAAAACAGGGACTGATCATCTTTGTTCAAATTCACGGGTAACACTTCATGCGGACAATCCTTGCGGTTCATTTTCAGAGGATTGTCCAGTATCAATCGATACAGCATTTAGCCCCGATCTTCGCTACACAAGAGAAATATCAGGAAATAAAAAGTTAAAGTCAAAGGAAAATATAAAAGTGGATAAATTAGATTTTGTCAGAGAAATTGATCATTTGGACCCCGAGAAGCAATCACACGGTACTGCAGACCCAATGGTTGCAAATAACGGGATCAAAAGCGTCAATTTAAAGTCAGAAATGAATAAATCCGAATCAAAAGAAATGAATAAAAAAGGACCCTTATCGGAATTTTCATCAGATAAAACCGCAAATTTTGAATCACAACAATTAAAGGAGAAATGCACCCAAGATTCCCCGAAAAATGCAATTTCAAAAATAACCTCTCGCAAACAAAAATCTTTTAAGATACTAAATCATGATTTAGTAAAACGTCTCAGTACGTATAAAATTTCACGGGATTTACCGAATTTTCCACGCCAAAGCTGTTGTCATTTAGTTAAAGATTCACACGTAGAAGAACGCCTTGAGAAGATCAAAGAAGTTCCAAGACTAGATAGTTTAAATCCCGAGGAGAAGAAAAGCATTGAAACTCTCCTGAAAGAAAGTACACAATTATATCGTCTGCCTGGGGAACCGCTCAGTTGCACCACCGTTTTACAACATAGAATCCCCACCACCGATGATTTACCCATCAATACTAGGGGATATCGTTGGCCCGAGGTGACGAAAAACGAAATAAGTCGGCAAATGGAGGAAATGTTGACTAACGGCATAATAATACCATCTGTATCCCCTTACAATTGTCCTGTATGGGTCGTGCCTAAAAAAGCTGACTCTAAAGGAAATAAACGGAGGCGTGTCGTATTTGACTATCGCTCTCTCAATGAAAAAACAATAGCAGATGCTTATCCTATTCCCAACATTATCGAAATCTTGGACCAATTAGGCGGTGCACATTATTTCTCAGTCTTCGATCTAGCATCCGGTTTCCATCAGATAGAAGTCAGTCTGGAGGACCGTCATAAAACTGCATTTACGACGCCCCGAGGGCATTTTGAATTCGTGAGAATGCCTTTCGGACTACGTAATGCTCCCCCCACCTTCCAACGCGCCATGGATCTCACGCTTGGCGGTATATTGGGAAAGGGTATTTTTGTGTACCTCGACGATATAGTAATATATGCCAAGAATCTTGAAGATCACAGTAAAATTTATAGGGAATTAATAAAACGATTGGAAGCTGCAAATTTGAAATTACAACCCGATAAATGCGAGTTCCTTAAACCCGAGGTCGCATATCTCGGTCACATAATAGGAAAGGACGGAGTTAAACCCGATCCAAAGAAATTAGAAGCCGTTAGAGAATACCCGAGACCCAAAAATCTTAAAAATATTCGACAATTTTTGGGACTTACGGGTTATTATAGGAGATTTATCGAAGGTTACGCAAAAATTACTAAACCCTTGACGTTATTACTCAAAAAAGAAACAGATTTTAATTGGCAAATAGAACAACAAGAATCGTTCGAGATATTAAAAAACAAATTATGTACGGCCCCCGTGTTTAAATACCCTGATTTCTCAAAACCTTTTATCTTAACCACCGACGCGTCGGGTGTCGCGATTGGCGAAATATTATCCCAAGGAGTAATTAATCGCGATCACCCCTGTGCCTATGCATCGAGAGCTCTAAACAAAGCTGAAGAAAAATACGACACATACGAAAAAGAAGCCTTGGCTATTGTATATAGCGTATTACACTACCGCCCCTATTTATACGGGCGACGTTTTACTATAGTAACCGATCATAAGCCTCTTATGTGGTTCCAACGAGCCACGGACGGAAACGCAAGAGTTTTAAGATGGCGATTAAAACTCGCCGAGTACGAATACGACGTGGTATATAAAGCTGGCAAAACTAACGTCAACGCCGATGCTTTATCAAGGAATCCGGTGAAAGATACCATTATTTCTGATGAGATAATGATAATTCGAGCAAATCCAGAAACTAGAAAAAGGGAAAAACCAAAACATACGTTAACCGAGGCAGACATTTTAACGTTATTAGAAGAAGAGTCCGAAGAAGACGACGTGGAAATGGACGAATTAAATGAATTAATACCACTTGATAATAGCAAACAACACCGTTGGTACCGCGAATATGGCGATAATATTGAAACGAATAATACGAATAATGTAGAAAGCGGCTCTTCCAAGGAGCAGGATGCCCCTTCAGACGAAGACATAGAAGATCTTCATCTGATTTATACACCAGAAGAGAACGCGTTCGAAGAAACCAATTTAGAAACCCCCATCGTAAAACCCACACGAAGTGAGATGGCGACGAAAATCATTACCAATAATGAGATGGATAGTATCGATAAAGGAAATACGGAAAGTAATAAAATCGAGAACGTATTGACGACAGGACAGCCGGAAACTCATCCCGATGAGATAACAAATAATGAGAATCCGTCAAACACGGAAAACCTCGTAGGTTCGCATTCGCAATCCTCCGAAAATCACATAAAAAATTTTCTCATGCCTGGCATAGAAGATGCAGTCGCCGAGGAAGATAGGTCAGTAGGCAATCCCGACGATCGGGTTGAAAACAGTCTGGTCGAGGAGAAAAGTCGTAAAAACTCGGAACACGCCAACAGCATTTGGGAAAAACCAGTCAAAGAAAATGGTCCATCAACGAACCAAGGAAAAAATGGTTCCGACAACGAAAGGTGGGACTCCGACGACGAGGGTCCAATAGGCCCCACGCTTGAAAAAAAGAGGCTCCGCCGCCGACGAGTTAGACCCCTTGAGAGTGACACAGACACCCCAGATGATCTCGAAGAAAATGCGACCGAACACACCGAAAGCGACGAATGCCCTCTCCCCCCGAGTCGACACATGGACCCTTTACCAGGGCATGGCGCCACAACCTGCCTTAATATCAAACAGTCTCGAGATCTATTGCATACTCGTAAAGATAATATGACCTATTTCGTCTCGGTTGAGGGTCAACCATCAGATGTAGGAGCCATTCTACTAAAAGAAAATGATAATTATCTACCTAGTAAAAAACTGAAATTGAATCAAGCCCAAACCATGAAAAAGGGAACGAAATTTTACATAGCATTACCCATTTCCGAAGATAATAAAGATAGTCCCACGATAATACTTGAAAATATTAAACAAACATTAATATCATGTAAAATTTTGACGGAAAAATTCAATTTAAAAACAATTAGTATAGCAAAATCACAATATATATGCAACATTCCGTAGGAAGATATTTTACATCAATTAGAAAACTTACTAGCATCAGACGATTTAAAAATAATCATCTGTAACGGGCTTGTGCGTCAACCACCGTCAGATTTGCAAAATGAAATTATTCACGAGATGCACACCTCACCTATAGGTGGACATAGATGAGTGAGTAAGACGTATAATAGAATCAGGCATCAGTACTATTGGATAAATTGAAAATCAGACGTACAACAATACATACAACGTTGCTTACAGTGCCAATTAAAAAAATTAGTCCGAGTAAAAACAAAGCAACCAATGATGATTACTGACACTCCTGCCACAGCTTTTGACAAGATTGCAATGGATATCGTAGGACCAATGGCAAAAACTCAGAAAAACAATGAATACATTCTGACGATACAAGATCAATTGACTAAATTTTCTGTGGCAATTCCCATACCCAATTCTACAGCTGTAACGATTGCAGAAGTATTTGTAAAAAGATCTATTTGTAATTTCGGGGCACCGAAAGCCGTTTTAACCGATGAAGGTAGTAATTTCTTTAGCGATTTCTTTAGACAGATCGCAAAATTATTTAAAATCTGCAAAATAAGAACTACAGCTTTTCATCCGCAATCAAACGGGTCATTAGAAAGATCTCATTACGCACTAGGCGAATATTTAAAGCACTATACTTGCAAAGAACTTACGAAATGGTATTCGGGATAATAGCTAGAACCCCCTCTAATCTACCGATCGGTGATGCAGACAAAATAGCTACGTACGACGGATATTTAATTACCCTCATAACCCAAATTCATGAAATACAACAAAATGGCCGCGACAATTTAATCAAGGCCAAAGAAAAGGCAAAAATTGTTCACGACAAAAAAATTAATCCAATCCAATTTAAGGTCGGTGAACCTGTATTTTTGCTTAAGGGACCGAAACCCGGAAAATTGGCAGATCAATATACTGGGCCACACGAGATAGTAGAAATTTTAGCCAATGGAAACGTCAGGATAAGAATTAAAAAGAACACTAGCATAGTGCCCCCTAATCGCTTGCGAAAATCGCACATTCCCATAACAACAGGAAAAGAATAAGGGAAAATTTATTTTCCCTCTCATAAACATTCTCTGTCCCATCTTTTATCTCAATAAATTCAAGAACTAGTAAATGAGGAGAAAACAAAAGGGAGGGAGGAAAATCATCAAAAAAAAATATAATAATGATATTAATAATAATAATAATAATAGTAATAATAAGAATAATCATACGAATCATGCCTCAAAAAAAATAAAAAAGTGAGTGAGGGAATATACATATTCACTTATGGCAGAAAGACGAAGAAACCTGCTCACACTTTATATATTCGAAGCAAACCCCGATCGAAACGAAAGCGTCGTATAAGAAAAAAATTCAAGAAGGAGAGGGGAAAACAGCGTATACAATGACTTGAACAATAATAGATGTAATAATAATACTAATAATAATAACAATATCAATAATAAACACGAAAAGGAGAGAAAAGAAAAAAACGGGATAGGAACATCGTACTATATTACAATACAATAAATTTTCATTTTTAGTTTCTCCTCGAATAACAGTAATTAAAAATAATAATAATAATAAAAACCCTAACATAAAGAATAAATGTGGGAACTAAAATCCAGAATATTAAAAAATATTTATATATATATATGTATATATATATACATAATAATAATAATAATAATAATAATAATATAGGTATATAAAGTAAAGTACGGTAAATAAGGAAAATAACCCTTTAGAAGAATAACAAGTGGTAAGAGTAAAAATAATTACACTGAATACATAATGCTCATTAAATTTTTTGTTAGTTTTGAAACGACAGATTTCCAGAAAATGAAGCACCAAAACACTTTACTTATGGTGATTCTATGGCTCACCGCGAATATACACACTGGAAAGGGACTAACGGGATACAACTGCGAAAAAGTCGAAAACGTCATGAGCATATCGCTTTTGGAGGTGGGAACGTGCGAAATACTTCAACCTAAGGTCAATATTACACAAACTTATATACAGGTAGTCGAAATTAATCAATTCTCTTTTACCAAAGTAATGCAATGCCGAGTCGAGATTTTGCATGTGGTAAAAATTTGTGGCATGTTTTCCCACACCATGGATACAACCAACGGACGATATCAATTCTCACCGAATATATCAAGGGATGCATGCCTTAACATGCATTTCCATGGGAAAATAAAAATAGGAGACACAGAAATTCGCAGGCTAAGGATAAACGAAACCATCATTCAACCGATAGGCATTGCTGGATCGGTTGGAATCAATGGTCGTTAATTGCAACGGAACCTTCTATTCCGATTCTCACGGATCCTGGGAAAGAGCTGTAGTACAAGGAAACGCAAAAATTACGTTGCGAGAATACTTCGCCCCGTTAAACGTAGAAACAGGAAAAATTTTCTTACGAACAGGAATAACACGCGAATTAACCACAGGACAATACGTAGACGTGAACGGGGAATATAGCTACTGGGTTCCCCTACTTAAAAGCATGTGTGAAAAGGGGGCTGTTGAAATTTTATATGAAGGCGAGGCCGAGAGAATGTCCAGTACAATAAACGACGTATCCCACCAAGCATACATAGTAACAAAGAGAGATATGGTTTTCGCGCTTTCCACAGAGAATCGAGTGGAAAAATGCGGATATATGTTCTTCCAAACCGAACATGCTGAAATTCTTTTAATGGAAAGCTCAGAAACTCTCTGGTTCAGTAAAAATGGGTCCGAACCTAATTCTTTAGCAGACCTGTCCAAGCACGTGAATTCTAGATTCATTTATCAAAACACACAAACGAAATTCTAGTTGAAGAAAATTTACACAGAAATTTCGAAAGAACAATGTAATTTAGAAAAACGAATGTTATTAAACATCCTCACTATTGCAAGAAACGATCCTGAAGAATTCGCCTACACGATTATGGGAACTAAAGGATACACTGGTAGAATAGCAAGCGAAGTAATCCATATTTTAAAATGTACACCAGTTGAAGCAAAATTTCGATATACGAATTCATGCTATAACGAGATTCCTGTCACTGTTAACAACCAAGAGTTCTTTCTAAAACCTCGTACACACGTTTTAACCGAAAACGCATGGGAAATTTACTGCAATACAAAATACCCTCTAATGTTCAAGGTAGATGGAAAATGGCGTACCTTCGGATCTATAGATACGCAACGAACCGCCCCTAGAATCATTTCCGCCCATACAGTAAAAACATGGGGAAAATTAAATAGAGATATCCCGGGAAACAAAGAATTTTTTTATGATTCCCCGAACGATGAGTCACCAGTTTCGCGAGATCTTAATCTGGAATAAGATGGAAAAAAAACACACACATTCGGAATTATCTCAACAAAAAGAATCAAACGGACCAGGTCTTTGAATAAATTGGAATAAAAAACGGGGAAATACACTTTCTCTCTCTCTTGGAAAAAATATATAAAAAAAAAGGAAAAAAAGCGGAAAAAAAAGGAAAAAAAAACAACAATAGTAAAATGAAAAAAAAACGTAGAAATAAACTTATACAACATCAATAAGAAAGATTTTTTTTTTCCTCGCTAAAGGTTATGTTTAGATAAAACGTAAGATGAATTATAATTATAACAAAATAATTCATACTTTCTCTGTTCTCAAGGTAAATTAGGGCATACCAACATGATAGTTCCTACGATAGAAATCAACATGACTCAATGCAGCTGTGGAAGGGACACCGTATCGCCCAGCGTGCTACATCCATCGATACCTGCCATTGCACCGGAAATATTATGGATTAATACTAATACCGGACAACCATTCAACCCCGTACCAGGAACAACAAAAATTCTCTGCTATTGGAAAATTAAACTACACATCGATATTGCGGAAAAAGACATCATACTCTTTGTACCTCCAGAATGGCGAATGATTCAAACAGAAATGTTAAACGAATGGATGGAAATATTAAGGGAACATCCTTACGAAAACATAATACTTGGAGGAACAAGATACGAATGGATCATCGACATATTGCTTCCAGAAGGACAAGATTTTGCGAGAGTGCCAATACATGGGAGAGATGGATGGCCCGAGTTTAAAGAACCTGTGCCATATTGGGACACCCCTCGGCAAATAAAATCAGACGGGGAATATCTGCGAATAGCACTGAATCGCGATCCCACTTGGGCGACAATAGGATTGGAAAAGGCGGTGTGTTATTGGCCGATCAAGTTACCAAAAACTACCGACAACGACATACAACGTACAGTTTGGGTTCCACCAGAATGGCAAAAGCTTGATGAAACCATCTTAAAACTATGGGCTGAACGTATAGCAGCGCATCACTGCGGAATCATCGGATCCGGTGGACTATGGTACAAATGGCACAGCGATTACGT
Organism: Alloplasta piceator; assembly: GCA_946863875.1. NCBI lineage: Eukaryota > Metazoa > Arthropoda > Insecta > Hymenoptera > Ichneumonidae > Alloplasta > Alloplasta piceator. The sequence goes on from OX333074.1 coordinate 26,011,127, forward strand.
TTTCGCTCCCGTAGAACAATATTTCAGTCGAATCGAATTCATAGGACATGGCCGATACCGACACGTTCAAGTCGAACCTCTCGATCTCCAAGAAACACATACTCTCAGTCCAAGCGGAACATCGCAAACGGACCATACGAGCGAATCAACCACACTACAGGAAAAAACAGACCTTCTCTTAAGCCTTTCACTAGTTCGCAATCAATCTTCCCAAAATAAAAAACACGAATCAATCGGAACAACGGAAAAACCTACCCATCAAAGAAATATTGAACATAACAAAGATACTGTCAATACCACAAAGACAAACCCAATAGACGAATCAAGCCAGGCTGGGGGACAAAAGACAATACTTCCCACCTTAACAACCAAGAACGGGGAAATCGACACTAATATCGAGGAGGCTGTCGTCGAAATAGCTACAAGCCTAGATTTGAGAACGGCAGAATTAATTGACGCAGTCATTGACAGGTGGGGTACAGAGATCGAATTAACTCAACCAACAGAAACAATTGAAGAAATTGCACGTCGTCTCGAAACGATGTCAGAACGGGACATCGAATCAGCAGAGGAAACGGACCACGAATTAAAAAAAAGAGATAAGAGGAAAAAATGGTAATAGAAAAAGAGCAATACAAACAGTCGAACGCAAAGGAATACGGTAAAATACAAGAGCAAAAAGGTACGGTAAAGAATTGTCCCTGGACAATAATAATATCAATAATAATAACAACAACAACAACAACAACAATAATAATAATGATGATGATAATAATAATAATAATAATAATAATAATAATAATAATAATAATAATAATAATAATCATAACAATAATCACAGTAAGAACAAAAATAATAACAATAACAACAACAAATAACAATAACATTAACAAACCTTTAAAAAAAATATGTATATATAAAAAAAAGGCAACAAAAAAAACGAAAAAAAAAACAAAAACAACAGAATAAAAAAAAGAGGGGAACGATAAAGTTAATTCGAGTAAATTTAATTTTCTACACACTACCATAATATAACTAACTGTCTTTCATACTACTAGTACTTAATCTAAAAATTTTCCTCATGAAAAAAAGGGGAAAATGAAACAAAAAAACAAGGGGTAAATTAATATTTAACAATAACGATTTCTTTTTATCAATTACTTGAACTTTCCTCCTCACTTATAGAAATAATAAAAAAAAGGGAAAGGGGGAACATATACCCTATGGAATTTAATTACATTAAGCAGTTTTCCAGGACTAACAAAAAGAGGCCTTAACATTGTGCAAACTTTTACCTATATTATTCTTATCAAATGGGACTGAATGGCCATAGAGGAAACGATTGAGGAACCATTCGTGTGCCATTTGTCTGGCGTTACTTCCCAGGCAATGCCATAAGAAGCCAGCCCAAGATGACCCATAAGAGAGTACGGTGCCAGCAACATTCAATGGTGCCCGTATCGACATGATGAGACCTTGGAATTTCGACAACGTCTGGTCATACCCACGGACAGACCACTTGGGTTGATTATACACAACAACAACCTCATTCACGTTTCGAGAAGAAACATGTACGTCAAAACAACTCGTTCGCAGAAGACACACCGAAAACAACACGGGAATAGCAACACCATACATCAGGCCAACTCATCGTTATCATCCTCCGTAGTCTAATTAAGGAAAGCAATATTAGATACTTTCGAAAGTACGTATACACGAAAACCAAAGAGCAAAGTTTAATGGCCATCGAAACCAATCGTTTGTTAAAGAACGAAGGCCTAACCACGTAAAGAAAAACTAATGGAATAAAGACACGCGTATATACACATATATATATATGATCAACTATTTCAAAAGAAAAGTTCACTCTTTCGATTATTGGGTTCCCCAATAATCGTTTTAGGGGGGGAGGTGTTACGTCCTGACGTAACGTCCACCGAACTTTATTCTTTATAAAAATACCCTCATATAGAACAATAAACTCGAAGATCTGTGAGAGGGAAATTTGTCGTTTCCTACGTTATTCCGTTCGACTCAATGATAAAGTTAGAAATTCACTTTACCAACTGAAAATCTCAAGGAAAAGGCCATCGGTAGAATCGGGGAGTATGGAAGAAAAACCAGGGTCAAAGATCCCTACAGGAAAAGCCATAGGCTCGTTACCCCATCTGGTTGGTCAGGCACACTAACATCGCTTTCCTAACTGACATACCCTCCACCGGCCCATCGATCCAAGAGATAGATCCTTGGATCTGAAAATGCTCTTACCATTGGAAAAAAAAGGCACATAGTATTTTTCTCTGCCGTAAAACCAACGAGGGGCGCTGATTACACCCCCTCGAAGAACAAGCATACAAGAGAACGTTGCGTTCCTCTTCTCTCACACATACGTATATGTATATGAGTATATATGCGTGTATTAATAATAGATTCAAAATAAGAATGAACGGAATGGCTCTAAACAACGATGGATTTTCCCATCTCATACCAATATAGAACTTTGAAACAATAGTTAAAATTTATTTAAGTAACGAACTTGCGGGAGAAATTCGCATTGGAATTAAAAAAAAGAACAGAACGAGATAAATAAATGAAACCAAATAATACTTCAATAAACAAAAGAGACTGAATAATAGTTAACTAAATAAATGAAATAGTTGAAAATATATCTAAAACTCTCTCAATCAAAATAGATAATAAACATTATAATTAAGAACGAGATCCAAAATAAATATTAAGTCAACTAAGAACAATGAGTATTGACAAGGGAGAAGATCATAGCAAAACGGAAAGGAAACCATTAATCGTTCCCAAGAGGGCAATGATCCCACGAAAATACAAGAAGGGAAGCGAGAAAAGATTTTAAAGGGGCCTATGCCCAGGTTCGCCGGTCTTTGACCTCTCTCTCTCCCACTCATGTCGCAAGGCGTGGAAAACCCAGAACCGTCCTTAAGACCCAATTCTGTACACTTCACGGGAAACAGGTATCGGGGCACGCATACACATGCACTAAAAAATATACTGTGTGCGAGTATGTGTAGGAATATACGTGCGAGAACATTCCAGGATGGGAAATACTCATTCAAAATCATTCCTTCCAAATGGGAAAATCATTACGCAATGCTAAATAATATTTCGAGGAAGTAACTATTCAAACAAACTTAGAATTGCAAAATAAAATCATGCATCGAATTCATTTAATTCAATAATCGAACTCCGGGGAAAAACAATCTAAAAATTTAAATTAGTTAACTCAAATAACTCAAAATTCGAAATATTATTTTACCATGTTAAAATCTAGAAGAAAAAGGAAAAGCAAAACGCCCCCGAAGTCCATGAGCAGAGGCAAAGCTCTTTTACATAATCCCCTTCCCTCTTTCGACGATCCACGGAGGTTGCGCGGCAAGGCGAGGAGCTCGGCTCTCGTTGCTACCCGGAGACCGTTCGAATGCCTCCCCACTCTCCACCCTCTATCCTGGCCTTACCCTTTTTATCCACCCAATAAATCCCCCGTCTCTCTCTCGTAGGAAAAAAAAGACGCGAATAAGAGTTGAGTTTTTCTAGTCATGCGCCGTAGCTTCCTACCTCCCCTTTTTCTCGTGGACTCATACAAGAAGCATATGCGACCACACCCCAAAGGAAAAAAATTATAAAAGTATGAAAATTAAGAAAAAACGAAGTTTCAAACGCAGGACTAATCTTAATCATAAATTCATTGAACATTAACAATTCAAAATCCACAGAAAAAATCACGAACAAAATTATTTATAACAATTCAGATTGTAATTTTAATCCGCAAAAATATCACACAAAAAATTTAATTTACTGTTTCGACGTTCAATTCAAAAACAACAATTTTATATTTATTAATAATTAAACAAACGATAGGATATAAGAAAGAAAAGTAATCTTAACAATTGCGCAATACGATAACTATACGAGAAAATATAAGAACTTTATCCAAGATAAAATAATCAAGAAAAAACACCTATAATATTAGAATTACTATTGCTCATAAGAAAGTAATATTATATACGGAATAAGAATATAGGAAGCGTGTAGCATAAGCGCGTGCATGTGTGGGGGTACACGTGCCACGGTACAGCTACGCACGCCGCTATACAGCCACATGCGCCGCGATACAGCCACACGCATAGGGCCCACCCTGTGATCTACGCTGGCGCCCTCGCTATGACCCGAATTTTCAAAGGGAAGCTCACGAGATAGAAAAGGAAAATGCATTGCGTCAGAAAAATGCATCCTCTGTCTTTATCATCAATCCCCACTTTTATCGAACGGGTTAGCCTGGATCACGGGTATATAAAGGCTGGAAAAAGGGCTCTCGGCAGACTTCTTCGACTTTTTTCCGACGTGGAAACTACGAAACCCATCGTACTCATCGAATCCATTCTTGGGCTGAACTTGTGAAATTTTTTGACAAAGACGTTTTTGATTCTGGAATTTTCCAAATCAATTCGTTTTGAACTTAGAATTTCACTCGATTTTCGAAGGAAGATAGTTTTCGCAGGTTCGGAATTTCAAATCTTGAATTCTGAGTCGAATTGAAATTGCTTCTATTTTAAATTCTCGAGATTTCGGGTTGGCCTCCGAATGTCGGAAGAGACGTTGGACCTCGTTTTATTCTATTTTATTTTCCTTTGTCTAGTTATTATTTTCTGTTTAGTAATTTTCGTTTATTTTACTTTGACATCCGCAATCCACGAAATATTGGATAACGTATACATCGCGGTTATTGTTAAATAAATTGCGAAATTTAAGACTGAATCTTTGTTAACCATTTCTTTCTTTTTACAATAATTTGAATAAAATTTTGGATCTCGAAAATTAAACTCTGTGCATCGACAAATTCTTTGACTTCATCGCCAACCTGCCACGCCCTTGATCTACTGCCGATTCAACTTCACCGTTTCCGTCTGAGTCGCCGGTGCGTCTACAAATGCTGTCACCCTTTCCGTTTGGAGAACGTCTCAGCCAGTAAGTGAAGTTTTATTACAACCTCATCTCCCTCTCGTGAAATTGTGAGGAATAGTTCGGGAAAAATTGAACACATCGAATAACATCAATTTGTACGGAATTAATCGATTAAATTCAATTAAAAACCGGTTAGTTGATTATTTTTGGAGAATCTCTATTTTTGGAATCTCTATCCAAGTGATCCTAAATTCATATTACCCTTGCGGCGTTGGTGATTTAATTGTCCATAAAAGGCTTTATTTAAAACAATTTCATTAAAATAATTTAAAAGAAGAAGTTTCAACATTATCCAAGTGAATCTTAAATCTAGATTATTCTTGCGGCATTACTGAGTCAAGTTTCATAAAACTTAAATTAAACCAATTCTTTGAGATAATTTGAAGGAGGAAAATTCATTCGCGTGAAGTTTAACAAAGGCCTTCCGACCCCTCTCCCCTTTCCATTGCTGAAATCGTGTCATTCGAGAATTGGGGATTCGCGACAAAGGAGAAAAAATATAAAATTCAGGGAAGGGTTAGATAACAAATTGATTAATTTTGAGACTCTCGCGAACCAGTGACTCATCAATAGTCACAGAATGAAGTTTAATTGAGTTTTTCCTTTTCGGTATTTCATTAAAGGTTTAAACAGTTAAACAAGTTCAATCCAAGGAATTTCTCTTCCCCAACGACTAAATTCAACGTAAAAACCCTCCCACTCTCTCTATTATTCATTTAAGACATTCGATCTCAAGACTCAGTACGATTGTGTAAATTTACGTCTTCATCCGAGGATTCGTGTTCTTTACTTATTTTCTTCCCCCGTGCGAACACTTGGTTGGGACTAGAGTTGCGTCAGGTTGCACGCTCACCAAGCTTTCGTAGTCCTCCCCTCCGTGCGAAACTTGGTTGGGACAAGAGTTGCGTCAGGTTGCACGCTTACCAAGTATTCGTTTACCTATCCTTGTGCGAAATTTGGTTGGGACAAGGGTTGCGTCAGGTTGCACGCTCACCAAATATTCGTACTCCTTCTTTTTCCTCAGTGGAGATCTGGTTGGGACTACAGTTGCGTCAGGCTGCACGCTCATCCGGAAATTCACCCTGGATACTCTTCCCTTAAAATCCATGAGAGTCAACCCCCCAGTACCGCGCAAAAAGAAAAGATCACGCAGAGCCGGACGGAGGTATCAATTACGTAAACTCGACGCGATATATTCGAATCCGTGGCCAAAAAGTTTAAACCCTGTTCAAAGATCTGAATCAAATTATCACGGAGTACGGGCATTGCCTGCAGAAACAGAAATAACTAGAGAGACTCCAAAACCCAAAATTATTTCCACTGAAATCCTCAAACATCCGATAACTATTTACAAACTAATTCTAATTGATCTTCCTCCAATCACCCCTTTGTTCAATAAAAGTAACGACAGTGATCCTCGGGGTGAAGCCAATAGTAAATTATATCGAAACCCCGAGTTCAAATCTCAGTAGATACCTTACGCAATTGAAAATTCAACAGTGATTCCAAGCCCATTTCCCGAGTAATTTTCCGAAAGGTTAGACTCAAAAACAGGGGCAGATGTGTTCGAGATTAATTCCAGGAGTAGTACCGAAATTTTTCCACGACTAGAGAGTCTCAATCAAATTCAACACATCATACGCCAAAAATTATTAATAGTTCGCGAAAACTCCCATTATTGACGTAACACCTGCATCAGTTCATGTTTTCCGCAGTTTCCCTTACAGGGGTGCATTAGGAAAGCGTAGTTATGGTAGCACAGGAAGATATGGGCAGAAAAGATAGAAAAAATTGTATGGTAATAGCCAGATAAAAAAAATATGAAAAATTCGAAAATCACCATTCGAAATATCACCATTCAATCGCCAAAATCACCATTCAATCGCCAATGGCAATTAATGGTCCTCATACGACTCCATTGGACAAAGAATGGAGACCTATTAAGATTTCCATTTGTTAATGGCGTATAGAAATGACCATTGATCAGTGAATGGATATTTATTGAAAAGTCACCATTGCCCAATGACGTCCATTGGACGGCAAGTGCGGATGAACGGAATGATCACCATTACTCAATGATGCCCATAGGAAAGCAAATGCCGGTGGATCGTGCGATCAGCATTGCCCAATGGTGTCCATTGGAGGGCAAATGCTGATGAACGAAATAATCAGCTTTACCCAATGATGTCCATTGGAAAGTAAATGCGGATGATCTGAATGGTCGGCATTACCCGAAGCTGTCCATTGGAAACTAAATGCGTCTAAATCGATGAATGATCGGCATTTGCTAATGATGCCCATTAAATAATAAGAGCGTGAGTTCCGAGACTCGCCGCAAGATGTCGCAATACGGCGTGAGCTCCCTCCCATACGGAATTTTCGTTAAAATTCTCTTAGAGAATTTCCGACTTACACTGTTGTAATCCTCCTCGAGGATACAGTGATTCAAAGTCGTTCAAAAATTACCATTTAAAAGTTGCTATTCATTCTGAATTGCCCAGAAAAACCAATGGAGATGAATGGCGAATTGCCTAGGGAGATTTTCTCCATTAAAGCCCCATTCGATAATCCCTATTCCATTTCAAATGGGGAATTCAATGGCGAAAATCCCGTTAGGCAATTCGTCATTCATCTCCATTGGTTATTTTGGCAATGGGGAATGAATGGCGATTTTTTAATACCGATGAATGGAGTTTTTGACTACGGGAAAATTTGCAGTGAAGTCGGCCTCTAGGAGGGCCCAAAAAAATAACCAAAAATGTCGACATTATTTGACCGATGCATATATGCTTTGAAAAATAAGCTAAAAATAGAAAAATGATCCAATCCTCGTGGCCCAAGTCGTATTTGGAAGAATAACTGAATACGCAAAGGATTAACGCAGATAACAGTCGCTATCTCTCCTGAAAAACAATCACAGAGTCGGGTGAAGAAAATCATAATATTGACGAAAATTGGAAACCGATTTTTTTGTGGTTTTACTGAATTTTGAACTTTTACTTTTTTTTAATTATTAATATTTTGGCTCAAGTACCGCTTGAATCACGTTTGGCACAAAATTTGCAGTGAAAATGGCCTATAGGAGAGCCCAAACAAATCATAAAAAATGTTGACAATATTTGACTGATTGCAAACTGATTATAAACTGATGTTACGTCCCGCGACTTTCGGGATTTCTCTTCGTTCTTGAGTTTTCCCATATCGAGTAATTCTCGAAGAAAATACGCATGGAAAAAGAACACGGTCGAGACAAGGGTCTACGGCTCTCACAGTGTGGCCATATTCACACCAATTTTCTGCCTCTCAAATTACGGGCCATGAGGACAACATCGTCGTCTAGTCAGTCACGCATCAACTCGGACCATTCGAGAAGAATTTCAAGCGTTATCGTCATGAAGGCTAAATAAAACAATCTCCATCATCGGTGCGACAAAACATCCGCCGGAGATATGGAACTCCGCGAAAAACATGGATAGGGCCTTTGTGGGGCCAAGCGACACTCAAACGCTGAAATCTTTGGGAGCACGTGGCACTCACACCAGCCTAGCGCAATGCTGAGATCCTCACGCACACTCGAGTGCAGCTACACCGTCGCCGTTATATACAAGACAGGAAGGAATGATATTAGTACGTACGATCAGTGGTTCTTCTTTTTCATTTTATTGGCGTAATCAGCCTGAGATCCCGAAAGTTCGCAAAATAGGACGATAACGTAAATTTAATGTTGGAATCGAGCATGGAAAATATCAGCTGGGTCCGGTCGTGCGAAATATAAAGTAAAATTATTTTAACACGTAATAACGTAAGGGAAAAGTTTTTCTTGAGAAAATAGAATTTCGACGACTAAAGATTTTAACGAAAGACAGACGTTGCAATAGTTTATTAGGGTAGGAAAAAGGGAAAATACAAACAATTACATATAGAAAAAAGACGGAAGAAAAAAACACCACTGTCTTTCGAAAAGGTCACACACGTGGCCCATAGCAAAATTAGTCATTCTGCGTACAGAGTAATGTATAAAAATGTATAAAATTATGTTATGTATAAAAAAATATTATCATCGCTCTGCCGGGAGATTTTTAGTCGAAGAAACGCTATCGGCATATTGCAAACATCCGGAGGTAATAAATTTGTCAAGCCAGAGTAAAATAAGACCATGCGAGAGAAAATTGAGATGATGCTGGGAAAGAGACTCCTTGTCCAAGGGTCCGAGGAAATTACCTCGCGCCCCGCGGACGGCTCGAGGCCCGCTACCCTCTTGAGTCGATTCGTTCTCTCTCGCACGATGAGTCGTTGCAGGAGCGTACGCCACATTTGGGCACAAAAAAAGATATTGACCAAGCATTGCTCAAGATTCAAGGTTATTAAGCTCAAGAGAAATTTTAACTTAAAGCAGGCGTACGAATTATGCTAATTATAAGTAGCGTGTGTATGAATGAATGATTTATTTTGGGGTAAACGGTAGGAAAATCACTAAGGAAGAAAATTTTAATTAGCAAAAATAATATTCCAGAATAAAAACAAAAATAGAATTATTCCATTTGTTATGAAACCAAAACAGTTTCTAATACTTCAAACCAAGATACACTTTTTTCAAAAACTCAAAACTTTAAATTCAAAATTCAAATTTCAAAATCCGATTTTTTTTCAAATCAGAAACAAATTCAATCTCAGGAAAACCATTTTGAAAACCGAAATAAATTAATTATCAAGTACATTCCAAAAAGAATGTTAAGAGTGAAAAGCTTGGTAATTGAATTATTCTCAAGTGAACAATCATACAATATTGAAATAATTAATTTATCAAATCAATTCGGAGATTTTAGTTTATATTGGTGAAACAATTTAACATCGCAAATTATAAAAAGTTAAAATATTTACAAGAACAGTTTTATTAAGACATTTTAAATAATAGAAATTATTTAAAATCAATTTAACCAATGCGCAAATTACGATTATAAAATCATTGAAGCTGTCAAATTCCTCAAAATTGATCAGAATAAATTATTTAAGAAATCTAGTAAAATCATCGATATAGCAAAACCGAAAATTCACTTAAATAATTTGCAATTAATGAATTATCAATTCAAATACTCTTTCTTGCGAGAAAGCGATGGGAGAAGTTTGAAAGAGCAGGGGAAATACAATGCAGTAGAGCAGAGAAGGATTAGGGAGTATGAAAATTGTCATAGGAAAGAAATAGAGAGCCATAGTCGAAAATCAAACTAATCGGAAGTACTGTGGAGCGAGAAACAACGAGACAGCGTGAAAGAGCGAAAGAGAACGAGAGGGATGGTCGAAGCCTCCGTGGTGGGGCCTGAGCACAGCGAGAGCCCAAGCGATCAAGGAAGATGATAGAAAGAGACCCCTCGACTCCTCTCTGCACATAAAAAATTTGCGTAAAACTGCAAGATCTCAATCACGAATTGTTTCAAAAGATGCAAATTGTAATAGTGTGGAAGTATGAGTGGAATTTAGGTTCAAAATAAGTGTTATTATTGGTTAATTATTAGAAAATTAGAATGACCAGCGAGCTGGAGGGGAGCTCTAAGACATGCATCGTCTTAGGAGTCAAGGGACAATTTGCCCCTTCCCAAAACTAAGCCGGTCCAGAGTATAAAGGCTGCCGAGGCGCAATGCCTAATACCTTCATTCGTTATAAAAAAATTCACGGTCCAACGTCGTCCACGACACTCGTGGTCAAAGTTCATTCATTATCAAAAAGTTCACTGCCTAACATCGTCCACGACACTAGTCGTCAAAGTTCATTCGTTATAAAAAAAAATCACGGTCTAACATCGTCCACGACACTCGTCGTCAAAGCTCCATTGATTTTCGAAAAGATCACTGCGTAACATCGTCCACGACACTCATCTTCAAAATCTATTAAATTCAATCTTTGAAAGATTTTGATCAACTCTTAACAGTGCGAATTTTTCCGAACATTAAAATTTACCTTTTACGCGTATTTTCAATTCTTAAATTCTTTCAATATTATAGTTACTTCATTTTAATCATTAACCGCTTTAAATAGACATTGTGCGTGATTTATCAACATCATTGACACTATTATTCCGCCTACGTTATTCTACATATTACTTATTAGCGATAAAATTATTTTTGTGAATTGTGTGTAATTCTTGGTGATAACAAAGCAAACGAATTACATACACACGCGCATTCAAATCTACTTGTAAAACTTTATTGTGCTGTGTCTTGACATTTTCATCACCGTCTACATCCTGCGTTTCACCGATTTCGCCTAATCATCTGTCGTCTCTTGATTCTGGTCACCCTGGTCATCTGTACCTATCGTTCGTGGTCATTTATCCAGTAGTCTCTTATTTTCACCATCATCTCCGATTTAATTTTATTCAAATACTCATCAAAAAGGTAAGTAAACAAAAATGTATTTGAGAATGCAAAATTCGAATTGCGAGAAAACATTGTCTCGACATTCCACGAGAAGGAATCCACAATTGACTTTCCATTCATCTTATTAACTTGGGAGATAACATCAAAAATAAATTCCATTCGTTTCAACCTGTTTGAATTTTGTGATGCGCGATTTAAAGTGGTCGTTTGTATTCTTCTCGACACCCGTTATGTTCCACTTACGCTGCACCCTTCGCGTCGTATACAGGATGTTCTGTATTTAAGTGTAATGTCGTGTTGAAGTAAAAATTCAGAATTTCAAATGTACGAATCTTGATTGCAAATCATTTTTCACAATTAAATCCTTACATTCATAAAATCTAGGCCCCCGGCGAATCAGTTGTTGGTACAGGCTCACATACCGGCCAATAGCCGTTATCAAAAGGCCCCGAGGGTTACACGGAAAACATTCATAAACAAATCCGAAGGTTCTGGTGGGTTAGATCGGCTGACACAGGCTACTTTGCCAGTCAGTGACTAAACACGAAGGTGATTTCCTAGGATTACACACAAGCCTTGAGACCCGGAACGCACAGTCGCCGGTACAGGCTGCCATACCGGCCGGTGACTGCTGATGTGAAACCTCTCAGAGCAACACTTACACTTCTCAGAGCGACCTTTACGTTTCTGCCATCAGCAATGTTCGCTAATATTTTATCATAAATCTGATATAACTCAAAATTTTCTAATTTATTTATGCTTTTATTTTTCATTATAATTTAAGCTGCGAGATGTTTTGCCAACATTTATAAATCGGTCATGCGCGAAATCATTCATGGTTGAGGTGATAACTTCTAACTCGTAAATTTCAAAATATTAAAATATCATGTGGCTTTTCCCAGAAATCGTTCTACTTTTCAACCATCATTAGGAATTATATTACCTCACAAGGAAGGGTTTGCCCCTTCTTGACCGAGATGGAAAACTCGCCGATTGGGACGTAACACTGATTGCAAAAAGAGTAGGCACTGAGTCAAGGACCTATATCGACTGAAAAAAAGTTACATCGAATCTAGTCAGCCTAAAATGGCAAGATTTATTTTATCTTTTTCTTTTTATTTGAAGAACATACATTGATGTATTTTGCTCAGTGATTATGAATCACCTATAATGTTCCATGATATTTCAAATATTTGCATAGAAAACCTAGAAAAATCCCCGACACATTTCAAAAACTGCAAAAGTTAAATTTCAGAATTTCGAAGAGCCATAACTGAAAAGAGAATGTTCCGATTGTGGTTTATAATAGGTATTTTCAAATATTCTCATGAGACTAAGAGGATGCTTCAAAAATTATTCTGATATCGCTATTATTAAAGACTTGGCAGATAGCTTAAAATTTATTTATATCTGTTATAATTATATGCGCATAAATTCATCCCATTTGTACATTGAGTCATTTTGAATATTCATATAAATAAAATTGTATTTGAATTTTAAAACATTACCTTAAATTGCCTTTATATTGGGACTTATATCCGGGTCTTTTGGTATTTGTATTTTTTATCGTGACTGTGTACCAATAAAGACCTTTGGCGGACCTGTACAAACTGCAACGGATAACTTTGAAATGGTTCTTTTTATTTGAGGCAACAGAAAATTCACTGCTTCATATTTTTCCTCAGCGTAAATTTTAGCAACCTATTTCTGTAACAATATATATTAAATTTAACTCGATGAAATAATATTTTAAATAAAAAAGACGCTTTTATGATAAACATTTTAATAAAAATATAATAATGTTAAAACTATTCGTTACATATGCATTATACATGCAATATATTCGTTGCACATACAACATGCAAAATAACCAATTTTTTATTGAAAAAAAATCACATGGTTGTAAATACCAAACTTACCTTTCAGTTGGAGATGGAAATCACCTTGGAGCACAAAGTTCTTTTCTTCTACAGTACATGAGCTGGAGCACATTCGTCGAATAATTCACATACGAAAATCAGATATATGTTTCATAGGAAAAACTCGATATTATGTGAAGAAAATTGTCAGCATATGAATTGTCATTTAAAAAAGAAAAACAAATGCATCTTAGGGAATAGGTTATGGCTGCTCTTGGAGAAGTTGGACGAATACGCGGAGATAAATTGTTCTGATTTTGTTAAAATCCAGTTCATAGAGTGTTAATAAATAAATTTACTTAAACATTAATGGGTATTCCACGGGTACCGGGACAGGTTTTGGCCGCGGGTCTCAAAATTTTTCGTCCTTCAATATATAGTCTTCTTATATCATATAAAAACATTTCCATGTAGTTATGGACCCCAGTTGAATCTGGGTTCTTGTTGAGTTCTAATCGAAAAATAAAAAAATGAAATATTTATCGTACCTTTAATGTGTGTTTCTTACGCGTCAATACACCAAACTTAAAATCGATCCAGTGGATTTTAACTGGAAAAAAGCTTTCTTTTCAATAAAGCAAATGGAATATTAATCCGAAATGTAAAAAAAGTGTGGTAGCCAAAAAACTGAGGAAAAACCGTTTTTATTTTTTTTCGGCCCTTAGGGTCTACTCGATTTCTTCCAAAATTTTACAGAATTTAGTTCAACACGTGAGAAACGTTCAGTAAAATTTTCAGCTTGCCTTATTTTTTGTCCTCTGGCAATAAATTAATAAGCAATTCATTGTCAAGCAATTCATTGTCTTGAACAATTGAACTGCGTTAATATTGTATTGAGAGTGCTTCATCGAAGTTAAAATGTGACTTAATGTGAATACCAATACTAAAATGTATGAAATATTTTATTCCGACATGACATTTTCCCTTCGTTAATATATGGTGGCCCCGAAAAGTTTTGCGGTGTTTTTAACGCTTCACGATAACTTTCGTGACAGGTGCGGTAGAAGAGGAATACGTTTTGAAATTCATTTTTCCATTTTCAGTTGGAATGACTGCATGAAACTTCAGTGTCCCGGGTACCGTCTTAGCCTTCGCGTACCGTTCCTTCAAAAGTGTTACTGCTGAATCGCTTTTCGCGCTAAAGCAAAACTCGATCCCTTTGATATTCTGCTTCGCCCAATCAAAAAGCCGTTGTGGTGTCAAAATCTGTCTCTCTGGAGATAGTTGGAGGCTTGCACGTGCGGCAAGTCTCTTTACTGTGCCTGATATTCCGTCACAAGCACCTTTTCCATGCGCGGTGGCAAAGAAATGCCATTCGGCATCAATACCGAAATATTCTTTGTGATGAAGCAAGTTGATGAAGTTTTTACAATTCTTGTATTGCTGTGGGGCTCCATCGGAAAAGTAATAAATTTTCTTCACCGAAAAGTGGACTTTCAAGTATTGAACGAGAATCCGTTGAAAGGCATACGCTGAACTCGTTACGTTGTCAAGACAATCAAAGATTATCGTCAGGTTTTTGTTGACAATTCCATTTTTGGATCTATAATAAATCACGAACGGGTGAATCGTTGCGTGGTCATTTTTCCAGTGAAATCCCTGAGAAGTGTCCTGTGCAACGAATGCGTAATTCTGGGCAAAGTCCAAATCAACGACGAATTCCCCTTCTTGAAGATTTTCCTTGATCGTGCGGTGGTACGACGATTGTTGCTTTGCGATAAAATCATGAAGAAGCAACGTTTTTAACTCAGAACATAAAGTATCTACGAAATCATCCGCAGACATCTGCACAGTTTCTAACGTTGATCTGTCTACCGAAATCCAACGAGAAAATTTGATTGTGTCAATCATCGCGTCACACTGTGGGTAGATTCACAGAAAAATCGGCAAAACTAGGCCGATGTGCGTACTGAAAAATGCAATGGTGATTCTTAAGTTTTTAACCTCGCTGATTTCAAATCTGGAATCAAAATTTCGAAAAAACAAAATGGCGGACCGGAAGTGACTATCTGCGTTACTAAAAAGAATCCGATTTGAGTAGGGATCGGTAAATTAGCGGTTTAAAAGTCACTGATTCAAAATCTCAAATCCAAATTTTAAAAAACAAAATGGCAGACCGGAAGTGACTATCTGCGATACTAAAAAGCATCCGATTTGAGTAGGGATCGGTAAATTTGCGGTTTTAAAGTCACTTATTGAAAATCTTGAATCAAAATTTCGAAAAAACAAAATGGCGGACCGGAAGTGACTATCTGCGTTACTAAAAAGAATCCGATTTGAGTAGGGGTCGGTAAATTTGCGGTTTGAAAGTCACTTATTGAAAATCTCTAATCAAAATTTCGAAAAAACAAAATGGCGGACCGGAAGTGACTATCTGCATTACTAAAAAGCATCCGATTTGTGTAGGGATCGGTAAATTTGCGGTTTAAAAGTCACTTATTGAAAATCCTGAATCAAAATTTCGAAAAAAAACAAAATGGTGAACCGAAAATATATTTTTATCTTACTCATAAGCAACTTTTGCTATCAGAAATCAATATTTGTGTTTTGAAGGTTGTTTTTTATAAATTTTGAATGAGATTTGGGGAAAACAAAACGATTGTCTGGAAGTGAGGGAAAGTTTTCAAATAATTTCGGAAAATTAGTTATAAATCATTTTTAACGAATTTTATTGCTAAATACATTTGAAACAGCAATCGACACTTAACGAATTAAATTTTACCGAAAATAATACGTGCGTTACATAGAATAATTAATAATTAATAATAATAATAATAATATTAATTATTAATAATTATTCCAGATTTCAATATTAATCATATTCGTCAGCGTCGGAATCGCGATCGCCGTCGTCAGAGGAATTGGTGGATTCTGATTCGTCACTCGTGTATTCCATTAATTCACCTAAACCATACTTATCGCGAGAACTATCGGTACAGAGCAAAAGTTGCAATGCTTCTGGTGATAAACTTTTTGCTTTTTTCGGATACTGCTTGCCCATGCTCGATATGTACGGATCTGAAGTTAAGAGGAGTCGATTGAAAACGTCTTGCATGGTCGCTGTTCTCGAGTGTTTTCGAGCAAAACACTCGCGATATTTTTTAATATCCTTTTTACGGGCTTCCTGTGCGTCTTCTGACATTTGCCCGATAGGAAGCGGGGACCATTCAATTATCAAAGGACCGTGAATCAAAACTTTGTGAACCGTAGTTGGCATGCAGTACCAAGAATACAAAGTTACGAACATTTCGGCGGTTTCAAGACTATATTGTTTGAAAGCAGTTACATTTACGGCAAAGCCACTTGAAAGAACTTGCAATATTATGTGGAATCTTTTTATAATATTCTCGTCCAAACCCCAGCAGGTATACGTTTACCTGCTGGGGACTATGCGCCCAGCCTGAACAAAGAAGCCAAGCGTTGCGCGACATGAGAATTCCGGTTCCCAAAGCCAGATATGCAACAATCTGCAGAATTTTTTTTATAAATTCTAATCTTAATAACATTATCAATAGGCTACAATGTTCAAAAGTCTGGGATCTCCTGGGATCACAACTATTTTTATACTTCTTTTGGAAAAATAAATTTACAAGCCTGCTTAAAATGCATACATTGAACACTCTTTTATACATACAATATTTCAAATTTCAAAAAACTATTTGACATGATAATATTCTACATACCTTCAAGATTATCTCCCATTTTACCGATTTGAAATCGGTAGCGTAGAACAAAATATATTTCACTTAGCGCGAATCGAAAATTTCAGCGTACAAAATCGCTACGTTCTTCACTCTCGAACGGTCGAGTTCAGACTGTCGTAAGTCGAGTACCGCGAAGGGTAGGGACCGGTCCTTTTACAATAGGGCGTACAAATACCTGGTCTTTGAAATGACATACATAGAAATACGAAATGAGAACACTCAATTTTTGGGTTTTGCCGATTTTTCTGTGATTCTGCCCACAGTGCGTCATCAAACTTCATTTTAAGCATCTTGGCCAATGATTCGGTGCCGGAACATTGCTTGCAATTCCTTGAAAAACATTCTATCGTGGGGTCTTTGCATACTATAAGTTTCAAGCAATCCTTGTAATCATTCAGCGGGACGATCCAGTCTGAAGTAAGCTGTCCGATTCTGCAAGCATCGAGTTTCAGTTTAACATTGTGGTGTGAAGTACAAACGCACACAGTATGCATACCACTCTGCCTCGCTAGAACGCAGAACGGTGATCGTAGAGTAGCAAATCATGAAAATCCAATTTTCATGTCTGTATGTTTGGCTCGAAAATTCCAATGTAACTCTTTCAGATTGCAGAGAATTAATCTCTCTTGCATTCTTTTGCGCTGGCCAGAAGGTTTCGTCTTAACAAAGACGAAATCTTTTTTTCCTGCTAGGATACGACTATTCTCGTCGTCAAGATACAACGCTTGTACTGTTGCCGAGGTGGATCAAGTACTTTTCCAGCTTTGGCAGTAGGCGTTGATAACACTGCAGTTTCAGAGTATAGCTGTTTAGCGATTTGTATCATTTGTTTACTTGTATTAAACTCAGACATTACTTCCCCGATCGACAGACTTTTCGGCAAAAAAGTGAGAAGCTGTATTTTATCTTGACGAGAAGTCGTTTCCTTATCAAATTTGTCGTGAATTTGCTGTATCATCTCATCGTACAGCCGACATTTCTTTTCCTCAGCTGTCTTTGCGGATTCATCCAAACCAGTTTTCAAGAATTCGTTTACCTTCTCGATAACTTTCTGCTTTTTAGCAGAAGGGTATGTAACGGTGTGTTGACGTTTCTTCGAAATGGGCGACTCATCTAAGACTTCGAGCAATCTTCGAAGTCCACTATTGTGACTGGAAATTGCGAAACTTTGATATGATGAAGTTGCTTCAGACTTTCCTTCACTGATTGCTGAATTTTCAGGATCAGGTTGACTCATAGCGATGCATTCCGATTTATCTGAAGATCCAAATGCACTTTCTGGTTCCGGTCCACATCGATTATCTTCAATTTCTTCATTCGGTAGCGGAAGTCCATGCGGAGCCAGAGATTTGCATTGTATTGTCATTCGAAATTGTTTACAAAGATCAAGCCTTAATTTCAATGATGGCACCCTCTCGATTTCGTGCATAGTCACCGGTTTCATGCGCGCACGCTTGTTTTTATGATTTTTGTTGTTGTACGGATTGTGGCAGTGGTTTCTCACCATCGCAAATGAATCAAGTGAACCGTCTATGTTCGTAAAATATGGACTTGGTCGAGTTGTTCATTAAATAGACCGTAGCTGTGGTGAATCAGCTAGTTATCATGATTCACGCGAACCATGGAGAGAGGCCTTTCCGTCTACCAGACCCCTCGAACGGGGTGCTGCGGCCAATCATGTGCGAGTATTGTGTCCCAATCAACGCACCAATCAAATGCCATCAGAGTCTTCCACTGGAAAAAAGCTCTCTTTTCTATGAAGCAAATGGAATATTAATCCGATATGTAAAAAAAATTCGGCAGCTAAAAAACTGAGAAAAAAAACCGGTTTTATTTTTTTTCGGCCCTTAGGTTCTACTCAATTTTTTCCAAAATTTTACTGAACTTAGTTCAACACATTAGAAACGTTCAGTAAAATTTTCAGCCTGCCTTTTTTTTTGTTCTCTGGCAAATAAATGTATAAAAACTGGGCAATAAACACCAATAAGCGGTGCCCAGTTTTTATACATTTAATTGCCAGAGAACAAAAAAAAAGGCAAGCTGAAAATTTTACTGAACGTTTCTAATGTGTTGAACTAAATTCAGTAAAATTTTGGAAGAAATTAAGTAGAACCTAAGGGCCGAAAAAAAACGGTTTTTTCATCAGTTTTTTGGCTGCCAAATTTTTTTTACATATCGGATTGATATTCCATTTGCTTTATTGAAAAGAGAGCTTTTTTCCAGTTAAAATGCACTGGATTGATTTTAACTTTGCTGTATTGACGCGTAAGAAACACACATTAAAGGTACGATGAATACTTCATTTTTTTATTTTTCGATTAGAACTCAACAAGAACCCAGATTCAATTGGGGTCCATAACTACATGGAAATGTTTTTATATGATATAAGAAGACTATTTATTAAAGGACGAAAAATTTTGAGACCCGCGGCCAAAATCTGTCCCGGTACCCGTGGAATACCTCTAATATGTTTCTCGTTATTTTATTTTCACTTTAGATTATAAATGTCATATTTTTATTATCAATGAAAATAATTTTTTTTTTTTTACATCAACTGAGTGAACATTCAAATAGTTATAACATATGTTTTTTTAATATTTCGGTTATTATATGTTTTTTTTATAGGATCTCTCCTTCGTTAAACTTGATTATCTCTCCACGGACCCTTAGGATTGACTACATGTTATTCATGTGATAACGTGATCCCATTTTTATTCTTTCCTCGCTCTCTGAAATTTTAATAAAAAAGTTATGTACACTGAGAAAAAAGAATATTGGAATTAACTAAATCTTTAATTCAATAGTGCCAAACGAATATTTATTTGGTCTAACTAAATAATCAGTTTCTTGAACCAAAATATTATTCAGGCAAAAAACATTGAATTGTACCAACTAAATTTTTTTTTTGCCTGAATAATATTTTGGTTAATCGAAGAGCATAAATATTCAAGAAACTAATTGTTTTAGTTAGACCAAATAAATATTCGTTTGGTACTATTGAATTAAAGATTTAATTGATTCCAACATTCCTTTTTTCAGTGTAAGTCATGTGCGTATGTGAGTCGATTAATATTCACGTCGATTAATATTCTAATGTTTATAATTTTTTTTGTATGCGTACTTTCTTCGGTGTACACGTAATTTCGTGCATTACTTCTGGGTCCATCGGTGTTTTTTCCTCGATTTTGATACAACTACCGTTTTGCATCTGAATGAACGGCAGTTGATAAAAACTCATTACTCCGGACACCGTGATGGGTGACCCTATTTTCATTTCCGGCGGAAGATGGTCGAAACTCGATATTCTTATGGCCAATTTCATTTTCCCATCAGTAATGACGCCAATTCCATTTGCGGAATCTCCGCTACGTCTCTGCGTCATTTTATAGTTCATTTTTAGCCATCCGGATATTTCTGAAACTAAATGAAAAACATATTTTATATCGCTTTTTAAAGTGTAAACGAAATTATCGAGTTATATCTTACGGATGAGTTGTCCTTCGGCATCGCTCAGCTCTGACCACTGGACGATCATGGGTTTCTCATTTCGATCAACGTCGTGCGATTTATAAAACCCTTTGTTGTCGTCGACAGTGGTTTGTTGCTGGATCGAGAGCTCAAAAGGTACATTGCCCATATTGAATACCGGCTTCGCAATCGCTTTAGATACCACTCCATTCAAGTGTATAATCTAAACGAAAATAGTAATAATAAATACAACAGATGATTAAATAGTTTTGTAGATGGACTTTTTCTAATAAATGATCTGTACATGACAAGTATATGAACAATTAGGAGAAACCACTAAGGTATATTTGTTATAAATTTTTTAGGTGTTCGTTATACTGACCTTATTTATCTGAATCATCGCAGCAACTCTATCGATTTGGTCCTGCCAAGCTAAGCATTGTATTCTTCTTCCCGCGCCATTGTTGAGTACAAACTTGAATAGTTTGTAGTTCTTTTGGGTTCCCACAGTGCTGGGTGACTCCACTGCATCCACGTAAGCCATCAATTCACTGAAATGCAGAAAAGTGCGTTTAACAATAACGTAAAATATAAAATACGAACACAAATCATTTTTATGTGACACATTTATGCGCGTGTATTCATAACCAATGAATTACAGCTGTCAATTATCGATACGCTGTTACGCGATGTTAATTCATATTTTTCTTAGCTGATGTCACGAATTTTTCAGGGAAGAACACCACGATACAAATTGATGGGTCAAGTAATCATTTTTAATTAAACTTACATCGTGTGATCCGGAAAAACCATTGAATCGATTGAGTCGTTGCTGGTAAATCTCATGGAGGATGAGTTGATAGCTGGTATCGTTGGTGCATTTTTATTCGGCTGTATTTTATTTACATCTTTTTTTGATTCCTCTTTATTTTTTTTAGGTGCCATGGTTATAATCAATTATTCACGCAAAATCAAAAAAATTATTTATTTTAAATATAATTGAATCGCGTCCTTTCTTTTCGACGGCGCTTGGTCGACTGGCTTTATCATAAATTTGTTTTTAATTAACCATGGTAACGATAGAACGATAAAACAAAAAAAAGTTAAAAACAAATTATAGATTGATCAATATTGATCTCACGTTCGACTTTTTTAAGTTACCTCTTTAACAATTATTTGTGAACATAAACAAACATATAATGATTAATGAAAAAAATCATGAACGGCAATCAAAGCTGCTAATAAATTAAAAGCTAGCAAAAATAACAATACTGGCTTCGTGAGATTCACCAGTAACGACTCGATTAACTCGATGGCATATCCGGATGACACGATGTAAGTCTTACTTGAATTATTATTTTATTAATTATCGTTTATATCCAGGTGTTTTATTTGAAAAGTTCAGCGTATCGATAATTGACAGCGGTAATTCATTGGTTATGAATACTCATCCATAAATGTGTCACATGAAAATGATTTGTATCCGTATTTTATATTTTACGTTGTTGTTAAACGCACTTTTCTGCATTTCAGTGAATTGATGGCTGACGTGGATGCAGTAGAGTCGCCCAGGACTGTGGGAACCCAAAAGAACTACAAACTATTTAAGTTTGTACTTAACAACGGCGAAGGAAGAAGAATACAATGCTTAGCTTGACAGGAGCAAATTGATAGAGTTGCTGCGGTGTTTGAGATGAATAAGGTCAGTATAACGAATACCTAAAAAATTTATAACAAATATACCTTAGCGGTGTCTCCTAATTGTTCATATACTCGTCATATACAGATCATTTATTGGAAAAAGTCCATCTACAAAATTATTTAACCATCTGTTGTATTTATTATTTCTATTCCTATTTTTGTTTAGATTATTCATTTGAATGGGGCCGAAGCGAAGGAGATGAAAAAAACCATGTATAATGCTGGCAATGTCCCTTCGAGCTCTTAATCCGGCAGCAGACGAGTATACAAGCGAACCATGGTTTTTTATAAATCGCACGACGGTAATCGAAATAAGAAATCCACCATCGTCCAGTGGTCGGAGCTGAGCAATGCCAAAGGACAACTCATCCGTAAGGTAAAATTTGATAATTTCGTTTACACTTTAAAAAGCGATATAAAATATGGTTTTCATTTAATTTCAGAAATATCCGGATGGCTAAAAATGAACTTCAAAATGATGCAGAGACGTAGCGGAGATTCCGTACATGGAATTGGCATCATTACTGACGGAAAAATTAAATTGGCCATCAGAATATCGAGTTTCGACGATCTTCCGCCGGGAATGCAGGTAGGGTCGCCCATCACGGTTTCCGGAGTGATGAGTTTCCCGTGCAGAAATTGAGTTAGGGATCGCATGCGATTCTAATTCGCGTCCCTATTTCCGAATCAGGATCTGATGCGATGTCGCATTGGATTCGAATGTGGAATGTAACATTCGCACATTCGATTCGAATAGGGATCCGAAAGTCGGACCCGTTAGGGACTCCCAATGTTTGCCTGAAGCCGAGATTCGGACTTATTAGGGACTCCCAATGTTTTCCTGAATCCAAGATTCGGACCCATTAGGGACTCTTAATCTTTTCCTGATCGCATTGTTGGGATCCTAGGAATCACGGGTGCCTCATGGGAAATAAAAAATTGTAAATACGAAAACATTTGCGTATATATTGGTATTCTATCAATTTATACATACTTATAATTTTCATATATCACATTTCAGCATCAACATTAATATAACAGTTATATACGTTAATATAGTTATCAGACTTTTCGTTATTTTGTATATAAATATACGTTTATATCACCTTCTCGTTTTTTGGGCACAGGTTTTGGAGTCTATTTTAATAGCTTTGATTGTGTAGCTGAAACGTCAACTCTCGAGAGTTCTATAACTATTACGACGGATTAACCTCTGCGTCGAGACGATTTTTACGACTGCCCAATTTTTGGCGTTTGCAATCGCACTTGCGGCACATTTAACCTGTGAATAAATGAAGTGATTTTTGAAATGATTCGAAATCGTAACTTTGCTCTCTAAATATGATAAAAACATGATAAATTGAAGAGCGTGTACAAACCGATCATGCAATCTCCGAAGTTCGTCTCTTTTCACAAAATTGTTCCTTCTATTTTTCTGTTAGCTGTGAATCCAGCTACTCCTTTATTTTGATGTTACGATCGAACAACTGCTTTAGCGATATCATCCGTAAAGACGTATCAATCAACGTTAAAAAAATTGTAATAACCGTAATAATAAACGAAAGATTAACCAAAATTAAACAAAAAAAATCTTTACCAAATCTAGATTAACTTGTTCACCTTCTTCCAACTTCCGATCGGGGTCATTTGTTTAGCTGCGAAGAGTCGGCGAGAGCGTCTTGTTATACTGTGACAAATCATAACGTGCATTATAAATAAATTAAAAATTCATATATAAAGCAAGTCAAATTTTCCCTCCGGAGGACAACTGATGTTCATAAAACTCACTTCGTTCAGTGGCAAAATTAATATTTTATTTTTTCAATCTCTGAAGAGAATTGTATCAAAATTAGTCCTCTTCCGAAAGAAAAATTTGAATCACAGCATAAATTAAATTTCTCTTGGTATATTTGCAATGCACCTGATGTTCTCTTCAGAGAAAAGCATTTCAAGATATTTAGAATCCACAAAGGGGACCTCCCTTCGAAGGGAGGCTTATGCATTTCACAGTTTCCCTTCGAAGAACTATTTTTCACAAAATCCTCTTTGCGGATTCGTAATATCTTGAAATTGTTTTGCCAATGGCCAATGGCCAATATTAAAATTGAAACCCAAAAGCCGAAAAAATTTATTTACAAAAAAAGAGCATAATTTAATTCGGCGGAATAATTTTTTTCATATTTTGTATATATCTGAGAAGTCACGATATAAATTTCAAGCTGGATCTCACATCCGTTTACTAATGCCAAGTCTTTTAGTAAGATACAAATTCTTAAATATCGTGTTTTTCGTATTCATTTCACAGTTTCCCTTCGAAGAACTATTTTTCACGAAATCCTCTCTGCGGAGTCTAAATATTTTGAAATTGTTTTCTTCGCTCAATGGCAAAATATGAATTTTGACATTCAGCGAAGGAAGTTTTATGCATTCCAAAGTTTCCCTTCGAAGAACTATTTTTCACAAAATACTCTTTACGGATTCTAAATCTCTTGAAATTATGTTCTTCGCTCATTGGCAATGCTCTTGAAGCAGAAAGTGAAGAAAAACCAAGATTGATTCAATTTTTAAATTTAGAATTTAGAAATAACATACTTGAAATTTCGAACATTCAATTGAACGAAACATCGACAAATGTATTTGGTTAAAGACAATATTGGAAGAACTTGGCAAATATTTGGTATTTAATAATTTCAACAATTGAAAGTTGTTAGAAAAATTATTTCCAATGCTTCGACGAGCCTCATAAATATTTTTTAAAAGAATAAATTTGTCGATTTTTCCGTTCATCTGAACATTCGGAACTTCAAGTGCATGTCGAGTTCGTACAACTTACCAGAATAAGAAACATATTTCTTCCTTTTCGAACTCAATGCGGTTATTTTTCGCAACCAACATATGCAGGGGTCGTTTAACCTAAAAATACAAAAATATTTCAGTTAAAGTTTTATTAAAAGGGTTAGATATAATTTCCGTAATATTGAAATAACGATGCTTGAAATTATTTTCAAATACTTACGTGTTAGAGTAAGAATATTTAAAGAGAGATGGCGCCACGACTGCGAAAATGGGCCTCGCGGAAGTTGGAAGAAAGAGATTCGAGAAGCTTCGAGAGATTGGGGAGAACGGGAGAGAGGGGAGAAGAGGTCGGACTGCGGAGAGCCGGTGTGGATTTTTGTTGCTCCGACGAAACGATTGTCTTTGATTTATTTTCACATTAAAGATTAATATATTTGATTACCCTGTGTGTTGATCATTATTCCGAACGTACTAATACGATAAGCGTGTGTCGCGAGTCGTAATTATCGAGAATCGGCGTGTGTCGCTAACAATTCAGAAGAGGGATAATAACATAACCTGCGAAAAAGAAAGAGAATACGTGTAACGTGAGAAACAACGGATGGACGAATTCGAGGAATTCCAAGCAAATCTACAAGATAACGAAGAAACAGATACGAAAACAATGTCGCAACCAACGAAAATAACTAACGAGGATTTATTGCGCACATTGATTGAGGAAAATCGACATCGCGATGCCCAAGCACAAAGAAGGGACGAAATATTGGCAAAAATGTTGCAATCGTTGTCAACGCGAGATACGGAAATGCAAGCGACGCAAGTGCAAACTGCGAATCCGTCAAACGCTTATCAAATAATGCCCGATTTAAATCGTAGTATTCGTGATTTTTATGGCGACCAAAGTGCTACGGAAGCTAAGGAGTGGATAACGAATCTCGACAGTATGCAGCAGTTGCATCGGTGGCCCGAGGGGTTTGTTCTCGAAGCAGCGAGGACTCACCTGAAGAAAGGTGCGTACCACTGGCTACAACCAAGGATCCAAGAATTGAACTCGTGGGCTTCGTTCAAAGCGGCGTTCAAGAAAACATTTGTTGGAAAAGAGAACAAAACGACGAAGTGGCAAAGGATGGTTAAACGCATGCAACAAAAGGGCGAACCAACAGGTACATATTATCATGAAAAAGTAAAGCTTTGTAAAGATCTCGATTTGACAGATGAAGAGACGAAGGAACAGGTGCTTGTCGGACTCTGGGCAAGAGAACCGTGTAACTCATTGGCGACGGTGCACCACGAGGATCTCGACGGCCTATTTCACGACATTCAGAAAATCGAAAAACTGAACAACCGTCGAGGGGAGATGATAAAAACAAATAAAAATCCTGAATCGACGAAGCCAAGACAAGTCACAGGTAAGTTGACCGAGACTCAATCGACAGATGTCGATAAAGAAGGGAAACACCAAAACAGCGAGCGTAAGTCAACCCCGAGAACTGAAAACGATCCAAAATGTTATAATTGTCGAGAAATTGGACATTTAGCGAGAAATTGTCCGCACGAACGAAAAGAGCCAATATGCTCAAAGTGTAAGGGAATTGGCCATACACAAAAACACTGTCCAGTCAAGAGCGAAGAGATTAATTATATCGGTGAACAAAAAAATAACAGCGTGACCAAGTACATGAAAAAAACGAATGTTGGTGGCTACGATATCACTACGTTTATCGATGCGGGAAGCTCTCAATGCACGATCAAGAGTTCAGTCGCACTGAAAAATCGATATCCAATCGAATATGGAACGATGGAGTTGAAAGGTTGGGGTGAGACCACGAAAATTACGACTTCGCCAGGATGGGTATGCGTTACTATTCAACTCGATGACGTTGAGGTGAAGGACGTGAAAATCCGTTTGGTTCCCGACGATGCGCAGCCAATGGATGTAATTATCGGCAGAACGTTTACTGAATTATCTCACGTCGGTTATTACAAATGCGGAGAAGAGTTACGATTCTTTGATCTCACGAAAGAAAATCCCTTGTCGAAAATCGAAATAGAAACTACAAACAGGGATACGATACGCGTACGAGAAGACGTGGAATTACCAGCAGGTACGGTAAATTGGATCTCGACGTGGCAAGACGGCGATGAATACGTCATACCAGTCGCTAACAGAGGAGATACGGACGGTAAGCTTCGTAAAGGCGATACGATTGAACGAGGTACTGTGTGTACAATCTTGGATAACGATCACGAGAAAAAAGCGCGAGAGCGAGAAGACAAGACGCGAACTACGATTGAAAAATCTGATCTCAACGTGGGAAGTCAGCCGGAGGAAGTCGTTACCGAGTTGGTAACATTGTTGAATCGATATCGTGATTGTATCGCGATGAATATATTCGAGTTGGGCTGCACGACGAAGATTGCCATGGACATCATTGAAGAACCTGGAAGCAGACCATTCCAAAGCAAGCCATACCGAGCTAGTGAATCCGAGAGAAAGAAAATCCGCGACATAGTACAAGAATGGAAGGAGGCCGGTATCGTGACCGAAACGAGTTCACCCTATGCGAGTCCGGTGCTCTTGGTTCAAAAAAAAACCGGAGAATCACGCTTAGTTGTGGATTATCGTCGATTGAACAGCCAGACCGTCAAGATGAGTTTTCCACTACCAAATCTCGACGATCACCTTGGGATGTTGGCTGGGAGTAAGATGTTTACGGTGATAGACTTAGCGCACGGATATCTCCAAGTTCCTTTGACGAAAGATGCGAGGGTGAAGACAGCATTTATCACTCCTGAGGAAACCGGTGAGTTTACGAGAATGATTTTTGGATTGGCTAACGCGCCGTTTTATTTTTCACGCCTGATGCAACGAGTACTGGGACCACTGAGGGACAAGGTGGCGATGTTTTACCTCGACGATGTTCTCGTACCGGGAGTCGACTGGGACGATCATAAAGAACGACTTGAACGGGTATTCGAAGCTCTGAGGGAATATTCACTCACGATAAAGCTGAGCAAATGCGAATTCGCCAAAGAAGCCGTGATGTATTTGGGATTCGAGATCACGTCGGAAGGCATAAAACCTGGGGAGAGCAAAATTCGAGCGATAGTAGACTTTGCTCGTCCTAAAAATGAACACGAGGTACGCAGATTTCAAGGATTAACGAGTTTCTTTCGTAGATTTGTTCCACGCTTCGCCGAACGAGCTGCGCCAATGAACGAACTATTGAAAAAGGATCAACGATTCAAATGGACAGAGACGCAAGAGAAGAGCTTTCAAGATCTCAAAAGAGCGCTATCCGAGAGACCGATATTGCAGATCATTGATGCGAAACGAGATACCGAGCTTCATACGGATGCAAGCGCGCAAGGACTTGCGGCTATGCTTCTCCAAAAAGGTGACGATGCGGAATGGCATTTGGTTTACGCCATTAGTCGTCGAACGAGTGAGCCCGAAAGATCTTATCACTCGAGTAAATTGGAATGATTAGCCATTATTTGGGCTATCGGGAGACTGCGAATGTATTTGATCAATATCTCGTTCACCATAATTACGGATTGCCAGGCTTTAGTTTATCTCAACGCACATCGTACGAGAAACCCGCAAGTGACGAGATGGTACAATCTTCTCAGCGAATATGAAGTCAAGGTCGTACATCGACCGGGCGAGAAAATGCGACATGTCGATGCCATGAGCAGGGCACCTACCGAAGAACCGGACGAAGAAGAATGCGATTATCACGAAAGAGTATTTGCGATCACGACGAGAGAAGAGGAAGTGTTAATGTACCAAAGTCAAGACACGGAATTACGACGAAAAATAGAAATCTTGCGCCGAGCGATTAAGGACCGATCGAAACACGAGTCAAGCGAGATCGAAGGTTACGAATTGACGGATGGGATTTTATTCAAAAATATGAACGGTGACAGAAAGTACGTTATCCCGAAAGCGATGCGGAAAAGTATGGTGGTGCGCTACCATGATTCGATGGGTCACATGGGTATCGACCGAACTTACGAGAGGCTCGCCGAATATTACTATTTTCCGCGCATGAAAGATTATGTCCGTCAACACATTAGAGCGTGTATTACGTGTTTGCTCAACAAGATGCCTACAGGAAAAGCCGCGGGAGAGCTACACCCAATTCCGCCGGGGAAAAAGCCATTCGGAGTTCTACATATGGATCACATTGGGCCATTTATAACGAGCAAACGAGGCAATAAGCATATATTAGTAATGGTGGACAACCTTACAAAATTTGTGCGACTCGAGGCAGTGCGAAGCACGAAAACGGAGTTAACCATCAAGCGTCTAGAGAGTTTCATCCTGGACTTCGGTGCACCCGAACGATTAATAACGGATCGAGGAACGAGCTTTACCTCCGATAAATTTGCAAAATTCTGTATGAGTCAAGGAATTCAATTCAAGGAACCTCAATTCGCCGAGACACGCCCAAGCGAACGGACAAGTGGAGCGTGTCAATCGCACTCTATTACCGGTGATTCAAGCAAGTTTGGACAATAAAGAAACGGAGCAAGACTGGGATTGAGATATGAAAAAGATTGCATGGTGTCTCAATACAGCTGTCAACAAAACCACCGGAAAAACAGCGTTCGAGTTATTATACGGATATAATCCACGTATGAACGAAGGACCAATGCGACGATTTACAGTCAACGAGGAACACGAGCGGTATGGAAATCCGGAGGAACAACGAGAAACCGCACGAAATCGGATTAAGGAAGAACAACAACGTTACAAAAATCGTTACGATCGTACGCATCGAACGAATGTGACATACGATGTAGGGGATATCGTGTATATTAAAACGGCCCCACGAGCGACAGGAGAATCGACGAAATTGCAAGAAAAATTTCGAGGACCTCTAGTCGTTCACAAAAAACTACCGAACGATACGTATGGAGTTTCTGACCTACGACAAGGAGATCGAGGCAGAAAATATTCATCGACTGCACACGTAAGCCAAATGAAGCTATGGAGACCGAGTGACCCTGAACTCGATGAGGTTGAGGGAACAGCGACAATAATCGAAGAGCAGGAAGACGAGACAGTTCCGAGGAATACGAAAGAGAGTATTACCAATTACGAGGACGAAGAGACAACGCGAGGATATTGCGACGATGGTCGGTCTATAAACGTCAAGGAAAAATGAAAGGAAGCTGAGTTAGAGTCAGTCACGAGACCCAGACGTCAAGTACAAAAGCCAAAGAAATACGAAGATTACGTGGAATATTAAATAAAAAGAAGAAAAGAAATATAAACTCGAGGGCGAGTAATAGATGAAGGAATGGCCGAATGTTAGAGTAAGAATATTTAAAGAGAGATGGCGCCACGACTGCGAAAATGGGCCTCGCGGAAGTTGGAAGAAAGAGATTCGAGAAGCTTCGAGAGATTGGGGAGAACGGGAGAGAGGGGAGAAGAGGTCGGACTGCGGAGAGCCGGTGTGGATTTTTGTTGCTCCGACGAAACGATTGTCTTTGATTTATTTTCACATTAAAGATTAATATATTTGATTACCCTGTGTGTTGATCATTATTCCGAACGTACTAATACGATAAGCGTGTGTCGCGAGTCGTAATTATCGAGAATCGGCGTGTGTCGCTAACATACGGATGCTGTTCTCGTGCGCGTAACTGCTTTTAAAACCCGACGAATATTCACGATTAAGGTTACACCTGCAACTTTCGAGGTAAGAGTAAACAATTTCTTTACAACTTTTTTGCGCAGTTTCACTTTGACAAAATTCGGAGTAACAGATAGAATTAAAACGTTTTGGAACTATTTTGCTTTTTCACATGAAACTTTGGTTAATAAAGCAACTGATGAAGACGAAATTCGGAATATCAGTGCATACAGACGACAACTGATTACGGCAAATCGCCGACAAACGACGAGAAATGACGATGCGGTAAGGACGCCGAAACTGCAAGTGGCGCCATAACTTAAAAATCTTGCCACTCACGCCACACATATGCTTGAAATTCGGACGAGTCTCGATTGCAGTAAGGATACCCGAACTGCAAGTAGCGCCAGAACTTTCGAATCCTGCCACCACGACGCCATCCTGTCTACGAATTCTCATCGATGGCGATTCTAATAGGGATACCTGTTTTAAGGAAACCACACCAAATCCTAATCGGGATTTGTTTAGAAGTTGGGAGTCCCTAAGAAATTTCTGCACGGGTTTGATCAACTGCCATTCATTCAGGTACAAAACGGTGGTTGTATCAAAATAGAGGAAAAACACCGATGGACCTGGAAGTAATGTACGCATAAAAAAAAATTATAAGCATTTGAATATTAATTGACATGAATATCAATCGACTCACATACGCACATTACTTACTTGACTTTTTTATTAAAAATTTCAGAGAGTAAGGAAAGAACACAAATGGGTTCATGTTATCACATGAATCACATAAAGTCAATCTCAAAGGTCTGCGGAGAGATGATCAAGTTTAACGAAGAAGAGATCCTATGAAAAAACATATAATTACCTAAATATTTAAAAAACATTTGTTATAACTATTTAAATGTTCGCTCAGTTCACAGTTGATGTAAAAAATAAGAAAATTATTTTCATTGATAATAAAAATAAAACGTTCATTATCTAAAGTGAAAGTAAAATTACGAGGAACATATATGATTTATGTAAATGCATTTATTAATACTCTTTGAACTGAATTTTAACAAACTCAGAACAAATAATCTCTGCGTATTCGTCGAACTTCTCGAAAAGCTGCCATAACTTATTCTTTTCGATGGATTTGTTCTTCTTTTTTACATGACAACTCGTATGCTGATAATTTTCTTCACATAATAGCAATGTTTCCAATGAAACATAAGGCAGATTTCATATGTGAATTAACCGACGAATGTGCTCCAGCTTATGTACTCTAGAAGAAGTCTTCAACGCGATTTTCGTCTACAATTGAAAGATAGGTTTAGCGTTTACTAACGAGTAATTAAATATCTTCTAATGAAAAGTTCATGGGATCGATATATCGAAATATCGAATCTTTGAAGCCTCTTTATTTGTGCTGTGAAATTGGCTCTTATACACGAGTATTCCGAATGATCCGAGTTAGGCTGTCAGTTTGACAGTTGCGCGTATACGCGTGATGTTATACGCTTCTGTCGGAATGAAACATGCATATTTTGATTTGTATGCAAAGATGTGTATGAAGTTCGACGGGTCCATGATGTCGTGGTTTTCATAAATTTCTTTCAATTTAAGTATCCAGGTCGACGATGCTGCCGTTATCGAAATTCAGGTCGACTTCGTCTAGATTTTTGATGTCCAGATCGATGCCTCCATGGTTTTCTATTCATGGGCTTCAAACCTTAAAACGACGGAAAAAAAACGTTTTCGTCTAATGGAATGGAATAGAATTTTCGATTCAAAACACAGGCTTCAAATCTTGCAACAACGAGAAAAAACTTTTTCGTGGAAAGGAATGGAATGGATTGGAATGGAATGAAATGGAATTTTCGAATCGAAACACAGGCTTCAAACCCGGAAACGACGAAAAAATACTTTTTCGTGGAATGGAATGGAATGGAATTCTCGATTCAAAACACAGGCTTCAAACCTTGAAACGACGAAAAAAAACTTTTTCAAAGAATGGAATGGAACGGAATTTTCAATTCAAAACAGAGGCTTCAAACCTTAAAACGACGAAAAAATACTTTTCGTGGAATGGAATGGAATGGAATGGAATTCTCGATTCAAAACACTTCAAATCTTGAAACGACGAGAAAAAACTTTTTCGTGGAATGGAATGGAATATATTGGAATGGAATGGAATTTTCTATTCAAAATACAGGCTTCAAATCTTAAAACGACGAGAAAAAACTTTTTCGTGGAATGGAATGGAATGGATTAGAATGGAATGCAATTTTCGATTCAATTAAACCCAGGCTTCAAACCTTGAAACGACGAAAAAAAACTTTCTCGTGGATAGGAATGGAATAGAATTTTCGATTCAAAATACAGGCTTCAAATTTTTGAATAACGGAAATATCTTTTTCGTCGAATGGAATGGATTGAAATAGAATAGAATTTTCGATTCGAAACACAGGCTTCAAACTTAAAAACGACGAAAAAAAACTTTTTCAAAGAATGGAATGAAATGGAATTTTCGATTCAAAATACAGGCCTCAAAGCTTGAAACGACGAGAAATACTTTTTCGTGGAATAAAATGGAATGGAATTATCGATTTAAAACACTTCAAATCTTGAAACGACGAGAAAAAACTTTTTCGTGGAATATAATGAATTAAAATAGAATGGAATCATCTATTTAAAACACAGGCTTCAAATCTTGAAACGACGAGAAAAAACATTTTCGTGGAATAGAATGGAATGGATTGGAATGGAATGGAATTTTCGATTCAATTAAACCCAGGCTTCAAACCTTAAACTGACAAGAAAAAACTTTTTCGTGGAATGGAATGGAATTTTCGATTCAAAACACACGCTTCAAACCTTGAAATGACGAAAAAAAACTTTTTGTGCAATGGAATGGAATGGATTGGAATGGAATTTTCGAATCAAAACACAGGCTTCGAACCTTGAAACGACGGAAAAAAAATATCAAACCCTGTGTTTTAAATAGAAAATTCCATTCTATTCCAATCAATTCCATTTCATGCCACGAAAAAGTTTTTTTGCGTCGTTTCAAGATTGAAAACGACGATTTCCATTCCATTGGATTGAATGGAATATAATGAAATTCTCGATTCAAAACACTTTAAATCTTGAAACGACGAGAAAAAACTTTTTCGTGTAATGGAATAGAATGGATTGGAATAGAATCGAATTTTCGATTCAAAACACAGGCTTCAAACTTTGAAACGACAAAAAAAAATTCAAAAAATGGAATAAAATGGAATTTCCGATTCAAAATACAGGCTGCAAACCTTGAAACGACGAAAAAAAACTTTTTCGTGGAATGGAATAGAATTGTCGATTTAGAACACTTCAAATATTGAAACGATGAGAAAGAACTTTTTCGTGAAATGGAATAGAATTTTCGATTCAAAACACAGGCTTCAAATCTTAAAACGACGAGAAAAAACTTTTTCGTGGAATGAAATTGGATGGATTTGAATGGAATGGAATTTTCGATGGAATTAAACCCAGGCTTCAAACCTTAAAACGACGAAAAAAAAAATTTCCGTGGAATGGAATGAAATAGAATTTTCGATTCAAAACACAGGCTTCCAATTCTTGAATGACGCAAAAATCTTTTTCTTGGAATGGAATGGAATGGATTGAAATGGAATGGAATTTTGGATGCAAAACACATTTTTCGAACTTGAGAACGACAAAAAAAAACTTTTTCGTGGAATAGAATGGAATTTTCGATTCAAAACACAGGCTTCAAACCTTGAAACGACGAAAAAAAACTGTTTCAAACCCTGTGTTTTAAATAGAAAATTTCATTCTATTCCAATCCATTCTATTCCATTCCACGAAAAAGTTTTTTTGCGTCGTTTCAAGATTTAAAACAACGATTCCCATTCCATTGGATTAAATGGAATGGAATAGAATGGAAGAGAATGGAATTAACAATTTAAAACACTTCAAATCTTGAAACGACAAGAAAAATCTTTTTTGTGGAATGGAATGGAATGGATTGGAATAGAATGGAATCTTCTATTCAAAGCACAGGCTTCAGAACTTGGAACGACGAAAAAAAAACTCTTTCGTGGAATGGAATAAAATGGATTGGAATGGAATGGAATTTTCGATTCAATTAAACCCGGGCTTCAAACCTTGGAACGGCGAAAAAAAACTTTTTCGTGGAATGGAATGGAATAGAATTTTCGATTCAAAACACAGGCTTCAAATCTTGAAAAAACGAAACAAAACTTTCTCGTGGAATGGAATGGAATGGATTGAAATGGAGTTTTCGATTCAAAACACAGGCTTCAAACCTTGGATCGACGAAAAAAAAAATTTCAAACCCTGTGTTTTAAATAGAAAATTCCATTCTATTCCAATCCATTCAATTCCATTTCACGAAATAGTTTTTTTGCGTCGTTTCAAGATTTGAAACGACGATTTCCATTCCATTGGATTGAATGGAATGGAATGAAATTCTCGATTCAAAACACTTCACATCTTGAAACGACGAGAAAAAACTTTTTCGCGGAAAGGAATGGAATGGATTGGGATGGAATGGAATTTTCGATTCAATTAAACCTAGGCTTTAAACCTTAAAACGACGAAAAAAAACTTTTCCGTGGAATAGAATGAAATCGAATTTTCGATTCAAAAAACAGGCTTTAAATTTTAAAATGACGAAAAAATCTTTTTCTTGGAATGGAATAGAATGGATTGGAATGGAATGGAATTCTCGATGCAAAACACGTGCTTCAGACCTTGAAACAGCAGAAAAAAACTTTTTTGTTGAATGGAATGGAATTTTCGATTCAAAACACTCGCTTTAAACCTTAGAACGACGAAAAAAAACTTTTCTAAAGCCTGTGTTTTAAATAGAAAATTCCGTTCGATTCCAATCCATTCCATTCATATCCACGAAAAAGTTTTTTTGCGTCGTTTCGAGATTTGAAACGACGATTTCCATTCCATTGAATTGAATGGAATGGAATGGAATTGTCGATTTAAAACACTTAGAATCTTGAAACGACGAGAAAGAACTTTTTCGTAGAATAAAATAGAATGGAATTATCGATTTGAAACACTTCAAATCTTGAAACGACGAGAAAAAACTTTTTCGTAGAATAGAACGGATTGGAATAGAATGAAATCTTCTGTTCAAAACACAGACATCAAATCTTGAAACGACAAGAAAAAACTTTTTCGTGGAATGAAATGGAATGGATTGGAATGGAATTTTCGATTCACAACACAGGCTTCAAACCTTGAAACGACGAAAAAAAAAAAATTTCCTAAACCTGTGTTTTAAATAGAATATTCCATTCTATTCCAATCCATTCCATTCCATTCCACGGAAAAGTTTTTTTGCGTCGTTTCAAGATTTGAAACGACGATTTCCATTCCATTGGGTTGAATGGAATGGAATGAAATTCTCGATTCAAAAAACTTCAAATCTTGAAACGACGAGAAGAAACTTTTTCGTGGAATGGAATGGAATTTTCGATGCAAAACACACGCTTCAAACCTTGAAATGATGAAAAAAAATCTTTTTGTGGAATGGAATAGAATGGATTGGAATGGAATTTTCGATCCAAAATACAGGCTTCAACCCTTGAAACGGCGAGAAAAAACTTTTTCGTGGAATGGAATGGAATGGATTGAAATAGAATAGAATTTTCGATTCAAAACACAGGCTTCAAACTTTGAAACGACGAAAAAAATCTTTTTCGAAGGTTGCAATGAAATGGAATTTTCGATTCAAAATACAGGCTACAAACCTTGAAACGACGAAAAAGTACTTTTTCGTGGAATGGATTGGAATGGAATTATCGATTTAAAACACTTCAAATCTTGAAATGACGAGAAAAAACTTTTTCGTGGAATGGAATAGAATTTTCGATTCAAAACACAGGCTTCAAATCTTGAAACGACGAGAAAAAACTTTTTCGTGGAATGAAATGGAATGGATTGGGATGAAATGGAATTTTCGATTCAATTAAACCCAGGCTTCAATTCTTGAAACGACGAAAAAAAACTTTTTCGTGGAATGGAATGAAATAGAATTGTCGATTCAAAACACAGGCTTTAAATTTTGAAATGACGAAAAAATCTTTTTCTTTCAATGGAATAGAATGGATTGGAATGTAATGGAATTTTCGATGCAAAACACATGCTTCAAACCTTAAAACGACAAAAAAAAACTTTTTCGTGGAATGGAATAGAATTTTCGATTCAAAACACAGGCTTCAAACCTTGAAACGACGAAAAAAAACTTTTTCAAAGCCTGTGTTTTAAATAGAAAATTCCTTTTTATTCCAATCCATTCCATTCCGTTTCACGGAAAAGTTTTTTTGCGTCGTTTTAAGATTTGAAACGACACTTTCCATTCTATTGGATTGAATGGAATGGAATGGAATGGATTGGAATAGAATGGAATTTTCTATTCAAAACAGAGGCTTTAAATCTTGAAACGACGAGAAAAAACTTCTTCGTGGAATGGAATGGAATGGATTGGAATGGAATGGAATTTTCGATTCAATTAAACCCAGGCTTCAAACCTTGAAACGGTAAAAAATAACTTTTTCGTGGAATGGAATGGAATTTTTGATGCAAAACACACGCTTCAAACTTTGAAATGACGAAAAAAAACTTTTTCGTGGAATGGAATTGAATGGATTGGAATGGAGTTATCGATTTAAAGCACAGGCTTCAAACCTTGAAACGACGAAAAAGTACTTTTTCGTGGAATGGATTGGAATGGAATTATCGATTTAAAACACTTCAAATCTTGAAACGACGAGAAAAAACTTTTTCGTGGAATGCAATAGAATTTTCGATTCAAAACACAGGCTTCAAATCTTGAAACGACGAGAAAAAACTTTTTCGTGGAATGAAATGGAATGGATTGGGATGAAATGGAATTTTCGATTCAATTAAACCCAGGCTTCAATTCTTGAAACGACGAAAAAAAAACTATTTCGTGGAATGGAATGAAATAGAATTTTCGATTCAAAACACAGGCTTCAAATTTAGAAATGACGAAAAAATCTTTTTCTTTCAATGGAATAGAATGGATTGGAATGGAATCGAATTTTTGATGCAAAACACATGCTTCAAACCTTAAAACGACAAAAAAAAACTTTTTCGTGGAATGGAATAGGATTTTCGATTCAAAACACAGGCTTCAAACCTTGAAACGACGAAAAAAAACTTTTTCAAAGCCTGTGTTTTAAATAGAAAATTCCTTTTTATTCCAATTCATTCCATTCCATTTCACGGAAAAGTTTTTTTGCGTCGGTTTATATTTTTTAAACGACGATTTCCATTCTATTGGATTGAATGGAATGGAATGGAATTATCGATTTAAAACACTTTAAATCTTGAAACGACGAGAAAAAACTTTTTCGTGGAATGGAATGGAATGGATTGGAATAGAATGGAATTTTCTATTCAAAACAGAGGCTTTAAATCTTGAAACGACGAGAAAAACTTCTTCGTGGAATGGAATGGAATGGATTGGAATGGAATGGAATTTTCGATTCAATTAAACCCAGGCTTCAAACTTTGAAACGATGAAAAATATCTTTTTCGTGGAATGGAATTGAATGGATTGGAATGGAGTTATCGATTTAAAACACAGGCTTCAAACCTTGAAACGACGAAAAACAAATTTTTCAAACCCTTCCCAGTGAACACGTTATGTTGCCGCAATGTAACATGGAAGTTACATATAATGTTACAATGTTATCCCTATGTAACGTTGCTGTTATATAACATGCAAGTAACAATGTTATGTAACATTTGTTACATGTAGGTTACATAACTGCAATATAACTTTGTTACATTACAGCAATGTAACATATGTTATATTGCGGCAATATAAATTTGTTACATTACAGTAACGTAGCAAATGTTATATTGCGGCAATATAACATGGAAGTTACATGTAATGTTACAATGTTATTCCTATGTAACGTTGCTGTTATATAACGTGCAAGTAACATGTTATGTAACATTTGTTAAATGTAGGTTACATAACTGCTATATAACCTTGTTACATTACAGTAATGTAACATATGTTCTATTGCGGCAATATACCATAGAAGTTACACACTGTAAACATTTTTACTACGAGGGGTCAGGGTCACGAAATTAAGTTATGAGGGATGACGTAAGTTATGAGCGGTCAGGTATTTTGGAATAAAATTTTGAGAGTTCACATGACACTCGAGGTCAGAGGCCCCCAAATTAAGTTATGAGAGGTCACTTAACTTATGAGAGGTCACAGCTCTTTCAAACATGTTTTGAGGGCTTACATAATTTATGAGAGGTTAGAAGCTCTGAAATTAAGTTATGAAGGGTAACGTAAGTTATGAGGGTTCAGGTATTCTGGAATAAAGTTTACATAACTTATGAGGGGTCAGGGGATTGGAATTCGCAAATAAAAAAACGAACTTTCATAGTTTATTGCTCATTCAAATGCATATACTATTATTATTATTATTATTATTATTATTATTATTATTATCATTATTATTATTTTACTACCATTATTATACTACTATTATTTGTTCGGCACTCCAGCATTCATATATTATACAAGTAGAGAGAATTCATAAGTAGTCGGTAGCGTAATCGGTAGCGTGTTAGGTAGATAGGTAGGATGGTAGGTAGGGTCGAGGGTTCGATTCCCAGTCTCTGAAAAAAGTTAGATCAGACAATTCGTGCAGATTTTTTTTTTTTATGAATCTCTTTGGGGCCGGTAAACTATGCATATTAAATTATATTGCGAGAGCTATATATTTTTTATAACATGTTTAACAACAATTAATTATATTTACAGTAACGTAACACAATTACATAACTGTTACGTAACTGTTACATAACTGTTACATAACTGTTACATAACTGTTACATAACTGTTACATAACTGTTACATAACTGTTACATAACTGTTACATAACTGTTACATAACTGTTACGTAACTGTTACATAACTGTAACGTAACTGTTACATAACGTTACATAACTGTTATGTAACAATGTTACATTGCTGAGTAGGAAATTGCAACTTACATGTAACTTACATGTAACGTCCATGTAATGTTACATGTTACAAACGGTAACATTGCCGTTACATTGCTGCAACATTACTATGTCCACTGGGTTTGTTTTAAATAGAAAATTTTATTCTTTTCCAATCCATTCTATTCCATTCCACGAAAAAGTTTTTTTGCGTCATTTCAAATCTTAAAACGACGCAAAAAAAACTCTTTCAAAGAATGGAATAAAATGGAATTTTCGATTCAAAATACAGGCTCCAAACCTTGAAACGACGAAAAAATACTTTTTCGTGGAATGGAATGGAATGGAATTATCGACTTAAAATACATCAAATCTTGAAACGACGAGAAAAAACTTTTTCGTGGAATGGAATGGAATGAATTGGAATGGAATAGAATTTTCGATTCAAAACACAGGCTTCAAACCTCGAAACGACGAAAAAAAACTTTTTCCTGGAATGGAATGGAATTGAATTTTTGATTCAAAACACAGGCTTTATACCTTGAAACAACGAAAAAAAAACTTTTCCGTGGAATGGGATGGAATACACTCAGTCAAAAAATTAAAGGAACAGCAAAATTTTCGATATTTTTCAGCGATTTTCCAAAGGCTGTAACTTTGTTAATTTTGGTCGTAAAAAATTTTTAAAAAAAGAATTTCGAAGCTTGAATCTTCTGCTTTTGAAATCTTAAGTCAAAATTTTTTTATGGGCATCACCCTCGACGCAGTCGAAAGAAATATCACGGTAAAAATTTTCTCGAAATTTTTGCTTTTTTCGAAACAGTCGATGGGCTTTAAAAAAATTTTCCGAACTTAACCAATCTATGGATCGTTCAGTTGATTTCTTTGGCTTCAATTTGCTTTTTTTATTTTTGTTCTACGACCATTTTTCGCTGAGATATCGACGATTGAACAAAAATTCGTCTTTTTTTTTAATCTTCGATATCTCTGGAACTAATGATCGTACAGCAAGTAAACGGTGGGTTTCGGAAACTTGAATCTACCCCCTATAAGTGCCTGTTATTGTCATAAACGAAAAAAATTGTTTCCATGCTCAATTTTGACTTGAAAAAGTCCAAAAAATTAGCTTTTTTTCGTGTTTACAAAATCTACTAGATTTGCGTGGATTCGGCTTCAATTTCGGCCAGTTGTTCCAAGGTGATGGTAGAATGATTTTTTTTTCCTTGTGATTTAACGTTTCGATCCTTGATTTGGATCCTCTTCAGAAATATATTTATTCTGTATTAGCGTATAATTCGGGTTTCTTGATTGTAAATCTCGAAGATATCTTCTCTGGTTTATGGATGTTAGTCGATAAAACATGTTGTTTTGAGAAGACTTGATGAATGTCACTTTATAAATTCTCGTGGTGGATCTTTAATCGATTGAGATAACGATCGTTTTTTGGTGAAAGTTATCATCAATTGAAGTTGAGAGTGAATATCTTTCGAGAAATACGTTGAAAGCCCGAAATATTTATAATTTATCACATTTTGTATCCGGTGATCGGAGAAAGTTCGAGAAACTTTCTCGAAAGTTTCTCGAACTTATAAAACATTAAATCACAAGGAAAAAAAAATCATTCTACCATCACCTTGGAACAACTGGCCGAAATTGAAGCCGAATCCACGCAAATCTATTTCATCTACGCGGCCGCTCAACAAATCAACTATTATTACACAATATACCACAACTTTGCAGATATTGCGAAAAATACCAATGTTTTAAGGTCTCTTTTCAGCTCAATACATACCTAAAAACCATGCCAATTTTCAAAACCATCGGTCAAACCGTTTTTTGTGACCGAGTCATCAAACTTTTAGAAAAATTGAAGGAACACATTTATTGATCCTTAATGACCAATTAATTAATGGTGTTAAAAATGAATTAAAAAGTTTTTCTTTCTTTTCTCTCAAATTTGCATTTAATGAGCGTGAAAACTAAAAAAAAATCCACATTTCAAAAAGAAAAAAAATTTTTTTTTTTTAATTCAATTTTTTTTCATTTTTTAAATTTGAATAACAAAATTTATTAGCATTTTTTTCAAAATTTTATTTCGATATTTATTACATATCGAATGCAAAATTGTAAAAAAAAATGCCAATACAATTTTTTTTTCAAATTAAAAAATAACACAAAATCGAAATTTCGAAAAAAAAAATTTTTTTTCGAAATTTGGATTTTTTCTAGGTTTCCCCGCCCGTTACATGCAAATTTAAGGGGGAAAAAAAGAGAACTTTTTTCAAAAATTTTTAACAACATTAATTGGTCATTGAGGATCAATAAACGTGTTCCTTCAATTTTTCTAAAAGTTTGATGACTCGGTTACAAAAAACGGTTCGACCGATTGTTTTGAAAATTGGCGGGGTTTTTAGGTATGTATTGAGCTAAAAAAGGACCTCAAAACATTGGTATTTTTCGCAATATCTGCAAAGTTGTGGTAGATTTTCTAAGACAAGAAAAAAAGCTAATTTTTCGCACTTTTTCAAGTTAAAATTGAGAATGGAAACAATTTTTTTCGTTTATAACAATAACAGGCACTTATAGAAGGTAGATTTAAGTTTCCGAAACTTATCGTTTACTCGCTGTACGATCATTAGTTCCAGAGATATCGAAGATTTAAAAAAAAAGACGATCTTTTGTTCAATCACCGATATTTCAGCGAAAAATGGTTGAAGAACAAAATCAAAAAAAGCAAATTGAAGCCAAAGAATTCAGCTAAACGATCCATAGATTGGTTAAGTTCGGAAAAAATTTTTGAAGTCCATCGACTGTTTTGAAAAAAGCAAAAATTTCGAGAAAATTTTTACCGTGATATTTCTTTCGACTGCGTCGAGGGTGATGCTCATGAAAAATTTTTGACTTGAGATTCTAAAAGTAGAAGATTCAAGCTTCGAAATGCTTTTTTTGAAAAATTTTTACGACCAAAATTAACAAAGTTACAGCCTTTGGAAAATCGCTGAAAAATCTCGAAAATTTTACTGTTCCTTTAATTTTTTGACTGAGTGTAGAATAGAATTTTCGATTCAAAACACAGGCTTCAAATTTTGAAACGACGAAAAAAAACTTTTTCGTGGAATGGAATTGATGTTTCATAACACAGGCTTCAAACCTTAAAACCTTGAAACAACTGACACTGTTTTTACCACGAAACCCTGAATTTATGGATGAAAAAAATTGTTTAGCTAAGAACAGACGAAATTCTAAATGTTCCGACGAGTTCTCCAGTGTGTTTTCTTCCTTATGTACAACTGACACCGTTTTTACCTGGAAACTATGAATTGATCAATTAAAAAAAATTGTTTAGCCAAGAACAGACGAAATTCTAAATGTTCTATGAGTTCTCCAACGTATTCTCTTCCTCATGTACAACTGACAATGTTCTTACCTGAAAATTATGAATTTATTGTCGAAAAAAATGGTTTAGTTAAGAACTCGTCGAAATATTTAGAATTTCGTCTGTTCCCATACAGCAAAATTGATCCCGGGACCATCCCGAGATAGTCCCATTCGTGTCCTACCAAGATAGTACGTCTTATGAACGTCTATGGGAGGAACCAGTGAGATATTGTTCTACCCGGGATTAATATTAGATGTCTTGAGGATATCCTGTCTTAGCCGTAATTAGACGATCCCCACGCACTTTCTTTTAGACGCCTGAGGGAGGTAGTGGTAGGACATTGTTCCACCCGAGATTAATATAGGGTGTCTTGAGGATATCCTGACATCACCGTGTGTGGACGATTGTACCGCACTGTCTTGTAGATGTCTATGGGAGGTATTAGTAGGACATTGGTCTACTCGTGATGAATATAGGATATCTTGAGGATATTCTGTTGCAACCGCATTTAGATGATCCCAGCGCACTCTATTAGAGATGTCTCTGAGAGGTACCGGTAGGATTCCATTTTACCCGAGATTAATATAGGAGATCTTGAGGATATCCTGTCGCAACCGTAATTGGACGATCCCAACGCACTCTATTATCGACGTCCGTGGGAGGTACTGGTAGGACATTGTTCTACCTGAGATTAATATAGGATGTCTCTAGGATATCCTGCCATGACCGCGTGTAGACGATCGTACCGCACTATCGTGTAGATGTCTGTGGGAGGTACTAGTAGGACATTGGTCTACGGGAGATTAATATAGGATGTCTTGAGAATATCCTATCATAACCGTGTTTTGACGATCCCAGAGTATTCTCTTAGAGATGTCACTGGGAGGTACCGGTAAGACATTGTTCTACGCGAGATTGATATAGGATGTCTTGAGGATATCCTGTCGTAACCGTGTTTTAACGATCCCAGCGCACTCTCATAGAGATGTCGCTTGGAGGTGCCGGTAAGAC
The DNA here is from genome assembly GCA_946863875.1 of Alloplasta piceator. Classification (NCBI taxonomy): domain Eukaryota; kingdom Metazoa; phylum Arthropoda; class Insecta; order Hymenoptera; family Ichneumonidae; genus Alloplasta; species Alloplasta piceator. Next base: position 26,055,146 of record OX333074.1, read on the forward strand.
ATTGTTCTACGCGAGATTAATATGGGATGTCTTGAGGATATCTCTCTTAGATATGTCTATAGGAGGTCAGCTATTCCACGGCGTTAGTTCCAGACTCGCCGCGAGATGGCAAAGGCTCTCACATATGGATCATGCAAATAGAATGCTTATATAGCCGAGCGTGAACACGGACATTTGACACCGAAAGGAGTCAGACCTCATAAGAGGCCATATTACAAGGAGTACTTGCTGTCTCCCTCTGTACTGTACCCATTTTATTGAAATTCAATTAATTAATTGAAATTAATTAATATTAAATCGAAATAAAAATAATTATTTACTGCTGTGTTGGCAGTCCAAGAGACGTCCCGAAGACATCCCAAAGACATCCCGGGACGGCAGTTGTGGTAGTGGGACCATCCCACTACCATCACGGGACAATTGAGTCAATTGACGTGATGTCCGAAAGACGTACTTGGGACGTATTATTGCTGTGTCTGATAATTCTGGAATACCTTGGTGACATCTTTAAGAAGTCTCGATAATATCTCATCGATATCTCCACTCTGCTGTATTGACAGTCCAAGAGACGACCCGAAGACATCCCGGGACGACAATGGGACGATCCCATCCCGGTAATCACTGCGGACACTTTAGAGCCCATGGGAATCCCATGGGACCATCCTATTACCATCACGGGACAATTGACGTGATGTCCGAAAGACGTACTTGGGACGTATTTTTTTTGTGTGGGTTCTTGGCTAAACTATTTTTTTTATCGATAAATTTATAGTTTCCAGGTAAAAACTATTTCAGTTTTACATGACGAAGAGAAACAAGTTGAAGAACTCATTGAAATATTTAGAATTTTGTCTGTTCTTAGCTTCAAGTACGACCGAAAAATTTCGGTCGACAAATCCGCTAGGGTTCGAGGCACGCATTTTTTCTCGGGTATGAATTTGATAGCTGCTACTCGGGGATTTTGAAAGTCGCACATTACATATCTGAGCTCAACATTTAGAAATATGTATTTCAATTCCTAAATATTTAAGTAATTAATACATTTCAGACCATATTCAAGGTCGAAGCGCTGCAGCGCTGACGGGCAGCCGCTCGCGCGCGTGAGCGCGCGTCTCCGCTCCCTAGTTCAATAAAAAAACTGGTTATTTTACATGGCGTATGTGCAACGAATATATTTCATGTCTAATGCATATGTAACGAATATTTTAAACATTATTATATTTTTATAATAATGTTTATAATAAATGCGTTTTTTTCATTTAAAATATTATTTCATCAATTGAGTATATATTGCTACAGAAATAGGTTGCTGAAATTCTATGAGATGAAAAATATGAAGCAGTGAATTTTCTTTTGCCACAAATAAGAAGAGCCGTTTCAAAGTTGTCTCTCGTCGTTTGTACAGATAGTACAAATTGATGTATTTCTAATCCATAAATAAAATTACGAAAAACATATCGCAAAATTTATGTACATTCCTGTATTGACATCGGTAGATCTCAATTTTAACGAAAAAATTTAACGAAACGGAGGACGAAAAACCTGTATGTATTCGTTTGTATTACGTATGTATGAATGACGTATATATTAAATCGATATAATCAAAAATTATACCTATTGAATTGAATGTTTTTATTACTATTTAATATTATTTTTTATTAATATTTAAAATTATGTAAAGAATATAAACATACAACAACATATTTTTAACCATTAATGGTTATGCTGATCATAAATCAAAATAAATTCCACGTCTTGTCCAATCTCCTCTTCAATCTTATTTGCCATACATCTCTAGCGTACCGAATTCGTATTTATTTAAACTTGAGCAAAAATTCATCCCTCAGAACGGTTAAATATTGCACATTAGTTTTATTTTTTAAGAAGCTCTTAACCGCGCACGTCTATTATAATCGCGCACGTCTACGAGAAACTGTCAAACTGACAGCGGGATTCCGAATTCAGAAGCCTCGTGTATAAGAGCTGAGCGACCAATCGCAGCCCGAATAAAAAGGCAACAATGGATTCGATAATTCGAGATATTTTCGATACATTTCGAGCTCATGAACTTTTTATAAGGGGAGTGGCAAGCGTGTCTGCAAAAAAATATCAAAAATTTTCATTTTTTTGTTGAATTAATTATTAAATAATTCATTCGTTGGTTATTTTTTTATCTCACATGAATAAAATTTGTGCCTTTTTCTTAATGCTTATGAATTTTTTCAAAGATTTCCTACGTTTCTAAAATATTATGAAGAAACTATGAAGTATAAACAAAAACAAGTACGCTTCGCGTACTCGTTGGGGGGATCCGCCCCTCAAACCCCCCTTAACATTTTGTTGGGGGGCTTTGCGCTCCGTATTCTTGACCATTATCTTCATTTATTCGGTATGTGAATACTATATTGTCTTTATGTTATTGAACATTGTTTTTGATAATATTGAGACATTTTTCATTCTCAATGAGGGCAATGAGTCATAAAGTTACAGACCGAATTTTAAGAATTATATTAGTAGGCACTCACACCGTTATTTAAACTCTTTGATTCATTGTGAACATCGAGTAGTCGTATACCTTCTATTAATCATAATTGAAAAGACAGATTTGAATATAATCAATATGATCTAAAAGTATCTAAACAATCATATCATTTAAACGTTTTGATCGGGAAGTTATTTGAATCCCATTTTCAGTAAAATTTTAAAAATATTGTTTGCTTACGTAGAATTTTATATATTTTTTTTAATCGAAGAGGTCCCATAGAAAGAAAATCCAATTTTTTAGCTTAAAACAGCCAAAAAGACATTAACATTTTTTTCCATATTTTTGTCGACAATTGTGATAGCGAGAATTGAGTAGATTTGATCATGTGTGTGGCGCGGCGCGTGGCAGTGAGATAGCATAGGCTGCATTCGTTTTGAACGTTTTGAGTGCTTTGAGCGTCATATCCAGTAGCATTTTATATGCCGATGTATGGGTGAATCACGGTCGTACATACAGGTCTGGAAACTCCCGTGGTGGGGGTACGTTGCTTATTGATGCCAGATGTGTAGTTTATAAATTTGTCACTGTGATCGCTGCGATCTAAACTCTGTCTGGCGCAAGCACAGATGACGATGGATGGGGGAAGTGGGATAGAGACAGAGCTATAGCCTAGCTTTTCAATTACTTGTTTTTAATATTATTGTAGACTATTATAACCCGCACTAAAACGCAAATGCTTATTTTCAAAAACCTCCGACTCCAAGCGGGTCTGAAAAACATGAGAGATTTCCAGTTCAACAACAAGTCGAATATCGAGTGCGAAACATTATCATTTGGCACCCGGAAAACTGACACCTTCGCATTATCGGCTTTGCGGCCGGTATTGCAATAACGAACAGCGCACCGTCTTGACATTTTTGCCAAATTAAAAAAAATCTTTTCTTCTTATTAAATATAATTTGAATCACAACTGCAGCAAAACTTGCAAAACACAACGTATGAGAGCATAATATCTGACACGGGGATTTTGAGGTTAAGCTCGAGAATACCCAGAAAGTGCATAGATCGCAGAGACGAGTAGTGACGAAATTGCGAACTATTCTCGTGCTTTGATAAGCAAGGTACCCCCACCCTCGAAATTCGGCCGAGTTTCCAGACCTGTATGTACGACCGTGGCGTGAATTTTGACACGGGCGCACTGCGCTTGAGTACTGCATAATCTGGCGTCCCAATTGATCAAATTGAATTTCGCGCGCCACAATGCCACGCCCGAAATTCATTTTGACCAAAGGGTACGCCAGATTATGCAGCGCTCAAGCGCAGTCCGCCCGTTTCAGAATTCCCCCTATCCGTGCTGTAAGCGTGTAAGTAAAGCCGGAGACAATGCCAAAAATAAGAAATAAGGAATAAAATCAGCCATCCGATTGGCGTAGTTTCTCTAAAGTGCGCGGCGATTGGCTGATTCTTATTTCTTATTTCTTATTCTTGTCATTGTGTCTCGGGCTTAAGCATTCAAGATAATGCAGCCAACATTTGCTTTCGTTTATTGATGATTTTTATCTGTCATCGTAATCACGGCCGTTTTATTGTTTACTTAAATTATAATGTTGAAAACTATAACATATGATTTCTTAAAGTGACAATTTGTGCAATTCGATCGAGTGTAGTGTGGTATATTGTGTGGGGATGTGTTTTTTTTCATTAAGAAAATTGTGTATTTCAGGAACATAAGGTTATGTTTCATATAATTTTTTTCTTTGCATGAAAGTAATAATAATATTTGAAAAAAAATTAAATACATAGAAGTGTACTAATTATCAATCATTATATTTAAAAGAAAAATAACATTTGATTGAATAGTAAGAAATGTCTAAGATTTTCGTCCAATCAGTGTTTTTTTTCGCCAAACTTTTTAACGTTTGGCGAAAACGTTAAAAAGTTACAAATGAATGAAACAAAAATATTAAAAATTCGATGTTAAAATTGTTTTAATCACTTTAAACTCTTGAAATAGTTGAAATGTATTAAAATGAAAGTACACGGTGAAAATTAAAAAAATTCGTTCACGCATCTTCGTGCAATGAGTGAAAAACTGGAAAAAAAGTTATTTTCGTTAAAACAAAATGGTTCAAAGAACTGTCAAGTCTCAAACTCTACAGGACACTTCTTTATGATCCTATAAAGAAAGTTTATAAGTTACAAAAACATTGGTTTACAGGTTGCGGAAATCTGACTCTGGACGGACACAAAAATGGCTTTTTGGTTCAAAAATGGCTGCTTTTTTGGGAAATTTTCTATTCAACATTCTCTGAATGGATTGAGTCAAAAAAGGTTTTGAGATTATAGTAAAACAAAACTGTGCTATGCATTTGAACCGGATCCGTTCATGGGTTGCTAAGTTATGAGTGCAGACGGACGGCTCAGGTGACGAAAAATCCAAAATTTTTTGTTTTTGTATAATATGTCAACAATTGTTGGTATAAAGTTTGTATGGTTATTTTTTATGAGATTGGTTTTTGGAAGGCAATACTAACAGTCACTCCTTACATATAGAGTGAGTGCCTAAAAATGAAGAATTTGGATATTTTGTTTGCGGACAGGTTTACCATTAGATTTAAAAAGTTTCAAAGACACTCGGCTAAAAATAATACATTACGATACGAGTGCGTTGAAACTTTTTCTGACGAGTGTGAGTTTGCAGCATGAGCCGAAGGCGAATGCTGCAATCACACGAGTCAGAAAAATGTTTCTCGCACGAGTTTCGTACAAAATTTTATTGCACGAGTGCGGAGAGTGCCATTTTATGCACGGAGTGCAATGAATGTACATTATAATATATATACAGCAATTGTAAACATTTGAAAAAGGGAATTAAAAATGAAGAAAATTCAGAAAAAATTCGGTGGCATTCAGAAAAATGCACAATTTCACCCGTATAACAAAAAAAAACGGTCCTATAAATAGTTAAATTTTTTATTATTTAAAATTTTTTTTAATAACTTTTAGGTGATATAAATTTTGATAGTTGTTGTTGTAGTATTGTTGTTGAATTTTTCATAAGAATCTGCTTTCCCTCGAACCCTTGAAAGTCTGTATTATTTATTCGACAGATTAAAGCATTTTTTTAATCAGCGATACTGATAACACGGAGAATTTTGTATTATATATATATATATATATATTAGACTGATTCAAAAAAAGCGACTATTTTTTTGTTTTTCGCAGTAACATATCAAATACTTTCGGGAAGGTGAAAAAAGATGCCTGTTAAAATTAGAGCTCTTGATAAAAATGTTTGGCAGTTACACATCGCATTTTTTGATTTCCCATTTAAATAACACAGGGAAAAAAAAATTTTAACTTTGAAATTTTATATCTCGACTTTAAGTTAATGTACCAAAATGAACGATACATATTCTTGTAGAGAATTAAACGCTCTACAAAAAAGATCTCTTGTGATTTTTCGATAAACTCAATCCTTCAAAAGTTATTCACGTTCTAATATATATGTATATGAGACTTTAAATATGGGCAAAATTATGTTGATAATTTCTTTAAAAATTAGGTAATTTATGTTAATGCATTTTAAACTTTTGTTTCAGGAAAACCATACGATATTTAGTAATAAGTTTCAACATTTTGCCGGAAACTAAAAAAAAAGTACAACTAACTCTAAATTTAACTTGAACCTTGAATAACTTTTAAAGGATTGAGTTTATCGAAAAATCGCCGGAGATCTTTTTTGTAGAGCGTTCAATTCTCTATAAGACTATGTGTCGTTTATTTTGGTACATTGACTTGAAGCCGAGATATAAAATTTCAAAGTTTGAAATTTTTTTCCTGTGTTATTTAAATGGGAAATCGAAATATGCGATGGGCCACCGCTAAATATTTTTATTGAGAGCTCTAATTTTAACAGGCATCTTATTTCATATCAAATCGACCACTTTTGCACCCGACCCCTTTCGATTTGACTTAAAGTTTTTGTCTTTTTTCTACACAATTGAAAACATTTTTCAGGAAATTTTCAAATTTTTTTACCCAACCCAAAAAAAGTTATGAATTATTCAAAAAAAAGGCTTTTGTTTTTTCAAATAGCTATAACCTATTCAAAAATTAACTAATCGGGACGTTTTTTTTCCGAAAATTTTCATCTCTAAATGTATTTTTCGAAAAAATGAAATATGAAATTTTTCACTTTTTCGAGAAAAATCATCGTTTTCTCGGAAGCGCAATTTTTATTTTTATTTTTTCTAAAGAAAAATTTCGTTTAAGACTGGAAAGAATGCCGCCCAAACTGGGGTGGGTGGAATTTTCCTTTTATTTTTTTTATCAATTGGAAATTTTTTTTTGCAACTGGGCTTGTTTCACAAAACACACCACTCTGTACATTTTTGAGGATTTATAAAGGACCTCAGAGTTTGGAAAATTGAGAAGAAAAAATAATCGAATGTGGTAATCCTTGAAAAAATTTTGATTTTTTCCAAAAAGGTTGAAGGATAAATAGAAGACCCCTATTTATAATTTTTTTGTATTTTCTTCAAAAACTACATTCAAAAACAAGAAGTATGAAAAAAAATGCCATCTGGGCCCATTTTTGACCAAGCTACAGGCTTTTCAAAAAGTCATCCAACGCATATCATTTTTAACAGGGATTGCGAGCGAATCGCGAGCGAGCCGAAGAACAGGTAAAATCTCCGATCCTTGCGAGTTTTACTCGTTCAGTGAGCATGCTCGTACCGAGCAGGTAGCAATATAACTCGTTGGCGAGTTAATACCCCCGCGATATAACTCTTCGCAAGAACGGCAAACGAAACTCGGGAGACGATCCCTTCCTCGAACGAGCGACGAGTCGGAAGGATCGGGCAGCTTGAATCGTTCAACGATTGAATCCCGGCGCTCTCGACAGGTGAAAGATCTTCAAGGATCGGATCCCCACGATCTCGAACGAGTATAACTCCTCGAGGAGCAAAACCGCTCGCCAAGCAAAAGGGTTTCGATCTTTACCTGAGTTTGGCTCTCCACACGGTCATCGCTACTATGCATATACCTATATAGATAAAAACGGAGCGCACAGGCATAAACGAGCATACATACATATATATATATGTATTTATATATACGTTACTGAAAAAAATGAAGAGATCATCAAATTTTCCATTTTTTGAGTGGTTTTTAACAATGCCGTATCTCAGTGAAAGATTGTCCAATTGAGGTCTTGAAAAAGTATTTTGAAGCTTCAAGTTTTTAGTTTTAAGATCTTTCAGCCAAAAAAAATTCGAAGCTATAGGTTTAACGCAATCCTGAGAAATAGTAAGACAAACCAATCTTTTTTTTTGGTGCAGTTACTTGGAAAAAATTTTTCCAGCTAAACTATTCCATGAACCGAATAGCTTGTTTATTTAACTTCAATTTGCTTTTTGATGAGTCCACGCTGTAACCATTTTTCGCTGAGATATTGGACTTTTAATGAAAGAAGATCCTTTTGTATTCAACCATTGATATCTCAGCAACCAATGATCGCACATCAATCAGAAGGAGTGTCTCACAAACTTGAATTGATGCTCTGAAAAAATTGTCAATAGTTTTTTGCAAAAAACAATTTTCCCATTCTTGCCATGAATTTAAAAAAACAGGAAAAAAGGCTATTTATTGTTTTTTTTAAATTAAAGGCAAAATTAAAAATATTAATAAAACGACTAATGTTGAGCGTAACTTTTACAGCTCAACATACCCACAAAGACACTGTAAAGTTTCAATTTGATCTATCGAATGTTTTTTTTGTTTCGAGTTTCGAACAATCGAATTTTTGAAAAAAATTGAAGAATCATGTTTATTGCCCCTAAACACTTCGTTATCACCATTAAAATTAGAACATATTTTTTTGAGCTTTTTTCACATTTTTATCGCAAACAACGCTTAAATTTATAAAAGAAAATAAAATTTACAAATTTTTGGAAAATTTGTTTGAAAATGTTTAGAAATTTTTGAAGAAACTCACTTCTTTGAAAATTGTTCAAAGGTAAACTTAAATTTGAAATAAAATTCCCTTTTATTTTTAGTTTCCGGAAAAATGTTAAAGCTTATTACGAAATATCGTGAAATCTTTCTTCAAAAAAACGTTCAAATTGCATTATCATAAATAACCTTATTTTTAAAGAAATGGCGGACAGTAGTTAACACATATTCACAGTCAAAAATATACATATCTATTAGACCGTGAATAACTTTTGAAGGAGAGTGTTTATCGAAAAATCATGGGGAACGTTTTCTGTAGAGCGTTCAATTCCCTACAAGAACATGCATCCCTCGTTTTGGTATATTGACTTGAAGCCGAGGTGGAAAATTTCAAAGGTCGACTTTTTTTCCTGTGTCATTTAAATATAAAAAATAAATTTGCGACGAGAGACCTCTAAATATTAATATTCAGAGCTCTGCTTTAAACAGGAATCTTTTTTTACTTCCCTGAAGGTAATTAATAGGAGATTGCGAATTAAATTATTTTTTATAAATAATTTTCATAATAAATTTTTTAAAAGCATAGTAACGATGACCATACGGAGAGCAAAATTCTCATGAGGATCGAAACGTCTCGCCTCGTGAGAGGTTTCGATCCTCAGACTTAGTATACCTATATATATCTCTGTCTCGCTCCCTCGCTCTATATCTCTCTCTCTATATCTATATACATATATATCCACGCTCATTCCTGTACACCCCGTGATATTATATATAGGTATAGACATTGTAGCGATGACCGTACGGAGAGCGAAAATCAGGTAATGATCGAATCCGCTCGACTCTCGACGAGTTTTACTCCTCGAGGAGTTATACTCCATCGAGCCCATGCGCATTCGATCCTCGGCGATCGACCCGTTCAATGAGTTCTGACGGGAGATCCCATTGAATCGGTATATCTATATATATCTCTATGTATACGTAGATATTAGACTGATTCACGGAGTTAGATTTTTTTTTTTTGAAATCTCCGATTGAATACTTTCGGGGAAGTGAAAAAGATGCCTGTTGAAAGCAGAGCTCCGAATGTTGATATATTTAGAAGTCTCTCATCGTTAATTTGAATTTTAGATTTAAATGCTGCAGGAAAAAAAAATTCAAACTTTGAAATTTTTTACCTCGACTTTGTGTGAACTACTGTTGGTCATTTCTTTAAAAATAAGGTTATTTGGGATAATGCAATTCAAACTTTTTTTTCAAGAAAGATTTCACGATGTTTAGTAATGAATTTCAACATTTTTCCGGAAACTGAAAAAAAAGGGAAATTTGCTCTAAATTTAATTTTAACTTTGCATAACTTTCGAAAGAGAGAGTTTTTCAAAAAAATCTTGAGAGACCTTTTCTGTAAAGTGTTCCATTCCCTATAAGAATATGTATCGCAGATTTTGGTACAAGAACGTGAAGTCGAGGTATGACATTTCAGAGTATAAACAATTTTTTCCTGTATTATTTGAATGGAAATTCGGGATGAGAAATCTCAAAATATTAATATTGAGATCGCTGCTTATATATGTATATATACGCCCGTTCATTCCTGTGTACCCCGTGTTAATGTATATAGGTATAGGTATAGTAATGATGACCATACGGAGAGCAAAATTCAGGTAAGGATCGAAACGTCTCGCCTCGTAAAAGGTTTCGATCCTCACACTCGGTATACCTATATATATCTCTTTCTCGCTCCCTCGCTCTATATCTCTCTCTCTCTATATCTATATAAATATATATCCACGCTTATTTCTGTACACCCCGTGATAATATATATAGGTATAGACATTGTAGCGATGACCGTACGGAGAGCAAAATACAGGTAAGGATCGAAACCGCTTGACTCTCGACGAGTTTTACTCCTCGAGGAGTTATACTCCATCGAGCCCATGCGCATTCAATCCTCGATGATCAACACGTTCAATGAGTTCCGATGGGAGATCCTATTGACTCAGTATACTTATATATATATATATATATATATATATATCTGTATACGTTTATTAGACTGGTTTACAAAATTGGAGTTTCTTTTTTTTCTAAATCTCCGATTAAATACTTTCGGGGAAGTGAAAAAGATGCTTGTTGAAAGCAGGACTCCGAATGTTGATATATTTAGAAGTCCCTCGTAGCGAATTTATATTTTAGATTTAAATGACACAGAAAAAAAAAATTCAAATTTTTTAATTTTTTATCTCGACTTCGTGTGAACTACTGTTGGTCATTTCTTTAAAAATTAGGTTATTAACGATAATGCAATATGAACTTTTTTTTCAAGAAAGATTTCACAATATTTAGTAATAAGTTTCAACATTTTTCCGGAAACTAAAAAAAGGGAAATTTACTCAAAATTTAATTTTAACTTTGTATAACTTTTGAAGGAGTGAGTTTTTCAAAAAATCTTCTAAGACCTTTTCTGTAAAGCGTTCCATTCCCTATAAAAATATGTATCGCAGATTTCGGTACAGGGAATTGAAGTCGAGGTATGACATTTCAAAGTATTAACATTTTTTTTCCTGTATTATTTAAATGGAAACTTGTGATGAGAGATCTCAAAATATTAATATTAAGATCTCTGCTTATATACGTATATATACGCCCGTTCATTCCTGTGCGCCCCGTTTTAATGTAAATAGGTATAGGTATAGTAATGATGACCATACGGAGAGCAAAATTCAGGTATGGATCGGAACGTCTCGCCTCGTGAAAGGTTTCGATCCTCACACTCGGTATACCTATATATATCTCTGCTTCGCTCCCTTGCTCTATATCTCTCTCTTTATATCTATATACATATATATCCACGCTTATTCCTGTACACCCCTCGATAATATATATAGGTATAGACATTGTAGCGATGACCGTGCGAAGAGCAAAATTCAGGTAAGGATCGAAACCACTCGACTCTCGACGAGTTTTACTCCTCGAGGAGTTAGACTCCATCGAGCCCATGCGGATTCGATCCTCGTCGATCGACCCGTGCAATGAGTTCCGACGGGAGATCCCATTAAATCAGTATACCTATATATATCTCTCAGTATACGTATATATTAGACTGATTCACGAAATTAGATTTTTTTTTTTTAAATTCCTGATTAAATACTTTCGGGGAAGTGAAAGAGATGCCTGTTGAAAGCAATGCTCTAAATGTTGATATATTTAGAACTCTCCCGTCGTTAATTCGAATTTTAGATTTAAATGTTGCAGGAAAAGAAATTTCAAACTTTGAAATTTTTTACCTCCACTTCGTGTGAACTACTGTTGATCATTTCTTCAAAAATTAGGTTATTTACGATAATGCAATTCAAACTTTTTTTCAAGAAAGATTTTACGATATTTAGTAATAAGTTTTGAAATTTTTCCGGAAACTAAAAAAAGGGAAATTTACTCAAAATTTAATATAAACTTCGCATAACTTTCGAAGGAGTGAGTTTTTCAAAAAATCTTGAGAAACCTTTTTTGTAAAGCGTTCCATTTGCTGTAAGAATATGTATCGCAGATTCAGGTACAGGGACTTGAAGTCGAGGTATGTCATTTCGAAGTTCAAACATTTTTTTTCCTGTATTATTTAAATGGAAATTTCTGATGAGAGATCTCAAAATATTAATATTGAGATGAGCTCTGCTTATATATTATATATATATATATATATATATATATATATATATATATATATATAAGCACAGCTCTCAATATTAATATTTTGAGGTCTCTCATCGTGAATTTTAATTTTCCATTCAAATAATACGAGAAAAAAAATTTCGAAATTTTATACCTCAGCTTCAAGTCAATATACGAAAATTTGGGATGATTTTTTTTTATGGAATGGAATGCTCTACAAAAAAGGTCTCAAGATTTTTCAAAAAAATCGTTTAAAAGTTATCCAAAATTATCCAATTATCCAATGATCCAATTTCAATGTCTATACCTATATATGTTATCACGGAGTGTACAGAAATAAGCGTGGATATATATGTATATAGATATATAGAGAGAGATATATAGAGCGAGGGAGCGAGACAGAGATATATATAGGTATACCGAGTGTGAGGATCAAAACCTATCACGAGGCAAGACGTTTCGATCTTTACCTGAATTTCGCTCTCCGTATAGTCATCATTACTATACGTATATCTATATACATTAACACGGGGCGCCCAGGAATGAACGGGCGTATATATACATATGTAAGCAGCGATCTCAATATTAATATTTTGAGATTTCTCATCCCGAATTTCCATCTAAATAATACAGGAAAAAAATGTTTATACTTTGAAATGTCATACCTCGACTTCACGTTCTTGTACCAAAATCTGCGATACATATTCTTATAGGGAATGGAACACTATACAGAAAAGGTCTCTCACGATTTTTTTTGAAAAACTCACTCCTCCGAAAGTTACTCAAAGTTAAAATTAAATTTAGAGTTAATTTCCCTTTTTTTTTAGTTTCCGGAAAAATGTTGAAATTTATTGCTCAACATCGTAAAATCTTTCTTGAAAAAAAAATTTGAATTGCATTATCGTAAATAACCTAATCTTTAAAGAAATGACCAACAGTAGTTCACACAAAGTCGAGGTAAAAAATTTCAAAGTTTTAAATTTTTTTTCCTGCAACATTTAAATCTAAAATTTCAATTAACGATGAGAGACATCTAAATATATCAACATTCGGACCTCTGCTTTCAATAGGCATCTTTTTCACTTACCCGGAAGTATTTAATCAGAGATCTAAAAAAAAAAATCCAATTTCGTGAATCAGTCTAATCTATACGTATACAGAGAGATATATATAGATATACTGATTCAATGGGATCTCCCGTCGGAACTCATTGAACGGGTCGATCGCCGAGGATCGAATGCGCATGGGCTCGATAGAGTATAACTCCTCGAGAAGTAAAACCCCACACAGCAAAATTGATCCCGGGACCATCCCGAGATAGTCCCATTCGTGTCCTACCAAGATAGTACGTCTTATGAACGTCTATGAAAGGAACCAGTGAGATATTGTTCTACCCGGGATTAATATTCGATGTCTTGAGGATATCCTGTCGCGACCGTAATTAGACGATCCCAACGCACTCTCTTATAGACGTCTGTGGGAGGTAGTGGTAGGACATCGGTCTACTCGAGATTAATATAGGATCTCTTGAGGATATCCTGTCGCAACCGTGTTTAGACGATCCCAGTGCACTCTCTTATAGATGTATCTGGGAGGTACTGGTAGGACATTGTTCTACCCGAGATTAATATGGGATGTCTTGTGGATATCCTGCCGTTACCGTGTGTAGACGATCGTACCGCACTGTCTTGTAGATGTCTATGGGAGGTACTAGTAGGACATTGGTCTACTCGAGATTAATATAGGATGTCTTAAGGATATCCTATCGTAACCGTGTTTTGACGATCCCAGCGTATTCTCTTAGAGATGTCTCTGGGAGGTACTGGTGAGACATTGTTCTACGCAAGATTAATATAGGATGTCTTCAGGATATCCTGTCGTGACCGTGTTTTGACGATCCCAGCGCACTCTCATAGAGATGTCTCTGGGAGGTGCCGGTAAGACATTGTTCTACGCGAGATTATTATGGGATGTCTTGAGGATATCCTGCCGTAACCGTGTGTAGACGATCCCAGCGAACTCTCTCAGAGATGTCTATAGGAGGTCAGCCTTTCCACGGCGTTAGTTCCAGACTCGCCGCGAGATGAATTAATATTAAATCGAAATAAAAATAATTATCCACTGCTGTGTTGGCAGTCCAAGAGACGTCCTGAAGACATCCCAAAGACATCCCGGGATGGCAGTGGGACCATCCTATTGCGGTAATCACTGTGGACATTTCAGAGCCCATGGGAATCCCATGGGACCATCCCATTACCAGCATGGGACAATCGAGTCAATTGACGTGATGTCCAAAAGACGTACTTGGGACGTATCATTGCTGTGTCTGATAATTCTGGAATACCTTGGTGACGTCTTTGAGAAGTCTCGATAATATCTCATCGATATCTCCACTCTGCTGTATTTACAGTCCAAGCGACGTCCCGAAGACATCCCGGGACGACAATGGGACGATCCCATTCCGGTAATCACTGTGGACACTTTAGAGCCCATGGGAATCCCAGGGGACCATCCCATGACCATGACGGGACAATTGACGTGATGTCCGAAAGACGGACTTGGGACGTATTTTTGTTGTGTGGGACTCGTCGAGAGTCGAGTGGTTTCGATCCTTACCTGAATTTTGCTCTCCGTACGGACATCGCTACAATGTCTATACCTATATATATATATTATCACGGGGGGTACAGGAATAACCGTGGATATAAATGTATATTGATATAGAGAGAGAGATGTAGAGCGAGGGAGCGAGACAGAGATATATATAGGTATACCGAGTGTGAGGATCGAAACCTTTCACGAGGCGAGACGTTTCGATCCTTACCTGAATTTTACTCTCCGTATGGTCATCCTTACTATACCTATACCTATATACATTAACACGGGGCGCACAGGAATGAACGGGCGTATATATACGTATATAAGCAGAGGTCTTAATATTAATATTTTGAGATCTCTCATCACGAATTTTCATTCAAATAATACAGGAAAATAAATGTTTATACTTTGAAATGTCATACCTATACTTCAATTCCCTGTACCAAAATCTGCGATACACATTCTTATAGGGAATGGAAAGCTTTACAGAAAAGGTCTCTCAAGATTTTTTTGAAAAACTCACTTCTTCGAAAGTTACGCAAAGTTCAAATTAAATTTACAGTAAATTTCCTTTTTTTCAGTTTCCGAAAAAATGTTCAAATTTATTACTAAACATCGTGAAATCTTTCTTGAAAAAAAAGTTTGGATTGCATTATCGTAAATAATCTAATTTTTAAAGAAATGACCAACAGTAGTTCATACAAAGTCGGGGTAAAAAATTTCAAACTTTGAAATTTTTTTTCCTGCAACATTTAAATCTCAAATTTAAATTAACGACGGGAGACTTCTAAATATATCAACATTCGGAGCTCTGCTTTCAACAGGCATCTTTTTCACTTCCCCGAAAGTATTTAATCGGAGATTTCAAAAAAAAAATCTAATTTCGTGAATCAGTCTAATATATACGTATACAGAGAGATATATATAGGTATACTGAGTCAATGGGATCCCCCATCGGAACTCATTGAACGTGTTGATCATCGAGGATCGAATGCGTTCGGGCTCGATGGAGTATAACTCCTCGAGGAGTAAAACTCGTCGAGAATCGAGCGGTTTCGATCCTTATCTGAATTTTGCTCTCCGTACGTCCATCGCTACAATGTCTATACCTATAGATATTTTATCACGGGGTGTACATATGATGGCTATACAGTATATAGATATAGAGTTTTAAGATATAACGGTACTCAGAAAATTATGAAATTCTCAAAATCTCAAAAAAATACGATCCCCAAATTTTGAAAAAATGTACACTACCCTTTTTCATATAATTATATAATTTGACAAAATGTCAATTTTTTAGAGTGGACAACTTTTTCACCGTTCAAAATCGCACGGAATGCATTATATATATATTATATAAATATATGTGGCATTCCACGGTATTTCGATCAAAAGCTTTTCTTGATGATTTTGATTTTCCTCTTAATTTTTTATATTAATATGGACATTAAAAAAATTTTACCAAATTTTTTCATAATCTTCCAGTCACGCGTTTGTGGATTTATTTATTTTTTATTTTTTAAACGGGACAACTTTGTAACATCTGAAAAAATTCAGAAAAATCTAATAAAATACAACAAATTTTTTGGGCTTCGTTCCATAACGGAGATTTCAATACTCTCTGAGTCGAATTCAAAAAAAAAAAATTTACTCATAGAATTCCAAAATCTCCATTTTGGAACAAAGCCCAAAAATTTTGTTATATTTTATTGGATTATTCTGAATTTTTCCAGATTTTACAAAGAGGTCTCTTAAAAAAAAAAAAAAATCCAAAGAACGCCCGACCAAAAAATTCCGAAATACTTTGGAAAAAACGATTCCAATGTGTTTTTTTATACCGGGTGTCCCATTTTAATCTTACAGTTGATTTATTTCGAAAAATATTGCTCCGATCAAAAATTGAGTGGATTGAAACCTTTAGGGTTCAGAGGGGGACGTTCAAAAAAATATTTTGTTTTGGTCCAAAATTCAAAATGGCGGCGTTAAGATAGCTGACATGTTTTTTTAAAATGGAAACATGATTTTTTTTTTCATCAAAATTTTTTTCAGATTAAATCTAACATCTTTTGTGAGAACATTTTTTTGATACAGCCCATAATAGAGGGTGTCCCATTTTAATCTTACAGCTGAATTATCTTGAAAAATACTGCTCCGATAAAAAATTAAGTGGGATGAAACTCTTAGGGTTCAGAGGGCGACGTTTAAAAAATTTTTTGGTTTCGGTCCAAAATTCAAAATGGCGGCGTTAAGATGGCTGACATGTTTTCCAAAAATAGAAACATGATTTTTTTTTACCAAAACATGTTTCAGATCAAATCCAACATCTTTTGTAGAAATATTTTTTTTATAGCCCGGATATTTTAGACTAGATCACCATTTTTGACTATTTTAGCGTTATGCAGCATAATGACGAAGCCGAGGAGGTCTTCTAAATCCTCTTCGTGAGTGTTTTCTGAAATCGTCTCAAAGGTGTTCAAAGATTCCACCATTTATGTTCGAACATGCCTTTACTCTCCTCTCAATACCATCAACTGTTTGTCGTAAGAGAACATCTCGCGAGACTGCCCGTACACAGCTTAGTATTAATTTAAAAACATAAGTTTGAAAGGGCTTGTCAGTGTTCGAATTTGTTTTCTTGAATGTATCGCTGTTGGAATTTTGCTGTTAACTGGATACGGATAGAACAATACAAATTTTCATGGTTCTCTAAATCAAATTTTGCGATATGTAACTTTTTATAGTTTTGCTCAAGGAACCGAATTTTTTAAGTTTCAAGTTCGCTTTGCTTCCGACAGAAATTTTTTGAAAAACGAAATCTCAAGAAGGATGCTTCAGTAGACGCGTTTTTTATCGCCAATTTGTTAACACTTCATTGACGGTAATTCAACAATGGCTGATTTCAGTGCCAACGAAATCGTTGACATTCTCATTATTTTAGGGAGATGTCGGGGCAATTATTTACAAGCCGAAAATTTGTATCGTTGCGAATATCCTTATCGTCGTCACCCATTGCGACAGACAATCCGAACCCTCGAATTGAGAGCGAGAGCAGGTCGGATAACCCGTCACCGCCAACGTGGCCAAAACGTCAATAATGATTTTGATGG
This sequence comes from Alloplasta piceator, assembly GCA_946863875.1. NCBI lineage: Eukaryota > Metazoa > Arthropoda > Insecta > Hymenoptera > Ichneumonidae > Alloplasta > Alloplasta piceator. The sequence continues at coordinate 26,072,966 of OX333074.1, forward strand.
TCCACATGCGGCTCGAAACATGGCTATTTTAGCCATGATAACAAACGATCCTCATTTGAGTGTTAGAGTGATCTCGGAACGACTGGGCGTTCCCAGATCTTCGGTGCACAGAGTATTGAGAGGTGCGAGATTCCATCCGTACCGCACACAATTCCATCAAGACTAATCCTGATCCATTGCGAAGAGTAGAATTTTGTCGGTGGGCATTGAGACGCATCGAGCGATTCCCAGACTTTTTTAGGTTCGTTATGTTCAGTGATGAATCAACATTTAACAACCGAGGTCAGGTAAATCGGTGGAATTTCAGATATTGGTCTGATCAGAATCCACATTGGGTGAGACAAATCGATCACCAGCACCAGTGGAGTTTGAATGTTTGGTGTGGAATAATTAACGGGCAAATAATAGGTCCCTATTTCTTCGAGGGAACGGTGACGGGTGCGCATTATCTAGATTTTCTGCAAAATGAATTACCTCTTTTGCTAGAAGATCTTGATTTAGATACACGTCAACAGATGTGGTTTCAGCAAGACGGTGCACCTGCTCACTGGGCTTGTATTGTTCGGAATCAACTGAACGCAACATTCGGTCGAAGGTGGATTGGTCGAGATGGACCTGTCGATTGGCCTCCAAGGTCACCTGATCTTACCTCTCCCAATTTTTTCTTGTGGGCTTATCTTAAAGACGTTGTCTACCGTCAACCTCTAACAACACGAGAGAATATGCGGGAGCGGATAAAAGCTGCCTGCCGTGCAATCCCAAGAGAAGTTCTCTTAAGAACAGTTAATGGTTTTGAGAGGAGAGTTCAGATGTGTTTATACATGAATGGTGGAATCTTTGAACACCTTTAGGAAGAATTCAGACAACACTCACAAGAAGGGTTTGGAGTCTAAAAATACTGCGGAAGTGACGAGCCGTAGAGACCAAATCCTTGTGAGTGTTCCACACACACGTACAAAATCACACACACTCTGACAAAAAGGGTTTGGAGTCGAAAAATACTGCGGAAGTGACGAGCCGCGGAGACCTAATCCTTATGAGTGTTCCACACACTCAAACTTACAACATTGCACGCTCACACACTTACAAAATTACACACTTATACAGTCAAATACACTAACAAGGAGAGTTTGGAGTGGAAAAAATACTGCGAAAGTGACGAGACTCTACCTCCTCGACCTCGTGGTTATCCCGGATAATACTAAAATAGTAAAAAATGGTGATCTCTTATGGACTGAATAAAAAAAATGTTCCAACAAAAGTTGTTAGTTTTGACTTGACACATTTTTTTGTGAAAAAAAATCATGTTTTCATTGTTTAAAAAAGTTTTTCAGAATTTTTGGTCACGCGTTCTTTGGATTTTTTTTTTAAGGGACCTCTTCGTGAAATCTGAAAAAATTCAGAATAATCTAATAAAATATAACAAAATTTTCGGGCTTTGTTTCAAAATGGAGATTTCAAAACTCTATGAGTCAACTTTTTTTATCTAATTTTTTGAATTTGACTCATAGAGTATTGAAATCTCCGTTATGGATCAAAGCCCAAAAAATTTGTTATATTTTTCTAGATTTTTCTGCATTTTTTCAGATTTCACAAAGTTGTCGCGTTTTTTTCAAAAAAAAAAATAATAAATCCAAAAAACGCGTGGCTGAAAAATTCTGAAAAAATGTGGGAAATTTTTTTGAATGTCCTTATTTATATAAAAAGTTTAGAGGAAAATCGAAATCATCAAGGTAAGATTTTGATCAAAATACCCTCGAATGCCACATATATATACATAGATATATGTTATGATTTGTTGATCTGGTTTACGAAAGCCTGGCTTGCGTTAGTGCTTACCTATCGACTGTATGAATCCTAATTTTTCGTTACATTTATCACTGGTGATAATTGTCAAGCAAAAATCCGAATAAAAGAATATTAGGAAATGATAATTAAGAAAAACAACGAAATTAGCGGAAATAAATTACGACAATTCGCAATTAATCATGTTAACAAAAATTTGTATTTCAATACTCCTGTTCCCCAAGAATTTAAAGACGAAAAAATAATTGTCGGTTTAAAATTAAAAACAAAGATTGTCGCAACGTAATTAACTATTAACGGTTGCATGCACACAAAAAAATGAAGCGTTCAAAAACAATCGTCATTTCAATAGTAGAATATTTTTAAAAAAATACGTTTCCATTGAAAAGATTACATTAATCATAATATGTAATCTATGAGATTTTTGCAGTAACAATTTTTTAAAAGTTCAATGTTTTATTATTTCATGTAAAAATGCCGTTTTAATATTTCATCCAATCGTCAAGATCGTACCTATATAATGTAACGCAAAACAAAGAGGGAAACATCCTATGCCCAACGAGATCGGGCCAGGACAAGATCGAAACCCTTTTGCGTCGCTCGAGGTTTTGATCCTCGGCGAGTTTTACTGCAAGAGTTCTCGGACGTTTCGATCCTCATAGGATCGATCTGACGGACTCGAGACACCCAATAACTCGCGATAGGATGGAAACCTCGTCCAAGAACTATTTACTCGCTCGCGATACGATCCCCAAAAATAAATGTCTCCTCGACTCGCGAGGAGAGGGAAACTACCTGAGTCCCTTTGCGCTCCCTCTCCGATTCGATCGTCCCGGTATACTATAAAGTTCCTCTCGCGATACGAGCTACCCTTCGTATACCTGCAATGGGCTCGCTCAAGGATTAAATCCCCAATCGAGCAAAACGTTTCGCTCGCAACCCCTGGTTTAAAGCACGAAAATCAATTACCATTCTCCATCGTTTATTTCCCTTCGAATCGGGTTTCTTGGGTACAATCCACAAAGGTGAATTATAAGGAGATACGGGATCGACAATTATTTCGTCATTAAGAAGTTTAGTGATTTGTTTGTTCATCTCTTCCTTGTGGATAGGTGGGTATCTGTATTGTCGTATCGTCACGGGAATTTCGTCCGTAGTCGCTATCGAGTGTTTAATTACTTGTGTAGCAGGTAATCTGTCCCCCGGTAAATGAAATAAATGCGTATATTCATTGATGATATCAAGAACGTGTTGTTTTTCCTCTGAATTGAGGTGGTCTAATCGGAGGCTGTCGTGGATTGCCTTAATTCTCTCTGGTTGGGATTCTATCATTTCCGTTTCGGAATCGCAATCGAAAAAGTCCTCGGAACTTTCATAATAATCGAAAGGAATTATTTCTTGCGGTGGTATTTCGATTTCAGCGTCATCTTCGTACGCAGTTATTGCTTGAACGTAGCAAATTCCTTTATGATTTGTTACTACAGCATTTCCAATGTAAATATGTTCCGGAGTTTCAAGACGCGGGAGAAAACCGGTTTCTAAATCCGTTTTTAACAATCTTATTGGAATTTGCATTTTGGTTCGAGCTTTTATAACGAAACTGTTGTTAATTGGGTTGACATCATTTTTCGTGGATGGTCTGCGAACCGAATTTTGTTCTTGAATGTCTTGCTCGAAAGGGATTGGAGTAATTGGCTTGGAAGCTGTGACCAAGGTATTATGATGAAAAGATATTTCCGCCTTTTCATTGCATAGAAAATCTATTCCTACTATGCCGTCGGCAGGGATAGCATCGCTTTCCGATAAAACTTGAAACTTTTCGGGTCTTTCAAAAAACGTTAATTCGATCGATCCCACAGTCGAGATCTTTTCTGGCGTAATTCCTGATATCGTCATAAAGTCATGTGTTGCAATAACGGTTCGCGGTTTCAAAGCGTCTAACTTTATTATATTAATGTCAGCGCCTGTGTCTACCAAAAATCGTCCACAACCGTTTTGAAGTTCGGCAGCACGTAATATAATTATTGGGGGACGTTTGTTTCCTCCTGGCTATCTGATGTATTTACGGCTGTCAAGAATTTCACGGTCGGGGGACGCGAGATTTGAGGGGCGCTCGTCGATGCGTCCGCTCGACGGGCGCCTTGCGAGTTTAAATTCTCGGCGTTATTTGGTCGAGGCGAAAAGGGTCTAGGGGAAGTAGCTCGCGCTTCGCTTTGTCCGTCGCGAGGGTGTTTGTCCCATCTCTCGTAAAAATTTGGATACATAGATTGGGGCTGGTAGTGTCGCGGATAATACGGATAAGGCGCGTACATCGGTGGCATGTAAGGCATCGGGGGGTAATACCCATACGGAGGATAGTAGTTGTTAGGTGGTTGGTTGAACGAATTTTTCTGCGGTTGATTTCTTTCGTAGTTTTGATTTGGATAGTCCCGTGGGCTATTCCTGAAGTCTCTCGGGGGAGTAGTATTGCGTCGAAAAAATCTACCGTAATTTGGATTTTTATCATTACGGGTATCTCTGTATTCCACGTCGCGGAAGGAAACACGACGAGTCTCGTTTCCGGGCAAATTTGATTGCACCGAATTCGACTGAGCCAAATGGAGCGCGTTTGAATTACGGGTATTTGCGCCCTGCATATCTCTTTCGATGCGTTGCACAATTTTGACCGCTTCCTCGAGGGTTTGTGGATCCTGAACGCTGAGAGCGTATAACAGGTCATCGGACAATCCCTTCTTGAAGGACTCGAGGGCCAAACCATCGAGCATGGATAACATCTCTGTCGATTGTGCCTCCGTGAACTTGTCTTTTAGAGCGGCTATTGCGCTCGTTCTCAGCTGTTTAATTCTCGTATAGTAATCAAGGACTGTCTCGTCCCGTCTTAATCTAACGGCTTGAATTTCGGCACAGTAATAAGGGTACGATTTCTTCGGCGCGAAATATTCTTTTAGGACGTTTGATAGATCTTTGATTGAATTGATTGTTTTATCGGTAACGGCGTCGTGAGCCGTTTCTTTTAATCGCAAAATTACTCCTTTGAAGAAGGAATCACGTAGACCCTCGGGAATGAATGTGTACCCGTTTTCGACATCCTGAATAAAGGTTTTAAGGGGCATATTTTTACCAGTAAAATTAGGCACATGAAGCAATGCCTGTTGATGTGCCTTGCACTCGCCCATGCTGGTGAGCATAGCATCAGTAATATTTTGATGGTGAGTGAGGTTTGCGATTTCCCCGTTATTAGCCATTTTGTAATATTATGTTTTTTTCTCTGACAATATGATTCAAATTATATATATATATATATATATATATATATGGTTAGATTTTTTTTTTTTATATTATTAAATATGAATACTACTATTATTATTCTTATTTCAATTGAACGTTTATCTATTATTTCGTGTTTTTTTTTTGCAAATTAAACTCAAATTATGGGAAGTTTAAAATTCCGTCGCATCCAAATGGTAAATCCTTTACGACGATGAATTCCAATGGTCCGTCTTCGATGAATAGGGTAGTGTTGCCGATAAAATTTGAATTTGGATAGGCAAAGTTTACGATATCCACGGAAGGATTCAAAAGTGCCGCGGCTTTAATAACGTTCGTCGTCGCACCAACGTCCACGATAAACGTTCCTGACCCGTTCACGAGATCAGGCGAGGAGAAAACGAAAGTGGTTAACCACTCCGGAATTTCCGCGGGTTCTTTTATTGGGTATTCTCGCTGGACCATTCAAAACATCTAAAGAAATCTTATTATCCCAATCGCTAGGTGCAAATTCTATCATAATTCAAAATTTGAATATTATATTTTTATTTTATTTCATTTAGAGAATTTTTTTTTGTTTTATTATTATTTTTTTTACTTTTTAAAATCACCAGCGAATAAAACATTCAGCGTATCCCACCGCTGTCACCAAAAATTTTATCTGTAACGTCCGGAGACGTTAAGGGCTTACATACACTTGTAATTTTCAAAAAATCGTTTTTTTTTGTATTTTCTGAATATACATATATTGGAGCATACACACTCAAAATTTTATGTCAATCAGACGAATATTTTCGAAGTTATAGACACATTTATGAAGGCGCGTTAGGGAGGCGCGTCTCACAGTTTGAAACTTTGAACGCGTTTTTCTCAAAACTATGTTTTCAAAATCGGTGATCAAGATTTCTCGAAAACGGCTGAACCGATCAGTCTCAAATCTTGACACAACCTTTTTAACTAGATTTTTTAGTAATTAATCGAAGATTTTTTTTCTCCGATAAATATTTTCCATTTTATAAACAATTTAAGGCTTAAATTTTCGTTCAAAATCGAGTCTTTTATTTTGAGAAGTCGCTATTTTGTCAAAAATTATTTTTTCGCTAATTCCTTCGATTAAATACTAGATAATGTATTATATTAACGAAATTTATTTGGTTTTTTCATTTCAGATAATCCGGTCCAGAGATATCGTGATCACCGCAAAATTGGTTTTTTTTTGCGGAGCTCTAGGAGATCGGCTATAGCAACATTCGCGATGATTATTTTTACAAATAAAAAATATGTTAATATATTATAAGGTTATTATAATATGTACACCAATTTTCAAATTAATAAATTGAATAGTCTGCGCGAAAAAAATTCTTGAAAATCCGTCTTTTTAAAGCCTTCTAACTGTATGTAACCCGTTAAGATAATCGAGCCTAAGCGTCGAGCGGCTAACGCTTTACTCTGTTGAATATTTATCGCGACAAAAGTAACAACAAATAATCGGTAGTGGGAACGTACACTGAAATATCTCCGGAGACCTTGTTTTACCGACTGGTTATTTTATTTTGGTTGATTAAATCAAAGTATGGGGTTATGATTCAATCCCGATCGCAATGTATGTTAACGCTGACTTTTTGCAATGTGGGATTTCACAGTCTACTGAGGGTAGATTCAAGATGCAAAGATGTTAGTTTTCCACGTTAAATAATAATCCTTTCGGAATAAATACCTTTTCGTTGCGTAGGAGATTTAGTGGTGAGGTGATTCGTCGAATAAAAGTTGACGCGAGTTAAATTAACACTCGTTGTTTTATTGTTTCAACGTTGATGCGTTGAATTATTATTTTAAATACACACAATTTACAATGTCGAAAAGTACGAATTGAATTATAATTTGGCGCGATAAATCCTTCGCGAACAATCACACGTACACACAAACAAAGATAAACTTTTAAATAAAAGAAGACAACTATTCGCTCACGACGCGATCAATTCCGAAGCTAGATGCTATCAAAGACGATATAGATTGACTCAAAGACAAATTTGTCAAAGTGAAGACAGTAGCGCGACGCAATCAATTCCGAAGCTAGATACCGACGCGCGTTAAACGTAGACTGAACTAAATTCGTCGCTGCGCAAGGGTTTTTAAAGGTAGTTTCGCTCGGCAGGGGTTAGACTCTACGAATTTGGGCATACGGATTTTCCTACATTTCTATTGGTTAGTACAGTTATTTTCTGCGTTAATCTAGTTTTGAGACCCACGGGATGAAAAATCGGAATCGAGTATATTCTTTTCTAGCGCAGCTGACTATTCATAAACTTATTTTTTTAGTTTTCTCTCTTGCTGAGGTAACACGTGCATTCCCCTGCTGAGTTTCTATTTCCATGTGAAAATTGGGAAAAACAGGGTTTCTTCGTGAAAGAAGGGCGTATAAGGAGTAGGAGGTTTCGGGAGTGCCGTTGTTTTGGAGCTAAGGGTTAGGAAAAACGCTGTTCTCTGTAGTACTTGTTTCCCAGAACATGCGGGAGAGGCAATAAACTGTGATTTTTACAACCTGTCATCCAAACAAGATCAGTCCGCTTGGCGGTGTCTTTTAATATTTGGAGCTCTTTTCGGAAAGTGCCTATACTAGTACACAGAGACGAGCGCGAGGGTATATGTATACGTGGAGTGGATGCATGTGTTGCAGCGGGACGCTGTGTCTATGCTCGCCTATATACTTGCGAGTGGGCCGGTAGGGATGCTCTGGTCTCGGTGATACTTGTGTACGCACCGGTTTGATGATTTTACGACTTTTCTCCATGCTGAGATATTTGAGCAGCTTGGGGTCTGATATGCACGTGTTTCCGTGAGATATTTTGGATATTCTAAGTTAATCGCACTACGTGTGGGAAAACGACTAGAATTGTTAGCTATTTTCCTTTTCCGAAATGCGTCATCATGAGCTGGTTTTTTCCCTCACTATATTAAGACGGTGGCGGAGGGTCTGAATTTAAACAAAACAAGAAAAATTGAAAATACGTCATACGTGACACTTGCATTTTTCTCGACACTCCTTCAGGTGTCGCGACGATCATTTTTGGGTAAAAGATGGATAACTGAAAAACTCCATTTTTAAAATTCTGTAATTTTTTCTTCAGATTTTGGGTAATAAATAAGTAATATCTATCATGATTAGAAAGTGGGCTGTGGCTGCCCCATATTTTTTTTATAACTTTCTTTTTTTCAGTGTCTAAAATGAAAAAAAAAATAATTCCTCATACCCGTTACATAAGTAAAAAAAAAATAAAAATACATCTCTCGAAAAATTTTGATAGTTTGCATATTATCTAAAATAAATGAGAAAAATATTTTATTGAAAAAAAAGATTTTTCTCAATTATTTTGAAAAATATATAAACTATTAAAATTTTGCAAAACATGTTTTATTTTTATTCTTCTTTACTCATGTAAGGGGTATTAGAAATTCATTTTTTTATTTTATTTTAGACACTGAAAAAAAGAAAATTACAAAAGAAAATATGAGGCAGCTGCATCCTACTTTGTAATCATGATAGATATTAATTATTTATGACCCAGAATCTGTAGAAAAAATTGCAGAATTTTGAAAATTGTGTTATTCCAGTTATCCCTTTTTAATGAAGTATTTTATTGAAAAAAAAGATTTTTCTCATTTATTTTGAAAAATATGCAAAATATCAAAATTTTCCGGGATGTGTTTTATTTTCATTTTATTTTCTTACTCATATTAGGGGTATTGGAAATCAATTTTTTAATTTTATTTTAGAAACTGAAAAAGAGAAAATTATAAAAAAAAATATAAGGCACCCGCAGCCCACTTTCTAATCATAATAGATATTACTTATTTTCGACGCAGAATATGTGGAGAAAATGGCAGAATTTTAAAAATGGCGTTTTTTCAGTTATCCCATTTTACACAAAAATGATCGTCGCGCCACCCAAAGGAGTGGCGGGAAAAATCTTCAACAAAATTAAGCTGTTTTTGAAGTGAAATCAATGCGAAATAAAGTTATGCAAGGATCTGATGACCCAAGAGAAATGATCCCACGTTTTCACTTGGAATGCCCCATATGTATTTATAAGATCTATATTAAAGTAGTCGTTATTTCAGGCCTCAATTGATATGAGGGTGGTCCTTCGAGATTGGATTTCTTTAAATATAGCATTGTTACGTACAGACGTAACGCGGGGTTATATTTTCCCCGCTCGACTTACCGTCGTTGAATTTTTGGGCCGCCTTGCCCCGTCCTATACAGGCCCGTTCCCGTCGCGAGATGGGTGATCGTTAGGTTTTCGAATAAAATATCAAAAAAAGGACAATTTAAAATAACTCTTAATTTTATTAGTCGTAGCGAATCAACAATATGGAATACCGAGATTCCACGCGCAATTACCCTAAATTCTAAACTAAATTCCACACACACACACCCGCTACTCACTCGTGCTGACCCACTCCTCACACTCACACGCACGAAACAGTTTATCGTTAATAACTTGAATATTTAATTGCACTAATATTTGCACTACTGTGCACGGTCAAAAACAGTTTGAATAATAATATTAGTTTCGCGAATTCTCCCGACACAATAGCCCACTATGCGATACTCATCCCGCCTACACGCGGATGAGATTTACAGACGCGGCGCAGGGAGGACGAAGAGACACTCGGCGTCACAAATATTTAATAATTTCAGCCAAAAGACAGTTCGAATAATAATATAGTTTTTCACGAATTTCCCTCGACGCAATAGCCCACTATGCGATACTCATCCCGCCTACACGCGGATGAGATTTACAGACGCGGCGCAGGGAGGACGAAGGGAAACCCGGAGTCCGAGATCCCGGTGTTGACTCTACCGAGTTTTATCTGAGACTAATTTTGAATATAATTTCTTTATTGACTCAAAAGAAGAATAGAATATTTCCCTCTCCTGAGCAAAAGGAGGGTTTCTGGGGGATTCTTTGTAGGGATTCTGTTTTCAGTCCTACGTGCAAAAATCCCTGATTCAACTGTTCCGTGCGTGGAGTCCTGGTCCGTCGGCGCATCCCACGGTCGCGAATCGCAACGTCGCCGAGAAATTCGATCGAGGCCACAATTCGCGAAATGCAATTTTTATTTCTAATCTAACTGCACCGGATGGCGCGGCTCGTATTTTCGTGAGAGCGATTCACGAGAGCGAAATTATAAATCAATTTGACAATGAATAAAATAATAAAATAGTAAAAATGATGATATCTCAAAATCATTAATGATCGGAAAATAAAATAGAAAAATATAATTACAAAAATGTCGGGATGTAACACCCCTCCCCCCTTAAAAAGTCGACGGCCTCGTCGACTCAGCCGTCGCAACGAGAAGAGGCCGACGGCGCCGTCGATCTGACGGGTGGTTACATTAGTTAGATACATCCCGCATTTTCCATTAAAAATTTTGTTGTTTGTATATATATATTTTTTTATATCTTTAATAAGAGCTAAATTTTATTTTTCGTTTATAATAGCAATGGAAAGTTTTTGCTAGAAATATAACAAAGAGATGAACCCAAAAATCTTACTTCTTTGCTGATTCTATCCGCTCTCGTGGCTGTGTGCATGTGGATGTATCCTGAATTTTTTTTTTATTTCTTAGATGGTAATTAAATTAACTCGCACAATCGCTTCTTATTAACACTACACTATTGACTATTTTAATGTCTCTATCAATGTCCTTTTTTTTGTTTTATTTATGCAAAAGCGAGGCAAAATTTATTTAAGCACTTGACAGGCGTTTTTTTTTCCTTATATTTTATTTATTTATTTTAACACAAGTGAAGTACGATTATATATATTTTTCTTAAACTTTTGCGAAGCACATCCCCTTTTCTTTTGTATTTCCAAAATAATTTTTTCTTTTCTTTTTCATATTTTGACTCTTCATTTTTTTGTTAACATTTTATTGTCACTAACGAAGCACATTTTTTTTTCCTTTTTTTTTGTAAGTCTTGGTGAGCTTCGCCTGCAGTCTCGGCAACGTCGACTAGCACAGCGTCGCTCACCGGCTCCATCGGCGGTTGCAGGTTGGCAATATCGAATGTGCCATCAATCCAGGATCGTATATTCCGTGTCGTGTATTTCTCAGCCAAATCCAAGCCCAGGAAATCGGCGACGGCGAGTCCTCCAGGGCCAGATTTGAGTTTCGTCTCAGCGTCGATGTAATTCTGGGCTGTGACGATTCTACGTCGATCTTGACACTATCGTCAAGCACGATCAAATCTCCCGACGGAGGCTCCACCCATCGAATGCATCCGAGGATTTGTCCCGGATACAGATTCGTTTGGGACGTTTGTGTTTCACTGTTCCTTGTCATTCCACTATTTTGCGCGTATTTGTTTTTATTTTTGCGCGCCGGCTTGGTCTTGGCACGCTTGGCTCTCATGATTTTGAGACGCCTGCGCGCTTCGCTTCACTTTCCCGACACACTAGACATAGTCTTTTTGCAGTCGCATTATCAAAAATGCATTTGTAATTTCCGTTTGTTACGGGCCATTTCGTTGTTCGATTGCAGACATTGTTCACTTTTCTTTTTTTCCTTTTTCACTTTTCACTGCACCATTCGAACGAGAGACCAATCTTTACATCGCGCACGAATTGTTCTTGATCTTTCGCTCACGGAAGCCAAGAGCGTATTGGAATGAAACTTCCTTCTTCCAACGTGATGACTTCTCTTAGTTTGTCGATTTTGATGAGTGGGTTTTGCTTATCTCAATCGAGCTCTGCGCCTTGACGAGGAAGGCGCAGAGCGTTCGAGGGTCAGGTGTCATATTTCTTCTTTCTTCGCTTAGGCGACGAAGTCCGCGGTCTAGACGCTGCAACGTCGCCTGAGAGTTTAGAAACTCGAGATAAATATTATTGATTTTTTTTTCTTTTTTTTTCCGACGCTTCGTACAAAGTAGCAACTCTGCAGCGACGCCAAAGATTCGAGCGCGCAAGAATAGATAGTATGATTACCAGCACACTCAACCCTTGCACCATGAACCCGGTGAGAAAGAGCTGTTGTTCCTTCTCTCTCTTATGCGTGCTTATCGCTCGAATTTTTCATTTTAGCTCGAAGAGTGAAGTTTGGAATTCAGGTGCTGGCCTTTCTGTTAGTATTTCCATCGTTTTATGTGTTTCTTCATTTAACAAAGAACCGATGAAAGGCGGGATAACGTCCGGAGTTTCATTGCGCAATGCAATTCCCGTTGAGATGTAATATCCCCACTCCTTGCATTTCCACGTTAGCGTCACGTATAGCGGGGCAAGGAATTCTCAAATTTTTGGCTGCACCAAAGAATACAGCCAGCCTCCTTGTGATCGTAGATGGAGCTAGAAGGGCTCATGTTGTTTGTTTTCGAGCAAGGTGTCACCTGATACTCTACGTAAGTTATTTGTCAATGATGTAGCGCGTGCGATTCAATCACTGATAAATTCCATGCAAAGTAATTCACGACAAGAGATTTGTGAATTTAAACAATTACACGAGTCATTTACATGAATCAGCTGTTCTTAGTAATTTGGATCGTCATTTATAAGCATTTGCCACTTCAATTAAGACAATCACTTTTCAATCTGCATGTGATAATCGAAGCGGTGAACTGTATCAAAAACTTTTTCAAAATAAAGTCCCGGTCACTCACTCGCTGGTATGAGGCGATAAAGATCGTCTATATTTTGACGTCGATTCACTAGGCTCAGCACGGTTACGGGTACCGTGCTTCACCACGGTGATGAGACGCTGCATAATGATAAACAGCTACAGTCGATGGTCTTTGTTGAGTATAGTTGTATCTTCGAATGTACATGTAGCGTTGAGTATAGATGTATCTTCGCGTCAGCTCGAAAGTCGATGCGTTGACTATTGTTCACACGCATACTCATACGATCGCAACACACATACTATTCGCCCTATTTGAACGCGAGCTTATTATTATTTTTATGTTATGTGCTTACGAAAGCGAATTCCATCCTTCGCTTCCAGCACTACGTTACTTTGATCCAAAGTTTGAATTGTATGGTCCGTGATAATGAGCACCAAATTTTGCGCTATTCGATTATTTGAAAACATGTACATTATCAACGATTTTTCTCGTAAAAGATCGTATATGACGATCGTGAATGGTTTTGTGTTTTTTTTTTTAAATCTTTTTTTTCTTGTTTTAAATTTTCTCCGGCCATTTTGCGAATCTCCGATAATCATTTAATCAATTTTGTCACATATGAATTATTGTTTTCTCGGATCCTGAGAACGACTGTTCAATTGAGAAATTGTGCGAGTCCCAGGATCCGAGGCACTCGTTAAGGTTGATGCGCGACGAGGTGGTTCGATTTCTTTCAAACTTGGGCCCTCTCGTGGCGCATTTTGCGAATAATATTGACGACCGTTCAACGGACAACCCTCGCAACCGTGACCGCGAGCGCAGCACGTTCGAGGGTCACAATTTTCATGATAATACTCAATACCATAACTCGAAGATCCCGGTAGAAAATTCTGATCTGGTTTGAGTATGCTTGTCGGTTGACGATCCTGAAAAGAGACAGACCGAGCGGGGCTCGGTGTGTGATACCTTCCACGATCTAAAAATCCCGCGCGATTAAATACCGGTGACGGAGAACGCGATTCTGGATCAAAATTTTGAGGATATTCACGTCTAGTAAATCGCACGTGCGATTCCTCAACCGGCTTCACTCGACCATATCGCGAGCTACGAATTGTAAGACGCTCAGCGAGTCTAAAAGCTTCTTCGAGATCAGCTGGTTCTCGCATATCAACGGGCTCGCTAATATGAGTCGGCAAACCATCGATAAACGATCGCAAGGCAATTTTACTCAAATGGTCTGAATTTGCAGCCACTTGAGCACCACCGTTTTCTTCTCTCCAGGCACTGAGTCCACTGGAAAGAAGAATTCGAATTCTATCGTAAAATTGACCGACGGTTTCATCACGTTTCATTCGCGCTCGCGTAAGTTCTTGTACGTAATAATCAAAGGTTTTTCCACTGGCAAGGCGAGATTTTAATGTGGAAATTAATTCTTTCACCGTATTAATTTGTTTTCCGTATACGCAATTCCGAACATTACCGCGCAAACGAGAAATTATCGCGCTGACGTATTCGGCTTCCGCACCGGGCGGAATAAAAGACGACCAATTCCGTATGTCCTGGAGAAAATCCTTCAGGGCCATATTCGTGCCGTCGTACACAGGAATATTTAACATACGATTTTGCAGCGACATGCTTTCCACCATACTCGTCATGGTGGCCATGAGCTCCGTCGCATTTAAATTCGCGGTCACGTTCGCGCCGGTTGGATTTGAACTGTCCGTCATGTTGTTTTTTTTCCAAATTAATTTTTTTTTGTAATTATATATATTTTTTTTTTTTCACATAATAAAATGGGAAATTAAAATTCTAACGCTCAATTTTCCTTCGTTCTTGTACGAAATTACCTGCACAAATATATATATCTTTTTTTTCAAGCTCGGGAACTCGCTTTTGCAAATCTATAATTTTTCAAATTTTTTTTTTTATCTTCGTTTTCCTTTTTGCTTTTATTTTTTTATTTTTTTCTTTTTTTTTAAATATTTTATTATTATTATTTTGTTTTCATAAAGTAAATTACGAAAATACAAAAATTACGAAAATTGGAATCTCACCAAATTGCGGGTTTCAGATTGACGAAAGGAAAAATAAAATAAAACAAAATTTGATAATTTTCAAGAATTCAATTTCGCAAATTTAGAAGTTCGAATTGGAAATTATTAATCTACTTATCCAAACGATCACCAGTCTCTTCAGGGAAAATGGCAAAGCGTATCCCACCGCTGCCACCAATTTATTTGTTACGTACAGACGTAACGCGGGGTTATATTTTCCCCGCTCGACTTACCGTCGTTGAATTTTTGGGCCGCCTTGCCCCGTCCTATACAGGCCCGTTCCCGTCGCGAGATGGGTGATCGTTAGGTTTTCGAATAAAATATCAAAAAAAGGACAATTTAAAATAACTCTTAATTTTATTAGTCGTAGCGAATCAACAATATGGAATACCGAGATTCCACGCGCAATTACCCTAAATTCTAAACTAAATTCCACACACACACACCCGCTACTCACTCGTGCTGACCCACTCCTCACACTCACACGCACGAAACAGTTTATCGTTAATAACTTGAATATTTAATTGCACTAATATTTGCACTACTGTGCACGGTCAAAAACAGTTTGAATAATAATATTAGTTTCGCGAATTCTCCCGACACAATAGCCCACTATGCGATACTCATCCCGCCTACACGCGGATGAGATTTACAGACGCGGCGCAGGGAGGACGAAGAGACACTCGGCGTCACAAATATTTAATAATTTCAGCCAAAAGACAGTTCGAATAATAATATAGTTTTTCACGAATTTCCCTCGACGCAATAGCCCACTATGCGATACTCATCCCGCCTACACGCGGATGAGATTTACAGACGCGGCGCAGGGAGGACGAAGGGAAACCCGGAGTCCGAGATCCCGGTGTTGACTCTACCGAGTTTTATCTGAGACTAATTTTGAATATAATTTCTTTATTGACTCAAAAGAAGAATAGAATATTTCCCTCTCCTGAGCAAAAGGAGGGTTTCTGGGGGATTCTTTGTAGGGATTCTGTTTTCAGTCCTACGTGCAAAAATCCCTGATTCAACTGTTCCGTGCGTGGAGTCCTGGTCCGTCGGCGCATCCCACGGTCGCGAATCGCAACGTCGCCGAGAAATTCGATCGAGGCCACAATTCGCGAAATGCAATTTTTATTTCTAATCTAACTGCACCGGATGGCGCGGCTCGTATTTTCGTGAGAGCGATTCACGAGAGCGAAATTATAAATCAATTTGACAATGAATAAAATAATAAAATAGTAAAAATGATGATATCTCAAAATCATTAATGATCGGAAAATAAAATAGAAAAATATAATTACAAAAATGTCGGGATGTAACAGCATCATCTATATATATATATGAGGCAATCCACGCCATTTCGCTCGGCTGTGACCCTGACAATTTTTAATTTTTTTCCTTTATTTAATAAAACAGTAAACTATGCAAGAAGTATTTTGACCAATTTTTAAATTTTCATCGCATGTACTTCAGAAGTTACGATTTTTCGAAAAATATGGATTTTCCAAGTTTCGGGACCGTTCTAACGCCGATATCTCTTAAAGTAATCGATATATCGAAACATGTTTGGGGAGCGATTTTTTTCATATTAGTTCACACTTTCATAAATATGATGAATTATATGAATTTTAACGCCAGTCTCATCGTGGGCCCATTTTTCCTTCTATTTTTTGAAAAATGATATTTTTTTTTTCACGAAAATTTTGAGTGTTTCGTGTGAATTACTATAATAATTTTTGTTATTAATTATTCTCGTAAGTAATAATTATCGTACTTATTTAGAATTTGTAATTATAGTGATAATTTTACAATTAATAGCTCGATCTAATATGTTGAAGAATCACTTTTCCATTACTTTCCTATAGAAGAAATGTATGCATTATGGGAGAATATATAAATGAAACACTAACATATTTTTCATCTTGAGAGAGTTATAGATATTTATTTTGTCACTCATTTAAAAAGTTTACACAATCGAGACTGATCATATATTAAAATGTATAGCACAAAAACTAAGCGACCGGTATAAAGGGGTGGAAACCACAACGGGTACCCAAAAATTGAACTGCTTAAGAGTAAAAAATTGGTCAAAATCTGATCAGTCTCGATTGTGTAAACTTTTCAAACGAGTGAGAGAATAAATATCTATAACTCTCTCAAGATAAAAAATATGCAAAATATATTCATATATTCTCCTATAATGCATACGTTTCATCTATAGGAAAGTAATGGAAAAATGATTCTTCAACATATCAGATCAGGCTACTAATTATAAAATTATCACCACAATTACTAATTGTAAATAAATACAATAATTATTACTTACGTGTATTGTTAGTAATAAAAATTATTATAGTAATTCATACGGAACACAAAACTTTCGAGAACAAAATTGAGCTTATTTTTGCAAAAATAGAAGGAAAAATGGGCCCACGATGGGACTGGCTTTAAAATTCATGTAATTTTTCATATTATTTTAGAGAATTAAAAAAAAAATGAAAAATGACTATCATCTTTTAAAAACATAATTTTCCCTTTACACGCCGAAAAACGTTGATAACGATGATTTAAAATTTGTTCCCTTTTTTTTATGAGAGCGTAAACTAATATGAAAAAACTGATCTTCAAACATTTTTCGATTTATCGATTAATTTAAAAGATATCAGCGTTAGAACGTTTCCGATAGTTCTGAAATCCAGATTTTTCGAAAAATTGTAACTTCTGAAATACATACGATAGAAATTTAAAAATTGGTCAAAATACTCCTTGCATAGTATACTATTTTATTGAAGAAATGGAAAAATAAAAAATGGTCAGGGTCAGGGCCGAGTCGGATACGGCCTCACCCCCTCAAAACTTTTTCGCATTGTTTTCAGCTGAAAGTTCTCATTGAAAAACACATTACCAAATTTTTTCAGATTTTTTCCCCTCCAACTTTCGTAGTTATTACGTGGGGTATTCCGTCTAGTTTTACCATTTTCGTTTTATTCATTATGACTTGCCATCTTCCACCACAATCAAAAAAATTTCAAAAAATAATTTTTTTGCATGAAAATGTCTCAGCTTTTCAAAAAAAAATATTGTTTTTTTGTTTATGCACTTGGAAAGCTGTTAAAATTGAGCTTAAAGTCTAAAAAGCTGTTTTTTGGCTGTTGCCCAAATTTTGAACATTTTTTCAATATTTTTTTCGACAAGCTGAGACAATTTTTCATGGAATATGTATTTTCCGAAATGGGTTCTCCATAAACATACGAGAATTGAATGAATGAGCAAAAATTGATTTTATTCATTTTTTTTGTCATCTTCCGTTACAATAATTTTTTTTTGAAAAAATACTATTTTTGAGTAAAAAAAGTCTCAGCTTTCTAAAAAAAATATTGCTTTTGCGATGATGCCTGTGAAAAGCCCTCAAAATCGAGTTTTAAATCTAAAAAGCTGTTTTTTTAGCAATTGCCCATATTTTGAAATTTTTTTCCATGTTTTTTTCGAAAAGCTGAGAAAATTTGATATAACATATGTCATTTACAAGGTCGGTTCTAAATAAACATACGAGCAACATACAAGAAAACTAATTGAAAAGTGTTCATTAATTCATTTCTCGTGTGTTTATTTAGAACCCACCTTGAAAATGACATGGGTTATGTAAAATTTTCCCAGTTTTTCGAAAAACGCATGGAGAAAAATTTCAGAATATGGGCCATGGCAAAAAAAATTGCGTTTATATTTAAAACTCGATTTTGAGAGCTTTTCACGGGTATTGTCAGAAAAGCAATATTTTTTTTAGAAAGGTGAGACTTTTTTACTCAAAAAACGTATTTAAAAAAAAACAAATTATCGTAACGGAAGATGGCAACAAAAAATGAATAAAATCAATTTTTGTTCATTCATTCATTGCTCGTATGTTTATGGAGAACCCATCTCGGAAAATACATATTCCATGTAAAATTGTCTCAGCTTTTCGAAAAAAATATTGAAAAAAAATTCAAAATTTGGGCAATGGCCAAAAAACAGCTTTTTGGACTTTGAGCTCAATTTAAAGAGCTTTCAAGTGCATAAACAAAAAAACAATATTTTTTTTTTTAACTGAGACTTTTTCACGCAAACAACCTATTTTTTGAAATTTTTTTTATTGCGGTGGAAGATGACTGGTCGTAATGAATAAAACAAAAATTGTAAAACTAGAGGGAATACCCCATGTAATAACTGCGAAAGTTGAAGGGGAAAAAATCTAAAAGAATTTGGGGATGTTTTTCAATGAGCACTTTCAGCTAAAAAAAGTCCGAAAAGATCTAAGGGGGTGAGGCCGGATCCGACGTCCATAATTGGCAAATTTATGAAATTTTTAATTTTTTGAAAAATAGCGTAAACGCTCTGACTTGTGCAATTTTTAAGATATTGCACTGAAACTTTACACAGAGCTAATATAGCTATCGAGGATGTTCGTTAATATATATAGAGAGATTTTTAATACCTAGCGTCCTTTTTTTACATGTTAGAAGTATTTTGTTATTGATTTTGCTCCTTTTTAAAACTTTTTTAATGCCATATACACCCAGTAATATATAATATTATCAAGAGTCGCGATAGCGACTCGAGACGAGTACATTTACCTAACCTCACCGACTCGAGGAGCTTCCAGCGGACTCTCTATACAGCAAGGATCTTGCTTATACACAGGAGTATATCTATATTAAAAAATAGATTTTTTCGATTAAACTTGAAATATAAGGTGTAGAACATTTTAAAAGTACACGTATTGCTCGTTATTTTTTTTCTCTTTCCATCGACACCCAAATGAATGGTACAGGTGTTTGCATATGGAAGATATCGAATTTATATTGTTATTTTCCGAATATTACGATGATCATGGTTTTTCTCCTTCCTCGATTTTTCGCAGAACGAATTCCCACTGCATGAGCCAATCCCTATCGCTGACACAGTTTGCAGCTCTGTGATTGGCTCGTGGTCAGAAGATAAAGCGAACCACACAGAAATATATTTTCACACCATCTAACAACAGATTAAACAACTAAAGTTCGGCTGCTAGACTAAGCGGTAATTTCACGAAACGATGAATGAAGCGAACCCACGGTCAGTATGTACGCGACGACCGTGAGCGAACCGAACCCACACAGCAAAATTGATCCCGGGACCATCCTGAGACAGTCCCATTCGTGTCCAGCCAAGATAGTACGTCTTATGAATGTGTATGGGAGGTACCAGTAAGATATTGTTCCACCCGAGATTAATATAGGATGTCTTGAGGATATCCTGTCGCAACCGTGATTAGACGATCCCAACGATCCCTCTTATAGACGTCTATGGGAGGTACTAGTAAGACATTGGTCTACTCGAGATTAATATAAGATATCTCGAGGATATCCTGTTGCAACCGTGATTAGACGATCCCAAAGCACTCTCTTATAGACGTCTCTGGGAGGTACTGGTAAGACATTGGTCTGCTCGATATTAATATGGAACGTCTTGGGGATATCCTGTCGCGACCGTGATTGGATGATCCCAACGCTTGAAGAAGTTGCCACCGAGACAACCGAGATTCCGCCGTTGAGGTCAGAGATGGCTCAGGCACTGTGGTAAGTGCCTCACCGACGATGAAGTGACCCGGAGTTAAGGATGACAAATCCTCCGGGTCATCCGAGAGAGCACAAAGCGGCCTTGAATTGAGCACTGCCTCGACTTGCGTAAAAAGAGTCGTAAATTCTTCATACGTAAGTGCAGTCTCACCGATGACCCGCCGAAGATGATATTTTGCCGATTTCACGGCAGCCTCCCATTTTCCACCCATGTGAGGGGCTGCCGGGGGATTGAAGGACCACTTTGTGCCAAAGCTGGTTAATGCGGAGATGGTATGACTCATTTTCATTGAGCCAGCCTTGAAGAGAGCCTGAAGAGTGGCATCTGCACCGCTGAAGTTCGTTCCACAGTCACTATACAGCGTGTGACAAATGCCCCGTCGACCAGAGAACCGCCGATATGCTGCGATGAAGGCTTCTAAAGTGTAGTCCGTTACCAATTCGAGGTGCACCGCTGAAGTAGAGAAGCAGACAAAAACTGCGAGATAACCCTTGTATGTTTTTGCTGCTCTTCCTCGCCAAGTCTTAACCGTGAAGGGTCCAGCATAATCCAAGTCCGAATGAAGGAAGGCACGTGAAGGTGTTACTCGTGGCGAGGGAAGTTGCCCCATCAACTGCTGAGCTCTGAGACCTCGAAACCGTGCGCAAGTGGTGCAGCGAAGAATGTATGATCGTACTGGCGCTCGACCACCCAAAATCCAATGCCGCCGTGAAGAGTCCGGAGATGGGCATCTGAAATTATCAATGTAGTTAGCCGTGAATTCCGAGGCAAGACAGGTGGATGTTTCGCCTCGGAGTGAAGGATCGAATGCTGGAGGCGTCCACCCACACGAAGGACTTCGAGTTGGTCGATGAAAGGTGTGGGGGCGGCCATTGCATTGCTCCGTTGAAGTGTTGCTCCGCTTGAAATTATCCGTAGCTCAGCAGTGAAGTACGACTGTTGGATGAGTCGTATCCAGAAAATTGTTGCGTCTTCCAGGTCTCCCGGTGATATCGGGTTGGTCATTGAAGTATGTGGAACTCGCCTGAAGCGGCCAAGAGCTCTTTTGCAAATGGCCGTGATTCGAAGTAGCCGATTTAGGGACAAATATCGCTCCAGAAGGTCCCGAACCGGTAGAAGAGCCCCTGAAGTTGAAGTGAAGGCGAGACCTGGACGCTGTTCGAGGTCGCAGTCGGTTACGACCTCGAACGACGAAGTGGGCCAACTGGTGCAAGGCTGCGCAAGCCAGGTTGGTCCATTCCACCAGAGGGGATGCCGAGAAAGTTGCCGAGGAGTCAGTCCGCGAGAGGCACAGTCTGCGGGATTTTCCTTGCCTGAAAAGAAGCGCCACGTCGCTTGCGAAGTGATTTCTTGGATTGAAATAACTCGATTTCGGACAAAGTCTTTCCAGCGAGCCGAAAGCGACGTGATCGAAGTTAAGGTTACCGACGAGTCGGTCCAAAGGAACACTGGAACAGTTCCAAGTTCAAGTGTCTTCTGGACGTACGAAACCAGCCGTGAAAGAAGTAATGCAGCGGTGAGCTCAAGCCGCGGAATTGCAACCTTCGTCTTTAAAGCGACAAGCGTGATGGTTGAAGAGCCATCATCTGAAGTTGAACGAAGGTAAACCACGGCTGACATGGCCAATTGCGAGGCGTCCGAAAAACCGTGAAGCTGAACCGTTGCCGAGGGTTTTAGTTGAAGCCACCGAGGGAGAAAAATGAGCGAGAGATCCGCCAAGTTATCTTGGAAGTGAAGCCACCGTTGTTGAAGCGAAACCGGAAGAGGGTCGTCCCAGTGAAGTTTTGCCAACCGGAGCTCTTGAAGAAACATCTTTGCCGTGATGATGATTGGCGAAATGAAGCCCAACGGATCAAATAGTTGCGCCGTTTCCGAGAGGATTGTCCGTTTTGTCACAGATTGACTGAAGTTCGGCTGAAGCGTGAACTTGAAGTGGTCGGGTTGGGAGTTCCAAACGAGCCCAAGAATTTTGACGCTGGAGTCCTCTGGTTGAATCACGACTGCGTGTGATTCTGAAGTGGAATGGCTCACCCTTTGAAGAAGTTCCGTGGAGTTGGACGACCATTTTTGAAGTGGAAAGCACCCTCGGTTGCAGATCTCCTGAAGTTGAAGTGAGGATGCTTGAAGTTCCGCTGTTGAATCTGCACCTCCGGAGATATCATCGACGTACCTGCCCTTCGTCAACGGAAGTTGCAGCATTACTCGAATTGCCAAGAACGGGGCGCAACTGAGGCCTACGTGACGGTGGTGAGGCAGAAGGGGATGATGTGCTCCTGCTTATCAACCCACAGGATCCGTTGAAGGTTCCAATCATCCGAATAAAGGTTGATTTGACGGTACATCTTTGTGATGTCCGTCGCGAAGATGAAGCGATGCCGTCGGATCCAAAGAAGTACGTCAGAAGTGTCCTGCTGAAGTTTGGCGCCCGTGTAGAGGAGGTCGTTAAGTGAGGCACCACTGCTTGTTTTGCACGACCCGTTGAAGACCACTCGAAGCTTGGTGGTGGTGCTGTGAGCCCGAAAGACCCCGTGTTGAGGCAAATAATACACGGGAGTTGAAGCTGGCCCCGTGGAGGCTCGTACCATGTGAGACAACGTCTCGTACTTCTGAAGAAAGCCGTGATACAACTCTCGATAACTTGCGTTAAGTGAGAGCCGCTTCTGAAGTTGTACCAGAGAGCGCCGAGCTGCCGTGAAGGAATCCCCGAGAGACGACGACGAAGTTTTGAAGGGGAGACGGACTGTATATCGCCCGTCTTCGTCTCGTGAATGTGTTTCCTTGAAGTGCTCCTCACAGGCGGAATCCTCGGGCTCAGATGTAGGGGCTGAGGCCGACGGAATTCCCTCCTGTTCCCAGAATTTTGAGAGAAGCGACGCGACATCCTCCTCGACGGAGGCGTGCTGAACCTGAACTGAGGTTGAAGTTGAAGCGTCTACCGGACCAAGTATTATCCACCCGAGAAGAGTCCGTTGCGCGATCGGGTCAGTTGGTCGGCCTTTTTTCACATCTGATTCGATGAGGAGGCCGTATGAATCAGCTCCGACGATGATGTCAATCGGCCCTGGCGTCTGAAAATCAAGGTCGGCGAGGTCAAGGTTTTGAAGGTGTGCCCATTTCCCGTTGAACGAGAATGACGGAAGTGATGCTGTCAAGACTTTTAGCACAAAGGCTGTGACGTTGACGAAAAGAGCCGCATCGTGTATTGAAGAGATCCTGAAGGTGACAGCTCCCCGCGTACGACCTGCTGATTGATTGCCAATGCCGAGAATATTCAGCGAGGCTGACACGCGCTTGAGGCGAAGAAGCTGCACAATTCGCTTCGATACGAAAGACAGCTCGGCGCCAGGGTCAATGAGGAGCCGAATCCGTTGTGAAGAGCCCGATGGTAAAGAGGCCATGGCTTGACTCGTCGCCAAGGAGACTGAAGGTCGAAGAGCTCGCAGCCGTGACGCCGAATGCGCCGACGTCGAAGTCGAAGATGAAGAAGCGCTTGGAAGTGATGCCGATGGAGTTGAAGAATTGCCGAGAGAAGTAAGACCGATCGAGGCTTGGTTGAAGGGACTCAAAGTTCCGTCGCATTGGTGACCCTTGCGGAGTCAAGCCTGAGGCTCGGTTGGCGACGATGTTGCCGATGGCGTCGAGGCGGCTGCCTGACGGTTTGAAGCGCCCGAATTCCTTTTGGCTCCCACGTGGATTAAGGTGTGGTGCTTTTCTCCACACTCGAAGCACCGCTTGTCGACTCGGCAGTTGACAGCGGAATGCGGCCCGAGGCAGTTGTAGCAGAGCCGCCGTTGCACTGCTATTTCGCGCCGCTCCTTGGCGCTCTTCTGCCTAAAGAGCGGACATGAAGCAATGAAGTGGGCCTTGAGGCAGAAGTGGCACTGCTGGGTAGCCGATCCAGCCGGATGAAGAGGGCCCTTCAAGAGAACCGCCACCGCTGACTTCTTGTCCAGATCTGAGGGCTTCTCTGGCTTGTCCGATCTTTCCGAGGAATCTTCAGCCCGTGAAGTATAGGCCCTCGCGCTGGCTGCTTGGCGAGATGTCTTGGCTCCCACGGCGCGAGAACCTTGGGCTGAAGCGACCGACTGTGGTGGCGCCTCGGCCATCCGCGCCTCCAGACTCTCAAGAGCTCTGGCACGAGCTATGAGGAATGCCCGAAACTGGGCGAACGTCGCAGGGTCGGTTGAAGCACCCAATTTTACCTCCCACTGCTCTCGAAGGTGTTGGTCAAGCCGTGACGCCAGGAAGTGAACCAAAACCAGATCCCAGTGATCTACTGGAGCGTCGAGCGCCCGAAGAGCGTTAGTAACCTCAGCCGTAGTGTTGATGAGGTTATTGAGCGCCTTGGCTGACCGTGAAGTGACCCGAAGAATACCGGAGAGTCTGTCAAGCTGAGAGTTGATTAAAATTCGCTTGTTTTCATACCTCTCCTGAAGGGTGTCCCAAGCTGAAGCAAACGACTCTGAAGAGACCGGAAGATTAGCGATCAGTTGCGCAGCATCGCCCTTGAGAGAAGTGCGCAGGTAATGCATTTTCTCAACGACCGGAAGTTTTATGTCCGGAAGGGTTTGCCGAATAGAGGATGGCCCGATGGCAGAAACGTCTGCGAGGTTGTCCCCGCTGGGTTCGACTCGCTCGAAGTGCTCCTTGATTACGAGGAGGCTGACCTTGGCGCTCTCGTAAGCGCTTTGGCATTCCGCTTCGATCCCCTCCACGAAGTACTCATGTTCGGCGAGATTCTCGCAATTCATGTCGAGTAAACTGGCGTGCTCGTGCTGAAACCGCGTCCAATTGGCCTCAAGAAGGTCCAGCCGAGTCGACGCCAGAGTTTTGGACATCGTCTGAGGAGTTGCGGAGGCCGACTTCTCAGCGATGCCCTCGATGCACTTGAAAGTGCTGAGGAGCCCTGTAACTCGACGTTCCATCTTCGCGACGTTAGTCGTCATAATGGAAGCAATAACGAAGTACGCGCACACACTCGGCGACGAGAATGTTCGTGTGACGCACTTGAAAAGCCCAAAAAAAGCCGAAAAAACGAAGAACGCGCACACACTCGGCGACGAGAATGTTCGTGTGACGCACTTGAAGAGCCCAAAAAACCAAAAAAAAACGAAGTACGCGCACACACTCGGTGACGAGAATGTTCGTGTGACGCACTTGAAAAACCCAACAAAACCGAAAGAAAACGAAGTACGCGCACACACTCGGCGACGAGAATGTTCGTGTGACGCACTTGAAGAGCCCAAAAAACCAAAAAAAAACGAAGTACGCGCACACACTCGGCGACGAGAATGTTCGTGTGACGCACTTGAAAAGCCCAAAAAAAACCGAAAACAAACGAAGTACGCGCACACACTCGGCGACGAGAATGTTCGTGTGACGCACTTGAAAAGCCCAAAAAACCAAAAAAACCGAAGTACGCGCACACACTCGGCGACGAGAATGTTCGTGTAACGCGCACGAAAACTAAAACCGAAAAAAGAACGAAGTACGTGCACACACTCGGCGACGAAAATGTTCGTGTAACGCGCACTTGAAAAGCCCAAAAAAAACCGAAAGGAAACGAAGCACGCGGACAAACTTGATTCACGAAATTTGTTACGCGATGCGTAGCGAGGAAATCCGAAGAAATACTAAGTGCGCCGAAAGTATCCGAAGACTGCGTAATTAAACGCGAAGAAAATCCCGAAGTGCACGAAGAATCACGTGACGCGCACCCACACTCGAATATCGAGAATGTCCGTGAGACGCGTCGAACGAATGTCCAGAAAATTCACGATGATCGCGAAAAATGCAAAAATCACGAGATACGCATACACACTCGTTGAACGAGAATGTCCAGCGAGGAGCGAAGATCCGCACAAAGCGGACGAAGCGATAGCTTTCTTGGCGCGCGCGAGAGCGTGATGCTATCCTCGCGCGCTCAACGAAGAAATTTCTCGAGGCGTCTGGGCTCTCCTCTCGCGCGAAAGTGAGAGAGAGAGACTTATGCGCACTAAACGTGAGCGAGAGAGACCAAAATAGCGAAGCGTGACGAGCACGTTTTCGGACAACGGAACGCTGGTTCTCTCTCGCACTTTTCTCTTTCGCGAACTGAAGCACTTCCGCAATCTTCACCAATTTCCCGATCCGGCTCGAAGGACCATGTTCGGAAAAGTGCCAGAATTGACCTGGTTGGGAAATTGGGCGAGAAATGCGGAAGAGTGAAGGGATCGGAGTGGCCGGAAGTTCGTTGCGGGCGATGAAAAAACTCACTCGCGTGCACACAATATTTCGGTTTTATTAACGAATGGTTAACGTTCAAAAATAATTATTGGATTCACAAAGGGTATCATAAATGTTTCAAAAATGTTCAAGAGTATCGCCTCGGCGATGACTATGCGCGATCGAAGAGAGGCCAAAAAATGGCGGACGTCGCGAATGACGCCACGAGTCGCGTGAATAATAATCGCGTGGGAAGTTTTCCTCGCGAATTTTCGAAGTTGACCGCACCGAATCGAAGAAATTGCTTTCCGTGAGGTTAACGAAGGAAACCGAACCGTTATCGCTCTTGGCCGGTCGTAAATCGTCCAAGAGCTTGCGAATAGAAAGAAATTGAACCGTGTCGAAAAATGGCCGATAATCAATGATGATCGAAGGGCTCGCCAAAACGAAGTGACGAGGCGATGATCGATCGCCGCGAGAGAGCCGCCGTTTGGAGGGGATAGAGTCGCGAGAGCCACGGGTAATGCAGAGTCCAGCGAGAGCTTGACCGTTCACTGAGGGTCTCTCGCGGGAGCTCTGGCAACTACACGCTTTTCTGAACACGATATCTCCAGTCTGCTGTGTTTGCAGTCTCAAAGACGTCCCGAGGATATCCCAGGATGCCAATGGGACCATCCCATTCCGGTAAACACAGCGGACACTTTAGAGCCCATGGGTATCCCATGGGACCATCCCATTACCGTCACGGGACAATTGGTGTGATGTCCAAAAGACATACTTGGGACGTATTATTGTTGTGTGGGAACAGAAACTTACGCATCATCATGTATAACCTAAAAAATAAGTGTCGGTGCAGCATTCTTCATTAGTAACTTTTTATTTACTAATGGCAGTGTCGATTTTATTTAATTGATAATAAAACGTGCATCAAGTATACATATATATATATGGGGCATTCCACGCCAAATCGACCACTTTAAAACCTGACCCCTTTTGATTTGGCTGAAACTTTTTTATTTTTTTCTACCCTATGAAAAAGATTTTTCAGAATTTTTTCAGATTTTTTTACGAAACCGATAAAAAGTTATGAATATTTCAAAAAAAATGGCCTTTTATTTTTCAAATGTCCATAACTTCTTCAAAAACTGACGAATCGGGATGTTTTTTTTTTAAATTTTCGTTTTTAAATGTACTTTTCAGAAAAATATTTAAAAAAATGATTCAGAGCTATCTTCATTGTTTTTTTTTCTACTTTTCGGAAAAAAACGAAAATTTCTCGATGATTACCATTTTTAATTTTTAATTTTTTTTTTTTATTAGAAACCTTGATATTTTCTGTAAGTTCTCTAAAATTTTCAGAGTTGGGAAATTTTTTCTTCTATTTTTTTTTCAATTAAAAAAAAAAAAAATTTTTTTCACTCAGCCTATTTCTTATAATACTACTCTAGGGATTTATAATTATGTAGAGAGAACGTCAAAGTTAAAAAAAAAAAAAAATGACATTCAAATCTCATGAATTAAAAAAAAATGGCTATTGATTTTTCAAATGTCCATAACTTCTTCAAAAATTGCCTTATCGGGATGTTTTTTTTTCAAAATTTTCGTTTTTGAATGTACTTTTCAGAAAAATATTCAAAAAAATGATTCAGAGCTATCTTCGTTGTTTTTTTTCTAATTTTCGGAAAAAAACGAAAATTTCTCGATGATTACCATTTCTAATTTTTAATTTCTTTTTTTTATTAGAAACCGTGATATTTTCTGTAAGATGTCTGAAATTTTCAGAGTGGGGAGATTTTCTCTGCTATTTTTTTTTTCAAATTGTTTTCATTGTTTTCTCTTCTATTTTTTTTTTCAAATTGAAAAAAAAAAAGAAGAGAAAATCTCCCCACTCTGAAAATTTCAGACATCTTACAGAAAATATCACGGTTTCTAATCAAAAAAAGAAATTAAAAATTAGAAATGGTAATCATCGAGAAATTTTCGTTTTTTTTCCGAAAATTAGAAAAAAAACAACGAAAATAGCTCTGAATCATTTTTTTAAATATTTTTCTGGAAAGTACATTTAAAAACGAAAATTTTGAAAAAAAAACCATCCCGATAAGGCAATTTTTGAAGAAGTTATGGACATTTGAAAAATCAATAGCCATTTTTTTTTAATTCATGAGATTTGAATGTCATTTATTTTTTTTTTAACTTTGACGTTCTCTCTACATAATTATAAATCCCTAGAGTAGTATTATAAGAAATAGGCTGAGTGAAAAAAAAAATTTTTTTTTTTTTTAATTGAAAAAAAATAGAAGAAAAAATTTCCCCACTCGAAAAATTTTAGAGAACTTACAGAAAATATCAAGGTTTCTAATAAAAAAAAAAAATTAAAAATTAAAAATGGTAATCATCGAGAAATTTTCGTTTTTTTCCGAAAAGTAGAAAAAAAACAATGAAGATAGCTCTGAATCATTTTTTTAAATATTTTTCTGAAAAGTACATTTAAAAACGAAAATTTTGAAAAAAAAACATCCCGATGCGTCAATTTTTGAAGAAGTTATGGACATTTGAAAAATAAAAGGCCATTTTTTTTGAAATATTCATAACTTTTTATCGGTTTCGTAAAAAAATCTGGAAAAATTCTGAAAAATCTTTTTCATAGGGTAGAAAAAAATAAAAAAGTTTCAGCCAAATCGAAAGGGGTCAGGTTTTAAAGTTGTCGATTTGGCGTGGAATGCCCCATATATATATATATATCGTCACATTTGTTTCAGTTTATTTCCATACATTATTTTAAAAAATACTTTAAATTCAATGGTGGTTTGACAAAACACTCATTGTCAATAGAAATGATTTGTTTACAAAACGTGCATCGAGTTAATATGTATGTATAACGTTTGTTTGAATTCATGATAAATATTTGAAAACCTTAAAAAAAATGATATGTGCTCAATAAAAATACAAAAACCATATTTACAGTTAGTATAGAAAAATTGGTGTAGTGATTTGGGCTGCCAAAATATAATAATTTATGTCCTTGAAGATTCGAATATTCCCTTGAACAAAAAAAAATGATAAATTTATTCACTCAACGCAAAATTAAAAGGCTTTGCCAATTCTTGGTAAATAATTCTTCTAAATTATGGAAGGCGGTCTAAAAATTGTTTGCCAAGGACTTCCGGAGACTTTCAATTTTTTATTATTGTAACATGTTTGTAGTTTTTTCAGAAAGATTTATTCAGAATTTATTATGATCTGTTAAAAAATGTATTTAGAATTCATTATGATCTGTAGAAAATTTTTTATATCATACAGTTTAATACCATACTTGAAACTATTAATATCAATCTTAGTATTTATAATATTTTGTTTGCTCCGCACCAGTCAGAATTCTATTCATAATGAGGTTTATAATTTTTTTACTCATCGACGGGAGATTTCGTATCCCGAATCCAATTCGTGATTTTAGTTGGAAAAAAGTTGTGAACCTCAATGTTAAAACTATTTTGTCCATGGCACAATGAAGAATTTTGTTCGCCGCACAATGGACAACCAGGACAACATATTTTGTTCACTGCGACATGGACAAAATTCTATTCATAATGAGTCTTATGATTTTTTTATTCATCGTTGGTAGATTATGTATACAGGATTTAATTTGTTGTGTTAGTTGAAGAAAAAAAGTTATGAACCTCTGTATTAATAGCATTTTGTCCACTATTCATATTGATGTTTATGATTTTCTCTCTCATCGATGGACGTTTTTGTTTCAATCCTAAATTGTGTATTCCATTAGACAAACAAATTACTATAATTATATGAAAATTATATATTCAAATTAAATTATAAATAATATTATACTATATACATCTTTGTGGATTATTGCGGATGATACTAGCTCCAGAAAAAAGGCTGGTCGTGAAACGCCAAGGCTGCATACATGGTTTTTTTTTTCTTAAAACCAATAAATGATATAGCGGGAATTAAGGTTCGGATTAGGTGAGGACTATCGGTTATGAGGTATATGATTTATTATCATTCATGGTAATTGATAAGAAAACCAAGAATCTCAGATTTCATAGCATTTCGTTTGCTGCGCACTGGTAAACATTTTATCAATAATGAGGTTTATGAGTTTCAACTCATCAATGGGAGTTTTCGTATCCACAATATGATTTGTGGAGTTAGGTGAAGAAAAATGATAATGAACCTTAGTATAAATAGCATTGTATTCACTGCACAATGAAGAAAATTCAATCTATATTGAGATTTATGATTCGTTCTCTCATCGATGAATGATTTCGTGTCTAAAATATAATTTTTGCAGTCCATCTGACTAGCGAAATTATAAACTAAGTATATAAAAATAATATAATTACATGAAATTATTAATAATATTAAATTATATAATCAAATAGAATTATGAATTATGTATAGTTGAAAAACCTAATGGAAACACTTTGCAAAAAGTCGACAAATCACCCCCAAAAACACCAAAAATGGTGTACAAAAATTCAATTCAGTCTAAAACTCTAATTCAGTCTTCTTACAAAAAGTTGTGAAATCAATAGACATGAAACTCACAACACGCATTGCCAAGCACATGTACTTTCCAAATGTAACGTTAACTGCGTAATCATGATTTTTAGGGGTGGAGTCAAAATAAACAAAATCGAAAAGATTGTCACGTATGACGTATTTTTAATTTTTTTTGTTTTTGTTCGAATTCAGACCCTCTGCCACCATCCTAAATTAGTCAAGGGGAAACTAGCTCACGATGACACACTTCATAAAATCAAGATAGCCAACAATTCTAGTCACTTTCCCACACGTAGTGCGATCAACTCAAAATATCAAAAATATCTCGCGGAAACACGTGCATATCAAACCCCAAGCTGCTCAAATATCTCAGCATGGAGAAAAATCGTAAAATCATCAAACCGATGCGCACACAAGTGTCACCGAAACCAGAGCATCCCTACCGGCCTACTCGCAAGTATATAGGATTATAGGCGAGCATAGACACAGCGTCCCGCTGCAACACACGCATCCACTCCACGTATACATATACCCTTGCGCTCGTCTCTGTGTACTAGTATAGGTATTTTCCGAAAGAGCTCCAAATATTAAAAGAAACCGCCAAGTGGAGCGATCTTGTTTGGATGACAGGTTGTAAAAATCACAGTTTATTGCCCCTTCCGCATACTCTGGGAAACAAGTACTACAGAGAGCAGCGTTTTTCCGAACACTGAGTTCCAACACAACGACACTCCCGAAACCTCCTATTCCTCATATGCCCTTCCTTCACGTAGAAACCTTGTTTTTCCCAATTTTCACATGAAAATAGAAACTCAGCAGGGGAATGCACGTGTTACCTCAGCAAGACAGAAAACTAAAAAATATGTTTATAAATAGCCAGCTGCACTAGAAAAGAATACACCCGATTAAGATTTTTCATCCCGTGGGTCTCGAAACTAGACCAACGTCGAAAACAACTGTATTCACCAATAGAAATGTAGGAAAATCCGTATGCCCAAATTTGTAAAATTCATCTCCCGCTGAGCAAACAGACCCTTTAAAAACTCTTGCGCAGCGACAAATTCAAGTTTAGTCTTCGTTTAGTCTTCGATGGCGTTGAGTCGTCACGCTCCGAACCTTCGCGAGAGGGTGAGGAGTCGGACTATCCTAGTGTGTCCGCGATCACGTATCTAGCCTCGGAATTGATATCGTCGTGAGCGAATCTTTTATTATCATTATTTAATATTAAAAGTTTGTGTTTGAAATTGTCCGCGAAGTGTGTTACCGCGTCGACTCATTATTCAAAATTGTATTTTCGAAATTGTGAATTGTGTGAGATATAAAGAAATACTCGACGTCAAAATAATAAACGAGTGTTAACTGAAATCAAGTGTCAACCATCAATCGACGATCAACCTAACTCAAAAAGCAAAATCCTGGGTGTGAAAAGGAACTCCGCAACGAACAAGTGAATCTAAATTTAATAACCAGTTGATAAAACAAGGTCTCCGGAGATCTTTCAGTGTACGTTCCCACTACTGATTATTTGTTGTTACTTTTGTCGCGATAAATAGTCAACAGAGTAAAGCGTTAGCCACTCGACGCTTAGGCTCGATTATCTTAACGTCTCCAGACGTTACAAGATCTTGACGGTAAACATTTAAGAAATAGTGAAATCAAGTGAAAATCGTTAACAAAGGGAAATTATCAATGAAAAAAATAATAAAAAAAATAAAAAGTACTTGGCAAGTTTTTTCACTGAGCATACCTGGTTTTCACCTGTTAACCAAAAACCCGTTTTGACTGATCATCCGTTAAAAACGAACTCGCCAAGTACTTTTCATTTTTTTGATTATTTTTGTCATTGATAATTTCCCTTTGTTAACGATTTTCACTTGATTTCACTATTTCTTAAATGTTTACCGTCAAGATCTTTTCGAATTTTTTTATTTTGACTCCACCCCTAAAAATCATGATTAGGCAGTTAACGTTACATTTGGAAAGTACATGTGCCTGGCAATGCGTGTTGTAAGTTTCATGTCTATTTATTTCACAACGTTTTGTAAGAAGACTGGATTAGAGATACTTTCGTAAATGTACTTGTCTCCAATTTTTGTACATCATTTTTGGTGTTTTTGGGGGTGTCTATGTATTTAGCATATCTATGAATCTAAACCATGAAATTCAAGTTAGATTTTGATTTAGCCTCAAATTGAAGTTCGATTTTGGTTAAGCCTGAAATTTCAATTACATTTTGACTTATGAGCTATATATAATGCTATATAATCATAGATATGATCTATATATCTCTCTATATT
The DNA here is from genome assembly GCA_946863875.1 of Alloplasta piceator. Taxonomy (NCBI): domain Eukaryota; kingdom Metazoa; phylum Arthropoda; class Insecta; order Hymenoptera; family Ichneumonidae; genus Alloplasta; species Alloplasta piceator. The sequence goes on from OX333074.1 coordinate 26,106,337, forward strand.
ATATAAAATTATCGCCACCACCGCCACCACCGCCGCTGTGTACAAGAATCGAGGCCATGGCTAACTTCACCCCGCTCGAGCATCGATTCCATGGCCAACTTCACCCCGCTCGGTTCTAGGTTTGGGTTTGGAGGTTTGGGTTCGGAGGTCTGGGTTTGGAGGTTTGGGTTTGGAAATTTGGGTTTGGAGATTTGGGTTTGGAGGTTTGGGTTTAGAGGTTTGGGTTTGAAGGTTCAGGTTTGAAGGTTTGAGTTTGAAGGTTTGAGTTTGAAGGTTTGGGCTTGCGATGCGAGGGCGCGTAGCACCCGAGCCGCACGGGCCCCTAGTATATATATATCATAAGTCAAAATGTAACTTGAATTTTAGGCTTTACCAAAATCGAACTCCAATTTGAGGCTAAATCAAAATCTAACTTAAATTTTATGGTTTATATTCATAGATATGCTATATACATAAATAATATTATATATAACTGGGTATATATGGCATTAAAAAACTTTCAAAAAGGAGCAGAATCAATAACAAAATACTTCTAACATGCAATAAAAGGACGTCAAGTATTAAAAATCTTAAGAATCAAAATTCGAAAAATCTAAAAAGTTTTAAATTCCAAAATCCATAAATCCGAAAATTTGAAAATTTCAAATTGCAAAAAAAAAAAAAACAAATCGCACAAGCCAATCCAAAAACTTGGTGTGCGTAAGTTATTAATGACCAAACTAAACCAAAAAACTTGGCCTGCAGGGTAAGAACTACCCCCAAAAACACCAAAAATGGTGTACAATAATCGGAGACAAATACATTTACGAAAGTATCTCTAATTCAGTCTTGTTACAAATAAATGTGAAATAAATAGACATGAAACTCAGAACACACATTGCCAAGCACATGTAGTTTCCAGATGTCACATTGACTGTGTGATCATGATTTTTAGGGGTGGAGTCAAAATAAAAAAATTCAAAAACATCTTGACGGTAAAAATTTAAGAAATAGCGAAATCAAGTGAAAATTGTTGACAAAGGGAAATTATCAATGAAAAAAATAATCAAAAAAATTAAAAGTACTTAGCGAGTTCGTTTTCAACGGATGATCAGTCAAAACGGTTTTTAGCTAACAGGTGGAACCAGGTATGCTTAGTGAAAAAAGCCGCGTGAAACTGAAGTAATCGGAAGATGACGCGAGTGCAAATAACGCGGGAAAATCAAAAAGTCCGAGCGAAACGCGGAAAGACGATTCCGGTGAAAATAAACTAGCAGCATCAAGTGACAGGCCGCGTAACTGTTACAATTGTGGAAAAGCAGATCCCTTTTCACGTGACTGTACCGCACCGAAACGCGAGGTGAAGTGCTACAAGTGTAACAAAACGGGGCATATTTCGCGAGATTATGATCGGGATCAAGAAAAACCCGAGAGAGCCATGTTATCGATAGAGCCGATGAATGTCAGTACGAGATCGAAATACGTGAAAACCGCGATTATTAATGGGCGAGAAATTACGTCGTTGGTGGATCATGGTAGTTTGGAGTGTACCATTCGAGCAACGCGAGCGTTAGCGGAGCAATTTGCGATGACTGTATTACCGACAGATTTGAAGAGTTTTGGTCCTCCAGACTTCAAAGTGTCGAGCCCGGGAGTTGGTGTCGAAGTGCGGAATGTGAGCATGCGTGTTGTACCGGACAATGTGCAATCACTTGACATGTTAATCGGTCAAACATTTACCGATCACCTGGACGTGGAGTATGACCGTTTCGGAACGAAGCTTACGTTCAGACGGGCAGTGGGTGATTTATCGACTGATATTGAACCAGTGACGAGTGATCCAAAAACATCGTGTGCAGTGGCGTTGCCACCACAGTCAGTCAGTTTCGTGAATTAGATTACGAGACACGACGAATTTGAAGTGCCGGTGCTCAACCTAAGCCTGAACGAGAGAAGTGTCAAAGGAGGTGATACGTCATTAATACGAGGCGAAGTACAGCGTGTACCGTTCCGCGACAACAACGAGAACGAGTGGCCGAGTATCAACAGCGGAGACATCGACATCGGTCCAGAGCAGCCAGAAGACGTGAGAAATGAGTTATTCGAACTCATAAGTAAACATCGAGACTGCGTTTCAACGAGTCTACATGATCTTGGTCGTGCGACGAACATCGAAATGGACATACAAGAGAACGAATCAGCGAATCCGGTTAGTTGTAAACCCTATCGAGCGACAGAAAAAGAACGGAACGAGATAAAAGATATTATAGGTGAGTGGCGCGATGCAGGTATTGTTACCGATACTCAATCGCCTTATGCGAGTCCAGTATTGCTGGTCAAAAAGAAAACTGGCGAGTCACGACTTTGTGTCAATTTTCGTAAATTAAATCAACAAACAAAAAGAGTACATTTCCCTTTACCGAATATTGATGATCATTTGGCAAAGATTCGCGAAAGTTCGTTATTTTTTGTTTTGGATTTGACCCATGGCTACTTACAAATACCGTTAATAAAAGGAGCCCGAGAAAAGGCGGCAATAATTACGCCAGATGAGACAGCAGACTTCACGCGCATGATTTTTGGCCTGATGAATGGGCCCGCTTTTTTCTCAAAAGCTATGCACGCGGCTTTAGGATCTCTGAGAGATAATATCGCGTTGTATTATCTAGACGACATATTGATACCGGGTGAAAGTTGGTCAGATCTTAAAGAAAAATTACGTTTGGTGTTGAACGCATTGCGTAAAGCGGGGCTAACGATAAAACTGACAAAATGTAAATTCCTTTATCGTGAAGTATCGTACTTGGGATACGAAGTTTCAGGGAATGGTATCGGTCCCGGAAATCGGAAGATCAAAGCTATTAAAGAGTTTCCTGTACCGAAAAATACTCACGAAGTCAGACGTTACTTGGGGTTAACAAGCTACTTTCGAAATTTTATACTGAAATTTGCACATATTGCAGGACCGTTGCACGAATTATTGAAAAATAACGTAACATTTAGCCGGGGAGAAAGTCAACGAGAAGCGTTCAAGACGTTGAAAAGTAAATTAACCGAACATCCGGTTTTACAAACATTTAATCTTCAAGCGGTAACAGAATTACATACAGACGCGAGTGCAGTAGGTTTGGCTGCAATGTTGATGCAACGTGATGCAAACGACAAATTTAAGTTAGTGTACGCGCTCAGCAGACGTACGAGCGAGATCGAAAGTCGTGATCACAGCGGTAAACTCGAATTGTTAGCAATTGTTTAGGCAATAACGCGATTAAGAACAATGTTAGTGAACATTTACTTTACAGTAATGACAAATTGTCAAGCTTTGTGCTACTTGAGTACTCAGAAAACGCTGAATCCACAGATTATTCGATGGCATAACCTTTTGAGCGAGTATGATTACGATATTGTACATGGAAAGGGGGTAAAATTAGCTCATGTCGATGCGTTAAGTCGAGCTCCAGTCGAAGATTCAGGAGACTCAAGTGAGATATCAGTAATGTCAATCAATACCGAAGAAGACGAAATGACTTGTACCAATACGGTGACGAAGAGTTGAAAAGAAAGAAAGGATTGTTGACCAAATGTACCGCATCGTGTACAAAAGTCGAGAAAAACGAAATTGAGAATTTTAAAATTGATAAACGGAGTGTTGTATAAAAGATGTGATGGAAAATTGTTATATGTTGTGCCAAAGTCGATGCGCAAGAGTTTAGTAGTGCGTTTTCACGACTTGAAGATGCACCCAGGTGTTGAGCGTACTGTATCGAGAATGCGCGAGCATTACCACTTCGCACGTATGAAAGCGTTTGTGAGACGACATATCCGAGCGTGCTTACACTGTATAGCGAACAAGTCAAAATCAGGGCGTCAGGTGGGAGAGTTACACCCAATACCGCCAGGGCACAGGCCCTTTGCTACGGTACATATGGATCATTTGGGACCATTTGTGACAAGTGCGCGAGGTAACAAGTATGTTTTTGTAATCGTTGATAATTTAACGATATTTGCAATTATACGAGCAGTAAAAGATACGAGAGCCGCGAACGTGATTCGAATCCTAGTGTCATTTGTACGAGAATACAAAGCACCTTTACGTATTGTATCAGATCGAGGTACTTGTTTTACGTCAAAAGCTTTTGAGCAGTTTTGTATGAAGCATGGAATTAAGCATACATTAAATTCACCGAGGCATCCTCAGGCAAACGGTCAAGTTAAATGGTGGAATGCACCTATTTTACCGGCCATTCAAAGTAGTGATGAAAACGACGAAGGTCGTAGTTGGGATCGTAAAATCGAAGAAATTCAGTGTAGCTTAAACGAGATGAAAAGCGCGAGTACGAAAAAGAGTCCATTTGAATTAGTGTACGGTTATGTACCAAGACGTAACGAGAGAGGGGTGCGTCAATTCACTATCGAGAACGAAAATACTTATACGAAACCCGACGAATTACAACGAGTAGCGCGAGAACAAATTGTAACCGAACAACAGAAATATAAAAAGCGTTATGATATTAATCGAGTGAAAATCGTTGATTACGAAGTTGGTGGTATCGTATTGTTGTACGCCAGCTCCACGGAGCCCACGCACACTTTCTTTCTCCTTTGTTCGATCCTTCCCGGAAGCTAAATAATTCTAAGTAAGCATAAGTTAGGCATAGTTTTTCTACCATGCAACATGGTCTAGGGAGGGGGGGTGGTCCGCCTAACCACAACGCCAATCCAAAGCCGAGGCACGGAGCCTCGGCTGAGGCGTACTCCACAACCGCTGCCAGACGACTGTCGACGCCGGGGCCTTTGAAGAGAGCTCCCCCCACTCTACGACGCCGGAGCCTCCAGAGCACCAACCCATCACGGTAGCGTCCCACCGCCACGCCAATCGGAAGCCGAGGCAGGGAGCCTCGTACGAAGCGCATTCCACGGCAGCCGCAGTGTGGGTAGATTCACAGAAAAATCGGCAAAACTAGGCCGATGTGCGTACTGAAAAATGCAATGGTGATTCTTAAGTTTTTAACCTCGCTGATTTCAAATCTGGAATCAAAATTTCGAAAAAACAAAATGGCGGACCGGAAGTGACTATCTGCGTTACTAAAAAGAATCCGATTTGAGTAGGGATCGGTAAATTAGCGGTTTAAAAGTCACTGATTCAAAATCTCAAATCCAAATTTTGAAAAAACAAAATGGCAGACCGGAAGTGACTATCTGCGTTACTAAAAAGCATCCGATTTGAGTAGGGATCGGTAAATTTGCGGTTTCAAAGTCACTTATTGAAAATCTTGAATCAAAATTTCGAAAAAACAAAATGGCGGACCGAAAGTGACTATCTGCGTTACTAAAAAGAATCCGATTTGAGTAGGGGTCGGTAAATTTGCGGTTTAAAAGTCACTTATTGAAAATCTCTAATCAAAATTTCGAAAAAACAAAATGGCGGACCGGAAGTGACTATCTGCATTACTAAAAAGCATCCGATTTGTGTAGGGATCAGTAAATTTGCGGTTTAAAAGTCACTTATTGAAAATCCTGAATCAAAATTTCGAAAAAAAAACAAAATGGCGAACCGAAAATATATTTTTATCTTACTCATAAGCAACTTTTGCTATCAGAAATCAATATTTGTGTTTTGAAGGTTGTTTTTTATAAATTTTGAATGAGATTTGGGGAAAACAAAACGATTGTCTGGAAGTGAGGGAAAGTTTTCAAATAATTTCGGAAAATTAGTTATAAATCATTTTTAACGAATTTTATTGCTAAATACATTTGAAACAGCAATCGACACTTAACGAATTAAATTTTACCGAAAATAATACGTGCGTTACATAGAATAATTAATAATTAATAATAATAATAATAATATTAATTATTAATAATTATTCCTGATTTCAATATTAATCATAATCGTCAGCGTCGGAATCGCGATCGCCGTCGTCAGAGGAATTGGTGGATTCTGATTCGTCACTCGTGTATTCCATTAATTCACCTAAACCATACTTATCGCGAGAACTATCGGTACAGAGCAAAAGTTGCAATGCTTCTGGTGATAAACTTTTTGCTTTTTTCGGATACTGCTTGCCCATGCTCGATATGTACGGATCTGAAGTTAAGAGGAGTCGATTGAAAACGCCTTGCATGGTCGCTGTTCTCGAGTGTTTTCGAGCAAAACACTCGCGATATTTTCTAATATCCTTGTTACGGGCTTCCTGTGCGTCTTCTGACATTTGCCCGATAGGAAGCGGGGACCATTCAATTATCAAAGGACCGTGAATCAAAACTTTGTGAACCGTAGTTGGCATGCAGTACCAAGAATACAAAGTTACGAACATTTCGGCGGTTTCAAGACTATATTGTTTGAAAGCAGTTACATTTACGGCAAAGCCACTTGAAAGAACTTGCAATATTATGTGGAATCTTTCCATAATATTCTCGTCCAAACCCCAGCAGGTATACGTTTACCTGCTGGGGACTATGCGCCCAGCCTGAACAAAGAAGCCAAGCGTTGCGCGACATGAGAATTCCGGTTCCCAAAGCCAGATATGCAACAATCTGCAGAATTTGTTTTATAAATTCTAATCTTAATAACATTATCAATAGGCTACAATGTTCAAAAGTCTGGGATCTCCTGGGATCACAACTATTTTTATACTTCTTTTGGAAAAATAAATTTACAAGCTTGCTTAAAATGCATACATTGAACACTCTTTTATACATACAATATTTCAAATTTCAAAAAACTATTTGACATGATAATATTCTACATACCTTCAAGATTATCTCCCATTTTACCGATTTGAAATCGGTAGCGTAGAACAAAATATATTTCACTTTGCGCGAATCGAAAATTTCAGCGTACAAAATCGCTACGTTCTTCACTCTCGAACGGTCGAGTTCAGACTGTCGTAAGTCGAGTACCGCGAAGGGTAGGGACCGGTCCTTTTACAATAGGGCGTACAAATACCTGGTCTTTGAAATGACATACATAGAAATACGAAATGAGAACACTCAATTTTTGGGTTTTGCCGATTTTTCTGTGATTCTGCCCACAGTGAGCCGCCAGGTGACTGAGGACGCCGGGGCCACTGGAGAGTGGGCCCTCCCCACTCCACGACGTTGAAGCTGCCGGAGCGCCAGCGACCCGCCACCACACCAATGGGCCAGGGCACTAGCCCTCGCCCACGCCACCGGCCAACCCCGTACCGGCCCTCCCCACTCCGCGACCCCTGACCAATCAACGCCCCATAGGCTAAGCGTAGTATTAAGGTTTTCATGTATAAATATAGCGTCTCCGGTTCGGAGAAGGCGATCGCTCTCGGACTCACCCGAGGAGAACAACAACCGTAACAACAATCCATCAAGTTTCAACCAACGCCTCGTCTACGAGCGTTTCTTTCTACGTCACCCACTTCGACCTCCAGCACTGCTTCGTCGCCCAGCCACCACGAAGACTCGAGTCACCTCTGCTCTCGTTCTTCCGCGTGGACAACATCCAGCCGTCGGTATCGGCGTGCCCAGGGATCTACAGCCTACCAACGGGTTCTGCTCCCGCACCGTCATAGCCGCTCTTTTCAGAGCGCAAACACGGGTTCTTCTCAGAACCCCCTAAGTGAATCGACAAAATTACAACCCAAGTATCGAAATCCATTAGTTGTGACCAAAAGAATCGGCGGAGATACGTATATTGTGAGTAAGCTCCACGATGGTGATCGAGGGTGACGTTACGTAACGACAGCCCATGCTAGTCAATTGAAACTGTGGCAACCGTCGAATAGCGCATCTGATGATGAAAGCAGTCATGCGGTAGTGATCCCGACAAAACAGAAAGTGATAAGCGAATTATTGTACCTGAAAGAAGTGAAGATGAAATGTCGATGAACGAAATTCCTGTAACTGCGAATGAAAAGACTGACTTATCGACACAAAAGAACAGTCGAAAGCGTAATGATGATGAGAGTATGAGGGAACAAGAGGAAGAGCATAGCTATAATATAATGTCGACTCACTGCCTACCTGCCCCGTACATTCTGCTTTTATTTTTATTTTTGGATCGCGTATAGCACAATAACGGAAAATATTTCATTACAGCGTTTTCTGTCAATTTTCGTCATTTCAAAGTTCGTTTTTCATAGTTTTCTAGAGTTGCCTAGAGTCTCGATCTCCAACTCGATAAGTTGTCGAGAAAAAGTAAAATATGTAGAAAACATGAAAAGAACATTTTTCGAAGATTTATTGATCCGATTGATCTTTATTTTTAGTATGTTTTGAGGGTTGATAATAGCTTAAAGAAAAAAAAGAGTTATATAGCTCCATAAAAGTCTTGAAACTTATTTTTTTTAATTGAATTTCCTTTTGTAACCATGACACAATTTTGACACAATTATAAAGCCATTTTTTTTAGAACCTTCTGTATTTTTCTATAACACAATGAATTTTTTTAATTTTTCAAACAGGTACGCCATAGTAGAAACAAATAAAAACCACTTTTTGGCCCAAATAAAGAATTTGTTTATATGTTTTTAAGGTTTAGTTTTTGTATTTTAATGCAAACTTTCATAATTTGTACCTCTTAAAAATAATGTTTTATGTTCAAAACAATAACAAACATCTTTTGCCAAAATACAAAATTTAACTAGTTAAATATTTGTTTAAATTACTATAAAATTGATTATTAATATTCAACTGGTTCAATTGTTGACTTTGACAAAAAAATGTCTGTTGTTGCTTCAAATATAAATTATTATTTTCAATAGATACAAATTACATAAATATGCGTTAAAATACAAAAATGAAACCAGGGATTGCGAGCGAATCGCGAGCGAGCCGAAGAACAGGTCAAATCTCCGATCCTTGCGAGTTTTACTCGTTCAGTGAGCATGTTCGTACCGAGCAGGTAGCTATATAACTCGTTGGCGAGTTAATACCCTTGCGATATAACTCTTCGAAACAACGGCAAATGAAACTCGGGAGACGATCCCCTCCTCGAACGAGCGTTGAGTCGAAAGGATCGGGCAGTTTAAATCGCTCAACAATTGAATCCCGGCGCTCTCGAACAGGTAAAAACTTTTCAAGGATCGAATCCCCACAATCTCGACGGAGTATAACTCCTCGAGGAGCAAAACCACCCGCCAAGCGAAAGAGTTTCGATCTTTACCTGAGATTGGCTCTCCGCACGGTCATCGCTACTATGCATATACCTATATAGATGAAAACGGAGCGCACAGGAATGAACGGGCGTACAAATATATATATATGTGTATTTATATATACGTTACTAAAAAAAATTAAGGGATCAAAAAAATTCCAATTTTTTAGTGGTTTTTAACAATGCTGTATCTCAGTGAAAAATTGTCCAATCGAGGTCTTGAAAAAGTATTTTGAAGCTTCAAGTTTCTAGTTTTAAGATCTTTCAGCCAAAAAAATTTCGAAGCTATAGGTTTTACGCAATCCTAAGAAATAGTAAGACAAACCAATCTCTTTTTTTTGTGTGCAGTTACTTGGAAATAAATTTTCCAGCTAAACTATTACATGAACCGAATGGCTTGTTTATTTAACTTCAATTTGCTTTTTGTTGAGTCCTCGCTGTGACCATTTTTCGCTGAGATATTGGACTTTTAATTTTAAAAAAATCCTCTCGTGTGTTTAGAAATTTTTAAAGAAACTGACTCCTTCAAAAATTATTCAAAGGTAAATTTAAATTTAGAATAAATTTCCCTTTTCTTTTTAGTTTCCGGAAAAATGTTAAAGCTTATTACTAAATATCGTGAAATTTTTCTTAAAAAAAAAGTTTAAATTGCATTATCATGAATAACCTAATTTTTAAAGAAATGACCAACAGTAGTTAACACTTATTCACAGTCTAATATACATATGTATTAGACCGTGAATAACTTTTGAAGGAGAGTGTTTATCGAAAAAGCATGAGAAACGTTCTCTGTAGAACGTTCAATTCCCTACAAAAACATGCATCGCTCGTTTTGGTATATTGACTTGAAGCTAAGGTAAAAAAATTCAAAGTTTGACTTTTTTTTTCCTGTGTTATTTAAATATAAAAAATAAATTTGCGACGAGAGACTTCTAAATATTAATATTCAGAGCTCTGCTTTTGAGTTAAAAACGGGGCTCTTTTTTTTACTTCCATGAAGGTAATTAATTGAAGATTGCGAATTAAAAAAAAGTATTCTCACTTTTGAAAGCATAGTAACGATGACATACGGAGAGCAAAATTCTGATAAAGATCGAAACGTCTCGCTTCGTGAGAGATTTCAATCCTCAGACTTAGTATACCTATATATATCTCTCTGTCTCGCTCTCTTGCTCTATAAATCTCTCTCTCTATCTATTTACATATTTATCGACGCTTATTCCTGCAAACCCCGTGATAGAATATATAAGTATAGACATTGTAGCGATGATCGTACCGACTACCGAGAGCCAAATTCGGGTAAGGATCGAAACCGCTCGACTCTCGACGAGTTTTACTCCTCGAGGGGTTATATTCCATCAAGCCCATGCGCATTCGATCCTCAAAGATCAACACGTTCAATGAGTTCCGACGGGAGATCTCATTGACTCAGTATACCTATATATATCTCTCTGTATACGTATATCACAAAATAAGATTATTATTATTTTTTTTTTGAAATCCCCGATTAAATACTTTCGGCGAAGTGAAAAAGATGCCTGTTAAAAGCAGAGCTCCAAATGTTGATATATTTAGAAGTCTCCCGTCGTGAAATTGAATTTTAGATTTAAATGTTACAGGAAAAAAAAATTCAAACTTTGAAATTTTTCACCTTGACTTTGTGTGAACTACTGTTGGTCATTTCTTTAAAAATTAGGTTATTGACGATAGTGCAATTCAATTTTTTGTTTCAAGAAAGATTTCACGATATTTAGTAATAAATTTCAACATTTTTCCGGAAACTAAAAGAAGGGAAATTTACTCGAAATTTAATTCTAACTTTGCATAACTTTCAAAGAAGTGAGTTTTTTAAAAAAATCTTGAGCGACCTTTTTTGTAAATCGTTCCATTCTCTATAAGAATATATATCGCAGATTTTGGTACAAGGACTTGAAGTCGAGGTATCACATTTCGAAGTATAAACATTTTTTTCCTGTATTATTTAAATGGAAATTCGTGATGAGAAATCTCAAAATATTAATATTGCGATCTCTGCTTATATAGGTATATATACGCCCGTTCATTCCTGTGCGCCCGGTGTTAATGTATATAGGTATAGGTATAGTAATGATGACCATACAAAGAGTGAAATTCAGGTAAGGATCGAAATGTCTCGCCTCGTGAAAGGTTCCGATCCTCACACTCGGTGTCAAGAGTCACGATAGCGACTCGAGACAAGTATATTTACCTAACCTCACCGACTCGAGGAGCTTCCAGCGGACTCTCTATACAGCAAGGATTTTGCTTATACGCAGGAATATATTAAAGAATAGATTTTTTCGATTAAACTTGAAATATAAGGGGTAGAAAATTTCAAAAATACACGTATTGTTCGTTATTTTTTTCTCTTTCCATCGACACCCAAATAAATGGTACAGGTGTTTGCATGTGGAAGATATCGAATTTATATTGTTATTTTCCGAATATTACGATGATCATGGTTTTCCTCCTTCCTCGATTTTTCGCAGAACGAATTCCCACTGCATGAGCCAATCCCTATCGCTGACACAGTTTGCAACTTTGTGATTGGCTCATGGTCAGACGATAAAGCGAACCACACAGAAATATATTTTCACACCATCTAACAACAGATTAAACAACTAAAGTTCGGCTGCTAGACTAAGCGCTAATTTCACGAAACGATGAATGAAGCGAACCCACGGTCGGTATGTACACGACGACCGTGAGCGAACCAAACAGAAACTTACGCATTATCATGTATAACCTAAAAAATAAATGTCGGTGCAGCATTCTTCATTAGTAACTTTTTATTTACTAATTGCAGTGTCGATTTTATTTAGGTGATTATAAAACGTGCATCGAGTATATATATACATATATACATATCGTCACGGTTGTTTCGGTTTATTTTCATACATTATTTTAAAAAATACTTTAAATTCCATGGTGGTTTGACAAATCACTTCTTGTAAATAGAAATGATTTGTTTACAAGACATGCATCGAGTTAATATGTATGTATAACGTTTGTTTGAATTTATCTTAAATATTTGAGAACCTTCAAAAAAAAATGATATGTGCTCTGTTACGTCCTGACGTAACGGCCATTAAAATTCATTTCTTCAACGTAATTGCTACCAAAAACAAAGATAAAAACTTGAAGGTCTGTAAAAAGAAGGTTCATCGTTTCCAGGGTTATTCCGTTCAATTCCATGATAAAACAGAAATTCACGTTACCGACCGAAAATCTCTGAAAAGATGGCCATCGGTAAAATCGGGCAGTATGGAAGGAAAATCAGGGACAGAGACCCCTACGAAAAGCCACAAGCTCGTAAATACCATCTTGAGAGCGAGGCATCCGACGCCGCCTTCCTAACTGACATATCCTCCACCGGTCTATCGATTCAAGGGATAGATCGCTGGATCTACCCTTTACCATTGGAAAAGAAAGAATAAAGCATAGAGTATTTCGCTCTGCCGTCAAAACGACGCGAGGCACTGGTTTCACCCTCTCGGAAAAACAAGCTCACAATAGGGGAACGGTCCTCCTTTCTCTTTCTCAAACAGATATATATGTATACATGTGTTATCTACAATAGACTCAGTACAAAACGAACGGAATTGCTCTAAATAACGATGAATTTTCCAACCGCATGCCAATACGGAATTTGAAAATAAATAATTAACTTAATCGGACAATCAACTTTCAGGATAAATTCGCAATAAAACAGAGTAGTAAAATGAACAACGAAGTTAAGCAATAATTAAATAAACAATGAAATAGAACAAAATTAAATAAACAGTGAAACAGACCAAGAATTAATCAAACAACGAAACAGAATAATAATCAAATAAACAAAAGATGATTGAATAAATAAATAGAATCGAAAGAAATGGTTGGAAATATATTTATATGTCTTTTAATAACATAGATAATACTAATAGAATTAAAAACGAGATCCAATTAAGTAGGTAGTTAGACGGTTTAAATACAATAAGCATTTGCAAGAGAGAGACCCATGATAAAACGGAAACAAAACCACTAATCGTCCCTGAAAGGGCAGTAGTCCTCACAAGAATATAAAGGGCAGTAGGCCCCACAAGAATGCAAAGGGCAATAGAAAAATATTTTAAAGGGACTAAGGCGTTTGCGTGAAGCCACCGTTTCATGACTCTCTCTCTCTCCCTCTCTCTCTCTCTCTTTCTCTTTCTCTCTCACTCTCGCGTCGCGTGGGACAACAATCCCAGGCCCTCTCTTTAAAAATTCCATTGTACAGTTTACGAGGAAACAGGTACAGGATTACGCACACATTTATATATGTATATATATATATATATATATATATGTATATATATATATATATATATATATATATATGTGTGTATTCATCTGTGTGCGTATAAGTACAGAAATATGTGCAAAAAAAAAAGGTTTCAGGGTAAAAACTACTTATCCAATAATTACTTTTCCTAAATCAGGAAAAGTCAAACAAATATAAGTCATATGTCGAGCAACTAATCAATAAAAATATAATTGCAAAATGATACCTTGCACTGTACTCTGAATTACGAACTCATCCGATAGATAATTTAATGTTAAATCCAATAATCAAACCCAAAGAGAAACAAATAAAAACTTATATTGTTAAATGGAAATAATTCAAAATTCGAAATAATATTTCCCTGTGTTAAAATCTAAAGGGAAGAAAGAAGCCAAACGCTCAGAGGCAAGACCCAGTTACATAGGGCCCCCACCCCTCTTTCGACGTTCCACGGGTTTGCGCGGCGGAACGGGAGACTTGGCTCTAGTCGCTACCCGGAGATCGCTCGAATCTCTCCCCACTCCAACCCCTCATTCTAGCCACCCTCCCTTTTCACCCACCCTGATATTTCACCTATCTCTTTCTTGGAGGAAAAGAAGGCACGAAGGGGACTCAAGATTTCTTTAGTCATGCGCCGTAGTCATCCACCCTCCCCTCTTTTCTAGTCGACTCACACGAGGAGGCTTATGCGACCACACCCTAAAAAGAATGCAATATGAGAAACCAAGGAAAAAACGATTCAGGTTCAATTTTGCCAAGAATGTTTAAACATTGGCACTTTAGAAATGATTAAATCGTCTAACCATTTATTTATAATAAAATAAATTTAAGTTTAACACGCAAAAATATCGCATAAAAAGACTTATAAATAATTTAAGATCGCTACTTCATATATTTTATTTTTAAATAAAAATGGCATAATTAAACAATAGAATGAAAAGAAAGAACAACCAATTTAACAAAACGCATAAAATATTAACTACAAAGGAAAAGAGACTTTGTAAATGATAGAATAAGCGCGTAAAAATATTTATAATGTTAAAATTATTGTTACTATAAGGAATTAACATTGTCTACGAGCTAAGAATGTAAAAAGCGTGGGGCACATGCATATGCCTGTATATGTGTTCAGGGATACCGACACACGCACAGGACCCACTCAGCGATCTACGCTAGCGCCCTCACCGCGCCCCAATCTCTAAGGGAAGCTCGCGAAAGCGGGGAATAGATTTCATAGGGGAAAATGCATCTTCTATCTTGCTCACACCATCCCCACCAAAATCGATCGGGGTGGCGTGGATCACTGGGTATATAAAGCGCGCAAAAAGCGCTCTCGAGAGACTTCTTCGATTTTTTCCGACCTGGAAACTTCTAAATTCATCGTCCACTCCGAAACCATTCTTGAGTTGAACTTGTGAGATTTTCGACAAAGACGTTCTTGGTTCGGCATTTTTCCGAAACAATTCGCTTTTGGACTTAGAATTTTTCACCCGATTTTTCGAGGGAAGTTGGTTTTTTTTTTCTGTTTGGAATTTTAAGTCTCGAATTTCTGAATCGAAATAGAATCGACTTTTCATTTTATTCTCGAATTTCGAATCAACTCTTTGAATGTCGGAAAGGACTTTGGATCTCGTTTTATTCTATTTCATTTTACTTTGCTTAGTTATTATTTTCTGTTTAATAATTTTCATTTATTTCACTTTGACGACTGCAATCCACGAATTGTTAGAAAAAGTACAAATCGCGCTCATTGTTAAATAAATCGCGAAACTTTGAGACTGATCTTATTGTGCAAACCATTCTTTTATTCTTTTAATAATTAAAAAATAAAAATTGGATCTCAAAAAATAAAATCTGTGCATCAACATTTTCTTCGATTTCGTCATCTACCTGCCACGCCCTTGAGCACTCGCCGATCTCCTCATCGTTCCCCGTCCGGATCATCACCGGTTACCAATGGTATCACCCTTCCCATCAGGAGAGCATCTGACTTTGTAAGTGAAGCTCTATTTATTTTTATAAAATCATTTTCGTGATTGTGCAACGTTTTATCTCCGGAAAATTATAATTCAGTGAGGCTCATCTATTCGAACGGAAATTAATAAATTTCAATAAACCTTTGTCGTTTATTGGAGAAAGGCCCAATTTTACTCAAGTGAATCTTCACCTTCGATTATTCTCATGGCGTTGGCGACATAACTCTTTAAACAAAAAATTCGATTTTTAATTAATTTATTAAACGACGTGGATCAAGGAAATTTATTTGGGAATATTGACAAAAAATTATACGGCTCGTTTTTCCCCTATTTATTTTATTAATGTGGACGCCGGTATCTATTCGTTCTTACATTCGATTCAGTGCAAAGGTTCGCGAAAGTAATAAACCAGTGACGCGTCATAAAACCACGGAACGAGGTTTATCTGAGTTTTCTTCTCTTCCGGAATTTTATCAAGAATTTAAACAATTAAAAAAGTTGGATCCAAGGAATTTTCCTTGCCCCAACGATTAAATTCAAAAAAGGTAAGAACCCTCTCTCTCTCTCTCTTTTCCTCTATTATTTGTTTAATTCATTTGATCGCAAGATTCAGTGCGGTTGTGTAAATCTGTACTTCATCCGAGGATTCGTGTTCTTTGCTTTATTTTTCCCCCGTGCGGAGACTTGGTTGGGACTAGAGTTGCGTCAGGTTGCACGCCCACCAAGTATTCGTTTACCTATCCTTGTGCGGAAATTTGGTTGGGACTAGAGTTGCGTCAGGTTGCACGCTCACCAAATATTCGTAATCCTTCTTTTCCCTCGGCGGAGATCTGGTTGGGACTAGAGTTGCGTCAGGTTGCACGCCCACTCAGTATTCGTTTACCTATCCTTGTGCGAAATTTGGTTGGGACTAGAGTTGCGTCAGGTTGCACGCTCACCAAATATTCGTATTCCTTCTTTTTTTTTCTCGGCGGAGATCTGGTTGGGACTAGAGTTGCGTCAGGTTGCACGCCCACCAAGTATTCGTTTACCTATCCTTGTGCGAAATTTGGTTGGGACTAGAGTTGCGGCAGGTTGCACGCTCACCAAATATTCGTATTCCTTCTTTTCCCTCGGCGGAGATCTGGTTGGGACTAGAGTTGCGTCAGGTTGCACGCTCATCCGGAAATTCACCCTGGATACTCTTCCTTTAAATTCCATGAGAGTCAACCCTCCAGTACCGCGCAAAAAGAAAAGAACACGCAGAGCCGGACGAAGGTATCAATTACGTAAACTCGACGCGATATATTCGAATCCGTGGCCAAAAAGTTAAACCCTGTTCAAAGATTGGGATCAAATTATCACGGAGTACGGGCATTGCCTACAGAAACAGAAATAACTAGAGAGACTCCAAAACCCAAAATTATTTCCACTGAAATCCTTAGACATCCAGTAATTATTTACAAATTAAAGCCGATCGATCTTCCCCCAATCACCCCGTCATTTGATAAAAGTAACGATCAGGATCCCCGTGGCAAAGTTAATAATAAATTATATCGTAGCGAAAGATCTGAAAATTCAATAGACCTCAACGCGATGAAAAGTTAAACAGTGATTCCAAGCCCATTTCCCGAGTAACTTTCCGAGAGGTTAGACTCAAAAACAGGGGCAGACGTGTTCGAGATTGTTTCCAGGAGTAGTACTGAAATTTATTTTCCACGACTAGAGAGTCTCAATCAAATTCAGCACGTCATACGTCGAAAATCATTAATAGTTCGTGAAAACTCCCATTTTTGACGTGACAGCTCAATAAAAATACAAAAACCATATTCACAGTTTGTATAGAAAAAATTGGTGTAGTGATTTGGGCTGCCAAAATATAATAATTTATGTCCTTGAAGATTCGAATATTCCCTTGAACAAAAAAAAATGATAAATTTATTCACTCAACGCAAAATTAAAAGGCTTTGCCAATTCTTGGTAAATAATTCTTCTAAATTATGGAAGGCGGTCTAAGAATTGTTTGCCAAGGACTTCCAGAGGCTTTCAATTTTTTATTAATGTAACATGTTTGTAGTTTTTTCAGACAGATTCATTTAGAATTTATCGTGATCTGTCAAAAAATGTATTTAGAATTCATTATGATCTGTAGAAAATTTTTCATATCATACAGTGTAATACCATACTTGATACTATGAATATTAATCTTAGTATTTATAATATTTTGTTTGCTGTGCACCAGTCAGAATTCTATTCATAATGAGGTTTATAATTTTTTTACTCATCGACGGGAGATTTCGTATGCTGAATCCAATTTGTGATTTTAGTTGGAAAAAAGTTGTGAACCTCAATGTTTATACTATTTTGTACATAGCACAATGGAGAATTTTGTTCGCCGCACAATGGACAACCAGGACAACATATTTTGTGCACTGCGACATGGACAAAATTCTATTCATAATGAGTCTTGTGATTTTTTTATTCATCGTTGGTAGATTTTGTATACAGGATTTAATTTGTGGTGTTAGTTGAAGAAAAAAAGTTATGAACCCCAGTATTAATAGTATTTTGTCCACTACATAATGAAGGAAATTCTATTCATATTGATGTTTATGATTTTCTCTCTCATCGATGGACGTTTTTGTTTTAATCCTAAATTGTGTATTCCATTAGACAAACAAATTACTATAATTTCATGAAAATTGTATATTTAATTGAAATTATAAATAATATTATACTATGTACATCTTTGTGGATTATTGCGGATGATACTAGCTCCAGAAAAAAGGCTGGTCGTGAAACGCCAAAGCTGCATACATGGTTTTTTTTCTTAAAACCAATAAATGATATAGCGGGAATTAAGGTCAGGATTAGGTGAGGACTATCGGTTATGAGGTATATGATTTATTATCATTCATGGTAATTGATAAGAAAACCAAGAATCTCAGATTTCATAGCATTTCGTTTGCGGCGCACTGGTAAATATTTTATCAATAATAAGGTTTATGATTTTTAACTCATCGATGGGAGTTTTTGTATCCACAATATGACTTGTAGAGTTAGGTGAAGAAAAATAATAATGAACCTTACTATAAATAGCATTTTATTCACTGCACAATGAAAAAAATTCAATCTATATTGAGATTTATGATTCGTTCTCTCATCGATGAATGATTTCGTGTCTAAAATATAATTTTTGCAGTCCATCTGACTAGCGAAATTATAAACTAAGTATATAAAAATAATATAATTACATGAAATTATTAATAATATTAAATTATATAATCAAATAGAATAATGAATTATGTGTAGTTGAAAAACCTAATGGAAACACTTTGCAAAAAGTCGACAAATCACCCCCAAAAACACCAAAAATGGTGTACAAAAATTGGAGACAAGTACATTTACGAAAGTATCTCTAATTCAGTCTTCTTACAAAAAGTTGTGAAATAAATAGACATGAAACTCACAACACGCATTGCCAAGCACATGTACTTTCAGAATGTAACGTTAACTGCGTAATCATGATTTTTAGGGGTGGAGTCAAAATAAAAAGTTTTGAAAAGATCTTGACGGTAAACATTTAAGAAATAGTGAAATCAAGTTAAAATCGTTAACAAAGGGAAATTATCAATGAAAAAAATAATAAAAAAAATAAAAAGTACTTGGCGAGTTTTTTCACTGAGCATACCTGGTTTTCACCTGTTAACCAAAAACCCGTTTTGACTGATCATACGTTACAAACGAACTCGCCAAGTACTTTTTATTTTTTTGATTATTTTTTCCATTGATAATTTCCCTTCGTTAACGATTTTCACTTGATTTCACTATTTCTTAAATGCTTACCGTCAAGATCTTTTCGATTTTTTTTATTTTGACTCCACCCCCAAAAATCATGATTACGCAGTTAACGTTACATTTGGAAAGTACATGTGCTTGGCAATGCGTGTTGTGAGTTTCATGTCTATTTATTTCACAACTTTTTGTAAGAAGACTGAATTAGAGATACTTTCGTAAATGTACTTTTCTCCAATTTTTGTACACCATTTTTGGTGTTTTTGGGGTACCTATATGTATATCTCTGTCTCGCTCCCTCGCTCTATATCTCTCTCTCTCTATATCTATATACATTTATATCCACGCTTATTCCTGTACACCCCGTGATAATATATATGGGTATAGACTTTGTAGCGATGACCGTACGGAGAGCAAAATTCAGGTAAGGATCGAAACCGCTCGACTCTCGACGAGTTTTACTCCTCGAGGAGTTATACTCTATCGAGCCCATGCGCATTCGATCCTCGGCGATCGACCCGTTCAATGAGTTCCGACGGGAGATCCCATTGAATCAGTATATCTATATACGTCTTTCTGTATACGTATATATTAGACTGATCCACGAAAGTAGATTTTTTTTGTTTTGAAATCTCCGATTAATTACTTTCGGGGAAGTGAAAAAGATTCCTGTTGAAAGCAGAGCTCCGAATGTTGATATATTTAGAAGTCTCTTATCGTTAATTTTAACTTTGGATTGAAATGTTGCAGGAAAAAAAATTTCAAACTTTAAAATTTTTTATTCCGACTTTTTGTAAACTACTGTTGGTCATTTCTTTAAAAATTAGGTTATTTACGATAATGCAACTCAAACTTCTTTTTCAAGAAAGATTTCACGATGTTTAGCAATAAATATCAACATTTTTCCGGAAACTAAAAAAAAAGGGAAATTTCCTCTAAATTTAATTTTAACTTTGCGTTACTTTCGAAGGAGTGAGTTTTTCAAAAAAATCTTGGGAGACCTTTTCTGTAAAGCGTTCCATTCCCTATAAGAATATGTATCGCAGATTTTGGTACAAGGACGTGAAGTCGAGGTATGACATTTTAAAGTATAAACATTTTTTTCCTGTATTATTAAAATGGAAATTCGGGATGAGAAATCTCAAAATATTAATATTGAGATCGTTGCTTATATATGTATATATACGCCCGTTCATTTCTGTGCGCCCCGTGTTAATGTATATAGATATAGGTATAGTAATTATGACGATTTAGAGAGCAAAATTCAGGTAAGGATCGAAACGTCTTGCCTCGTGAAAGGTTCCGATCCTCACACGCGGTATACTGTTACGTCTTGACGTAACGTCCGCCGAATTTTATTCTTTATAAAATATACCCTCCTTTAGAGTAATAAACTCGAAGATTCGTGTGGAGAAAATTTGTCGTTTCCTACGTTATTCCGTTCAACTCAACGATAAAATTAGAAATTCACTTTACCAACTAAAAATCTCAAGGAAAAGGCCATCGGTAAAATCGGGTAGTATGGAAGGAAAACCAGGGTCAAAGATCCCTACAGGGAAAGCCATAAGCTCGTCACCCCATCTGGTGGGTCAGGCACACTAACTTCGCTTCCTACCTGACATACCCTTCACCGGCCTATCGATCCAAGAGATAGATCCTTAGATCCGAAAATGCTCGTACCATTGGAAAAAAAAAGAAAAGGCACATATTATTATTCTCTGCCGTAAAACCAACGAGGGGCGCTGATTACACCTTCTCGAAGAACAAGTAAACAAGAAAACGTTACGTTTCTCTTCTCTCATACATACATATATGTATATGAGTAAATATGCGTGTATCAATAATAGATTCAAAGTAAGCACGAACGGAATGGCTACAAACAACGATGGATTTTCCCATCTCATACGAATATAGAACTTTGAAGCAATAGTTAAAATTTATTTAAATAACGAACTTGTGAGAGAAATTCGCATTGGAATTTAAAAAAAAAAGAAGAACAGAATGAGATGAATAAATGAAACTAAATAATACTTCAATTAACAAACGAGACTGTATAATAGTTAACTAAATAAATGAAATAGTTGAAAATATATCTATAACTCTCTCAATCAAAAATAGATAATAAATATTATAATTAAGAACGAGATCCAAAATAAATATTAAGTCAACTAAGAACAATGAGTATTGACAAGGGAGAAAATCATAGCGAAACGGGAAGGAAACCATCAATCGTCCCCAAGAGGGCAATGACCCCACGAAAATACAAGAAAGGAAGCGAGAAAAGATTTTAAAGGGCCTATACCCAGGTTCACCGTTCTTTGACCTTCTCTCTCTCTCACTCATGTCGCAAGGCGCGAAAAACCCCGAACCATCCTTTAAGACCCAATTCTGTACACTTCACGGGAAACAGGTATCGATGCCCGCACACATATATATGCACCAGAATATATATTAGGTGTGCGAATATGTGTAGGAATATACGTGCGAAAACTTCCCAGGATGGGAAATACCCATTTAAGATTATTCCTTCCGAATAGGAAAATCATTACGCAATGCTAAATAATATTTCGAGGAATTGACCATTCAAAAAAAAAACCCAGAATTGCAAGATAAAATTATGCATCGAATTAATTTAATCCAATAATCAAACTCCAGGAAAAACAATCTAAAATTTAAATTAGTCAATTCAAATAACTCCAAACTCGAATCATTATTTTACTATGTTAAAATCTAGAAGAAAGATGAAAAAAGCAAAACGCCCCGAAACCTACGAGCAGAGGCAAAGCTCATCTACGTAATCCTCTCCCCTCTGTCGACGATCCACGGAGTTTGCGCGGCAAGACAAGGAGCTTGGCTCTTGTCGCTACCCGGAGACCGTTTGAATGCTTCCCCACTCTTCACCCTTTATTCTAGCCTTACCATTTTATCTATCCGATAAATCTCACGCTTTTCTTTCTCAGAGAAAAGGAGGACGCGAATAAGAGTTGAGTTTTTTCCTAGTCATGCGCCGTAGCTTTCTACCTCCCCTTTTTCCCGTGGACTCATACGAAAAGCCTATGCGACCACACCCTGAAGGAAAAAAAATGTAAAAGTATGAAAATTAAGAAAAACAATGTTTCAACCACAGACTAATTTGAATCATTGAAAATTTGAACACTAAACAATTCGAAATCCAAAAAAAAACCGTTAACAAAATTATTTATAACAATCCAGATTGTAATTTTAATTCGCAAAATATCGCACAAATATTTAATTTATCTGGATTTACTATTCTGATGCCCAAGTCAAAAATAACAATTTTCATTTAATAATAATTAAACAAACAATAGGACATAAGAAAGAAAAAGTAATTTCAACAAATGCGCAATACGATAGCTATAAGAGAAAATATAAGAAGTTTATCCATGATAAAAAATCAAGGAAAAATATCTATAATACTAGAATTACTATTGTTCATAAAAAAGTAATATAATACATGAAATAAGAATATAGGAAGCGTGTGCATGTATAGGGGTTCACGTGCCGCGGGACAGCCACGCGCGGGACAGCTACACGCTCCTCGATACAGCCACACGCATAGGGCCCACCCTGTGATCGACGCTAGCGCCCTCGCTATGACCCCAATTTTTAAGGGAAGCTCACAAGATAGAAAAGGAAAATGCATTGCGTCAGAAAAATGCATCCTCCGTCTTTATCATCAATCCCCACTTTTATCGAACGGGTTAGCCTGGATCACGGGTATATAAAGGCCGGAAAAAGGGCTCTCGGAGACTTCTTCGACTTTTTCCGACGTGGAAACTACGAGACCCATCGTACTCATCGAATCCATTCTTGGGCTGAACTTGCGAAATTTTTCGACAAAGACGTTCTTGATTCTGGAATTTTCCAAATTAGTTCGTTTTTGGACTTAGAATTTTCACTCGATTTTCGAAGGAAGATAGTTTTTTTGGGTCGGAATTTCAAATCTTGAATTCTGAGTTGAATTGAAATTGCTTCTATTTTAAATTCTCGAAATTTCGAGTTGGCCTCTGAATGTCGGAAGAGACGTTGGACCTCGTTTTATTCTACTTCATTTTCCTGTGTCTAGTTATTATTTTCTGTTTAGTAATTTTCGTTTATTTTACTTTGACATCCGCAATCCACGAAATATTGGATAACGTGTACATCGCGGTTATTGTTAAATGAATTGCGAAATTTAAGACTAAATCTTTGTTAACCATTTCTTTCTTTTCACAATTATTTGAATAAAATTTTGGATCTCAATAATTAAACTCTGTGCACCGACAACTCTTTGACTTCATCGCTAACCTGCCACGCCCTTGATCTACTGTCGATTCAACTTCATTGTTTCTGTCTGAGTCGCCGGTGCGTCTACAAATGCTGTCACCCTCTCCGTTTGGAGAACATCTTAGCCAGTAAGTGAAGTTTTATGACAAGCTCGTCTTCCTCTCGTGAAATTGTAAGGAATTCTTCGAACAAAATTAAACACAGTGAATATCATAAATTCGGACGGAATTAATCGATTAAATTCAATTAAAACCCGGTTAGTTGATTATTTTTTTTAGAGGAAAAATCCATTCTTCATCCAAGTGATCCTAAATTTATATTATCCCTGCGGCGTTGGTGATTTAATTGTCCATAAAAGGCTTCATTTAAAACAATTTCATTAAAATAATTTAAAAGAAGTAACTTCAACCTTATCCAAGTGAATCTTAAATCTAGATTGTTCTTGCGGCATTGCTGAGTCAAGTTTCATAAAACTTTAATTAAAACACTTCTTTGAGATAATTTGAAGGAGGGAAATTCGTCCGCGTGAAGTTTAACAAAGGCCTTTCGACCCCTCTTCCCTTTCCATTGCTGAAATCGTGTCATTCGAGAATTGGTACCAATCCTTTCACCCGTACAATCGAAATAAAGTGAATATCGCGACAAAGAGGGGAAAAATATAAAATTCAGGGAAAGGTAAGATAACAAATTGACCAATTTTGAGACTTTCGCGAACCATTGACTCATCAATATTCACAGAATGAAGTTTAATTGAGTTTTTCCTTTTCGGTATTTCATTAAAGGTTTAAACAATTAAACAAGTTCAATCCAAGGAATTTCTTTTCCCCAACGATTAAATTCAAAGTAAAAACCCTCCCACTCTCTCCATTATTCGTTTAACACATTCGATCTCAAGACTGAGTACGGTTGTGTAAATCTACGTCTTCATCCGAGGATTCGTGTTCCTTGCTTTATTTTCTCCCCCCGTGCGGAAACTTGGTTGGGACTAGAGTTGCGGCAGGTCGCACGCTCACCAAGCTTTCGTGGTCCTCCCCTCCGTGCGAAACTTGGTTGGGACAAGAGTTGCGTCAGGTTGCACGCTCACCAAGTATTCGTTTACCTCTCCCTGTGCGAAATTTGGTTGGGACAAGGGTTGCGTCAGGTTGCATGCTCACCAAATATTCGTACTCCTTCTTTTTCCTCGGCGGAGATCTGGTTGGGACTAGAGTTGCGTCAGGTTGCACGCTTATCCGGAAATTCACCCTGGATACTCTTTCCTTTAATTCCATGAGTGTCAACCTCCCAGTACCGCGCAAAAAGAAAAGGACACGTGGAGCCGGACGAAGGTATCAATTACGTAAACTCGACGCGATATATTCGAATCCGTGGCCAAAAAGGTTAAACCCTGTTCAAAGATCTAAATCAAATTATCACGGAGTACGGGTATTGCCCGCAGAAACAGAAATAACTAGAGAGACTCCAAAACCCAAAATTATTTCCACTGAAATCATTAAACATCCGGTAACTATTTACAAACTAATTCCGAGCGATCTTCCTCCAATCACCCCTTTGTTCAATAAAAGTAACGACAGTGATCCTCGGGGTAAAGCCAATAGTAAATTATATCGAAACGCCGAGTTCAAATCTCAGTAGATACTTTACGCAATTGAAAATTTAACAGTGATTCCAAGCCCATTTCCCGAGTAATTTTCCGAAAGGTTAGACTCAAAAACAGGGGCAGATGTGTTCGAGATTGATTCCAGGAGTAGTACCGAAATTTTTCCACGACTAGAGAGTCTCAATCAAATTCAACACATCATACGTCAAAAATTATTAATAGTTCGCGAAAATTCCCGTTTTTGACGTAACAGATTTTTCGGGGGCTTGTCCGGGATCTTTTGAAATCATTGTCAATTTTCTTTGTCGTTGTAATATGCATGAAAATTTAATTTAAAAAAAAAGGGTACATATCCTTCCTTTAGAAAAAAAATATTGATAATTTGGCTCTAAAACACTTAAACCTTACTGGAAACTGCTTATGTCTTTACGTAATGAAGACCAAGAGAAACCCGTAATTTTTTGATTTTTCAAAATAAATTGTGTTTTTTTAGGAAGGAGTACGCGAATTAGGAAAAAAAAAACAAAAAAAAATCTTTCAACAGCCAAAAACTCGTAAACGAATACATCTTTTACCCGCACGGTTTCAGCTCTCCTTCCTTTTCCCCGTTTTCCGAGCAGTCAATGATCCCAATACCAACGACCCTTCCGTATCGCGCGATCGAGAAAGGTCATTGATCGGGGGAAAACGCTTTCAGCATCGATAGATCTTGAAGTAAATTTCTCGTTTCGGAAAAAAAAACGAACATAGTCAAATAATTATTGATTCATTTTTTTTGTTTTTTCAACAATCTTGAATTTTTTTTTATATATCACAGAAAATTCCCCCTCACAAGAACAGAGTGGATAAAATATTAAAAAAGAAAAAGAGACCCTCAAAGTTTAAGCATTCATGGAAGAACACGACAAAATTTTGGAGGACTTATCTAAAGAACTTTGCCTTCCTGAAACGCCACAGCCTTACAAACTCATTTCGATAGATTTTTCTTTACATTATCCTGTAAGTTGCCGAAGCAACCATCTTGATCCTCGCTATCAATATTACAGAAACTTGATAAAGACTCAGCAACCACAAGCAATAGCAACACCCAGTTTTTCCGCAGAAATAACATCCAAAAAGAAAAGAGGAAATAGAGGTGGAAAGAAAATTCAAACGCAAAAATTCAAAACAGCGGCTGTCAATTATAAAAATTTTGATAATCAAATTGAAGCAAAAACCCAAGAGCCAAACGGGAAAATCCCAATTTGGAATCATCAAGTACCCGCGTATACGCGCGAAACAACTCAAGAACAAAAATTTCAGACCACGACGACACCAATTTTTTCACCGAATACGCCAGTCTTACCAACAATCACTCCTTATAGACCTCTGAATCGGCACCCGATTTCTCCTCCTCAATTTAATACAATTATCATTTCTCAAGTACAAATAATCCAGACGTCAATTTTGCCAGGGTTCCGTCCAAATTTATGATAAGTGATTAATTAAGTTTAAGTTTGGAAAACACATTATAACCATTATCAGTAGATGATTGACGGTTTTTATCTTGGAATTTTACAAATGCCGTCAACAAGGTCTACGACAACTGTTAAGGACTCTGTGCTCAATACTTATCCAGAAGAGAGAAAAAGGAAATTAGTAGGACACCCAATTCAGAATCCCAGTAAAAGACGAGAGACGTCTGAAATCGATAATAACACAATTGACCAAACGGAAAGACTTTCCCTCCCAGGATTATCGAAATCTCTTTCCGACCTCAATATAGGAGGTCCGCTGGAATCAACCTCATCGGGTCCCAAAAATCAAATTCACAAAGGTCAAAAAGCAGTAGCGAATCGTCACTCGATAAAATTTCAACCTCGAAGGAATTTTACGACTCATCAAAAGAGTCACAAGAGCCTTTGGAAACTGAAGTTCATAAGACCTCTTACGAGCAAGAAAAATACGAGTTTAGCAACGTTAACCCCCAATACGGGAACGTCAACGAAAAATTTGAAGAGTCAGAGGGAGTTAATACTGACATTTTGCTAAATCTTGAAATAAACGAACATAGCTGTCATGATCTTCTGCCCAACGTGGTCACAATAATCCCTATTTCGAGTGAGAAAACGCCCGATTTACCAGCAATACCAATAGAGACGCACTGTAAAATCGCGAGAAGTTTATCCTGTGCATGGGACGAGATTATTGTCAAACCTAGAGAATCAGACAATTCTTCCGCTGAAAACTCGGAGATAAGTGAAACACCTTCAAAGCCTAAACAGTGTCTAACTTTAATTCTGAAAACCCCGCATTTCCGCGATATGTCCACTACAACGAGACATTGGAAAACTCCTTCTAATACTTCCTTCAATCAATCACTCACTTTTTATTCCTGTAGAGACGAGAAAACACCAGCGCCTCGTAAGACTTGGAATCTCCTTGAATTTTTAGCGAGGAAGAAAAAAATCAACCCTATAGAAATTTTTAGGAAACAAAAAACGCCTGCACGATCTTTGCACAAAAATACCTCAAGAAGGAAAATAATAGAATCAACCCCCCTAATAACAAAATTAGCTGAGTCACATAACACACACAATCTTAATCTTGGTAAAGAATCTGGCGAGAGGAACACAAATCAGGGTAACGGTAATAGCGGAGAATTTAACAGGGACCGAGAAGCGATAAAGGATCCAGGCAACAGGGGGAACGACAGAGATAAAGACAGGGATAGAGAGGACAAACCCAACGGAAATAATAGCCCAAATTGTTTGAGATCTAAAATTCAAAAACCGGAAGAATTGAAAATTCCAAAAATGGCAAGTGGTAATCAATTAGTGTCCCTTAAGGACGCTCTTGCCGTAGTACCTGAATACGACAATACCAAAACCTCTTTGGCTATGTTTATCCAGGGTTGTGAGGAAGCACTCAGCATGCTCGAACCAGAGAGTGAAAAATACCTCGTAAAGGCAGTTCGAGTAAAAATCAAGGGAGAACCCCGAGGAACTATACATTCGAAAACGTTCGAAAATATGAACCAATTATACGAGTCTTTAAAAATGATTTATTCCCCAGCGCGAAATATGCACCAATTACAGGGCGAATTAGAAACAATTTATCAAAAACCGGACGAAACAGTAATAGCTTACGCGATTCGAGTCCGCGACATAGGGATTCAGATAATAGATGCTTATAAAGTTGAAAAAAATATGACCGCGGACGAAGATTTTGTAACCAACACCGAAGCAGGCGTACTCTCGTGCTTCCTACAGGGCTTAAAACCAGAAATCGAACAACGAATGGGTATTGAAGAAGCAGGGTATTGAAGAAGCGTCAGAAAGAGCTACAAAAATCTAAAAACAGTCAATCGCTTTCAGTTATGTGCGTAAAGTCAGTCTGACTTTACGCACACAACTCCGTAAAGTCAGAGGAGAGCCCGTTGAGAATGAACACTCGAGAAATGAGAATAAAAGATTAGTAAATGTCGTTACTAGCGAAACGATAATTTGCCAAAATTGGGCACGTGGCAGGAAATTGCGAGTCGAATAAAAATCGTAATGATGCAAATCTCGGAAGAGACAACGAACGCAAAAATATTCCTACGTGCCAATTTTGCGGAAAAATGGGACATACTGTAGAAAAATGTTTTAAAAAACAGGCTCAACAGGCTACTGGCAACCCAACAAATTTTCCCGCACCCACAATTACGGTTTGTCAGCTTTGCAACAAACGTGGCCATACGGCTGAATGATGTTTCCAACATTTTCCCCCTCTAGTCAAAAATCAGGGAAATACAAATATGACATGTCAATTGTGTAAAGGGCCGAATCACATGGCTTTTAATTGCCCTCAATTACAGACAAACACTCAAATTCCTAAATTGTTGAACACAGGCCAGGTGCCTCAAACACTTAGATACCAATCATCACATAATACGAGGTGTCAAATTTGTAAAAAAGCAGGGACACGGGGCTGATAGATGTTTTTTCAGAGACAATTCGCTCCGAACTAATAATCAAAATTCTTTAATCCCTCCAAAAACACACGGTGCAACCACGAGCAATCAACAAAACTCGGATAAAACATGTTATTATTGCAAAAATCCTGGTCATTTTGCTCGCGAGTGCCAAATAAAAATGGACGACGAGCAGGGATTCAAAGATTTAAAGGAAAACGCGAGTGATCTCCCGCTACAGGGTGCATCGCAGGAGGCCCGATGGAACGCGCACCCAATAAGAACTATTACTATAGCGGGGAGAAGCTTGCATTTAGAGCGATAAAGATATACACGATCCATCTAGAGAGAGAGCGTTCTGTTCCCACGGTGATGATGAGTGCAAAAGAGCTAAAAAACCCGACCACTCTCATGATCGATACAGGAGCAGGACCAAATCTGCTAAAATTATGTTGCATGGACAAACCCGAATTGATAAATCAAGGAGAAATTTTGCAGTTGAATGGAATCACTAGTTCATCAATTTACACCATTGGTTACGTCGCAATAGAAGCTTTTGGACGTCTTGCTACATTCCACATAGTAACAGACGATTTTCCTATCGAGGAAGATGGAATTCTCAATTCGGAATATCTAGACGGAAATCACGTAAAAATTGATTATGAGAGGCGTCAATTAGAAATCCAAGGAATCGAAATTCCTTTCGCCTCGAATAAAAAATATGGGCCTTTATTCGAATAAAAAATTTGGGAATTAGAGAGGGTTATCTACCCCCGTTAGACGCTGGAGAAGGACTCATAGTACAGTGTGGATTTTTAAGAAATGACAATGGAAAGGCGTACGTATATATCACAAATATAAACCCTCACCCCGTACAGGTGCATGTACCGGTGCTGGAATTGAAAAATGAAGCCGAATTTGCGATCTGGGAAAATTCTCAACGTACAGATTTACCAGATAAGGATCTAATTGAAAAAGGTGAGCTTATCAAGGAATTGGACGAAATAAAGGAAACGAAATCATATCAAACAAGGAATAAAAAGAGAAAAGGAAAGTTGAGTAAAAATACGGAAAAAGATGAAGTAGATTTGAGTAAAAATACGGAAAAAGATGAAGTAAATTTAAGTAAAAATACGGGAAAGAATAAGGGGAATTTGATTAAAAATACGGAAACAGATAAAGTAAATTTGAGTAAAAATATGGAAACAGGAAAAATAAATTTGAGTAAAAATATGGAAAGAGACGAAGTAAATTCGAGTAAGAATTCAGGAAAAGGCAAAAGAGAAAGAAAAGGAAAAAGATTTAAGTAAAAATACGAAAGAAGGAAAATTTGGTGTTCATTCTTATTCAAACCCATGGGAAAAGATTTGCAAAAATGAATCTGCCAATTTTTCTAAGACGAAAAATTGAGCGGGATTTATTAATGCAGAAAACTATCCCGATGTAGGGCCAACGAGAGTGTTGGTACCTGCGAGAGACAGGAAAGGCTCCGTTGGAGAGACGCCTAACTCGATAAGAGTAAATAGACTCTGCGGGGCTAACTCTGTGCATGGTATCGGTCTTTGTAACGCTTCTGCAAATTTAGGCTCCTCGGAGGAACTAGATCCGGATGATGGGACGAAGATTAATGTTTGAGTCGACTCAATTAATTATTCTATAAATAGCCAAAATATAATTAATGAAAATAAATGCAATGGAATGAAAACAGGGACTGATCATCTCTGTTCAAATTCATGGGTAACACTTCATGCGGACAATCCTTGCGGTTCATTTTTGGAGGATTGCGCAGTATCAATTGATACACCATTTAGCCCCGATTTTTGTTCTACAAGAATAGTATCAGAAAATGATATGTTGAAATTAAAAGAAAATATAAAAGCGGAAAAATTAGATTTTGTCAGGGAAATTGATCATTTGGACCCCGTG
Source organism: Alloplasta piceator (assembly GCA_946863875.1). Lineage (NCBI taxonomy): Eukaryota > Metazoa > Arthropoda > Insecta > Hymenoptera > Ichneumonidae > Alloplasta > Alloplasta piceator. The sequence goes on from OX333074.1 coordinate 26,137,261, forward strand.
AGGCAATCACACGGTACTGCAGACCCAATGGTTGCACATAACGGGATTAAAAGTGTCAATTTAGAGACAGAAATAATTAGATCAGAATCAAAAGGAATGAATAAAAGACCCTCATCAGAATTTTCATCAGATAAAAACGCAAATTCTGAATCACAACAATTAGAGGAGAAATGCACCAAAGATTCTCCAAAAAATACAATTTTTAAAATAATTTCTCACAAACAAAAATCTTTCGAGATATTCAATTCTGATCTAGTAAAACGTCTCTGTACGTATAAAATTCCACGGGATTTACCGAATTTTCCACGCCAAAGCTATTGTCATTTAATTAAAGATTTACACATTGCAGAACGCCTTAATAAGATCAAAGAAGTTCCAAGACCAGATAGTTTAAATCCCAAAGAGAAAGAAAGTATTAAAACTCTTCTAAAAGAAAGTACACAATTATATATCATCTGCCTGGGGAACCGCTCAGCTGTACCACCGTTTTACAGCATAGGATTCCTACCACCGATGATTTACCCATCAATACTAGGGGATATCGTTGGCCCGAGGTGACGGAAGACGAAATAAGTCGACAAATGGAGGAGATGTTGACTAACGGCATAATAATACCATCCGTATCCCCTTACAATTGTCCTGTATGGGTCGTGTCTAAAAAAGCTGACTTTAACGGATGCTTATCCTATTCCCAACATTATCGAAATCTTGGACCAATCAGGCGGTGCACATTATTTCTCAGTCTTCGATCTAGCATCCGGTTTCCATCAGATAGAAGTCAGTCCGGAGGACCGTCATAAAACTGCATTTACGACGCCCCGAGGGCATTTTGAATTCGTGAGAATGCCTTTCGGGCTACGTAATGCTCCCCCCACCTTCCAACACGCCATGGATCTCACGCTTGGCGGTATATTGGGAAAGGGTGTTTTCGTGTATCTCGACGATATAGTAATATATGCCGAGAATCTTGAAGATCACAGTAAAATTTATAGAGAATTAATCAAACGATTGGAAGCTGCAAATTTAAAATTACAACCCGATAAGTGCGAGTTCTTCAAACTTGAAGTCGCATATCTCGGTCACATAATAGGAAAGGACGGAGTTAAACCCGATCCAAAGAAATTAGAAGCCGTTAGAGAATACCCGAGACCCAAAAATCTTGAAAATATTCGACAATTTTTGGGACTTACCGGTTATTATAGGAGATTCATCGAAGGTTACGCAAAAATTACTAAACCCTTGACGTTATTACTCAGAAAAGAAACACATTTTAATTGGCAAATAGAGCAACAAGAGTCGTTCGAGATATTAAAAAACAAATTATGTACGGCTCCCGTGCTTAAATACCCTGATTTCTCAAAACCTTTTATCTTAACCACCGACGCGTCGGGTGTCGCGATTGGCGGAATATTATCCCAAGGAGAAATACATCATGATCACCCTTGTGCCTATGCATCGAGAGCTTTAAACAAAGCTGAAGAAAAATACGTATCACACTACCGCCTCTATTTATATGGGCGACGTTTTACTATTGTTACCGATCACAAGCCTCTTATGTGGTTCCAACGAGCCGCGGACGGAAATGCAAGAGTTTTAAGATGGCGATTAAAACTCACCGAGTACGAATACGATGTGGTACATAAAGCTGGCAAGACTAACGTCAACGCCGATGCTTTATCAAGGAATCCGGTGGAAGATACCATTATTTTCGATGAGATAATGATAATTCGAGCAAATCCAGAAACTGGAAAAAGGGAAAAACCGAAGCACACGTTAACTGAGGTAGACATTTTAGCGTTATTAGAAGAAGAATCCGAAGAAGACGACGTGGAAATGGACGAATTAAATGAATTAATACCACTTGATAATAGCGAACAACACCGTTGGTACCGCGAATATGGCGATAATATTGAAACGAATGATATGAATGATGTGGAAGTCGGCTTTTCCAAAGGGCAGGATGCTCCTTCAGACGAAGACATAGGAGATCTTCATCTGATTTATACACCGAAAGAGACCGAGTTCGAAAAAACTAATTTAGAAACCCCCATCGTAAAACTTACACGGGGCGGAATGGCGACGAAAATCGTTACCAATAATGAGATGGATAGTACCGATAAAGAAAATACGGAACGTAATAAAATTGAGAACGTATTGACGAGAGGACAGCCGGAAACTCATCTCGATGAGATAACAAATAATGAGAATCTGCCAGACACGGAAAACCTCGTAGGCTCGCATTTGCAATCCTCCGAAGATTACATAAAAAATTTCCTCATGTCTGGCATAGAAGATGCAGTCGCCGAGGAAGAAAGGTCAGTAGGCAATCCCGATGATCGGGTTGAAAACAGTCTGGTCAAAGGGAGAAGTCGTAAAAACTCGAAACACGCTAACAGCATTTGGGAAAAACCAGCAAAAAAAAGGGGTCCTTCAACGAACCAAGGAAAAAATGGTTCCGACAACGAAAGGTGGGACTCCAGCGACGAGGGTCTAATAGGCCTCACGCTTGGGAAAAAGAGGCTCCGCCGCCGGCGAGTTAGACCCCTTGAGAGTCACACGGACACCCCAGACGATCTCGAAGGAAATTCAACCGAACACACAGAAAGCGACGAAAGCCCTCTCGCCCCGAGTCGACACGTGGGCCCTTCACCAGAGCATGGCGCTACACTCGCCTTAATATCAAACAGTCTCGAGATCTATTGCATACTCGTAAAGATAACATGACCATTCCGAGTCGGTTGAGCGTCAACCATTAGATGTAGGTGCCATTCTACGAAAAGAAAATGATAATTATCTCCCTAGTAAAAAATTGAAATTGAATCGAGCTCAAACTATGAAAAAGGGAACGAAAATTTACATAGCGTTACCCATTTCCGAAGATAATAAAGAAAGCCCCACGATAATACTGGAAAATATTAAACGAACATTAATATCATGTAAAATTTTGACCGAAAAATTGAATTTAAAAACAATTAGTATTGCGAAATCACAATATATATGCAACATTCCGTGGGAAGATATTTTACATCAACTAGAAAACTTACTAGCATCAGACGATTTGAAAATAATCATCTGTAACGGGCTTGTGCATCAACCACCGTCAGATTTGCAAAATGAAATTATTCAAGAGATGCACACCTCACCTATAGGGG